>JABTTQ020002043.1:0-655943 GCA_016081115.2 Rehmannia glutinosa
TGCTAATCAAGAAACGGAAAAGGCTGGAATTACTTAGATGGCAGGTGAATGTCAATATTATGATTATGATATTGTTATTATAAATCTCGTGAAAATATTCTTATAGATTTTTGACCACGAGATAGAAGGGCAGCGTTACGTGAGTCGTAAGCGGTAAGACATCTCGAGGAAAACTGGAGAAGTCTAGAAGCGAGTTTTGGGGCGTTATGTCTCAATCACGAGGAAGTTCTTTGGAGCGACTTCAATAGGCTGACCGAGGGTCGTTTCTAGCCAAATAAGAGCATGCCGGTTCGCTCAGGACAATTGTTCTTAGCCGCTGCGAGGCCTCTCTTCCAGGCCGCTTATAACTACGGTGCAAAAGGGCGAATAGAGAACGGGCTCTAACCCGAGAGGTTATGGATTCAAGTACCATAATCACAAGTGTTGCGGGTGATGCATTCCGAGGTGTACAAAGCGTAACGGATGTTGAAGCTCAGTGTCACAACCCGAGTCTTCAATCGTCAACCCCAAGGGGTAAAAGGAGAGTTGGATCTTAGGCCACGACAGCGAGGCAAATCTAAGGTCCAAAGCTGACGAGATTAAGATTTCTCCAATGCGGTATATCAAAGACAATGGGAGAAATTGATTACAAAAAAGTATCAACCCGGAAAAACAAGAGTTGATATCTCGGGCAAGTATCCCGAGTTTGGATGAAACCGGAAGTCATCCAAATGAAGTTCAAGAATGGTATACTTTTGGAGCTTTAGCTTCAATTTATCTTTGTATCATCAGGATTCCCAAAAATTTCAAAATTACCGAAATGGATTGGGAAGCAGTTTCGAGACTTGGGCCAATAATCCACATGTCGGCCGGAGGAGATATTTTGGAAGCGTATTTTATCAATGTAGCTCAAGAACCAAATGAAGAAAGGCTTTAATGAAGCTTTTTATTTTATTAAGCTAAGAAGACCGGATGGAAATGCTTTAAAATATATCAAAAGCTTCTAGGAAGAAGGACCGGTATTAGTAGGAGCAATTTCCAAGCGAAGCCTTAACACAACGAGCATGGGTCTTTGAGTTTGTATAACCGAAATGGACAAAGTCAAATATCCATTTAAGTTTTTCAAATTCAAAGAAATGGATCTTTCCTATCAATTCAATGACCGGATCAACAACGGGATTCGCGAGAGGAGCTTTTCGAGACGAAGAGAAGAATTCTGCGGGAGAATAAGATTCGAGGTGAGCAAAGAAACTTACCGAAAATTACGTAACATGGCGCATGTTGTTGTTGGATCGACCAGGATCTGTCCAAGCATGCCCTGAACGTAGAAGAACCTGAGTTCGGGGAAAGGATTCCGACCCAAACCCGACCGAGCAAGATCATGCATTTGGAAAGGACAAAGGGCGAGCTCATAAGACACGTTATCTCGGGGACCACACAAACCAAATTTTTAAAGATTCCCCGACAAACCTCACATGCGCCGAGTCACGCCAGAAGAAAAAAAAGCAGTGGCGAGACAATAATGTAGGATATAGCGTAGCGGTGCGTCATAGATATACGGCAAGATTTGAAACTTTGCCAAGTCCTAGGACTTACCTCTATAAAATGCAAGATTTGAAGGAAGTCGAGGACATCGAACATTTTCCTTAGTTTTCTAATAATAAAGTCCGAGAGAAAAATTTGTAATATTTTTGAGTGTTTTAGTTTTCAAATTTTATGTGTTTTTGAGTGCAAGCCTCAACTATGAGAAACTAAAGATTTCTCCCAAAAGGGAGATTACTAATGTAATAAATATTTTTATAAGTTCTTAATAAAAAGAGACTTCTACTTCAACATGTCTTCATAATGTTCCATTAATTCATCCCATTTAAAAAAATTACTTATACGCCTTGGAGTAGGGAAACGAACCGAATTTTGTCTTTGACAACGATTCTTTGAAGGAGTCGGATAACTTGCGCATCATCTTCCCCGAGGGGTGAGGTTGAACAGTGAGGAGGAGTTTGTTTGTCAAAAACGATCCGGGGCAATAATTTTGCGATCCTGGTGGTCTTGTTTAAAGGGATTTATTAATTTACGTAAGCATGGCGTATTTGATTTGATATGGTCGTAATGGACTATATCCAATCTTAAAATCAAAAGACCTAGTTTGGTTCTCATGTCTAGTTTAATCAGGAACAAATTATTTTGGAGTAAAATTCATATTGATTAGATTATATGATAATTTTATAAATTAAGGGGGTTAGATGCAATAAATTAGAGCTTAAATGGATTTCTAAAATGTTAAAAGGTATTTACAAAATTATAGCGGCAAAATTGTCAATATATGGTAAAATGCGAAAATATTCATAGTTCAGGAGGCATAGTAAAACCAAAATAAAGTATAGGAGGTAAAAGTGTAAAAACAGTAAAATTTGGAGGGTATAAAATAATTATCTCAAAAATATTTAAGTGATCGCCAATTGCACGAGGTGATGATCAATCATTCAATCTTTCGCCCACAAAAAGAAGACAAAACGAATGCGTCAGGGAGCATGAATTAGGTTTTCTTTTTGCCCTTAATTTTTTAATGCTTTGACTTTTGTTTGTTCATAAAATATACCTATAAATTTTGTTTTCCTATTCAAAGCAACTTAGTAAGGTAATAATTTGACTTAATTTACGTCTAATCTTAGTTAATATAATAATCTGAAGGGTATAATAGACACTTGATTATGTAATAAGTGCATGGCAAAATTTGTTTTTTTCCTTTATCTAACACCACTTTGAGATTCCATCCTTTTTTTTTGCTTAACAAAAATTTTTCTAAACAAAAATTGAGACTAGGTCGCCCTTCTTACCTCGCTATAACGAGGTTGCTTTGACTGTTGAGTTGATATAACATTTTTATTTTCAAAATATTTATTTTTCATTTAGAAAATAATATTTAAATCTTACATGGCATCCTAAAAATTGAAAATCTATTTTAAAATCTAAAAATTAAATTTCTAAATTTTGATAATTTATTTAAAAAACTAAAAATAGTAAAAATATTGAAATTTATTTTAAAATTACAAAAAAATACGAAAGTTGTTAAAAAATATAATCTGTTTGAAAAAATCTGAAATTTATTAGAAATATTGAAAAATTATTTTTAAAATAGAAAAACTCAAAATTATTTTAAAAAGTTGTTTTTAAACTAAAAGATGTTTAAAAATCTAAAAATTTGTTTAAAAACTAAAACAAATGTTAAAAATCTAACAATTATTTGAAATATTAAAATATAAAATTAAAAGTTGAAAATTGTCTAAAAACAAGAAAATTAGTCTAAAAATCTGAAAATGGATTAAAACTAAGACTTTTAAATTTTTTCAAAAAAAATTGAATTATTTTTTAAAATAAATCCGACAATTATGACAAATATATAAAAATAATCTAATTTTTTAAACAAATTTAATATTTTTTTCCTTTGATTTTCACATTTTTGTTTTTACATATTTGGCATAATTTTTAGATTTTTGAAAAATAATTAGTTTTTTAAAAACAATTCTAAGTTTTTAATCTATTTTTTATTTTATAAAAAATCAGATACTTTTTTTATAAAAATTTAAAAAAGTCTTTGTTTTTAATCCATTTTCATTTTTTCAGACAAATTTTCGTTTTTTTGAACAATTTTCGACGTTTTAAAATAGTTTATAATATTTCAAATAAATTTCAAATTTTTAAAACAAGTTTTATAGTTTTTTTAACAATTTTCATATCTATTTTTTTTTTGTAATTTTAAAATAATTTTGATTTTTTTCTATTTTTAGTTTTTTACAAAAGCTATCAGATTTTATATATTTTATTTTTTAGATTTTAAAATATTTTTTTGAATTTTTAAAGACACTGTTACTAAAATTCAAATAATTTTTAATTTTAGTAAAACAATTTTCAGAATTTTTAGATAATTTTTTTAGATTTCTCAAAAAAAATCTTTTATTTAATTAATTTTTCATTATTTAAGCCAACTAGGATGCCATTAAAGATTTAAATATTGTTATCTGAATGAAAATTAAAAATTTTGAAAATAAAAATGCCAAATCAGCTCAACAGGTCAAAGTAACCTGCTACATCAGGTAAGATGACCAAATCTCAATTTTTTGTTGAGAAAAAGGACTATTTGTCAAAAACAAAAAGAAAAATGATGGAATCTCAAAATGGTGTTAGATAAAGGACCAAATATTTTTTTTTGCCATAAGTGCATTCTCCTTTAAAGTATAGGACAAATGTTTTTTCAAACACAAAAAAATAGCATTAATCGTCATATCCCGACCTAGCTATGTTATATATAATGATGTTGCTTAAATATGTAGACCAAGACTCTAAGTCAAGATTTTGATATGAGTATCTTGTAAGTTGTAAGACAGTGAAGGGTGCGACGGATTACACTTTTAGTGTTAAAAGAGATACTTTTAGTGTAAAAAATAATAGTTTTAGTACAAGTGATACTTTGTCTTAATACACTTGAAAGTAATGAATTTAGAATACTTACAAATAACGAGCACATACATTTTTATACCTGGGTTGATGGGCTGCATGAGCTTCGTCCGATAAAGTGGATCATTGCCGCCGGTACGGACCGCATGGGCCACATAATTATATATGTGATCTAATACTAATTAATAATATTGAATAATTAATTAAATAATTTAGAATTAAATATAGTGTGAAATAATTAAAATAATAATAAATGAAAAAATCGAATTTGTCCCTAAAATAAGCCCCCAACTCCGGGTTATGAGGTAGGAGAGAAAAGTCTGCAAGATATAAGAGATATTGTGTTGTCTTGTTCACTAATTTAGCTTGACTTGAGGGGTCTCACTCATTCTTACGCTAAAGACAAATTTTGGAAGAGAGTTTGATCATGTCTTCAACAGGTAAAACTTATCTCTTTAACTTTCTTGATCCTTGAATTCATTGTTGGGAGGAGGCTTAGTAAAAATCTTGCTTGGAAAGAGTGGGGAGAATACACACATGAAAGAGTGAGATTAGTTGGAGGAGATGAGGAGTCAAGAGCACTTGGGGAGCCGAGCAAAGCGCGCGAGATTGTAGTTACAAGTTATTGCAATTATGTTTTATGGAATAACATGTCAGTCACATTTATTGTAATTGGGAGTGCTACAAAGGTCATAGTGGATAGTTTCAATCAATTTGTCTATAATTTCTTTTGAGTTTGGATGCATTATCCGCTCATGTCAATCACTAGTTAGGGACGACTGAGGAAATATTATGATTTTGGCTTAATATCAATCTATCTACCTTTCCTTTTACAAAAAGGTAATAATCATTTCTAATTTACTATTAAGATATATATATATATATATATATATAGGGGCGTTTCCTTCCATTGCTAAAGTCCCCCTACCACCAACTTTTTGAAAACTTATTATTTATATGTATATTTTATTCTAAAATATTATTTTTTAGTACTAAATATTTATTTTTTATTGATATAGCCCCCCAAAACTATTTAGCCCCCTTAAAATTACGGGTCTAGCTCCGCCCCTATATATATACACACATTTAAGATAATATAACATTAAAATTGTAAAGAGTTTCTTTGTGTTAAATCTAATTTTATTTGGGATAAAACAAATTATATTGGGGAAATGTATAAAATAAGTATGATTATTTTTAGGAAAAGGAATTAAAGAGATCCTACGAACCAGTGGGTCGGGACAGGCCAGCCCAAGCCCATCAGGCTTTTGAAAAAAAAAGGTCGGTTTGGGTGGCCCGATTTTGTTTGGGCGACCAAAATAGCTGACCCAACCCTTCCCATATATATACATTATGTACAAAAATTGGACGGAGCCAAAAAAGCCGATCTAGCCTGGCCCATCGGGCCGCCAAATAGTCCCACCTTTTTGGGCCTAAATACCCCAGCCCATCGCGACCCAAATATTGGTCCGAGCTTAATTTTGCCATCTCTACTAACCAACATAACCCAAATTTCTGTCAGGCGGCCTAGAAAAACAATTCTAGTCAGTATGAAATACACGCAATAACATAATAGCGATTTCGTCTAGTCAGTAGCCGCATTACATGGAGAAAATGGCATTCCACGATGGACAAAATCCAACAGTAATAGATGGCTAGATATCCTATTCCTCCAATTCTTTATTATCTGAAGTAGTTTATGTTGGAAAATATTTACAATGGTTACAACGGGAAAAACCTTCAATATACTTACAAAAGTAAACATAAAATTACAAGAAATGTAAAACCTAACTATTACAAGTCTTAAATGGAATCCAACCCGGAAGCATGAATCGACGTAACAAAAGTCGAGTGAAGTAGAACTCTATCCGCAAGACAAATACGTCCCGACTAGTGCTCACGGTTTGACGTAATGTCTTCAAAGATAAAACGGCTTTACCTCCTTTGTGTGCGAGCACCCTCGACACAAAGGCACCTTTCGAACTCGAAGGAGCGAGAACGGCCGCCGGACACGAGTGCGAAGAAATGTTCTTGAAAATGTTCGCCGGAAAGTTGCGACACTTTTACCGACACTTGAAGAATACGCAGAGATATGCGTTTTTTCTATGTATACTAACTCCATCTCTTCCTTCCTTCTAACCCCTATAAGCAAAGAAACGCCCAAGACTTATATAGGCCATCATTTCCAACACTTGTAGGGAATTAAAGCTAAAGAGAGTGGGCATTAACATCATATGTAACTCCCATGAGTTACAACCTCTTCTTATGACCACCGGCGAGGAGTTACAAACTCCAGCCACATGAACCTAGACACCTCCAATGTCTAGATTCACCCACACATGAACTTGGACACCTCTAATGTCTAAATTCATCGGACCAACAGTTATTTTGAATGGCCAAGTCCATTTTCAAGTTACAAAACTAACTAAACTCGAACCCGAGCCCAAAGGGGTCAGGTTGAGCCCATTTGTGATCATACACTTGTGTTATAGTATATACAACCAATAACACCTTCTAAAGTATTTATACTAGGATAAACTATGCCCATTCGCGTGGCCAACATCGTGTATTAATTTCTCACTCATCACCAAAATTCGATTTTTGAGAAATATAAAATACTACGAACATCTACTCAAAAATAGATTAACAATTCACAATTTAATTCCTCCGAAATAAATTCTTAGCCACCGAAAATTTGGTCAAAGTCGGTCGACGCCGCTTCATCAAAACCAAATTTCCAACAATCCCCACATGAGTGAAAATTAATGCATGCATGAATGCGGACTCGCAACTACAGATCCTCAAGAGACAATCGCATCCGAGAAAGGTAGCTTGTGACTTTCAACCTTCCATAGTCAATACTATCGTGTACATCGGCGGCCTAGTGGACGTAATGCCATGAACTATTCCTCCACGGTGTATACCGAGAGACAATAGATTAACACGCACAAAGAAGGTCTCAACCCCTCCTGTTCTCACGTTTGTGTCCGTTTCTCGCCATGGACACCACTTTGGATTCAAGTGTTACTTTGAAGCGCCCTCACTTCTCACTAACATAGGTGATCTCCTATCCGAGTATCCTGTCATACTCTACCTCAACGAGGTGTAGGAATCATTAAAAGTCAAATGACTTAGCCTCACCACAACTTGGTGTGTTTCAACACTTGGCATTGCTCTCTAGGGACGGGTTGAAACTGTTAGATAAATGGTTTTATCATGATTTTGATGATTTTGTTTTTATACCAAAACAATGTTTTTAAAGGTTGTCCAAATACTCCTAAATGATTTAAAATGGTTTTAATATTTTCCAAGTATTTCTTCAAGTTTATTTTCGACAATATTGGACAACACATTTAATGATTTTGTGTCAATGGTTTTTACATTGAAATTATATTTCTAAATATTGTCCTAATACTCCGATCGATCTAAACTGTTGTTACTATTTTTCAAGTATTTCTTGAAGTTTATCTTTGGACAATACTTTTGATGATTTTGTGTTAATGTGTTCTTACATCAAAACTATATTTCTAATGTTGTCCAAAATACTCGATTGGTTTAAAATGTTTTTACTAATTTTTCTGAGTATTTCTTGAGGTTTATTATCGACAAATATTGGACAATATTTCATTTCTTTGAGAGTCGACCTGGCCGACCAAGAAGGCAACTGCACTGGGAATGAGTTTCTTGAAACAGAACTCACGGAACTATCAAAATACAGTCAGGTGATCGGTCCACATGGTGGGCGATCGCCGCACCTACAGGCGACCGATCTCCTGTTGTAATTTTCTGCATTCTTTTTTTCTCTATCGTCTTGCGACGGCCGCCTCAAGTTTGACAAAATTCTAACCGTTGTAAATGACAACTTTTCCCTAAATTGTGGGATTGATTTCTAACATTTATAATCTTGATTTTAATTGCAATTTTTCTCAGAGATATCGATTCCAAGAGAGCCTATTAAGGATCAATCATCTTCTATAAATAGAGGAAGATTTGAAGCACAACAATAAGAGAGAACAATACAACACAACAAGAAATACTCAAGCAAACACTTGGTCTTATATTGTCATTATTCTTGTTGTAATTTGCCTAGCTTATCACTTTCACATTCTTGAGGTCTAGGCTATTCTTGATTACACTTGCACTCAATTGTATAATTCATTATCGAGTTGTAATCTTGAATTTTGGGTAATCATTCAACACAAGATATCCTTGTGAGTGTTCTTCATGGTAAAAACACACTGAGTGATCTAGGTGTTAGGTGTAAGAAGATAGTGGTAATCTTCTTGTCAAGGTGTTGAAGAATTTGGTATTCTTCAAGGTTGAAAATTGTGGTAATCTTCACAAGGTGTCGTTGGAGATTGTGGTAATCTTCAAGAGAGATTGTGGTGATCTCAAAGGTGGTGTTGAAGAAGAATGTGGTGCTCTTCAAGGTGTTGTTGTAAGTTGAATTTGTATTAATTATGATAATTAATAATTTTTTTTTCTTTTTCAAAATCCATCCCGGATATACTAGGGTGGTAGTAGATTAGGCCCTAGGTGGGTTGAACTACCATAAATCGACGCGTGTTATTTACATTCCCGCACCTTTATTATTGTCTTGGCTTGTTTTGTTCGAAAAAAGAGGGCGAAATCGAAAAGATAGAGATAATCTATTCACCCTCCCTGTAGATTATCGTAGCTGCTTGGACTTACAAGTGGTATCAGAGCCAAACTCTTTGGCAAGCTCGTTCCACATTGCGAGTAAAGCGGAACGATCATCGGCTACGAATGAAGTCTACCTTTCCGGCACCTCCACCACCGAGCCACCTCAATTTGATTCCAAAAATTTTACATTTTGGAAAGAAATAATGGAATACTATTTACAAGGTTGTGGGTTCGATATTTGGAACATCGTCATCAATGGAGAATCCATTCAGATGAAAGACACACCATACACCTCCAAAGCTCTCAAGGAGCTCAATGATTAAGAAAAGAAAATCATCTTCTTAAATGGTAAAGCTCTCAATATTTTATATTGTTCACTTACCAATTTGGAATATGATCTTATTGTAGGAATTCGATCGGCTCATGAAGTATGGAAAAAATTAGAAGCCATTCATGAAGTATATGCAAATGATAGGAGCAACTCAAAAGCATCTACTTCTCAAAGGGATACAAGGTCAAATCTAAGGGACAAACCTTTTACAACTTCCAACTATGAAGTAGTTGAACAATGTTTTATGGGCATCGAAGAAGAAAACGAGGTATGTCTTAAACCCTCTACTTCCTATGATATTGTTATACAAAATGATTATAGTGATTTGCAAAATGATTTTGATGACCTTCAAAATGAATTCCAAAGTTTACTTGTTAAGTACAAAAATTTGAAAAAGGAATTCAATGTTTTGAAAAATGATAAGGATAGTTTATTTACCTCCTATGAATCACTATGATGTGTTCACACCATCACTCTTGATAAGGTTAGAATCCTTGAAAAAGAAAATAGTACTCTTGTTGAGAATTTTAATTGCATGAAAAAGTATTTATCTAAATCCAACTTCAGTACCGTTAAAATGATCGATATTGTTGATATTCATAGTTGTGATAAATTGAAACAAGTACTTGATCATAAGTCTAGTGTTGTTAATTATGTGAAAAGAAATCAAGTCCCTATGCATGTTGGTCATTATGCTCCAAAAATTATTACTTACTTCTATTGTGGTAAAAAGGGTTATACGGTAAATACTCGCCGGGCTAGAAATAGCTCTAATTATTGTTGGAGACCTAAAAGTCTCAAAGTTAATCCCAAATGACCCAAACACTTGAGGGTACCACAAAACTATGTCATATTAGGTACCCGGCGGAACAATAATCAAGGAAAATTCATACCGCCTAGAAGACATCAAATGGCCATCTCATTTGATCAAAGAAGAAGACACCACCAAAATAAATTTCCAAGAAGGAAATATTATCAACAAAGGGAAGGATACAATCCTTGGAGATGGAGCAATTGGAGAAGCCATCATCAACAAGATGATTTTCAAAGGGGAAGATATCATCAACAATGGGAACGACACAACCCATGGAAACGGCGAAATTAGTAAACCGTATCTCCCTATTTAAATATGCATTTTATTTTTTTATGCATGTTTTTATTTGTGTCTAAATTGCAAAATGAGTTTTCATAATTTTAAAATTAAGGTCTTCAATATATATATTTGTGGTTTTAAAATATTTTTGAAAAAGGAGACCTTGTATGATGCTTATATTAAACTCTTGTGTATTTGCTTAGACTTAATTGTTTTATAATCTCTTATGGATTTTTATGGCATGAACTTACTTGTGATATCTTTTATTGTTTTAGCCTACACTTGTATCATATTCGTTTTATGCTATACTTGTTTAAGATATGTGTAGGATATATATTTCCTCATCCTTTTCAAGAGATGATTAAACTATCGAGGTACGCTCATCATTGGTATTCATCCTATAGACTCGATATATTTTTTATCATATACCTATGTGATTGTCTTTCAAGTTATTTCAAAGTATTTCCTATAAGTCCCATTAAAAGGATTTTTTTTCGATTTTTGAAAGGCACTATTCTATATTGATTGTTTTATCCGAGACTTGTAAAGGATCATATTTGTTTTTATAAAACATTTGAATTTTTATCCTCTTCTCAAAATTATGCATTTGATTGCTCATATTCATTCTTGTCAAAACTTTTGTTCAATGCTTCTTTTAAATGAGGTCTCAACTATATGCTCTCGGATTTTCAAATTTCAAAAGAGACCTTATATAGCTTTTTTTAAGCTTATTTGAACTTACATGTATTATACTCTTGATGATTTGTTTGAAAGCATAGTATGTGTTACTTGTTATTATGTCTCTATTTTTCGATATTACTATGCTCTTGTGCAAGATATCTTTTTAAGATTTTGCAAATTTTTGGTATTTTGGAAAAGCTTGATGACCAAGGCAAGGTTAGTAGCTCTAAGGTATTATCAAGAAGAAGGTATTGATTTTGATGATACATTTGCTTCCATGGTTTTTCACATTTTGCTTGCCTATTCTTGTTTTAAGAAAATTTCAAGCTTTACCAAATAGATGTTAAATCCAATTTTCTAAATGGTTTTACTCAAGAAGATGTCTATGTAAAACCTCTGGGGTTTAAAATTTTTCTAAGCCAAATGATTTTTATAAAAGACCTTGTATGGTTTAAATCAAGTACCCCGTGTATGGTATGATAGACTTAGTTATTTTTGCTAAATGGTTTTACAATAGGTAAAATTTATACTACTCTCTTTGTTTTTGAAAAAGGGCAAGATTGTCTACTTGTACATATTTATGATATCATTTATGGTGCTACTAATGAATTATTGTGCAAGTTATTTTCTAAGTTGATGCAAGGTGAACTTAAGATGATCATGATGGGGAATAAAATTTCTTCATTGAACTTCAAGTTAACCAATGTCAAGAAGGTGATTATAATTCACAATCAAAGTATACAAAAGAAGAAGTGAGGCATTAAAGAAGAAAAAACCATCTCAACCTCCATGACTACCATGTAAAGATTGACAAAAGTTGAAAAAGGCATATCGATCGACAAATAAATTTGAGGTATGTTCATTCACTTTTATTACTCCCATAGACTCGACATTTCATATGCCTTACGTCTATATGCTCGACTTCAAAAAATTATCCCAACGAATCTCATTAAAGTGTCGTTAAAAGAAATTTTTAAATATTTGAAAGGCACTTTTTCTTATGACTTGTTGTATACAAAGTCTTAAAACGTTCTTATTTTCGGGATAACAAGTCCGGTGATAATAATTTTTCAAAATATGGTTCGTCATAATCAAACTAAACATATTGAGATTCGATATCGTTTTCTAAAGGATTGCATATTTAACAAAAACTTGAGATGTGTTTAATTCCGTCTCAAGGATAACTCGCGGACTTTTAATCGTTCACCACCAAGTATTTACTTCATTTCGAGCTTGATTATGACATAATGTATATTGAATAATGTCTATGTTTGCATTTTGCACGTTTTTTAAAACTTAGGGGCAAAAATCGGATTTTTGTATCAAATTTCGGATTTTCAAAATAGATCAAAACAAATGGGCTGCCAGGGCTTGGGCCGACCGGTCGCCCTAAGCTCACCGATGCCGCCTAAGCCTTGACCTCGCCCACATGTGTAATTTTGATTAGATTCGTCTTTGTTCTTATGTTTCGCCATTTGGGCTCATTTTACTCTATCTTCGTCCCCTTTGATATTTTCACATACAATTCACTTCAAATATGTTTTATTGCATAAATTACACATTTTGGGGATTATGTTGCTCGATTATCATCATCATTACTCGTCTATACCAATTGAATGATAAGAATTTCTCTTTTTAATCTCATTTGGGTTGAACCCTTGAGAATGTTCTTGTCTATTGCTAGTTTGATGAAATTCTTGTATTAATATGTTGTATATGATGATTGTTGATGAATGATATTTGTAAAATTGCTTTTGGTGATGAAAAACTTGGCTTGATTATATTAACAAGGGTTATATATAATTTCTTCTATTTTTGACGCCTGCCAAGTGTTCGATAAAATATTTTAATGAAAAAATTCATCACCTACATGATTCTCTCAATTTCAAAAGTCTTGTATATTTATAAGAGATCATGTTTTGCAAATCAAATGAGTTTTTACAAGCTTCTACAAGTCGTATGATTGACTTTTCCCTCATATTTGGTCTATAAGCTTCAATGTTCAAATAGCTCGATAAATTGGTTACATTGCGTACTTTGATATGGATATATGATGTTTTTATCGTGCTAACATTTTTTTTTAATGATTCCAAAGGGGAAGAAACAAGTTGTAAACTTATTAGCTCAAAAAAGCTAAAATAAGCTCGAGAAAGAAGCTATAAGTTATGGCTATTAAAAGCCATAAATTGTGGATTATACTTAGTCCATTTGATGTATTATGGACTCATATTCATGTAAATGATGTTTTGTTGACAGGGGGAGCTTATAAGCTATTGATACTTAAGCTCAAGTTGTAAAAGCTGAGCTTTTAGCTTTTGGTTGATTGCTTCTATATTACTCTTGTTGTGCATATTGATAGGGGGAGCTTTTGCTATATGTGTTTGAAAATCTCTACTCCCATCCTTGTGAATATATTGCGTGGAATGTTGTCGCTCACAACGGATAGTTCTTTTTAACCGGTAAAATTGTTTTGTTTCCAAAATCGACCTCGTTAAAATTGTTTTGGTTTGTAATCATCAAAAAGGGGGAGATTGTTTGATAAATGGTTTTATCATGATTTTGATGATTTTGTTTTTATACCAAAACAATGTTTTTAAAGGTTGTCCAAATACTCCTAAATGATTTAAAATGGATTTAATATTTCCCGGAGTATTTTCTTCAAGTTTATTTTCGACAATATTGGACAACACATTTATTGATTTTGTGTCAATGGGTTTTTACATTGAAACTATGTTTCTAAATGTTGTCCTAATACTCCCGATCGATCTAAAATGTTTTTACTATTTTTCGGAGTATTTCTTGAAGTTTATATTGGACAATACATTTGATGATTTTGTGTTAATGTGTTCTTACATCAAAACTTTCTAATGTTGTCCAAAATACTCCCGATCGGTTTAAAATATTTTTACTAATTTTTCGTAGTATTTCTTGAGGTTTATTTTCGACAAAAATCGGACAACATTTCATTTCGGAGGTCGGCCAGGTCTAGTGAGGAAAGAACGGCAGAGTACGGGAATGAGTTTCTTGAAACAGAACTAACGGAACTATTAAAATGGGTCAGGGTGACCGATCCACATGGTGGGCGACCGGTCGCACCCCTGGGCGACGAGTCCACCACCCCCTGGACCGGTCTCCCGTTGTAATTTTTTGCGTTCTTTCTTTTCTCTATCGATGTCTTGCGACGTCGCCTCCTCAAGTTTGACAAAGAAAATTTAACCGTTGTGCAGTGCCAGACGGGTTTTCCTAAATTGTGGGATTGATTTCTAATGACTATAATATTGATTTTAATTGCAATTTGTTTTGTAGATATCGATTCCAAGAGAGCTATCAAGGATCAATCATCTCCTATAAATAGAGGAAGATTTGAAGCACAACAATAAGAGAGAACAATAAAACACAACAAGAAATACTCAAGCAAATACTTGGTCTTATATTGTCATTATTCTTGTTGTAATTTACCCGACTTACCACTTTCACATTCTTGAGGTCTAGGCTATTCTTGATTACACTTGCACTCAATTGTATAATTCATTATCGAGTTGTAATCTTGAATTTTTGGGTAATCATTCAACACAAGATATCCTTGTGAGTGTTCTTGTGGTAAGAACACATTTGGGTGATCTAGGTGTTAGGTGTAAGAAGATTGTGGTAATCTTCTTGTCAAGGTGTTGAAGAATTTGGTATTCTTAAAGGTTGAAGATTGTGGTAATCTTCACAAGATGCCGTTAGAGATTGTGGTAATCTTCAAAAGAGATTGTGGTAATCTCAAAGGTGGTGTTGAAGAAGAGTGTGGTGCTCTTCAAGGTGTTGTTGTAAGTTGAATTTGTATTAATTGTGGTAATTAATAAAATTCTTTTTCTTTTCGAAACCCATTAGGATATCTTTGGGGTGGTAGTAGATTAGGCCCTAGGTGGGTTGAACTACTATAAATCGACGCGTGTTATTTACATTCCCGCACCTTTATTATTGTCTTAGCTTGTTTTGTTCGAAAAAGAGGGCAAAATCGAAAATATGGATATAATCTATTCACCCCCTCTACAGATTATCGTAGCCGCTTGGACTTACAGAAACATTGTTTCCAATGTTACAACTTAACCTTCATAGCTTAGTTTTCCCATTGAACCAAGTTCTTGGGATCTCCAGTCATCATGGTTGGGTTACCACTATGATGGTTATTTTACTTTGTGGACTTTAAGCCCATTCCCTATAGCAATTTACTCAATTGATCTCGATTCTGTCCTTTCATCAAAGGATCTGACAAATTGTCTTTTGACTTTACGCAGTCAATTGACATCACACCATTTGAGATCAATTGTCTAATAGTATTGTGTCTCCGACGTATATGTCTAGACTTACCGTTATACATATTGCTCTGTGCCCTTCCTATAGCCACTTGGCTATCACAGTGAATCATCACAGAAGGCACACGTTTCCTCCAACATGGAATATCTTCCAATAAGTTTCGAAGCCACTCGCTTCTTCACCGGCTTTGTCAAAAGCTATAAACTCAGATTCCATGGTGGACCGAGCTATACACGTTTGTTTTGTGGACTTCACGACACCGCACCACCTCCAATGGTGAATATGTATCCACTAGTGGAATAAGAATCTTTCGAATCCGAAATCCAACTAAAGATCGCTTATACCCTTCAAGTACAAATAGGATATCTCGAGTAGTATAGCCCATACTCCAAGGTATACTTCAAGTATTTTAACACCTTGGTTAACGCTTCCAATATTCGTGGCTTGGATTGCTCGTGAACCTACTCAACATATTTACAGGTAGGCCCGGTCCGGGCGTGTACAATTTGTAATGTACATCGATCGCCTATAATATGTGAGTATTCCATCCGAGCCTTTGGTTTCGCTTCATTAGCAACCAGATTTACACTTAAATCAATGGGCGTCTTTGTGACAAATGAACTATCAAAAGCATTGAATTTCTTGAGCACTTTCTCCACATAGTGGGATTGCGACAAGATAATTCCATCATGAGTTCTGTTGATTTTTATCCCCAGGATCACATCGCCAGTTCCCATATCCTTCATGTCAAAGTTTCTCTTTAACATTCTTTTCGTGTCCATGATAACATCATGACTCACGCCCCATGATTAACAAATCGCTCACGTATACACAAACTATGACAAATGATTTTGATGTCCCTTTGACATATACACATTTATCACATTCGTTGATTTTATACCCGTTTGACAACATCGTGTTATCAAACTTAAGATGCCATTGTTTTGGAGCTTGTTCACCCATACAAGGATCTTATCAACTTGCACACTTTCTTTTCGCCGGGTGCAACAAACCCTTCAGGTTGTTCCATGTAGATCTCAACATCTACCTCTCCATTCGTAAACACCATCTTGACATCCATCGATGAATCTCAGATTGTGCAAAGCAAAGAATCGCGGTAAGACCCAAATAGACGCAATCCTCGTTCTTTCGAGAATAAGTGTCAAAGAAGTCATACCCTTCTTTTTTTGTTTAAAGCCTTTAGCTACAAGCCGTGCTTTATACTTATCAATAGTTCCATCTGTTTTATACTTCTTCTTTAGGATCCATTTACATCCTAAAGGCTTATGACCGGCCAGGAGATCAATGACTCCCACGTATGGTTTTTGGAATGGACTCGATTTCACTATTGATTGCTTGCCGAGCGAGCATCCGGACCACTTAGAGCCTCTTTAATCGAGTTTGGCTCTCCATCTAACATCAATGTTAGAAAGTCAGTCCAAAGGACTTAACCACCTTAGGCCTCTTACTTGCCGTCTCGATTCTTCACCACTCGGTGTTGAACTAACTATTCTCATCAAGTGTGACAAGAGGTGTCGTAAATGCCCAGTGTTGTTCCGGATGTTATAACACCCGGAAGCAAAGACCTTCAAGAACATCGTGATAGACACATGTAGCCATTCCGGATGTTATAACACCGAAGTAACACCTCCGAAACATCCAATACAATCGTTTCTTTAAACTTCCATTTATCCTTTCTTTACAAGGATAAATATTCTCAAAGAATATAGCATTCCTTGACTCAATTATGGTACCAATTGTCATTTTTGGATTTTTCGACTTATGTATGAATGTAAACGAACAGAGCGTTCGGCAAACTACTCGTGAATAAGCTCGGATATTGTTCGTTTATGTTCGTTTATTTAGTTAAACGAACATAAACGAACAAATTTTAGAGCTCGTTAAATAAACGAACGAGCTTGAACAATCCTATACTTCGTTCATTAATAGCTCGTGAACAAGCTCGTTTAGTGTTCGTTTATAAATGTTCATGAACAAGCTCGTTTAGTGTTTGTTTAGAATTGTTCGTGAACAAGCTCATTAAGGGCTCGGCTAATAGCTCGATTATTATTCAATTAATAATAAATAATGTTATTTAATTTAAAAATATTTAATTTAAATATTGATATTTGTTTGTTTGTTTGTTTGTTCGTTCGTGAACAGAATTGTTGATTGTTCACGAACAGTTTATGAACACAAATTTGAATATGAACATGTTCACGAACACGTAACGAACACGAACTCAAATATGAACATGTTCACGAACATGTTCCCCGAACAAATTCGAGCATAACAAAATTAAATGAACGAACACGAACACAAACTTAACAACCCAAACCGAGCCCAGGAGCTCGAGCCGAAGCAGACCAAAAATAAACAAACATTTGGCAAACAACGCTCGGCTCGGCTCGGATCGTTTACAACCCTACTTATGTACCATAAAATGATATACACTACTGTTAAGTGCATAACCAATAGAAACACAATCGACCGTTATAGGCCAATTTTAACTTGCTTTGGTTCAGGTATTGCAACCTTAGCCAAACACCCCCACACTTTAAGGTATTTATAAGAAGACTTACGATTTTTCCACAATTCGTAAGGAGTCTTATCTTTCCCTTTAAGTGAGATTTTATTCAATATGTGGTTCGCCGTTAACACAGCCTCCCCCTATATATTCTGTGTTTCTTTGTTCAACTCCGGATTACGTCAAAACTTACACAGCTCCTGGTTTTTCATTAGCATTAGAATGCTTTTCGATGTTCTAAAACCATTAGAACCTCATTCCAACAATATCGTTAGAACCTCGTTCAAACAAATTTCAGAACCTTGTTCCGACAATTCTATTCCAACCATTTTACAACAAGTGTGACCTTAGATGTTGTCACACCTTCGACAACATTTCAGACCTCACTCTTGGTTCTGAAACTGCCTTAGTGTTACAACACTTTTGGCAACATCTCCTGCAAGTGTCGTTCACTGTCTGTTTCTGGTAACACCTCAGACAACACTTTATGCAACTGTGGTACAATGTCACTACTGGTGTTACAACACCTCAGACAACACTTTCTGCAACACTTAAATCTGCAACTGAAGCTCGAAATCCAAAAGTGAGACAGAAAGTGTGGTCATACCCGCACAGTCGCTTGATCCGTTAGAATTCTTAAAAAAATATTCCAACACAATTTACTCGAGTCTCTACCAAGACTTCCATGGATTTAGCTTCAGGCCCTCGATTGATTTCTTCGTTTTTCAGTCAAACAATCAGGCTACTAATCCAAATTTCTTCCAGCTATGCATTTAGGAATTCATGAAAATTTCCCAACCTGGTAACAACATCTTAACGATGTTAACCATTTGGAATTTTTCATTTAAACAACATCCCTTCAGCACGAATATCATGCGGGATCAGTTGAAACTTTCAGACTAGTTTCAACACATTTTTGGATTCTTTGAATCATCCATTTCTCAATCCAAAAAACTAGAAATAACGAACCTCTTGGAATCACATCCTCATTTCGTATTTATTTTCAACACATGAACATTTTGGAAAAACATCCTCACTTCAAACCAACCACACAATACATATAGTAAAGTATACAACTAAGTCCGTTAAGGACAAAGTTACGACATAGGAAATCACCATCCTAGCCCTATGCTTCAAACACAGCGCATTTTTAGCAACAAATACAATTCCAGATCCACTGGAAGATCTTCTGTCAGATTCATCTCCAAGCTAAGGTTCTGTTTCTCCTCGCCATTGTGAAGGTACGTTATTTGTCTTGCGATTGTTGGAAAATATTTACAATGGTTACAACGGGAAAAGCCTTCAAGATGGCTTACAAAACAGAAACATAAAATTACAAGAAATGTAAAACCTAACTATTACAAGTCTTGAATGGAATCCAACTCCAGAAGCATGAATTTGACAAAACAAAAGCTGAGTCGAGTAGAACTCTATCCGCAAGACAAATACGTCCCAGCTAGTGCTCACGGTCTGACATAATGTCCCCAAAGATAAAACGACTTTACCTCCTTTACCTCCTTTGTGTGCAGTAGCACCCCTGACACAAAGGCACCTTTCGAACTCGAAAGAGCGAGAACTGGCTGCTGGACACGAGTGCAGAAGGAAATGTTCTTGAAAATGTTCGTCGGAAAGTTGCGACACTTTTACCGACACTTGAAGAATATGCAGAGATATGCGTTTTTTCTATGTATACTAACTCCATCTCTTCCTTTCTTCTAACTCCCTATAAGCAGCAAAACGCCTAAGACTTATATAGGTCATCATTTCCAACACTTGTAGGGAATTAAAGCTAAAGAGAGTGGGCATTAACATCATATGTAACTCCCAAGAGTTACAACCTCTTCTTATGACCACCACTTGAGGAGTTACAAACTCCAAAAGCCACATGAACCTAGACACCTCCAATGTCTAGATTCACACACACATGAACTTGGACACCTCCAATGTCTAAATTCATGAGGCCCCACAGTTACTTGAATTTGGGCCAAGCCCATTTTCAAGTTACAAAACTAACTAAACCTGAACCCGAGCCCAAAGGGTCGGTCTGATTCAAGGCCCATTTGTGATCATACACTTGTTTTATAGTATATACAACCAATAACACCTTCTAGTATTTATACTAGGATAAACTATGCCCATTCGCGTGGCCAACATCGTGTATTAATTTCTCACTCATCACCGAAATTCAATTTTGAGAAATATAAAATACTACGAACATCTACTCAAAAAGTAGATTAACAATTCACAATTTAATTCCTCCGAATTAAATTCTTAGCCACCGCCAAAATTTGGTCAAAGTCGGTCAACGCCGTTTTATCAAAACCAAATTTCCAACAGTTTATGTTTCGATTGCCTAGCCGTAGAATATGGTAGGACTATGACCAATCTAAAAACGCACGTTGTCGTACCAAAATCTCTTGGGGCCTTTCTTAAATTAAAGGAATCAGAACTCGAGTCTTGCTCAATCGAGTTGATTAGCCCAACCTTTTAAAACAAAATATGCTCCATCGACTACCATTCTTTTTAGGAGTACATTAGGAGAGGAAACACGTGAATGTGATCAAACCCGAATCAATTATCATGAAAACACAAATTTCTATTCATTGAAGCACAAAGTTAATCCATCAAGTACCGATGAGCTATCTTTCATGTATCTCTATTCTCAGCTAACTAATTAACTGGATGATCTAGCTTTGACAAACGACCCGGTTTTAATATAAGGAAAACTTATTAACAACACGGTGGATTCTTTATTCTTTATTAGAGTTGTCAAATAATTTGGGCCCAGGTCGGTCTACGGTGTCCGGCCAAAGAGAAAGTCTGGTCGGGTCGAGTCAAAATTTCACCGGGTTGCTATTTGTGAAACCCAAGTCCGTCCTAATCCATGAAAATTCGGGCCTACCGAACCGAATAGACTTTTTGGGCCAAATGGGCCTCCTGAGTTGAAGCCTAGCCCGGTATTTTCTTGGGCGGTTGGGCCGGGCTCATTTTGAGACTTCTAATTGCAGTTGATATTTCATTTATTATTGCAACATTACTAATACATAATAGCATATATACAATACATTATCAATATAAACGTAATATGTATTAATGATTTGTAGTATTATAATAAGTGATGAAGAGATAGTGAATCCGACTGTGTATCAATGCCAAACTCAATCATATTCCTTCCCATGAATTTGTACATGAACTCCGAGTTCCAATACTTTTATTTTCTAAATTAAAGCTTCCTAGCTCTTCATACAATTACCCTAAAAACAATCACTTCCACTTTATGTAGGTGTCTTTAGAGCATCTACAATAGAGTTCTTTTGTGAGGTTTGTGGAGGAAAAAATCTTACAAAAAACCTCTAATAATTGTGGAGGGTAGGTTTTAGGTTTTTTTTATCACAAACCTGGTTTGTAACTACAAACCCAGGGTTTTTTTGAAAAAGTAAAATTAAAGAAAAGGTTTGTTAGAGATTTATTAAAGATAAATGTATTGAGTGTGGGGCCTGTACAAAGTTGGTAGGAGGTTTTTCGATTGGAGAGAAAATGGTAGGTTTTTACTTTTTATGAAGATATTACTTTTGATGTGAAGATTGACGCGCAAGCGATCTTTGGATCCACAAAAAGAGAGGTTTGAACCCCAAACCATTGTAGATGCACTTAGGTACCAAAAAAAATGGTCAAATTGAACCTTTTGAACCCTAAAAAATCATCACCTCCACTTTCTTTAGGCATTTTTAGGTATAAAAAAAAAATCTTTTATCCCCGTCAAATTGAACCTTTTGAATTTATAACATCAGACAATTCCTTTGCAACTATTTCGTTTTGCTGATGCAATGCCTTATTCACTAGCCTACCTTAAGGGGGAAATTTTAAAAAAACAAAAACAAAAAGATGGCCCAGGTCAACAGCTTATAATATGGATTATGGACAAGTGAAGATGTTCTTTGTAATAGATTGTTTAATTAGGAAAGAATTGTCTTAAGTAGGACCGACCAACAAACTTCGGCACAGTTTAATGAACATCACCTTTTTAGAGTTATTTTTATAGTTGGCAAATAACTATTACAAAGTCTTATTTTAATGAACATCACCTTTTTATAATTATTTTTATAGTTGGCAAATAACTATTACAAAGTCTTATTTTAATGAACATCACCTTTTTATAATGAAAACCAGGTAGAAGAATGGGACATAATTTAAAGTTGAAACGAGAATTAGATTTCTCTGCAAAGACGAAATCGTTTGTACAAAGTGTCACGACTCTAGACAATCGTCTATTAAATACGATAATTTTCGAATTTAAGTTAGCAGCACTTCAAAACTTAAGTTCCAACGAAGAAAAACTATGCTTAAGAACTTTCGAATTTAAGAAGAAGAAGAGATAAGCCAATATACATAATATTTTTATTGAATGTCATGAATTAAATGGTCGATCGGGGTCATTTTTATAGAATTCGGGTGCCCTTGAGATGGGTGCATCTCTTGGTTGATTAGTCTGACCGACATATCGCGTCGTCATGATCTAATCGCCCTAATCACACTCATTCAAGTTATTCACAACCCTTAAAGATGCACTCTTGCATACTAGACATATATGTCTAGTCATTGGTGTTGATTTAGCAACCAGAAAAAAAAACATTCACATTAAACTAATTTCCAACATTTCTTTTATAAACATTCTTTTAGAGTAAAACTTGAAATAAGTAAATAAGTAAATTAAAGTTGAATTTCAATTCTAGTATGAAAATGTACAATTTTAATGCAAAAACTATACAAAAACATAAAATTTGAGGACAATGACCTTGGTAGGACCAACCAACGACTTTTGGGACAACCGATTTTCTTGGACAATTTTTTAACAATTCTCAACCCACGTTGCAAATCCACACGCACTCCGTCATCGGAACCTTCAATGAAACATACGAACTGTCATATCCTCGCTTTTAAAAACACGACAAATTCAATTCTATAAATCATCATCTTTTTGCCTTAATTCTCACAAGTTTCCATCTTTACCAATAACAACAACTCAATGGCCAAAACCAACAAAATATTCGACTCTTGTTCGCCATTTTTAGACACAAGTACAATAAAATCATGCCCATCATTTGTGACACCCGTTCGAGGAACCATCAAGCGCCGAATTTTCTCCGCCCTGTTTAGCATAATAAAGAATGCTTACCTCTGTTTCATCCGTTGGATCGGAGGGAATACTTGACTTAAAGTTCCCCTGTTAATTAATATCGACCGTTGGATTTCGTGTTCTCGGATGTCTGTCATATCCTTGTCTGTGTTTCGCTTCTGCTTTTGGCTTGATCGAGCTTGTCTTTTATCATTTTTTTTTGTGTGTGGTCAGTTTGATTTTTGAATGTACATCTACACTCTCCTCATTACAGCTTGTTTGCTTTTTGTTTATTTGTATTATGACGTGATAATACTGTGTTTTGATGTTCATTTCAGTTAAATGTATGTTAGAAATGCTCTGTGATCTGTCTCTGGGTTATCCTGTTTTAAGTTTGAATATAGGGAAAAACAGAGTTTCACTTGTCAGGTAGTCTAGGGATAAGCGATGGGCGAGTGCGGAACAGATTTGGCCAAATTTGGGACCGGTCCTGTGAAAAAAATCATGGACCCGCGACCCATCCCGCATTGGGACCCGCGACCCGATGGATTGAACCCGCTAATATTTAAGCTGCCAGTTTTGAATTATTTGTTATTGCGCTGAGCATTCACGCCTCATCTTTTAATTCATTCTTATAGTGGTCTTTACATGTAGGTAAGTATTAATATAAGTGTTATCTCAAAAAAAAAGTATTAATATAAGTATAAAGTATATAGGTAAAATAATTATGTGTAAAATCATTGTAGGTAAATAGTAATCAATAAAATTTAAAACTGTTGGTAAATTCCTACAATATTTATGTTGATAAATTTAAAAACTATTGGTGATTTGTCTGTAATTGATCTGTATATTTTGAGAAAAATAATATCTTTTTATTTAGTTGGTATTATGTAGTTAACTCTAAAATTTAATGACAAAATGATATCTATCGGTAAATTTTGTCGGTAATTGAAAACCAGAAGCTTATTTGTAGTGATGTTTGAAATCGGGTCGGAATGAAGCAATAGAATATTTCTAACTGTTGAATTTCTGATCGTAATTTGTAAGATTCGATTTATTACTTATATTGATAGCTCACTGATTTCTCTATATAGATTTCACTTGCATATAAAAATGATGATTGCCGCGCTAATGAGATTTTGTTTAGGTAGGAAGATTTTGTTTAAGTTAAGATTTCCGCTTATGTATTTGTCTATTTTAATAATAGTTTATATATCTTTCCTTTGGATGTTTTCATTTGAAGTAATTGATTTCATATAGTATTTGGTTTTGATATTTTAATGTCATAAGATGATGTGATTAATCTTTTTATAAAAAAATATATTAGTCATCGCCAATTGCATGAGGTGATGATCAATCATTCAATCTTTCGCCCATAAAAAGAAGACAAAACGAATGCGTCAGGGAGCATGATTAGGTTTTCTTTTTGCCCTTCATTTTTTTAATGCTTTGACTTCTATTCATAAAATATACCTATAATATGAAGGGTATAATAGACACTTGATTGTGTAAGAAGTTATAAGTGTATTCTCCTCAAAGTATAGGACCAATATGAGCTAGATTTGTTGTGTCAAATAGGATCAATATAATTTGGGAGGTGTGTGGCCCAAAATGAATAATTTACCTAAGTTTATAGGGTTGGCAAATCGGGCGGGCCGTGCTGTTATCGGGCCAGCCCGATAAGAGCACGGTCCGATAAGCACTAACCCGAACACGGCCCGATAAACTTAACGGTCCGAAAATGGTAACCCGAACACGACACGATAAAAACTCGATAGCCCAGGCATGGCCCGTTAAGCCCGATAAGCAAATTTATTTATATTTTCTAATTAATTATTATTAATTTTTGGCTCATTTGGAAATTTAGAGCATTTGACTCGTTAAGCCATTTACTAATATAGTATAATATTATTTTTTTCTTCAAATATTTATCACATATAAAGCCCCTAAGGAAGTTAGAATGAGAAAAAATTGTGTAAAAAAATTATTATTTGTGTTATCGGGTTTAACAGGCTTATGGGTTGGAAATATGGACCCGATTTGTTATCGTTCTTATCGGGTTGGCCGCATCTTCGAACCCGATAACACTTGGCCCAAACCTATAATTTCGTGTCGTGTTCGCGTGTCTATATCGTATCGTCGCCTCAGTTGCCACCCCTATAAGTTCATATGTTAGCAAGGGTTTTAGTTTTGGGCAGTAAACACGCAACCCTAATTGTCAACCTATAAATAACTCACAAAAAAGTGACTCGGTAAGAATCTAATACATACATTTGATATATTGTTCTATTTTACAAATATTCTCTCTAGAAGCGATCCCGACTTGAGCGTCGGACTTGAGCGTCGAGTGGAGTGGGCGGAAAAACCCTTACGGCCCCCCCTTCTAATGGTGATTTTGTAGGTCTCGGATCGATCGCACATCGGAGCTTGGTTTATTGACGACAGATATTCCTAGACTGACCAATTGGCGCGATCTGTGGGAACAAATCGAGTTAGGATGTGAGAAAACATTCAGATTTGGATTACCTTGAATTCGAATATTACTTTGGGTTTATCAAGAAGATTACACGATAAGGCTTGTCATTACTATGAGGAGATCCTCACTTGATTCATACTATGGCATCTTTAAACGAGAGATGAGTTTTTCCTACACTATTTTGATTAATAGAATCAATGAAAATGATATATGTCACGTATTCATGCCTTTTACTGATATATCCGTTATGCATGTTTTATGATGAGTCAACACATTCTTTTTGGGATTTATTCTTGTGAATACTTGTCAATTATCTCAAAGCACTGGTAAACAATTAACGCCCTTGTACATAAGTGCGCGCAACTCAGGTGCCAATTCTTGAAAAAGGACTAGAAAAATTGAGATATGTTATGGCGGTGATGTAAGTCTTTGAAAGAGGAATGCAGTGCCTAAGACGTGTTTGATGTTTTTCCTGAAAGACAAATTATTTAAAATTTTGTCTAACAGAGATGTGCAGTGCCCCTAAGGTGTTTGATATTGTGGAAAAATGAATGCGAATGTTCGAGTGAGATTTGAGTTTTTCTCAAACGGGGCTTCATTCTCAGGTTAGAATATTTGATTGCTGAAGGAAATCATGTTCTCATTGAGAGAAGAAGTCGCCACAAGCATGTCTGCTCAATTATTCAGTTTGTTCTGCATATTTATATATTTGATTTATGGGATTATCTTTGTACTGCTCCATGTGCATATCTTCATGCTAAAGTAAGTGGAAAAAGTAGAAACCATAATTCCTTATGGGCAGAGGACAACAAAGTGGAGTCCAGGTGGGGATTGGATTTTCAATCAACACAGGAAATTATGGTACTAAAAGCAAATGATGAAACAAAGAATGTGATGGAGTCTATAATAATGTTTAGTCATCCTGTGCAACTCGGAAGAGATTTCTTACAAGGAGCAAGCAATATAGACCCAATTCTTGAAGAACTTCTTATTATTTATTTGTCTATATACCGATGAAGAGTTGGATTTGTTGACTAGTTTATCTACTTATGGGCCATCATTTATGTGCATATTGGAGATGAAGTAGATTTCTTGATGAGCTCATTGATCGAGTTGGATTTTTTGACACATTCATGATTGAAGCAAATGTCACTGTTAACTCGATTATGATTTGGATTTATTGAGTCTATTATGAGAACGTACTACTATACTTATGAGCTTCTGGAGATTCAATTTCTTTATAAATTTATGAACATGGTCGGCGTTATAATTCCATGGATCACGAGATGGATTTCTTGAAGACCTCGTTGATCATGAGCAGATATCATCTTTTAGCACTATATGGATTTCTTGAAAATCTCATTGATTACAATCATATCATTTTTTAGCTTTATTATAGCCCAGATTTCTTGAATCTCATTTATGAGCTTGTTGGATTTCTTTATACATTTATAATCATGATACAAATTATCTATAAGTTTATCGAACATTTCTTGGACTTCTTTACACGGTAATGGTCATATATCACATGTGCAGCTGTGGAATCTGCTATTGGGTCAGCCATTTTCGTTATTACTTTCCGAGTCCGAGGGACTATTGTTGTAGAATCTATTAATAGCATTCAAGGTTAAACATGACTCCTAGAGAGTTACCAAAATACGAAGTTATCTCCTCTTTTCGTTTTGTTCTTTTTTTTTTCTTAGTTGGCAGGGTCAGGGCCTTTCTCGCTGGGTACCTATGGATTTCTCGAAGAACTCGTCTGGATTGAACGACTTGCCAGGGGCAGGACGAGCCATTTTTGGTTTGAAGCAAACTTCCAAGCCGGGCCATATGAACTTATTTACGGGCGATGGAACGTCCCTAACTCGTCTGGTTTGAAGTTTCAAGTCAAGTGGGCCAAACGAGCCATTTCTGGTTTGAACAACTTCCGAGGTGGGCGGAAGAACTTATTTATGGGCGATGGAACTATCCCGAACTAAATGCGGTGAACGGCTTGGTGGGCCAGGACGAGCCATTTCTTGTTTGAACAACTTCCGAGAAATTTGGATCGGTGTACTTTGATGGGCGGATGCCCCTGACGAGAAGTATTTCGGCCGAGCCAACCTTCAATTAAACATTGATGGGTAGATGCCTTTGATTTATTACGGCTGCCGCCCCTTCGGCGATAAGTGCTCGGCTCGGGCTATTCTTCAAACATGATCGGCAGATGTCTTTGATTCATTATATGCGCGACTGCCTTTGATGATAAGTGCTCAACTCGGGCCAATCTTCAAACATGATGGGCGAATGCCCTTGATTCATTCCTAGACCGACCAACTATTTTTTCAAACACACAAAAAAAAAGAGCATTAATCATCATATGCGCGACCTACCTATGTTATATATACCGATGTTGCTTAAATCTGCAGACCACTCCAAGTCAAGGTTTTTAATATGAACATGTCTCTTGTAAGACAGTTGCATGGTGTGACGGATTACACTTTTAGTGTAAAAAGTGATACTTTTAGTGTAAAAAAAAATACTTTCAGTGTAAAAAGTGACACTTTTATTTGTCTGAATACACTTGAAAGTAATGAATTTAGAATACTTACAAATAACTAGGACATATCTTTTTATACCTGGGTTGATGAGCCGCATGAGCTTTGTACGATAAAGTGGATCGCGGCAGCCGGTACAGACCGCGTGGGCTGGATAATTATATATGTGACCCAATACTAACTAATAATATCGAATAATTAATTAAATATTTTAGCATTAAATAAAGTGTGAAATAATTAAAGTAATAATAAATAAATAAAGTCGAATTTGTCCCCAACATAAGCCCCCAAACTCCCGGGTTGCGGAGGTGGGAGAAGCAGTGCAAGAGATAAGAGTTATTATGTTGCATTGTCTTGTTCACTAATTTGGCTTGACTTGAGGGGTCTTACTCATTCTTACACCAAGGACAAGTTTTGGAAGAGAGCATTGATCATGTCTTCAACAGGTAAAATTTATCTCTTTAACTTTCTTCATCTTTGAATTCATTGTTGGGGGGGGACTTAGTAAAAATCTTGCTTGGAAGAGAGTGGGGAGAATACACACATGAAAGAGTGGAGAGATGAGTTGGAGGAGATGAGAGAGTCGAAGAGCACTTGGGGAGTCGGGCAAAGGCGCCCTCTCGTGCCCTCAAGGGCGCGAGCATGGAGGGTGCGCCTAGGGGGATTGTAGTTACAAGTTATTGCAATTACATTTTTTGCAATAACATGGCGTCGCATTTACGTCACCTCGATAAATTTATCTCAAGTAATTTTTTCGCAGCCACATCATGTCGTTGCTAATATGTTATCGATGAAGTTTTGACAATCAGTAATTTGGTTGGTTTGATGTGACATTCATTACCAGCATGGGCGTAGCCAGGACTTTTGGCTAGTGCAGTCAAAAAAAATTTGTTTCGGCTGGGCGATTATCGAGCCAAAAATTTTGAAAAATAGAAAATTAAAAATAAAAAAAAAATGAAAATTTGAAGGTCGTACCTTTAGCAATTCATTATTAATTTCACTTTTCGCAAATTAAAACTTATCTTGAATGAACTTTTTGGAGAAGTGACTTATCCATAAGTCAATCCTAAATTAACAACCAAACAACTATTATTATTATGAAAAATTCACTTTTAGATCCAAAAGTTCATTTGATAAGTTTTCCCAAAAAGCTACATATTATCAAGTTTGGAGCATATATATCTCTCTCAACATAACAAATAACGCAACAATTCATCCATTCAATGCCTTCATTGAGACATGTAATTCTATATTCTTGGCCTTTTATATTTTAACTCAATTTTTATATCTTTGAATTTTCACATGTGGTCAACTCAAATTTAATAGAGCTTCTTCGAGTTCAAGTGTGATATAATCCAACTTTACAGAGCAACTCTGAATTCAGTGCGGTCGACGGACCGCACTAGTCTTCATGTGGCTACGCCACTAATTACCAGCAACAGTAGTATACAATATTTAACGACGACAAATAATTGTTTCCATATAACCTGTATTCCAAAACATAATTCCATAAAATACATGGAAAACTCATTATAAACACAATACTATATTATTCATAAACAAAATTCAAATCATACAAATTAAATAAACACAATATGCACTTAAATGGGATCGCTTCTGGATCAATCACTCTTATAACATAGGACTCACAACTATTGGTGTACAAATTGATAGATAGTTAGTTAGTTGCCGCATTAAGTGGACAAAAATGGCGTGCACACACACACGGTGGACAAAATCCAAGAGTAATGGATAATATTCTATTTCTCGATTTATTTATTACCATAATTCACAAATCACAACTAGTTTTTGTTTCGTTGCTTAGCCGTAGAACATGGGACTATGACCAGTCTCAAAAGCGTACTTTGTTGTAGGACAGGTTCACAAAATTCCAAAGTTAGAAATATTATACTGATTCATTTGATTTAGTTAACTATTAAAAAAAAACTTACACTTCACCAACATAATTTTTTGATACAAATAATTTTATCATTAAATTTTGCAGTTGTCTATAAAATAAGAATATTTTTTTTTTCGAAACTATATTTACCAATTACCGACAAATCACTAATAGTTTTTAAATTTACTAACATTAATTAATTTTTTCTTGTAGCGTAGGATCGTACACGAATTGAGTGAAGTTGAAGAATTGTGTTTCAGCTATCTTGATTATTAATTGAATTAAGTGAAATTTAATTAAGTAGAATATATTTTTAATATATCTTTTATCTTATTTTTTTCTTTTATTGATCTAATCAAGCCGGAGTTGAAATCCAAATCTTATAAAATGAAAAAAAAAATGTCCTAATTTGATTTGTTATTTAACTATCGGACCTCAAACGAACTTTGACAATCAACCAGTACTATAATACGGAATAATTTAATTTATTCTCTCATCCTAATTTTATACAGTGAAAACGGGTAAAGTTTCAGGAACATAGCGTGACGGGTGAAGTCTTGTTTTGATTCAAATGGTGACGGTCTGACCACCACGGAAAATGCCATTTACCAAGCTCTACGTTTAACGGACAAGTGAAACTGAAAACAGGATAACCTAGAGACAGAGCATTTGTAACATATATTTAATTAACTGAAATGAACATCAAAATACAGTAATATTACTACGTTATAATAATACAAAGTACTGGCAAAAAGCAAACAAGCTGTAATGGACGTACATTCAAACTGACAAAAAAAAAAATTTATTTGATAAACGACCAGCTCAAGCCAAAAGCAGACAAAGATGAGCATTTGAATTCAGAGACATGGGGAACTCGAAATCCAACGGTCAATATTAATTAGCAGGGAAACCTCGGAACCAACGAACGAAACAGAGGAAAGCATTCCCTATTGATAAGGCGGTGAGATCTTAAAGGCTACTGGTGAGGTCTTGAAATAGGGTTTGAGCTCCGTATCCGACCCGGACCGGGGAATGGGTCTAACCCGCAAAGGTGGACCATTGATCTCCCGACAAAGATAGTACAACTCCACCCTCCAGGATGATGACACTTGGCACAACCACATTAGCCAGGAATATCTATAAATACCATGCTTTATAGTAACTTGATGGTAACTATTCACTCGCCTCTCTTACCTCTTATTTTCATATTTCTGTCTCTATACCCCCGCACCTCACGAACTCGATCCGACTTAGGCATCGGAGGGTCTTAGCGGGACCACCCGGCTAGCCTGACGTGTGTTTATCTATTTCGGTCACCTAAGAGATCGAACCCGATTACCGAAAGTCCATGACCCAAGGTAATTACGATCCAAATCATTTGGCGCCGTCTCGTGGGAAACTTTTTCCCTTTACCAAGAAAAGAACGAAGTAAGGAGACTCGATTAAACACGTTCGAGAAAGCGGGTACTAGAGACCCCCAAGTAGAGTGAATTAGTGATGCAACCCGAGTTCCCCTCATCTCAATCATGGCCCAATCTCCCGGAAGAGAAGAAAGGAAATCCCGACCAGGTGATCTCTATGAGGAAAGAAGACTTCGAGAAGTTGGTCATTGAAATGAGTAAGCGGCTCGTGGGAGAGACATACAAGGAAAGGGTTGCTCGACCCTGCACTCGTAGCAGTCTAAGCGCCAAAGTAGGCGAGGTCTTCAAAGACCCCCAAAAGAATTTGAGCTCGAGGGTCCCAGACCCGAGACTTGAAAAAGATCCCAAGAGATCCCACCTCGCAAGTGAGACCGAAGATCTCAATAACTTGCGCCAAAAAAGAGTAAAGGAGGGATCCCAAGTGATCCTCCACCTCACAAGTGAGACCCGAAGATCTCAATAACTTGCGCCAAAAAGAGTAAAGGAGGGATCCCAAGTGACCCCCCACCTCACAAGTGAGACCCGAAGATCTCAATAACTTGCGCCAAAAAGTGTAAAGGAGGGATCCCAAGAGATCCCCCACCTCGCAAGTGAGCCTGAAGATCTCAATAACTTGCGCCAAAAAGCGTAAAGGAGGGATTCCAAGAGATCCCCCACCTCGCAAGTGAGACCTCGAGATCTCAATAACTTGCGCCAAAAAGAGTAAAGGAGGGATCCCAAGTGATCCCCCACCTCGCAAGTGAGACCCGAAGATCTCAATAACTTGCGCCAAAAAGAGTAAAGGAGGGATCCCAAGTGACCCCCCACCTTGCAAGTGAGACCCGAAGATCTCAATAACTTGCGCCAAAAAGAGTAAAGAAGGGATCCCAAGAGATCCCCCACCTCGCAAGTGAGACCTCGAGATCTCAATAACTTGCCCAAAAGAAGAGAAAAAGGAGGCATCCCAAGTGATCCCCCACATCGCAAGTGAGACTCGAAGATCTCAGTACCTTGCGCAAAAAAGAGCAAAAAGGAAGGATCCCAATAGATCCCCCACCTCGCAAGTGAGACCTCGAGATCTCAATACCTTGTGCAAAAAAGATAAAAAAAGAGGGATCCCAAGTGATCCCCCACCTCGCAAGTGAGACCCGAAGATCTCAATAACTTGCGCCAAAAAGAGTAAAGGAGGGATACCAATAGATCCCCCACATCGCAAGTGAGACCTCGAGATCTCAATAACGTACAAAAAAAAAGAGAAAACAAAGGAGGGATCCCAAGTGATCCCCCACCTCGCAAGTGAGACTCGAAGATCTCAATACTGCCCCAAGACTTGAAAAAGATCTTTTGGGTCTTCAAAGACCCCAAAAGAATTTGAGCTCGAGGGTCCTCAAGACCCCGAGACTTGAAGAAGATCTCAAAGGTCTGGAAGACCTCAAAAAGAACTCGAGCTCGAGGGTCCTCAAGACCCAAAGACTTGAAGAAGATCTCCAGGGTCTCGAAGACCCCAAGTGCACTCGAGCTCGTAGGTCCCTAAGACCCCGAGGCTTGAAGAAACTCTCCAGGGTCTCAAAGACCCCAAAAAAAAACTCGAGCTCGAGGGTCCTCAAGACCCCGAGACTTGAAGAAGACCTCAAAGGTCTGGAAGACCTCAAAAAGAACTCAAGCTTGAGGAGGGTCCTCAAGACCGAGACTTGAAGAAGATCTCAAAGGTCTGGAAGACCTCAAAAAGAACTCGAGCTCGAGGGTCCTCAAGACCCCGAGACTTGAAGAAGACCTCAAAAAGAACTCGAGCTCGAGGGTCCTCAAGACCCCGAGACTTGAAGAAGACCTCAAAGGTCTGGAAGACCTCAAAAAGAACTCAAGCTTGAGGGTCCTCAAGACCCCGAGACTTGAAGAAGATCTCAAAGGTCTGGAAGACCTCAAAAAGAACTCGAGCTCGAGGGTCCTCAAGACCCCGAGACTTGAAGAAGATCTCAAGGGTCTCGAAGACCCAAAAAAAAAAATTCAAGATCGAGGATCCTCAAGACCCCGACAATTGTAAAAAACCCGGGGTCTCAAAACCCCAAATGAACCCAAACTCGAGGTCCTCAAGACCCCGAGACTTGAAGAAAATCTCCAGTGGTCTCAAACACCCCAAGTGAACTCGAGCTCGAGGTCCCCAAGACCCCGAGATTTAAAAAAACAATCTCCGTGGTCTAGAAGGCCTCAAAAAGATTCAAGTTCTAGGGTTTTGAAACCCCGAGACTTGAAGAAACACCAAGAGTTTTGAAGACCCCCAAAGAACTCAAAAGCTCAAGATCTCAAAGATTACGAAAACTGTTGTAACGAAAAAGGGTCCAATAGACCCATAACTCACAAGTGAGATCCTCAAAGTCTCGAAAACTTGTGTAAAGGAAAAGGGTCCAAGAGACCCAATAACCCACAAGTGAGATCTCAAAGATCTCGAAAACATATAAGTGACTTCATAACTCACAAATGAGATCCTCAAGATCTCAAAACCCGTGTGCAAAAAAAAAAGAGTTCAAGTGAACCCATAAGACACAATTGAGATATTAAAGATCACAAAAGAATCTCAAGCCAATGGTCTTCAAGACCTCAAAGACTTGAAGAAAATCTCAAGGGTCTTGAAGACCCAAGGAACACAAGCCTAAGGGTCTTTAAGACCCAAAGACGAGGAAAATCTCAAAGGCCTTAAAACACAAGATCTTCATAACCAAAGGTCGATCCAAGGGTAAAAATCACGAGGTCTTAAAATCTCGAGACCATAAAACATTCATGCCTAAAAAAAATGTACAAGGTCTTGAGACCCAAGACCCCAAGGATTTGATCCACACACAAAAAAAAAAAAAAGATTAGAGCCCGAGACCCCGAGGCGTTCAAGCCCAATGAAAATGGTGGCACTAGGTCTTGAGATTCCAAGACCTAAGGTAACAAGAACCAAGCAAAAAAGTAGCTCAAGGTCTTAAGACCTTGAAGCTTTCATGCGATGAAAAAAGGGTAATCACGAAGTCTTAAGAGCCTGAGACCCTGAGGCGTTCTAGCCTAAGAAAAAGGGCACAAGATCCAGAGACCCTAAGACTCCAAAGAGTTGAGGCCCACAGGAAAATGGCACTAGGTCTATAGACCATAAGACCTAAATGGATACAAGATTTCGATTTGGGAGTCCCACCAAGACCAAATGATCTAAGGGTCCAAGAATAGTGAATCATACATTTAGTCTTCAATAAATAAGGTCAAAATGACCCAAAATCCATATGAAAAAATAAAGTGATGTAATGGCCAAAAATCCATCCGAAAAAAAGAAAGGCCAAATAAAAGCTTCAAAATGGTCTATAGATCCCGAGACCCCTAGCCTTGAAGGCCAATCAAAAGATTTCAGAAAGGTCTCTAGATCTCGAGACCCCTAGCCTTAATAGTCAAATCAAAAGGTTTCGGAGAGGTTTTCGGACCCCAGTATCTTTATAAAGTAGGCATATAGCCATTGAAATTACTTTATAACCCCATGTTTTGTTAAAAGTTATAGGGTCATGAAATATAAGACCTAAACTTATATAGCTAATTATGGACATTTTTTTGTTGAAGGGGTAAAGGGGGCATGCACGCAAGTTGATATCCCTTAACCTCGTATTTTGTTACTGGGGAGATCAAGATGATAACTCCCTTAACTTAGAAATCGAAATGATGTACATAGTCATAGTTGATCTTGTGTTTGTGCGAAAGGTTCATCCTGAGAGCTCGAGCAAGGATCCACTGGATCCCAAGACTAAAAAATAGGGATCCCAAGTGATCCCCTACCTCGCAAGTAAGACCCGAAGATCTCAATAACTTGCGCCAAAAAGCGTAAAGGAGGGATACCAATAGATCCCCCACATCGCAAGTGAGACCTCGAGATCTCAATAACGTACAAAAAAAAAGAGAAAAAAAAGGAGGGATCCCAAGTGATCCCCCACCTCGCAAGTGAGACTCGAAGATCTCAATACTGCCCCAAGACTTGAAAAAGATCTTCTTCAAGTCTCGGGGTCTTGAGGACCCTCGAGCTCGAGTTCTTTTTGAGGTCTTCCAGACCTTTGAGATCTTCTTCAAGTCTCGGGGTCTTGAGGACCCTCAAGCTTGAGTTCTTTTTGAGGTCTTCCAGACCTTTGAGGTCTTCCAGACCTTTGAGGTCTTCTTCAAGTCTCGGGGTCTTGAGGACCCTCGAGCTCGAGTTTTTTGGGGTCTTTGAGACCCTGGAGAGTTTCTTCAAGCCTCGGGGTCTTAGGGACCTACGAGCTCGAGTGCACTTGGGGTCTTCGAGACCCTGGAGATCTTCTTCAAGTCTTGGGGTCTTGAGGACCCTCGAGCTCGAGTTCTTTTTGAGGTCTTCCAGACCTTTGAGATCTTCTTCAAGTCTCGGGGTCTTGAGGACCCTCGAGCTCAAATTCTTTTGGGGTCTTTGAAGACCCAGAAGATCTTTTTCAAGTCTCGGGGTCTTGAGGACCCTCAAGCTTGAGTTCTTTTTGAGGTCTTCCAGACCTTTGAGGTCTTCTACAAGTCTCGGGGTCTTGAGGACCCTCGAGCTCGAGTTCTTTTTGAGGTCTTCCAGACCTTTGAGATTTTCTTCAAGTCTCGGGGTCTTGAGGACCCTCGAGCTCGAGTTCTTTTTGGGGTCTTTGAGACCCTGGAGAGTTTTTTAAGCCTCGGGGTCTTAGGGACCTACGAGCTCGAGTGCACTTGGGGTCTTCAAGACCATAGAGATCTTCTTCAAGTCTTGGGGTCTTGAGGACCCTCGAGCTCAAGTTCTTTTTGAGGTCTTCATCAAGTCTCGGGGTCTTGAGGACCCTCGAGCTCGAGTTCTTTTTGAGGTCTTCTTCAAGTCTCGGGGTCTTGAGGACCCTCGAGCTTGAGTTCTTTTTGATCTTTAATATCTCAATTGTGTCTTATAGGTTCACTTGAACTCGTTTTTTCTTTGCACACGGGTTTTTGAGATCTTGAGGATCTCATTTGTGAGTTATGAAGTCACTTGTACGTTATTGCTTGAAGGCCAATCAAAAGATTTCAGAAAGGTCTCTAGATCTCGAGACCCCCTAGCCTTAATAGTCAAATCAAAAGGTTTCGGAGAGGTTTTCGGACCCCAGTATCTTTATAAAGTAGGCATATAGCCATTGAAATTACTTTATAACCCCATGTTTTGTTAAAAGTTATAGGGTCATGAAATATAAGACCTAAACTTATATAGCTAATTATGGACATTTTTTTGTTGAAGAGGTAAAGGGGGCATGCACGCAAGTTGATATCCCTTAACCTCGTATTTTGTTACTGGGGAGATCAAGATGATAACTCCCTTAACTTAGAAATCGAAATGATGTACATAGTCATAGTTGATACTGTGTTTGTGCGAAAGGTTCATCCCAGAGAGCTCGAGCAAGGATCCGCTGGATCCCAAGACTAAAAAAAGAGGGATCCCAAGTGATCCCCTACCTCGCAAGTAAGACCCGAAGATCTCAATAACTTGCGCCAAAAAGAGTAAAGGAGGGATACCAAGAGATCCCCCACCTCGCAAGTGAGACCTCAAGATCTCAATAACGTACAAGTGACTTCATAACTCACAAATGAGATCCTCAAGATCTCAAAAACCCGTGTGCAAAGAAAAAAAGAGTTCAAGTGAACCCATAAGACACAATTGAGATATTAAAGATCATAAAAGAATCTCAAGCTCGAGGGTCCTCAAGACTCTAGGACCCCAAAAAGAAATCGAGCTCGAGGGTCCTCAAGACCCCGATACTTGAAAAAGATCTCAAGGGCCTCGAAGACCCCAAAGAAAACTCGAGGGTCTCAAGGCCCCCACCTCGCAAGTGAGACCTCGAGATCTCAATACCTTGCGCAAAAAAGAGAAAAAAAAAAGGGATCCCAAGTGATCCCCCACCATAGTTGATACTGTGTTTGTGCGAAAGGTTCATCCCAGAGAGTTCGAGCAAGGATCCGCTGGATCCCAAGACTAAAAAAAAAAAAAGATATATATATATATATACACACATATATATAAAGGGTCCTAAGTGACCCTTCACTCAGAATCGAGATCTCGAGATCTCAATAACTTGTGCAAAAATAATAGAGGATCTCAAGTGATCCCCACCTGCAAGTGAGACCCGAAGATCTCAATAACTTGCGCAAAAATAATAGAGGGATCTCAAGTGATCCCGTAGCTCACAAGTGAGACCTCGAGATCTCAATAACTTGTGCAAAAATAATAGAGGATCTCAAGTGATCCGCAGACTCACAAGTGAGAACTCGAGATCTCAATAACTTGTGCAAAAATAAAAGAGGGATCTCAAGTGATCATGACTCACAAGCGAGACCTCGAGATCTCAATAACTTGTGCGAAAGTAAAAATGGATCCAAGTGATCCCCGGCTCACAAGTGAGACCTCGAGATCTCAATAAATTGTGCAAAATAAAAGAGGATCTCGAGGATCCATGACTCACAAGTGAGACCTCGAGATCTCAATAACTTGTGCAAATGAAAAAGGGATCTCAAGTGATCCCGGCTCATAAGTGAGACCTCGAGATCTCAATAACTTGTGCAAACAAAAGAGGGATCTCAAGTGATCCCGCAACTCGCAAGTGAGACCTCGAGATCTCAATAACTTGTGCAAAAATAATAGAGGATCTCAAGTGATCCCCACCTCGCAAGTGAGACCCGAAGATCTCAATAACTTGCGCAAAAATAATAGAGGATCTCAAGTGATCCATGACTCACAAGTGAGACCTCGAGATCTCAATAACTTGTGCAAATAAAGAGGGATCTCAAGTGATCCCCAGACTCACAAGTGAGACCTCGAGATCTCAATAACTTGTGCAAAAATAGAGGATCTCAAGTGATCCCATGGCTCACAAGTGAGACCTCGAGATCTCAATAACTTGTGCAAAAATAGAGGATCTCAAGTGATCCCATGACTCACAAATGAGACCTCGAGATCTCAATAACTTGTGCAAAAATAGAGGGATCTCAAGTGATCCCGCAGCTCACAAATGAGACCTCGAGATCTCAATAACTTGTGCAAAAATAAAAGAGGGATCCCAAGTGATCCCGCAGCTCAAAAGTGAGACCTCGAGATCTCAATAACGTGTGTGAAAATAAAAGAGGGATCTCAAGTGATCCCCAGCTCGCAAATGAGACCTCGAGATCTCAATAACACGTGCGAGAGTAAAAAAAAAAAGAGATCCCAAGTGATCCCCCAAGTCGCTAGTGAGATCGATCTCAATAACTCGTCACGAAAATAAAAGAGGGATCCCAAATGATCCACTAGCTCATAAGTGAGATCTCAAGATCTCAATAACTTATTCAAAAATAAGAGAGGGATCACTTGCCCACCATAAGTGAGATCTCAAGATCTCATTAACTTGTGCGAAAATAATTAAAAGAGGAATCTCAAGTGATCCCCAACTCACAAATGAGATCTCAAGTGACCTCGAGTTCTCAAAAAGAGATTTCTAAACTTTCGTAAAAATAACAAGTAATCCTAGTGACCCTCGCTCATGAGATAGGACCTCAAGAGCTCGTGACCGGAGAAGGAGCTCAAATAAAAAAAATGATGAATGAATGAAAAATGAGAATATACACAGTCAGAAAAGGTGCATATGCGGGTTTAAAATCGAGGATTTGGGCTATCGCATGACCTCGACCTCGAACTCAAAAAACTTGGGCCCGACGGTAAAGGACCAAGGTTTACGAGCTTGTCACCTACCTCGAGCCCATCCAAATGATCCCGAGCTCTCCACAACCTCGTGAACCAAGGGAATAATGATAAGACAAAGTGAGATCTTAAGTGCTACACAAAGGTGAGGTCTTGAAATAGGGTTTGAGCTCCGTATCCCACCCGGGATCGGGGAATGGGTCTAACCCGCATAAAGGTGGACCATTGATCTCCCCGACAAAGATAAGACAACTCCACCCTCCAGATGATGACACTTGGCAAGACAACCACATTAGCCAGGAATATCTATAAATACCATGCTATAGTAACTTGATGCTAACTATTCACTCGCCTCTCTTACCTCTTATTTTCATATTTTGTCTCTATACCCCCGCCTCACGAACTCGATCCGACTTAGGATCGGAGGGTCTTAGCAGGGACCACCCCGCCAGCCTGACGTGTGTTTATCTATTTCAGGTCACCTAAGAGATCGAACCCGATTACCCGAAAGTCCATGACCCGAAGGTAATTACCTGATCCAAATCACCTATTATCCCAAACAGGTCGGAGAAAATTCGGCGCTTGATGGCTCCTCGGACGGGTGTCACCAATGGCGAACAAGGGTGGAATATTTTGTTGCTTTTGGCCATTGTGGGTTTTTTTTATTTTTTATTTTGGTTATTGGTAAAGAGGAAAACTTGTAAGAATTAAGGTAAGTGAAAAATGAGGATTTATAGAATTGAATTTGTTGTCTTTTTAGAGCGAGGATTGATCTGACGACGGTCGTAGGATGTTTCAATGAAGGTTCTCAAATGGCGTGATGACGTAAAAGTCGACGTGGGTTGAGAATTGTTGGTGGGGTTAGGGTAGTTTAATTATCAGGAATGAGGTAACACTGAGTTGACGGGAAGAACTTAACAAATTGTGAAATTGACAAGAAGAGCAAAAGGCCGTTCGATATACCGGTTGTCCCAAAAGTCGTTGGTTGGTCCTACCAAGGCCATTGTCCACATATTTTATTTTTGGTATACTTTTAGCATTAAAATTGTACAAAATTCATACAAAAATTGAAATTCAACTTTATTTTATTTATTTCAGATTTTACTCTAAAAGAATGTTAATAAAAGAAACGTTGGAAATTGGTTCAATGTGAATGTATCCTTGCTGGTTGGCTACTAACTTGACGACAATGACGACACATGTCTAGTGTGCAGGGTGTATGCTAAAAATTGTGTAACTTCGAATGAGTGAGTTCAGGATCACTAGATCATGATGGTTGTTAGACAACACGATCTGATGGTCCAGACCAATTCCGACCAAAGGATGCACCCAGTCTGACTGTCTGAAGAGGCAACTGAAATTCTATAAAGGAAACCCTAGTCTGACCATTTAATTTAGGGATAATTACAAAAACACCCCTGAGGTTTGGGTTATTTACAAAAAAACACAAAGATATTTCAAAATTACAAAAAATCCCTTCAGGTTTCGTTTTGTCTTAAATTTAAGGATGGTAACTATAATATTTTTATAGATGTCATGAGGCTTTTTGAAATATTTTTTAAAATCACCGGGAAAAATGTAAGACGGAATCAAACCTTAAGGTTTTTTTTTCTTTTTTTGTAATTTCAAAGAACTCTGAGTTTTTTGTAATTAGCCCAAACCTCAGGGGTGTTTTTGTAATTATCCCTTTAATTTAGACCATTGAATAACACAATTCTACATATTGTCTCATCTCTTTTTCTTCTTAAATTTGAAAGTTCCGAAGCATAGTTTTTTGTTTGTTGGAACTTAAGTTTTGAAGTGCTGCTAACTTTATAAATTCGAAAGTCATTCTATCTTCTTGTAGAGAAAGAATCTAATTACCGTCTTGACTTTAAATTTTGTCCCATTATTTTACCTGATTTTCAAGAAAACCAAACACCGGTAGCAACAAGACAATAGAGACCAGTTTGGAGCATATTAATAATTTGTATGGTTTCATTTCTAAATGCTTATTCTTGGTTTTACATTATTCATAAATATGGAATCATGTTTGTTTGAATACCTTTTATTGAAAAATGCCATTTTATTTTCTTATTTTTCACATAAAAAAATATTTTAATCTTATAATTTAAAATTTTCGACCACATACATGACTCTTATGTATCAATTGGCAATCATCAATTCATTATTCATATATATTCATTTAAATTATACTTATTGGATCTACCACTATCAGCTTTATCTATTTTATAATATATTATTATTTTCAAACCATATCAATAGAATCAACCATACAAATCTTGTAAGTATAATATCATATACATTTAAATCTAAATATTTAAGTGGATCTACACCCTATCAACTTTCAAGTTACATATACACACATAAACAAATATAATTCTATTCTCATCATGTAGTTTCATATTTAAAACTCATTCAAAACTATTCAACCAAATTAAACATATCCACATTTTCAAACTTATATAAAGTTTCATTTTAATATATTCATCCAAACAAAATTTCAACACAAAAAACGATAAAATCTTAAAATTATGTTCCTAATTTTAAATGAAAAATGAAAAATATATAACTGTAAAAAGGTGATGTTCATTAATCACGGCCCGTGAGCGTAACATGACAAAGGTCGTTGGTCGGTCCTACTTAAGACAATTCTTTCCTAATTAAACAATCTATTACAGAGAACATCTTCACTTGTCCATATCACATACGTTGACGTGGACCATCATTTTTGTCCTTTTAATTCACCCCCCATCGAAATAGGCTATTGATAAAAACATTGCATCAGCAAAATGAAATAGTTGCAAAGGAATTAATAATTACCTGATGATAAATTCAAAAGGTTCAATTTGACCAGGATTTTTTTTTAATACCTAAAAATGCCAAAAGAAAGTGGAAGTGATGATTTTTGGGTAATTGTATGAATAGCAAGGAAAGTAGGAAGATTTAGTTTAGAAAATAAAACGACTGGAACTCCGACTTCATGTACTGGTACGACAAAAAAAAACCCAGATACTAACACCACCGAGCTTCACCACAAACTCCGCTGAACTCCGCCGAACTACCTGCAAAAGGGGGTCGGAGGGTTCTTTCATACCCACCCGACGCTTAAGTCAGAGAATGATTTAGGAAGAGAATGCGCAAAAGGAATGTATAATGACAGTGTGTAAAGTATCTAAAAAATAATTGATACCTAGCCAAGGAGTATTTATAGAGGAACTAATTAGGATTCTCGGATTTTTAGGAAGCCGTTATAGGGAATCTACAGTCCGTTGTAATGTGTCAGAATTTTTTATCAGATTTTATCTAATTAACATGCCTGATCCACGTCAGCAACAAATACCGATCTCTTGAGTATATAAACGATACCGAGCTCATTCACAGGATCTTCAAGAACTTGACTATTTATCTTTACCGAGCTCATAAATCTCATCAAGAAAAAGCCATAAACAAAGTATACTGAGCTATAAAAGAAAATTCTTTATCCAACATGAGTTCATCCTATTCTATACCGAATCAATCATATAGCCGAGCTATTGAGAAGCTTGGTTATAGTGTTGCTCATATATCAAGGCCGAGCTCATTCCCACCTTGTCGTTTGAAATTCCCACATCTTTGGATTCCGTGTAACTGTCATCACTACCCTATTGATGGGACGTCCTTTGCTTAGCCCGAGACATCCCTAGCCATAGATCTTGATCTCATCAAACGGTTCAGATTGAATGTCCTCGGTGCTTGTGCCCAAACTTCTTATCTGTATAAAAGGGAAGTCCCACCCTCATTTCCATTTTACAAATCTCTCTCTTTCAAAGCGATTTCTGGCAAAATCAAGGGTGATTTCCGATCTATTTCCGGCGACTATATCTTCGGCGATTCAGGCGTATCATTCTTCCCCTTATCTTTAGTTAAGATCTTCCTTCCTTTACTAGGTACTTTTCTTTATCTTTTTTTTCTTTTTCCTTCTATTGTTCTTATTTCTTCTTGTTCAATTGCACAAAATTGTCATCTCTTGTACACCATTCATCCCTAGTACCCCATCGATCCCAAGTAGCTTTGTGGAGAGGTTGACAATCTTGAAGTCCCCCCCAAACCGAGTTCGATCCTCTGTCCATAAATTCATAAGAAGTCTCTTCTGACCCTCCAAGTGATTTTGGTTTAGATTCAGATAATAATTACTCTAATATAGAAATAAGAGAAAACATCCCGAGCACTTTCCAAGACAATCCTTTTAATCCTTCTACACTATTTGCTCGTAACCTTAAATTTCTTTGTAAAAACATAAATATTCCTTTCTCTTTAAGATTAGCTCTTTCTAGTTATTCTGATAGGCCGAACCGATCTCCACCAGGTTATCTAGCCTTCTTCTCGGGCCAGATTGATGGTGGGCTTTGGTTCCCTATTCACATCTTCATGGCTGAGCTTTCTACAATATACCGAGTTCCTTTAAACTAGCTATCCCCAAACTCCTTCAGATTAATGACTTGTTTTATTATGGTAACTCAATTTTTAAAAATTAACACAACAACCGAGCTCTTTCCGCTTTTCCAAATAAAAGTTTCAATATCCCGAGATCTCTTTCACTTATCCTCCCGAGGTGATGCTAAGTTCCTTGGGAAATATCCTACTTCCAATAAATTTTAGAAGGATATGTATTTTTTTCTTTCTTCTCCCGAACCATGGTCCTTTCCTACCGAATGGGTTTGGAAAGTACCTCCTCAAAGGAAAGTGAATATAAGGAGACGTGATCCCGAGCTTCATGTCCTTATAGATCGTCTTAATGAGCAAGATTATGACCTTTCTCGCCTTTGCTCTTGCCCTGCCTTACTTTGGCACTTCAAACTTAGTCATACACATTTCTTTGAACTCTCCGAGGACCTCGGTACTTACTTTCATGTTTCTCTGAAAATTTTCATTTATATATGTGATTATTAATCTTTATTTTTCTCTTTTCCAGATACAACAATGCAAAAAAGGCTTGCTGAAAAAGAGGCTGCTCAAAAAAAAAACCTCAGATCCTAACACTACCGAGCTCACCACAAACTCCGTCGATCTCTGCCTTGCTCCGTCGAACTACTTGCAAAGGGGGGCCCAGTGGATTGCTCCGGCGTACCCACTCTGACACTCAAGTCAGAGAATGCTTTAGGAAGACAATGAGAAAAAGGCAAGTATAATGACAGTGTGTAAAGTATCTAAAAATAAGTGATACCTGACCAAGGGGTATTCATAGAGGAACTAATTAGGGTTTTCGGATTTTTAGGAAATTGTTATAGGGAATCTATAGCCCATTGCAATATGTCAGAATTTGTTATCAAATTTTATCTAATTAACATGTCTGGTCCACGTCAGCAACAAATGACGAGCTCTTGAGTATATACTATATAAATGATACCGAGCTCATTCACATGATCTTCTAGAACTTGCCTATCTATCTTTACCGAGCTCATAATTCTCATCAAGAAAAAGCCATAAACAAAGTATACCGAGCTATAAAGGAAAATTCTTTATCCAACATGATTTTAGCTTATTCTATACCGAATCATGTACAAAAACTCATGGGAAGGAATATGAGTTTGGTATTGTTTCATCTCTTATTATAAATAAATCAATACATTTTATGTGAATATTGATAATCTTATATTTTTATATACGTTATTAGTTATTACGAATTAGTAATTGTTGGGGACAAAATTGATTTTTCCTAATATTACTTATTGTAATTATTTTTACACATTATTTAATTCCAAATTACTTAATTAATTATTCATATTATTAACTATTACTGGATCAGATATAATTATCCGGCTCACGTGGCCCGTACCTGCCCACATGCCCATTCTGTCCTACAAGGCCCATGCGACCCATCAACTCAGGTATATAAAATATCCCTCCTTATTATTTGTATGTATTCTCAGTTAATTATTCTCAATTATTGTTTCTTTTGCTCTGGGTCTTCTCTCCAACCGATACTAACTTGAGCATTGGAGAGGCCTCCTGGGACAACTCCAGGGCCCTTCTAACATTTGTTGAATTATCGCAAATAAATTCTAATATCAAGAACTACCAGCTCTAGAGAAGAAAAATATTTTTTTATTAGAAATTTTAACTATGAGTGATCTCCCGATTTAAGCAACATCAACAATGTTGCAATAAGAAATGAAATATGAAATATCAATTGTAATAAAGAATCCAAACTGTTGTTAATAACTTTTTCTTATGTTGAAAAGAGACTGGTTGTCAAAGCTAAACCCATGTAGCTGCTTAGCTGAGATACCTGCAAGGCATAAATATATATTTTATTTGATAAATACTCATATGAGATGGTCTTACGGATTTAATTTTGTGAGAAGGATCCTACGGACCATGTTAGCTAGCCCATTTAAATTTAGATCTTACTTGTTTTGATTTGTTAAATGGATTAGATACGTCTCATGAATTTAAATTACTCATTTTATTTTGGGGTTGGGCCTAGTCAGCTCGGAATGGGCAAGACCTTGGGTTACGAATCATAAGATTCCATTTATTACTTATATTGGTGGGCCATTGGTAATTTCTCTCTATAGATTTTTTTTCTATTTCTTGGAGGAAAATTTCTCTATATAGAATTTTCTTTTTTGAGGGGAAAATAGAAATATTATTAAACGGAGGTCGCAACCTCTGAAAGAACAATGTCAACAATTTGGGGAGGGGTAGTTCCCACAAACAGGCCTACGCTACTAAGGGAAATCACAAAATGAGCAATATGATGTGCTAACGAGTTTGAAGCTCTAGGAATATAAGAAAGAGAAAAATCAGTTAACTCCCTCCTAATAGTGATAATGTCTTGGATGATGCAACCAAAGTATGATAGGTATGTCGGACTCTTGTACACTCCGTTAGCGAGCATGATGCTATCTGTTTCGACCTAGACACGAGACAGGTTCAATTTGCGTGCTTTCTCCAATGCTTCTTGACAGGCTAAAGCTTCCGCAATATCCACCAAGTATGCATGTTGGTACTTTCGGGCAATCATTCTCTGTAATTCCCCCACCTCATCACGAATGGCAATCCCTATCCCCGTGCTTTCCATTTCTTTCACTGAGGCGTCCGTATTAATTTTATGATAGTTGATGCTAGACCTGGGATGTGGCGTCTTGGTAGGAATGGAGGCATCTCAGGGCTGTAGAAAAACACTCTGTATGGGAGATGTCCTTTTTTCTAAAAGGTGAGCATATTGCGAGCATACCAAAGGGTCCATAGAAGCACAGCGAAGAGCTCACCAACGCCTTCCTCTTTGATCTGTGAAACTTGTTCAACATATCTGAAATAGAGGCCTAAGTAATGTTGGCAAGCTGGGACAATCGGAGAGGAGAAGCATGCCAATAAAAATCGCTTCACGGGCAATCCCTTAGAGCATGTTCAAGAGTTTCATCCGACATACCACATCTTCCGCATACAGGAGAAATCACAATTTTTCTTTTCCAAAGGGCCGTCTTGACGAGTATATTACCGTGCGCAACCCGCCATAGGATGTTATTCACTTTGGGAGGTACTTTGAGGTTCCATATCCATTTCCATATTTTTAATGGACCTCCCGAATGAGATGGACTATTTTCCAGATTGTCATCCATTGAGATTGCCATGATATAACCAGTTTTAACAGAGTAAACACCATTAGTAGAAAAATGCCACGCCAATCTGTCCGCCCCCAGAAGTTTTGAATGGGAATTTTAAGAATCTTAGAGCCTTCCTCTGGGGTATATATTTCTTGTATCAAGTCGGACTCCCATTTATGTTCCTCAGCATTGATCAGTTCACTAACTCGAAGATCAGTAGGCCAGGTGGTGTTCGGATCCTAAATTTTAAAATTTCCATTGTCCGATATCCAGGGGTCGTGCGAAACACATATACAAGAGCCATTTCCAACAGTCCATCGGATTCTCTTATGGATAATTTCTCAACTTGCTAGCATGCTTCGCCAGGTAAAACTGGGGTTGTAGCCTTGAGTAGTAGTTAAGAAATTACCATTGGGTTGCCCCCACCAGAAATTTGAAATAAAGGGAGCTAATCTTATTACAAATGTCCTCAGGGAGTTCGAAGCAACTCATGATATATGTAGGGATTGCCTGCGCAACACTTTTTATCAGAACCATTTTACCGGCTGCCGATAGAGTTTTTGCTTTCCAATTTTTTAGATTTTTCCGGATGCGATCTAGAAGAGACTGAAATAAAGCTTTTTTTGATCTACCGGCAGTGGCTGGTAGGCCTAGACAAACCGTTTGCTTGTCAACCCTACGAACCCTAAGCGTTCGGCCAATTCCGCTGCTTTATCCAAAAGAACCCCTTTCCAAAAGAACCCATTTGCTGAAACTAATCTCCGATTTCTCAAAGTTCACAAGCTGCCCTGCTGCCTCACAATAATTCACAATAATACTTTTCTTTTCGTCAAGTTCCTCACGGTTTGCATGGCCGAAAATGACACTATCATCTGCAAAAAATAGGTGAGTAACTGGGGGGCACGCCTGCAAATTCGAGCTCCATGGATTCTGCCTATTGTTTTCGATCTTCGAATAAGAGCCAGAAAAGCCTCTGCACAAAATAGAAACAAATAGAGGAATAAGGGATCGCCTTGTCGAAGGCCTCGGGATGGATTAAAGGGAGCTCCAGGAATTCCATTGCAAAGAACAGAATAAGACAAAGTTGAAACACAACGCATAATGAGGGACACAAAATTGGAGCCAATACCAAATTTCAACATGATTTTCTCAAGGAAAATCAATTCCACCCTATCATAGGATTTCCTCATATCAAGCTTCATCACAAAAATTCCATGATTTTTTGATTTATTATTTTTCATGGCGTGGAAGATTTCAAAAGAGAGAAGAGCATTGTCAGTAATAAGGCGTCCTAGAACAAAAGTCGATTGACTGTGATGAATAAGATGGGGAAGAGTGACTTTCAATCTATTAGCTATAGCTTTAGTGATAATTTTAAAAATCACATTACATAAGCTAATAGGTAATCACTGGGGAGTTCCCGATTTTTCTTTTTAGGAATAAGGACAATATGGGTGTAATTAAGTGGGGAGGAGTCGACACCAACATTTAAAATGCCAAGAACCACAAACAGAATATCAGAGCGAACATGAGACCCAAAAGTTTGATAGAAAAGAACAGGCATACCATTAGGCCAGGGGCCTTAGGGGATGCATTTGAGCTAGTGTCTCCGTTATCTCATTTTCTGTAAATGGCGCGCAAAGGTTGTCGCTGCGTTCGCTAGAAATCCTGGAGTCGACTGCCTCAAGAGCCCTGTCCATCGCGAGATTAGGTGTGGTTTGAAACAAATTTCGAAAATAGCCCCTTTGAATCTCCACAATTTGATCTGTATCATCCACCTTATTTCCATTCCCATCCCGAATCCAATCAATAGTGTTTCTACGCTCCCTACCATTAGCCACCATGTGAAAAAAGGCTGTGTTTTTATCCCCATCTTTAATCCAGTTAGCCCGAGCTCGCTGGTGTCACATTGTTTCTTCCTGCTTAAGGAGTTCATTAGTTTTGCCTTCCAAACTTTTAGTCGCCTTAATATTCTCGTGAGTAGGGGATCTGGCTTGTATACGGCTTATTTGATCCTTCGTCGCTGCAATTTGGCTTTGAATGTTTCCAAAATATCTTTCTCCCAGCCAATTAAAGACACTCCCACAGACTTGATTTTGTCACGAATTGATGCAGGTGACGGGTTCAAGATGTAATCCTCCCATGTGTCTTGAACAAATGGTTTACAAGATGTGTCATGTAGCCACATTTTTTCGAAGAGAAAGAGTTTCCCCCATTTCTTCCGTTCTCTATTCCGTTTAAACCAAAAGAGCAGTAACGGACAGTGATCGGAAGATAGCCTAGTAAGGTGCTTGACTCGATAATCCGGAAATTCACTAATCCGCTAAATATTAGCAATGCAACGATCCAACTGCTCTTGGATATTGTTCTCATCTGCTTGCCCATTTGTCCACGTAAATTTGAAGCCCTCAAAACTGAGATCAATCAGCTCGCAGAAATCCACTGCCTCTCTAAAAGCCTCAATTTTGGAATTATCCTTTGGTTTGCCCCCGATTTTCTCATTTTGAAAAAGGACTTCATTGAGGCCACCCAGACACAACCATGGTGTGTCCGAGGTGGGTTTCCTCGTGCGAAGGAGCTGCCAAGTGTTGAATTTCAAATTATCTTCTGGCCACCCATATATACATGACAAATTCCATGCCATTGTTCTCCCCTGCTCAATAACCGTTGCTTTAATTGCATGCAGTGATGAAGATACAATGTTGATACTGAGAGAATCCTTCCATAATAGACATAGATCTCCCCTCCTTTCTCCAAAACTCATATCACAATCAACACAGTGGAACTTATCCATATTAAGTTGACTGCATATGTTTTCAAAATCACTTATAACTAACTTGGTTTCCATAAGGAAAACCAATTTGGGAGCTTTATGATTGATTTCTCGTTTAAGCACTGAACCGAATCGTTTCGGGGTTTCCAAGCCTCCGATAGTTCCAATCAGAAGCAACTCATTGGGATCGGTGGGGATCGCTCGTCGCCGAGCCTCCGCCGCTTGGAAAGACATGTAGAAATCATCTAAAGAATTGTAGTATTTTTGTTTTTTATCGTTTGGGCTGGGGCTCTGAAGGGTTAAAGGTAAAGGGTTTTTGGTAGTTATTTTTTGTTTGGAACTTTGGTTGTCGGTTTGGCGGGGGATGGAGCGTGGTTTTAAGGTCGTTTTTTAGCTCTGTGCCATGTGGGTAGGGTTTTTGATGAGGTTACTTGTGGTATATGTGTTGAGGTAATATGCGGTGTGTGTTCGGGGGTTAGTGGAAGATGCATGGGGGACTGGAGGGGTTGTTGTGTATTTGGGAGGGTTAGCCTTGGGGTTTCTTTTTCCTTTCTGGTATTATTTGTTGATGTATTAGATTCAGAGGGGTAGGTTGGAATCGGGGGTGGTTGTTCTAGTGGTTGTAAGTCCAAGCGGCTACGATAATCTAGAGGGGGGGTGAATAGATTATCTCCATCTTTTCGATTTCGTCCTCTTTTAACAATCGAATGCTCAAACAAAATAATGAAGGTGCGGAATGTAAACAACACACATCGATTTAAAGAGGTTCAACCCACCTAGGGCCTAATCCTCTACCACCCCAGTATATCCGGGATGGATTTCGAAAAGAAAAAGAATTTTATTAATATACCAAAAATTAATACAACACCAACTTACAACAACACCTTGAAGAGCACCACACTCTTCTTCAACAACACCTTCAAGATTATCACAATCTCTTTTGAAGATCACCACAATCTTCCGTCTTGAAGAGCACCGAACTCTCCAACACCACCTTTGGAGATTACCACAATCTCCCTTTGAAGATTACCACAATCTTCCTTCAACGGCACCTTTGAAGATCACCACAATCTTCAATCTTGAAGAATACCAAATTCTTCAACACCTCAAGAGTACCACACTCTTGAAATACCTATCACCTAGATCACCCAAGTGTATTCTTACCACAAGAATACTCACAAGGATATCTTGTGTTTGGTTGATGAATTACAATCAAGATTACACTTTGAAAAATATTACAACTCAAAAGTGCAAGTGTAATCAAGAATGAAAGCCTAGACCTCAAGATGTGAAAGTGATAGTATTTTAGGCTATTACAACAAGAATGTTGAAATGAATAACAAAGATTATGTGCTTGTGATATCTCTTGTTGTTTGTATCAAGTCTTGTATTTGATCCCTCAAGCTTTCATCTATTTATAGGAGAGCCTTCAAATTTGAATTCCAACATAGGCTCCTCCAAAGGCTCCTCCAACATAGCTCCTTCATGGGCTCCTCCATGTTTTCTTTTGTCTACAAATAAGACAAAGAGATTAAAATAAATATGGTTGTCTCATAAGGATACAAAAATCAGATTATAGAACAATCCCACATTTTAAGGAAGAATGGTCACGCACAACGGTTATATTTTTTTGTCAAACTAAAGGGCGACCGGTTGCGCACAAAAGGACGTTTGAAATAGTACTAAAAAAATTACACGGGCGACCGGCCGAGGGGTGCTCGACCGGTCGACATCACCCCTAGGCCGACCTCTCCAAAAATAGAACAGGGAGATTTTGCACACTTGCAGTGTGCGGTCGCCGACTCCGGGCACCGGCCGACCGCTTGATTTTTCTTCCGTCTCATTTTCTGTTTCAAAAATCATCTTCAGGTACGGGTTGCCCTATAGGGCGACCGGTCGACCACGAGACAGAAATGTTGTCCAATTTTTGTCGAAAATAAAACTCAAGAAATACTCCGAAAATTTAGTAAAAACTTTTTAAACCAATCGAGAGTATTTAGACAACATTTAGAAATCTTGTTTTAGGAGTAAAAACCCATTGACATAAAATCATAAAAAGTGTTGTCCATTATTATCAAAAATAAACTTGAGGAAATACTCCGGAAAATATTAAAACCATTTTAAATCATTTAGGAGTATTTGGACAACCTTTAAAAACATTGTTTTGGTGACAAAATAAAATCATCAAAATTAGGATAAAAACATGTATCAAACAGTGGTTAGGGATTTGATTGTAGTTATTAGGGTGAGGTTTTTGGGTTGTGTAATGTGCGTTTGAGCTTGTGAAGGTGAAACTGGGGACTGGGATGTGGTGGGGGAATTGAATATTGGTTGCTAGGATGGCTTTTTTTGGGGTTCGGCTAGGTTTAGGTTTCGAGCGGTAGACGTATAAATATTTGGGGTAGATGAAGATGGATTGCAGGTTTTTTTGTACGGGGAGGCTTTCAGCGATGGTTCGTATTTGGCGTCAGAGGGGTTGGGAACATCATTGCTATCGTATTCATCGCACAATCGATAGTGGTGACCTATAATTCCACATCCGAAACAGTATATGGTGAGGGCTTCATATTTTAATGAAATCTATAGATTATCACCTTTTATTTTAGTTGTGATGCCACGGGTTAATGGTTCGGTAATATCTATAGCTGCTTTGAACCTCGCCGATCTTCCATATAAGCCATCTTCCGGGGGGTCCCATGTTTCGAATTAGGCAATTTGTTTCGCTATAAGGGTGAGGGCCTTTTTGTTCATAAATGCCACTGGGAGGTCGTAGACTCTGATCCAGAAAGAGGCTTTAGTTATTTGGATCGTTGATGGTTGTTCCGTTCCGGCTATGCTTTGGATCGCAAATAAAAATCCTTCAAAATGCCAAGTTTGATTCTGAAGAACCCAAGCTCTGTCATTAGGATCCTCGAATCGAAAGAGATAGAGATTTTCCCCCATAGAACCCTTTTTCAGTTTCCACGATTTCTTCATGACCTCCAAAAAGTAGAACAAATTTATGTTCTTCTGTGAGCATAGTTTTCCGGACATACAGTGACTAGGAGGGGTGGCCGGGTCACCTTCCTTACCTTCGAGTTCATCCAGATCCAGGACAACAACCTCTTTATCCGCGAGATTTGCCATCAAAAAAACCACCACTAAATCTGATCCGGACAGAGCCTAGAAGCAGTCGACGCACAGGAAACCTGAAAACCCTAGACAACTAGACTCGACGAAAGGGATGAGATGACAGTAGGGGGAAGGAGAAGACCTAGGTGAGAAGAAGGCTCAAGGGACGGCAAGAGAGTGGGAGATGTTGTCGGACAGCCTCATCGAGGGACAAAGACCGGTGGAAAATCATAACAGAACCCTAGGGGGAACAAAAACTCCTTATAGATAGGAGGGCGCTATTTCTCTATATAGATTTTACTTATATATAAAAATGATGATTGCCGCTAATGAGATTTTGTTTAGGTATGATGATTTTGTTTAAGCTCAGAGTTCCGCCTATGTAAAGTATATATATATATATATTGAGAGATATGTAAAGTCTATTTTATTGATGTAATATCATTTTATTCTGCAAATCTCCAGCTGGAAGTCAACAAATGAATTGGACCAATGCCTATGGCACAACATGTCGTTAGAGCACTGAGTTGTCCAAGCAAAAACCATCTGATGCTCAAATTAGGTAAGAGAGCAAAGAATAATCAAAATTCACAAGGCTAAAAAATTAGAATAGATTTCATATCTTAGGAATGAGATATGATTAGATAGATTCGGAATTTGAGCTATTATCTGATCTTATGCAGTATACGGACACCATAAAAGCCCATTAGACCTATAAAAGAATTACCATGTTGGATAGTTTTCTAGAAATGCTTGGGCTTTTATTACTTGGCCTTCATTATAATTGGGTTGAGCCCCGTCAATAATAATTTGTCTTTCCTTTAGATGTTTTTCTTTGAAGTAGGGATGACAGCGGGACCAGTAAATATGAGTATCCACCCACCAAGACCCTAATAAGATGGGTATGGGTATTTCTTTGCGGTTTGAAAAGGGTATGAGATGAAAAATTAATGTCTGTATATAAACGGGTATGGTAAGAATATACCCCTTATGATACCCACTACTCGAACTCGTTAACAACATAAATGCATATTGATATATATATATATATATATATTATCTTTCATCTAATAATTAATAAGTAACATTCATTAATTCACTTGGCATAACACATTTTTCTTGGAAGCCCAACATGATTATTTTTTTGTATTTATTTATTGTTTTTGATTTATTTGATAAATAATGGTAGTGTACTAACTTGTAACTTTAACATGATAAATTGTTACTATTACGAAGAATTTAACTTATTTGATATTTTCTTATACAATAACTAATTTTTGATAGGGTGCCCATTAAATAATCATTTCAATATTCATATAATTATAAATTGTATATTGAATAAATGGGTTTTTTTGGTGGTGTGGGGGTGGGTTACGGATAGTATGCGGACATCATAAAATATATTGAGACGAGTATGTTTAATAGGTGTAATTTCTTAGATGAGTTTGGGATAGGTACGGGTAGTACCAAATATTATAGGATTTGGGTATGGATACCCTTATATAGGTGGGTACCCTTCATGTTGTCATCCCTAATTTGAAGTAATTGATTTCATATAGTGGGTGAAAGTTTTAATGGTCCCAGATATTTAAGGATAAATGAACAGTATAAAGTATTGCTATAAGTGACAATAATAATTATACCGACTCGCAGTGGATCAATAGAAAAACACAGAAATAAACTTTGTCTGCAAGTAAATAATATTTGCAAACGAGCCAACAAGGTGAAATATTAATTAGTTGATTGAAACATTTACATAACTCATTTTGTATGACTCAACTAGTACGAAACAATTATTAAAACTCTTATTTATGAGTAGATCTATGAAGTGTAAAATTTCTCGCCAAAACCAATATGAATACAGACTTTTTAGATCTAAATCAAAACAAAAGATGGATGAAAACTAGAACAAGGACTTGTAATCTTCGAAGGTATATTAGAGGTGCAATATCACTTCAGATAACACTTCGAACTGTGTAGAACGTCGATTTTTATTTCTTCCCTCTCAAACTCGGATATCTGAATTTCTCGTGTATTTCTCTCTGAATTGTTGTAATCATGTGTGTCGAAATTGTGAGGGACGACTTCTCTTTATATAAGCGCTTCCAACTCTCCAAGTCCATACAAAACATGGAAATAGATATCTACAAGAACAAGGATTTATATCACATATAATTAAGGTAGAACTCTAAAATCCTTCCTTACCAATATTATCATAAATATTAAAAGATAAATATTTCCATATTCAAACATAGTTTGAGAGTCAAGTTACAACACAATTCTTCAATAATCAAATTTTCCTTATTTCATAAATAATCCTATGACAAGTAACAAAGAAAGTCAAAACACTTAATTAAATCAAATCATTTTGGAAAAAAAATCAAAAGATATGTAACAATACACGATCTAACAGTGGGTTTTTGATATTCTAATGTCATAAATGATGTAACTAATATTTTCGTAATAATGATATTAGTGATCGCCAATTGCTTGTGGTGATGATCAATCTTTTGCCCACAAAAAGAATGAATTAGGGGGGAATAGCATGATTAGGTTTATTTTCCCCCTTCATTTTTTAATGCTTTGACTTCTATTCATAATAAAGGGTCTTTTTTCCTAATTAAAGCAACATAGTAAGGTATCTTCTGCTCTAAAAAAAAAGGTAAGGTATCTTCTATTCGTTCTTTATAAGGTGTTTTAAATAGGATTGTACACGGGATTTGGAGATTACCAAAATTGAACCTATATTCAGACCGAAAAATTTTCGAACCAAAAGTATTTGTTGATTTTTGACTTTCCTCGAACTGGACCGTTAATTAGTACGGTTCTGGAGATTTTTCAAATTTCCGTATCGAGAACCGTACCGAACCACTCCGAACCGAAGACCCGAAGCTATAACCGATTTTAAAGATTTTATATAAATACATATAAAGTATTTCTATTTCATTTATATTTTGATATTGAGGTAACTACAAATTATTTGAAATTAAATTGAATATAAAATATATATTGCTAAAAAAATCCCATAGTACTGCAACTATTATGAATTTTAAAAAACATTAATATTAATAATGGAGTAAATTATTTAAAATTAAAATTAGTTAAATGATTAGTAAATTGCACTTAAAAGAGAAACACACTACAAACAAGTAATACTACTATATTATAACAATATAAAAAAAATCATATTTTAATTTTTTATCAGATCACATAACTTATAAATATAATTTTATTGATTATGTTAAGTTGTTAAGTAAGAGATATTGAGATTATAAATTTATACAAATTTTTGTTTCATATCAATTTCATACTAAAAAAAAGGCTGGAAGTATATCCGTTTGCTGATTTTTATATTGATTTCCTTTTTTTCTTCAAAATTTGTATGTTTTATTTATGACTAATCTCCGAATCTGCGGCCCAAACCGAATCGTACCGTACCATCCCACTACAACCGAATCCCCATCCCAAACCGTCCCGAACTTTTGGTACGGTTCGAGACGGAGATTATTTTTCTATGGTTTGGTTCTTGAGATTTATTTTTTAGAATCTCTGAACTTCGAGATGATTCTGGAGATATCTAAATCCCCGAATTGTCTCATCCCGTGCACACCCTAGTTTTAATATACTAGATAAATATCACATGTACAATTATAGTATCATTTTGTACATGTTACATCTATCTAATGTTGCACTCTTCTGGCATAACAAACACTCCCACTGGGCCTCTCACCCCTGGAGGTAATCCGGAGGATTACAGACTTATCCAACAGACAAGAATGCTGGTCCTGAATCTGACTCAGAACCGGGGGAAATAGAAGCTTCTCCACTGGCATCTCTCCTGCTGTCAAATGGAGCTTTGCTGAATTCACTCCTTGGCTTGTCTATACATTGATTGGCATGTATTTTGCATGTATTTTGGGCTTAATTTTGGCTAGAATGTGTTGCTATACATGCATTACATGAGTAAATAGGGCTTTATTCCTGTTTTGTGGAAAGGGTATTACACTTTGCTCGTTTTATAGGAATTTGTTGATAATTGTAGCATTTTTGCAACAATTCGGAGCATTGCGATAAAGAACCACCAATGCTTGAAGTAATGTACAAAGTTTGGAGTTGAATCGGGAAGAAGTCAGACGAACCGGGCAAGAAACGACAGAAAATTAGCTGATATCAAGCTTAGAAGGTGCGCACGGTCAGGGCGTGCGTCCCTAGCACGGCCCGTGCGCCTACTCAAGATCAGTTCTCAAAGTTCAACTCTAGGCGCACGGCCCATGCGCCTGTGCGGGAAAAACAGAGTCTGACCTGTTCGAACTAGGTTTTCGATCCAAACGAAGTACAAATAGAGACGGGGCGGCCACAAACAAGGACATGCTGATTTTTACCCTAGAAAGCAGAGAAAAGAGCAATTTTCCACCGGAGATTTGGAGAGATCGATCAAGACCGCAACCACACCTTCGAGGATTGAAGATAGATCGAGAGATCGTCAACATCCTCGAGTTCACTTATTCCATAGTATTTTTATTTTCAATTAGTTAGACATGAACATGGATAATTTGTCTATGAATTATTTGTTTTCTATGTCTAGCTAAACTTCTTGTGATTTCCGGGTTTGGGAGTAAGTTAATGGATACTTTTATTTGATGATTAATTGCAATCAAAATTAATGTTTTTAAACCATATTCAAGTACTTTGCTTTAATTCATGTTTTATCAAAACGTGTTTGGTTTAACTTGTTTGATGTATTGATTCATAATTCTAACCGATGAGTTTCAATACTAGATCTATGAGTACCTGACATGAATATCTTGCATGATTGAGAAGTCTGTGAATATTCGTGAGGCTTTATAATCTTTTGAGCTTTTGGGAGTTGGATATCTCATGTTGAGTAGAGATGCTAGCATAGATATTCCAATCAACGCTTTTACATGCATCTAGAGAGAGAGGGTAAATTACTTTTGTGATCGGTCTATAGGGAAGAATACATTTAACTTTGATTTGATAAATTTGATAATAAAAGGGAATATTAATTGAAACCATAACCCAGGAATCCATTCATTCACTTGATCTTTTAATCCACTCTTTGATTTGTTTCTTTAGGACAAATTTCTAGTCTTAGTATTAATAAAACCAATCCATCAATTTTCGGTCGTCTAAATAAATATAAGGCTATTACAATCCAGTACTTAGTGCATTAATTTATTAGTCCATGTAGATTCGACCTTGCTAACCCTATTCTATAAACTGAACCGTACACTTGCGGTGAAGCTAAAAATATGGCGAACATACGCGTTGTTCCAATAGTCTCCGCTAGTTGAACCGCGTCCTGTAAACTCCCTGTTCCACTCATCCCCTTCGTCAGCTTCCTTTTCTAGTGTATCGAGGACGGATCATCTGACAGCAAGACGTAAGATTCTCATAGCAAAGAGGCATCAGAAAGAAGAAATCTAGAGTAGAGTCCCTGATCTTAGGAACCGGGAGTGAGATCTTAAGGTGCTACGACCATAAACTATAAGTAGATAGTGAAACAGAAGATCATGTGTATCCAAAACATATTTTGTTGGATGAATGCCACGTAAAAAGATAATATCATAACTGTACGTGAAAGCGTCATTTATATAATGTATTGGAATAACGGATGAAATAAAAAAATAGAAAGGAGATTTGGATTGTTGTTGTACGACACACGTTCATATAACACCAAAGTTACCCATGGGGCAATAAATATTCTAGCTAATGCCTCCTTCTTGACCCTATTTTATATAGGATAGTGTAGGAATTGAGTGGAGTTGAACACAAGTTTTTTCAAATTTAAATGAATGTTTATTAAATTTAAAAAAATATATATATTTCAAGATCGCTAGATTATTAAATGAATCAAGCAACTTCAATTAAGTTGAATATAAATAGAATCCAAAATAGTTTTATTTCTTATTCTACATTTTGTATTTTCTTTCTTTATTAATCTAATCAACTCAAACTGAACTCCAAATCTTATAAAACAAAAAAAAACTATATTTAAATTTAATTTTTTATATTAACGATCCGAGTTCAAATCAACTTTTATAATCAATCTCCACTTGAATAGAGAATAATATAATTATTCTTTCCCCCTAATTTTATACCGCGAAAACAGGGGAAGTAATTATATATAGAAAATGGCAGGTGAAGTTCTTGATTGATTCGAATGATGATTCCATGTTGTGCACTACTTGTCATCGGGGGACTGTATGCAACTGCCATGAAACTCTGTTTTGTTCTCTATTCAAACTCAAACAGGACAACCCAGAGGCAGAACATTTTTAACATACATTTAGCTTAATGAACATCAAAATTTATTATTACATTATAATACAAGTAGGCAAATAGCAAACAAGCTGTAATGAGTAACATAGACGCACGTACGTACATTCAAACTGACCACAAAAAAAAAATGATAAAAGTAGACAAGCTCGATCAAGCCAAAAGCAGAAGCAAAACACAGATCACATGCATGGATGGGGAACACGAAATCCAACTGTGAATATTAATTAACAGGGAAACCTCGGAACCAACAGACGCAATAGAGGAAAGCATTCTTTATTATGCGAAAGAGGGTGGAGAAAATTCAGTGCTTGATGGCACCTCGGACGGGTGTCACAAATGATGGGCATGATTTTATTGTACTTGTGTCAGAAAAGGACGTTGTCTGGTTGAGCGAATATGAATAGAATATCTTATTTGTTTCGGCCATTGAGGTTTGTGTTTTTTTGTTAAGTGAAGGATGAGAATTTATGCCGGGAGGAGAATTGAACTTTTGGTGGTTTTAAAAGCGAGGATTTTACGGCTCGTACGAAGTTTCGTTGAAGGTTCCCAAATCCATCCGATTGACTGCGTGTGGATTTGTTGGTGGTGTGATGGTTCAATGTTGGATTGAGAAATTGTTGGTGGGGTTAGAGACATTTGAAGTGCCGACTTGGGAGTATTTTTTAGGAACTGGTTCAGATGGAGATTGTTACGTTTTGAGGTATTGAATTGACGGGAAGGACTACGATAAATATAACAAAAGCCTCAAAGCCCCAAAAAGTCGTTGGTTCGGGACTAATACCTGACCAATGTCATTGTCCAAAACTTTTTATTTTTAGTATAAATTTTGCATTAAATTTGTACGATTTTCATACTAAAATTTACAATTCGACTTTAGTTTATTTAAGGAATATTTACAAAAACACCCCTGAGGTTTGGGCTAATTACAAAAAAAAATTGAGATTTTTGAAAATTACAAAACATGTTTGATTGTCTTACAATTTCCCCCTTCATAAGCAAAAAAAACATATCAAAACCTCCCTAATATTTATAAAAATACTACAGTTACCCCCTTAAATTTAACACATAATCGAACATGATTGGTTTTTTTTTTGTAGTTTTAAAATATATCTTGGTTTTTTTGTAATTAGTCCAAACCTCAGGGATGCTTTTGTAATTGTTCCTTTATTTGATATCAAATTTCAGTCGAAAATAGTGTTTCTCTATAAAATAAAGCAGAGAATTTGGAGTTTTGAATAACTTGCATGATTTCATTCTCAAATGCCTCCCCTCTCTTCTACCAGAGTTTTTATAATTCTCTTCTTCCAGTGTTTTTATTCCATCATATGAAGATCATTTTACTTGACTTAGATGAGTTTTGAATTTCTTGGTCACATCTGACGATTTGGGGAGAATCTGGGTCCTTGATCTTTCGCTTCTCTATTAACAGGGGCCAGACTCACCTATAGTTTTTTTTTTTTTGGGGGAGGAGGCCCCCCAAAAAAAAAAAAAAAAAAAAAATTAATTTTCACTACTCTTATATATATTATATAGTTATATATGTGTGTATGTAGTATTTTACTATTTTAGTAATTTTTATTCCAACTCAAATTGTTGATCAAAAATTTGTTGTAAACTATACAAGATCATGACTATTTCCTTTAAGTTTGAATAAACTATCATTTGGGTCTTGAAAAATAATATAATATTTGAAATTGTAGAATATACATCTTGATTAGGATTTAGTGATTTATTTTGAAATATTTAACTATGAATATTGGTGTAATTTTTAATGCAAAGACAACATGTTTAAATATAATTATAATATATATATAAATGATTGATAATTCGTTTTTAATTATTAGCGATAGGGTATCTCGAAAACCCTATGATATTAATACTACACGTACTTATCCCAAACCCAACTAGAGATTATACCTATTACTTGCGGTAACATAACGATCCCAAACCCGAAAGAAAAATTACCGATACCGGTCATCAGGATCCGAACACGTGTGGATACTCACGTCTACTCATCTGTAGCTGGCCCCCCTCAGTTACAAATTCTGGGTCCGCCCCTGTCTATTAATCGAGCAAACAGTCACTTTATGAAGATTCATTACAATTTGAGCTAAATTTGGGACTTTCAATGTCCTATCGGAAATTTTTTTCCACTTTTTTATTTGTTCGGGATAATGTTTTTATATTGAGGAATATAAATAAGTTATGTACTGGTGTTGCAGGTTTTCTACATTTCATTGACTACAATTTATTCTCTCTCATAAGATATACATATGATATTCATTCATTCTCTTAAACTATATTTCAATTTCCACACAAAAATCAATAAATCTTAAATTGTGTTTCCAATAATGACAAAATGAAACATAACAATAAAAACATAACCATGCTAGCTTATGTTGTGCTTGGATATTGGGTGTGATTGGTTGTACTTTCATTAAAGTCACTTCATTTTCTAAGTAAATAGCGGTGCAATTTTTTTAAAAAAGTGAAAGTTAGATGTGTAGAGAGAAGGTAATGATTATGTTGATGTGATATGGAATCTTTTAGGGCTTTTGATTGTTTTTGGATTTTTTTTTGTGTGAAAATAATAGTGTAAAATATAATGTAAAAAACATTTGCTCAGATGAACACCGCATGGCCTGTTCAAATCAAAGAAACAAATAAATGAATGAAAGGATTTACAACCAATGTACAGGGAGCGAATACAAAATAAAATTGAACCAAAAATAAGCAATATAGATCTCATTTTATACATTTTGTTATCGAGATTAAGAGAAAAATAATAATATAGTGATAAATTAAAGAAATTACCAAAATTATTTTTATGAATAAGAGGAGGAGAGAGAAATAAATAATATAATTGGGTATTGGAAAGTGTGAAAAAAGAGAAAAATGAGTTAATTTTGAAAGAAATGAAATTTTCTTTTTTAAAAAAACTAACTCTTTTCACAAACAATCACACTTTCTATAACTTTTTCTCTCAAAAATGAAAATTTTTGAAAATTTTCCACAACCAATCACAACCTAAGGCTGCGATTGGATGTGAGCGAGAATTTATTTTCGTTCCGTTGGAGAATTTGTTTTGACCAAACATGCGATTGTTTATGAAAATTTTCAGAAAATATACTATTATCTTATTTTTTCCTTCACCAATCACATCTACACATTTTTTCACAAAAAACTAATCATTATTACACATTATCCCACAAATTTCACTATTCATTCACTCACACATTTCTAACTACCAATCACATCCAATTATTATTTTACTATTTTCACATCCAATAAACTTTCATCATTACTTTTTCATTTTACATCCAATCACACTCTCAAAATTCATCTTTTTTCTCCCAAATTGTTTTTCACTACTATTCTCTAGCAAAATAAAAAATTTCAAAATGAAAGTATATCCAATCGCACCCTAAAATTTTTCACTTTTCGTCCCGCTAGAGAATTTTTTTTTACCCAAAAATGTGGTTTTTTACCAAGATTTTCAAAACAAATACACTATCCACTACTCTCACTTTTTCTTACACCAATCGCATAATCACATCTAGCCACTTAAAAAAGAATCAATATTACACATTTTTTAATTAATGTCACTATTCACTCACACATATTTTTAACAACCAATCATATTCAATTATTATTTTACTATTTTCATATCAAATCATCTTTCATTATTATATTTTCATTTCATATCCATTTACATTTCAAAAAACAAAAAATATATCCCTAATAATTTTTTCACATTATTCTCAACTAGAAAGAAAATTTCCAAAAATGAAAGTATATTCAATCACAACCTTTAAAGTTTCTTGAAAAGTTGCCTTGCCAAAAGAATTTTGCTCATGATTTTGTGGATTCATCCACGTTGGATGACTCAAAATACGAAAGTCGGGCTCAGAAACAACAGCTTTAGAAAGTGCAGAAAGTCGACAACTCGGTTGGGGCGGATGAAATTTTTTATTCCAAACTTGTGTTTCATCTCCTATTCCAACTGAATGATTTGACACGTACATAATATTTACCATATTAAAAGATCACAATTTATGCATTTGGGGCTTGAGGGTGTCACATCTAGGGGTGTTCATCGAATCGAATTCCGAATTTTTCGACTTATTCAAATCGAATTATTCGAATGGAATTTTTAAAACCTCAATTCAAAATTCGATCCTAATTCGATTAATTTTGAATCGAACTTAAACGAATTGGATTTGTCAATTTTCAAATCGAATTCGAGTTAATCCAAAAATCCAAATTTGTCGATAAATTGGGCACGGTTGTGTTTCAGACCCATATTTTTTAGATCCAAAACCCATATATTTCAAGTAAAATTCCAATTCTATTTTTAACAAAAGAATTCTATAATGAAATAAAAGTACAACCGAACCAAATAAATTATCAAAACTATATTGTTACTTTAAAGATATTACAAAAACTAAAGGCAAAATATTTTATAGCTGAAATATATTAAAATCAAAAGCACATTGTTCTTTTTTTCAGATAAAAAATATATTGTTCTTTTAAGTTTAAACACATCATAAGACAATTCAAAAACTACTCAAAAAATGCTGATGACTTTGAAATGAGATTAAACTGTGAAACTTGTTATGACCAATGTTATAATTCTACTGCAACAAATTTTATTATAATAGACATGCGAAATTAAAATGTTATTTATACATCAACTAATTATATTATTTCTATTCACATATACAATTAAGATTTGTATAGTGTTTGAAATATATAACATATAAATTAAATTTGGATTCTAATTTAGTCCGAAATTCGAGTTGACTCGAAACTCAAAAATTATAATTCAAAATTGAGATTCGAATTCGAACCGATAGGTAAAATGGGCCAACTCATAAAAAAGTAGCGTTAATAGGGAATTTTTTTTTTTTTTTTTTTTTGAGGGAAGGGAATTGGATTTTTGGTCCAGTGAAGGACTCTCAAGTCTAGACCGCGCGCAGAATTTGTACTATTTAAAAAAAAAAATGTGACGTTCACGGCCCGCGCGCAGCGCAGCATGGCGAAGGTTGTAACTAACTTGTAATGTTTCTTTTTTATTTGTTTTTCCCGACATGCCCAAGCTTGTAATTGGTCGGTCCTGCTTAAGACAATTCTTTCCTAATTAAACAATCTACAAAGAACATCTTCATTTGTCTTGTCCTAATCAACATATGTTGACCTGGACCATCTTTTTTGTTATTTTAAATTTCCCCTCAAGGTAGGCTATTTATTAAGGCATTTCATCAAACAATGAACTTTGGGGCTGGGCCTAGTCAGCTCTGATTAGACGTTTGACAGCTGTAATTGAAAATGGACCCGTTGTCAAAGCTAAATCCACTTAGCTATTTATTCGACATAACTGCAAGTAGAGCTGACAAAATTAAATTCGATCAGCAGGTCGATCCAACAAATCCGAGATTTGAATTGGGTTGGGCCTTATTTTTTAGACCCAAAAAAAATTGGGCCTATTTGGCTCAGCCCAAATGAATTAACAGGCCAGAGTAGCCTGACTTTTTTGGGCAGGCCCAAATTTTTGTACATGTATGTGCTAGATTGGGCTAGCCATAAACATATATTTTGTTTTTGGGGCTGGGCCTAGTCAGCGCTGCATATATGGACCGCAAGACCTTGAGTTGCACTTACAGGTAGAGATGTTAAATGAGTTGGTCCTAACCCTATAGGGCCAGCCCTAGCGGGCTTCGGGCTAAACGGGCCACTATCGGGCTATAGTAAAAAAATTAAAAATTATATATTTAAATTTAAAATTTTAAACTCGAATATATATAACATATTTTTTTTTGAGAGAGAAGAATATATATAACATTTAAGTTTAACATTTTAAATTAAACTATTCTTCATAAATAAAATTCATGCAAAGTTTCTAATTACATTGCATTAACATATTATAAAATTAAATATTTTCATGATATAAATTTAGAAAATAAAATAATAATATTAATAATAACTAAAGCTACCTAAAATTAACACTTTTTTCTGTAATTACTGATAATTTAAATCTAAAATTTCAAACTTGAGCATATATAACATTTAAGTTTAACATTTAAAGTTAATCATAAAAAAGTCATGATTTTTTATAACTTTATTGCATTAACAAAATTATACATTTAGATTTACCACTATTTAGAAATATAATTTATATCCTAAATAATCTAATAAGCTTATGTAACATTTTCTTATTCAGAGTAAAAATGGAAAACTAAGTTAATTAATAAATAAAACAAATAAAAAAGAAGCATTCAAGAATTTATAGCTTGTTTAATAAAGTTAAACTTAAAGATGTGGGAGATGTGAATTCGAAAAATAAATTTACTAGTAACAATAGGTAATAAAAGTAGATATAAAATATTAGATTTATATTTTTTTTTAAAAAAAATAAAATAACGGGCTAGCGAGCTAGCCCGGTTAACCTTCGGGCTAGCCCTAACAGGCTTCGGTTTAAACGGTTCGGGCCAAAAAGGCCCTGATTTTTTTCCGATTTAAACGATCCGGGCCAACGGGCCGCAGCCCTTTTAACATCTCTACTCACATGTTCCCTTTTAAATATATGATGCAATTAATCTTCTGTTTGTTTTTGAAATAGTAATTAATCTTTCGCCAAAAAAATGAAATTAGTGATTGCTAATTGTAAATGCGGATCTTTACAATGTGATGAATGTCTCTTATTGTAAAGTGTCCGGACAATATTGTCCAAGCGCCACTAACTTTTGTTGATTAGCTCCCAGTTAGATTAACAACTGGGATAAATAAACTCATTACTGCCTTCGCACGACGATTCTCCATCAGAAGAAAGTATTCAGAGACCATGGCTCGTCCTTTTCAAGTAAAACAATCTGAAGGAGAGTTACTACAATACTTCATAAAGTGATTTGTGGAAGCCGCAAGCTCTAATGCCGGGAACACCAAGCAAGAAGAAAAATTGTTGAGAAGACATGAGGACAGACCCTTCCGTCCAGAGAGACGCCATTCAACAACTCAAGCCGGGGAGGCGACCGCGCGCTGCCGCCACCAAGAGGGCCCCCGCCGCTCAAAGGGACGTCCCTGCCAGGCCAAAACGACGCTTTTCGGCAATCTCCTCCTCTTGAAGGGCTCTGCTCACCAAATGAGTCGCTAGACCCGAGAAGCTCTCCAGGTCAATGAGGAAACTCGGAAAGCGAAAAAAAAAAAAGAGGGGAGAGAAAGCGCGTGAAAAATGAGAGTGTGATGTTTCAGATATTTTTTTGTATACTAATGAATCGGGTACCAGATCCTGATCCTGATAGTGGGATCCGTCTTGTGAATAATGATCCGTAAGACGGTCCTATGAGATACCTACTCCTTGGTTTTACATTATTTATAAAAAGGAAATATATCAAATTTATTTGAATAACATTTTATTGAGAAATGTCATTATAATTTCTAATTTTTCACATGACTATTATCTATCATTTTTCAATCATTATTCATAACTTTTGATTCAAACTATACTTGTGGAATCTGCCGGCTACCACTATCAACTTTATTTACTCAATACATAACATTATTATTTACAAACTATATCAACCTACCAGAATCACAACTATAAATATAATATCATATATAAGATTTAAATATTAAAATTCATCCCCTACTTTCAATTACTTTTCAAGTTACTTTATACATAAAATTCTAAAAATAGTACCACAACAAAAAATTCATTTTTATCACATACTTTGACTCTTTCGAAACTATTCAACTAAACATATTCACGTTTTTGAACCTTTATAAAACTTGATTTTTATTCATTAATCCAAACAAATTTAAATTTTCACATCGATAAAATCTTGAAAATGTGTTTCGAATAGTGAAAAATGAAAAATAGCAATGTAAACATAAACCATACAAGGCCATAACTAAGGGGACAAGAGAGTTAAAAATGGGCAAATCCTAAAAAAGTGATGTCCATTAATCACGGCCGGTGGGCTCGTCACTTGTCCAAAATCTATACTCGTTAACATGGACCATCTTTATTTTCTTTTTAATTATCCTTCTCAAGGTAGGATATAGACTAAGGCATTTCATCAGCAAAATCAAATAGTTGGTAAAGAGTTGTCTCATGTAATATTCAAAATTAAAGGTTCAATTTGACCATATTTTTTGGTACCTAAAAACACCTACAGAAAGTGGAAGTGATTGTTTTTAGGGTAATTGTATGAAGAGCTAGGAACCTTATATTAGAAAATAAAAGGATTGGAACTCGGAGTTCATATACAAACTCATGGGAAGGAATATGATCGAGTTTGGTATTGATACTGATGATACCCGAGTTTTTGGAAGAAATTAATCCAAGTCATCAGTCCAACACACATCCGAGTAAGCGACCTGCGAGTGACGTCAGCAATGGTGCGCGACAAACACGTCACGAACTAGGCTCGCCCATTACCGAGCCCAACCGCAACACGGCCGCCGAGCCCCGAGCCCAAATTTCGGCGGGAAACGCATGCGCGATAGATTCATAGAAGTAATCACTTGCCCATAGTTAACACTTTATTGATATCAGAAACTGCCACATGTCAGAAAGTTATAAAGAGAAGTCGACAAGTGGCAAGATTTGGCTGACATGCACAGATTAGAGAGAGGACATGTGTCTTTCTTTAATTATTTTACTAATTAATGAATAGTTAGTGAAAAGATGATTATTATAAACCCACTTACTCGAAGGGGTATAAAAAGTCTGATAGAGACAGAAAAAAAAAGAGAGAAAAAAGGAGATAAAAAAGATTGTAAGAAAGACCGACCCCAATAGTTCGGCTCGGCATTATGCAAAAAAGGCCGAATTAGCCAAAAATAAATATACGTCACGCACGTTTATATTTCCACGTGTTAAATCCTTTACATATTTTTGCTTGTTGACCAAAACGCACGTCAACAAATTGGCGCTAGAAGGAGGGCCCGTATTGGTCGATCGAGTTCGGTCAAAAGCAAGTGAAATAAAAACCAGGTAAAGTTTAACGCTTAACCTTTTCATAATAGACAAAAATGAGTCAATTGTCAAAAATGCCCGTTTGATCAAGAGCAACAATTGAACAACCAACACTGACCGGACTACGAATGGCCAAAATATGCTCCAAAAACTAAGCGGGGAGCACTACTTTATTTCCTTTTGCTCACCTAATTGCCAACCCAACTTTTGTACAAAGAAATGAACCAACTTATATCACAAACTCTCGCTACCACAAACTCTCAAGCACCTCCTCCACTCCTTGCAAATACTAACCCACTCAACCCACAACTAAATGTTAACATTAATCCTCAAATTCCGGACTTCCTCATCACGAAGCCCAAGAAGCGATTCGGAGTAATGAACAACATGTCCGTCGTGAGAAGCGCGGCAATGGAAGATGAGGAGGAGCAAAGTCGATAGCAAAGTCATTTTGAGCCAACGCGACATCGTCATGCCCACTCGGTGTTCACGGACGACCGGGAGTTGATCCTTTTCGCCCGGCTCGATCGATAAGTTCCCGGCTCAGTTTTGGATGGCGGGAGCGGCTCAGGGTCAATCAGTCCAAGGCCCTAGCTTATGGAAGAACGGATGTAGAAATACACCGCTGCGTCGTCGTCGAACGAATTGGAAGGCGGTCCGGATGGCGAACATTCTCGAAGACCGCCTAAGTAATGAGCGGCCATTGCCGTCGCCATTTTCCCTGGAATTCTCGGCGACCCTGTTACCGCCAAAGTTGAAAATCCCCCAGGTCGGTCTCTATAACGGGAACCGACCCGACCACTCACGTTCACAAGTACTTAACATGGATGGAATGATACCCAAGCGATGCCATCCTCTGCAGGGCCTTCCCCCTGACTTTGGGCGACCGAGCCCACCGTTGGTTTAGGACCCTACCACAGGGATCCATTCAGGCATGGGGGGATCTGGCCTCCGCCTTTACGACGCATTTCTTAACGTCCAAAGTCCGAGCCGCACCTAAAGACTCCCTCGTAAACATCAAACAAGGGAAGGACGAGCCCCTGAAAAGTTATATTTCTCGGTTCAATAAACAAGTTCGAGAGATGGAACCGGTGTCGGATGACGCCATTTTGATCGCAGCCATGGCTGGACTAGCCCCCGAGACTTGGTTTAATTACTCCATCCACGAATCGGGGGCGACCTCGTACCAAGAATTTCTGGTCCGCGCGGAACGCCACATTTGTGCAGAAGAAGCCATGGCAAGTAACCGCCCCGAGCACCGACAAGGGGGCGTAAGAAAGGACGGAGGAAAGAACCAGCGATTGGGCCGGGGGTCGGGATTTCGGCCGTTCTCGGAAAACCCGACCACCGGATTTAGGGCTCCCAAGAGGCGAGACCGAAGTCACCGTCTTTGAGGAGTACTTTGACCCACACTCCATCACCATATGGAATGAAGTACAGTGGTCCGAATTTGTTGCCCCGCTCGGCCTTTGAAAATTGAGCCGCAAAATTAGATTCGCGTCGATTCTATGCCTATCATAAATCGATAGGTCACGAGCATCGATGAGTGCCGAGATCGATTAGGGAAATTATGCGTGTTGTTCGGCAGGCGCGGTCTCAAAAGGTACGTTCATGAGCTACCGCCCCCCACCAAGATTGGCTCAAGAGTGTCAATCCGAGCGCGTAATCGATCCAGCTCTCTCTCGCGCCACCCCCGGCCGAAAACCAGGGGAGGGAGATCCTCATGATGTCGAGTGTCAGTCGAATCAATACTAACACAGTAGAGGATAGACGCTCCAACAGGAAAAGAAAAGCCGATGTTAGACAACCAACCAACGCCGAAAGACAAGTTCGGGTGGCGGAAATCAAGGAAGGCCAACCCACCGGCCACTTTGTGTTCTCGGATGTGGATGCCGACCAGGTGGTCCATCCTCATTCTGGCCCTCTCGGTCATTCTTTTGCACCGATTTTGGGTATTAGGTCCACAAAATTTTGATCGACACCGGAAGCTATTCATCAGTCATTTATGTCCGAGCATTTCGGAGATTGAACGTAGATGATAGTTATATCCGTCCATGCAACGATAGCATTCTGGGGTTTGGAGGAGGAAGGATAGTCCCGCTCGGGGAAGTTGATTTGCCCGTCTAAATGGGACAAGGTTTGCATAAACGGACTGTCATGACAACATTCAAAATAATCAATGCCGATTCGGAGTACAATGCTATCATTTGGAGGCCATTGCTTTATCATATAAAAGCAGCCGTTTCAATATATCATTTTTGTATAAAATTCCCAACATCTGATGGCGAAGCTATACATAAAGGGAATCAAAGGGAGTCACGAGAGTGCTCTCTTAAACTCCGACCGGTAGAGATTAACGTGGCGGAACAAGGACAAACCAGTGGAACCACACAAGACAATCCCCCGCCCAAGGAGGAGTCCGAGCGGAAAGTGGTGATCGTTCGGAGGATAATCCGGTGTCGTCGGCGGGAAGGAGCCAATGATGGAAGAAGGCGAACCGGCAATCGAGAACGAGCCGGCCGCTGAAACTAATTGCCCCCGCAAATCAAGGAGGGGCAAAGCAAGCAAGAAAAGAAAACGGGCGGAACCAGAGAACAGGTTGATACAATCAATGTCGGAAGGCCAAGCGAGGGCGCCAACTACGTATTGGTCATGATCTCCGAGAACCATATCGAAGCGAGCTGATCGAGTTTTTGGGAAATAATCTTGACGTCTTCTCATGGACTCATGCAGACATGATCGGAATTGACCCTAAGTTTGCGTGCCACCGCCTCAATATTGATCTAACATTCCGCCCAGTTATCCAGAAAAGGCGCAAACTCGGCCCTGACAGACAGGCAGCACTCGAGACCGAGGTTAACAAGCTACTAGACAATCAATTCATCCGGGAAGCCCTCTATCCCCGATGGGTCGCCAATCCTGTTTTGGTAAAGAAAAGCAATGGCCAGTGGCGCCTATGCGTGGATTTTACCGACCTCAACAAAGCATGCCCTAAGGACAGTTATCCATTGCCAAATATCGATTACATGGTGGATGCCACGGCAGGACACGAGCTGATGAGCTTCATGGATGCATACTCGGGTTACAACCAAATACGGATGCACCCAGAAGATGAAGAAAATACCTCATTCTTCTCTGCTCGAGGAATTCACTGTTACAAGATGATGCCCTTTGGATTGAAGAATGCTGGTGCGACCTATCAAAGGTTAGTAAATAAGATGTTTGAGAAAATGATAGGTCACACTATGGAAGTCTATGTAGATGACATGTTGGTAAAATCACTGTACATGTCCGATCATCTAAACGATCTTAATAAAATGTTTGCTGTTTTGAGAGAGTACAAGATGATGTTAAACCCGAGAAAGTGCACATTTGGGGTCGGCTCGGGTAAATTTTTGGGGTATATGGTCAGCCAAAGGGGAATCAAGCTAACAGGACAAAATAAAAGCCATCACCGATCTAGAATCCCCAAACTCTGTAAAAAAGGTACAAAGCCTAACAGGCCGATTGGCCGCCCTTAACCGATTTGTTTCTCGGTCCACAGACAAGTGCAAGCCTTTCTTTGAAATTATAAAGAAAAGAAAAAATTTCGAGTGGACCGAGCAGGCACAGATTGCCTTTGAATCCCTCAAACATCACCTTTCTTCAATCCCTATATTACAAAAACCAACCCGAGGGAGGACTTGTATTTGTACTTAGCGGTATCCGAACACGCCATATTTCGGTGTTAATCAGGCTGGATGGTTCTATTCAACATCCAGTCTATTACACCAGTCAAGTGTTACATGACGCCGAGCTCCGATACCCGCCAATGGAAAAGTTGGCTTATTCATTAATCATTGCGGCGCGGAAACTCCGTCCATATTTCCTAGAACACAAGATTATAGTATTAACGAACTGCCCACTGAAACAAATATTACACCGACCTGATACTTCTGGTCGGATGATCAAGTGGGCCGTCGAACTCAGTCAATTTGACATTATATACGAACCACGCACCGCAATAAAAGGACAAGCTTTAGCCGATTTTGTGGCCGAATTCACACCTTCCATACGATTGGAAGTTATGGAAGACTAAGAATGGAAATTATTCGTTGACGGCTCTTCCACCGCAGGCCGAGCAGGGGGCGGAATCGTGATAATCGATCCAAATGAAAAATGCTACTGCTCGGCCGTACGATTTCAGTTCCCCGCAACGAACAACGAAGCCGAATATGAGGCGCTCCTGGCAGACTTAGATATGGCAGCCTCTATGGGCCTAAAACAACTATTGGTGCACAACGATTCTCAGTTGGTCGTTCATCAAATCAACGGCGAGTACGAAGCGAAAGAGCAAAAATTGCACAATATTTGGATTTGGTCAAGAAGAGATTATCACACTTTAAAACAAAAGTCTTACATGTGCCCCGAGCCGAGAACATGCAAGCAGATGCCTTAGCTCGGCTCGGCTCCAGTCCAGGGACGGATGCAATCACGGATGTCACTTTGTCACACAAGCTGCTCCTGCGCCCGTCACTTGGTGCAAAGAAAATATATACAATTGAAACCGCCGAAACAGGACTTGGATGACCCCAATCATTCAAGTATTTAGAGAAAGGAGTTCAACCGAAAAGAAAGCCGAGGCGTAACACTACGAACTCAAGCGGCTCGGTTTACACTAGTAGACGACATCCTATACAAATGAGGATACTCCGTCCCACTCCTACGCCTTTCCGAGACAGATCAGATTATGCACTTCGAGAGGTTCATGAGGGAATATGCGGCAACCACGCTGGGGCCAAACGTTGGCCTATAAATTAATACGACAAGGATACTACTGGTCATCCCTAAGAAAGGACGCAACCGACCTCGTCAAAGATGTGAGAGGTGCAAAGATTTGCACCACAGTCGATATCATCTGAACAACTTACTTCCGTATTTAGCCCATGGCCGTTTGCCAAATGGGGAATGGACCTCATCGGACCACTCCCCCACTGGCAAAGGGGCATCAAGTATGCCATTGTGGCGGTGGATTATTTCACAAAATGGGCGGCGGAGCCTCCGCAAAAATAGATGAAGAAAAGATTGTGAGCTTTGTATGGAAATCCATTATCGTAGATTCGGGATACCACATTCGATTATTACGAGATAATGGGAAACAGTTCGACAACCGAAGGTTTCAAATTTTGTGAAGGTTTCCGCATAAAAACTATTTCTCAACTCCATACCACCCCAAATGAACGGACAAGTTGAGGCCGTTAATAAAATACTCAAGTATACCTTGAAGGTGAGATTGGAGGAGTCTAAAGGTAATTGGCGGAGGAACTACGGTGTACTATGGTCATATAGAACGACAACATCGAGCGGCCACCTGGAGAAACACCTTTTTCTTTAGCTTATGGAGCCGAGGCGGTGATTCTGTTGAGATTGGAGCCCTACCTTCGTAATTGCAAATTTTGAAGATCAGTAATGAGGGCGCTCCGAGCCGAGCTAGACTCGCTTTCGAAGAAAAAGGTGCGATCTTGAGATGAAAAATGCAAAGTATATAAACAAAGGAGTGAAAGGTACTACAATTCGAAAGTAAAGGAAAGAAGATTTTAGGTCGGCGATCTTGTATTGAAAAAGATAACGGGCATTCAACCTGACCCATTGAAGCCAACACGGGAGGGCCCATTTGGTCGACCACGTCTTATCCGGTGGGCGTACTACCTAGAATATTTGAGTGGAGAAAAATTTATGCATCCATGGAATGTAGCATACCTGAAACGGTATTATCAATAAAGATCTCGGTCTATGATCCAGATAGGATTCCAAAGAATTATCCTTTCATCTGGTATTTCGTGAGCTCTCTAAAGGGAAACGAAGTTTTTACTCACCTCGGCTATGTACCGAGGACAACAAAAAATCGCCTCGGCTTAAGCTGAAGGGCGAAACGTCACCTTAGGTATGTCACAAAATAAAGACTCGGTTACGCACCGAGCACAAAATAAAGACTTGGCTACGCACCAAGCACAAAATAAAGACTTGGTTACGCACCAAGCACCAAAATCAAGACTTGGCTACGCACCAAGCATAAAATAAAGACTTGGTTACGCACCGAGCACCAAAATCAAGACTTAGTTACGCACCGAGCACCAAAATCAAGACTTGGTTATGCACCGAGCACCAAAATCAAGACTTGGTTACGCACCGAGCACCAAAATCAAGACTTGGTTACGCACCGAGCACCGAAATCAAGACTTGGTTAGGCACCGAGCATAAAGTAAAGACTTGGCCACGTACCAAGCACAAAATAAAGACTCGGTTACGCACCGAGCACAATAAAGACTTGGTTACGCACCGAGCACAGATCAAAGATTTGGTTACGCACCAAGCGCCAATCAAAGATTCAATATACACACCAGGCGCAAAATAAAAACTTGGTTTATACACCAAGTACCAAAAAACAAAATAAAGAACAGGTTCATATACCTAGTGCGAGAATCAATTAAAGCAAGTAAGCAAGTAAAGTCCCTTATTCAGAAGCACTGGGAACCGAGCTCCGTACTTGGGAATATAAAAGGAAAAAGAAGACAGGCAACAATCTGACAAAAAGGAAAAGAGCCGAGCATCTACAAAAAGCTTGAAACATATACACAGGTGAGGAAAATAACAATTCATTTCTACTTCAAAAGTATTTACATAAGGGAGGCCGGAGCCCATTACATCTTGAGGCACGAAGCCAAACTACCTACCTATGGGTACATATGAAAGCATCAAGGCGAGCGGGGACGGAATTTCGACGGCACCGCCAGAGGCGACTTCTTCCACGTCCGGAGGAGAGCCTGCGCATTAGGAGCCTCGACAAAGTTCGGTAGAAGGGTATCGAGATCAGCCTCCGGGAGGGCGGATCTTCCTCAAGCCGAGCAACAAGACGCCCGCCTTAACTAAATCAAGAATTTCTCGGAGGAGGCTGGTCGCGTGGTCGCGAGGTTAACATGAATGCATACTCCTCGGAGTCTTTGTAAGCTTCAACGGCCCTCTGCGGACTTCCTCGGTTTGCCGATGGGCGTTTCTTGACCTCCTGCGATATCGGCTGACGCCTCTCCATTTCCTCGGGCCGGGCGTGGCGGCAAAGACGTTCTAGCTCGGCGACCTTAGCCCTAAGCTCTTCTTGACCCTGCGGGCCCGATCTCGCTCTGTCTCGGCCCTCGCAGCGGTTTCTCTCTCGAGTTGGCCCGAGCCGTAGCCTCATCCGCTTGAGTCTTGAACGATTCTTGTACCCCCTTGGAGGTATCATAGGCCTCCGCAGATCCCCGTGCCGCCTTTCCAGGTTGGCATATTTTTTCTCTAGCTCACGAGTTCCCCAACCGCATGCCATAATAGCCCAATCATCCGCCTACATGGCCATGGCATCTTGAATTTGTTCTTTGAAGCCGATCTCGGCGAGAGCATTGCTCGATACCTTTTGTCCAGGCACGAGCCGGGACACTCATCGCGCCCGACCTGCCTCCAGTAAGACTCTCGTTTGCTCCTCTCCGTTGGCGTGGCACAATGAACGAATTCCACAAACCATCGAGGCGTAGTCCCATCATTCCTCGCAATATTCATCCCTCACTTGACTTGGAGGGATGAAGTGACCTTCCTGCCGAGGTCATCCGAGAAAGTTCGCGGACCTCCCTCTTCCGGGGGTTGCATTCGGGATGTTCGGTACCGATTCGACCAACCCCTTGATCGATCAGGCTCCTCCATCACAATTCCTCATCTTCTCCTTTGAAGAGGAGGCGCACCGCCCGGCACCCATCGCCAGGACGCGTTCGCCCGGATATCTTCTCTCCGAGCCGCCTCCACATCCGCAGTTGATCGGGCCGCCCGAGGTCGTCCGACGGCCGTGTTCCCGACGCTACGAAGACGTGCACGCAAATCCAAGCCGCGCCTACACAAAGCAACCCACGGTTAGAAGATTAAAAGAAAACAAAATGACATTCCAAAAGGAAGCGTGAAAAAGATAATGTTTACCTCGAACGGCGGCCCGCACTCGGCGCTCGAGAGTCTGCGTTTGCCCTACGGGTGCGGATGATCTCGCCACGAGGGCTAGCGTCGTCGCAGGGACGGCGCAGCTCGCTCTGTTCTCGCCGGCTGCTCCCCTGGAGAATGGGTCCGTACTTGTTCATTACCAGGAGGATCCTGCTGAGGCTCTCTCTCAACCTCCACCTCCTGCTCAGCCGCCTCATCCCGAGCCGCCCCCTCGGTCTCGGGGTCGGCGGGCAGAGCAGGCCTCAAGCCAGCCGCGGCCAAATTGGCCTCAGTGGCCATTCTCTCAATTCGCCTATCTCTGGCACCTCTGGCCTGGATATTCTCCAGCCTGCGGATGAAGGTGGCCGACAAAGGCCCTTTTGATGCGCGGTTCTCTACAAAGGTAAAAAGACAAAAGTCAATCACAAAAAGAAACGATAAATAGCAAAAGCAGAGAAGAGAGAAAGGATATAGACTTACTATAACCAAAAACAAAATCTGAAGGAGGATAAAGGACAACCTCCCTTCCTTCGTTCTCCACGCGAGCTTGCCACTCGCCGCTCACCCAGAGCCATTTTTCTTTCCAGTCCTTCAACGATGAAGGAAGACCTTCTACTAAAATATCCGGATACCCCAATTGGGTTTGTACGTAATACCATCCGGACGGCAGACCTTTTGATGAAGGAGTTGCTCGCCATTTAAAAGTTCATTCATCTCTTTGAACTTAGGGCGAGGTACTTTCAGGTGGAACATCACCAAGAGGCCAATAATCCTACCCCACGTAATGGGATGCACTTGGGTTGGATGCATACCCCACTTGCAAAGCCACCGCGTGAGAAAAACCGGCGGGAACCTGATCGAATAGAAAGGTGGCGGTATGTATACCCACGCAACCCACGGGCGGGTGCTGGGGGAACTCAGTGCCATCCGGTACCCAGAAATGGATACCACTTGGAATACGATACCTTCGCTGGAGCTCTCCCATCTCCCGGAGCATCAGCATACTTGGGATATCGTTTATATCGCTCGGCGTCCACTGAGACTCAACACGAAGGCGAGGGCCTCCTCCTTGCCGGCCGTCGCCATTACGATGACCCATAGGCCCTTGTGGCCTCTCCGGCCTCGAATCGCCGGAGGGTTCGTTTACCCGCTCCACGTTATCACGCTCCGGCTCCGATGGGTCCATATTTTCTTCTTCTTTCGAGCATCTTGTCTAAAATCAACACTCGGGGATTCTTCGTCGGAACTTGCTTGTGCCGGTCCGGGTGACACCGTTCCTCTCTAAAGACGGTCAGCGTCGGATTAAAGATAGTATGAGTCCGCCCCAAAGGCGTTCACTTCGTGGAGAATCCAGGAGAAGATATCCGAATAATGCTCGGGCTATGAGACGGAGATCGCCGTCTTTGGTGAGAAATAAACGAGAAGGTTCGAGAGGAGGATCTTCAATTTCAACCTCTACACTATAACTACGACTCCCACTATCCTCAAAAGAAGACATTTATAGGTAAAGGGAGAGTATTTGAAAAAAATACCTAAGTTCAAGTCTCTGAACTTAGGAAGCCGACCCGAAATTTCTGCTCGGTTTTAGTTACTTTAGCTCAAAGGTTATTTATAGGTGGGGTTCCTCGATAAACGAGACGTTTATTCGAAAAGACACACCTTTTAAAAACTCAAAAGCCGTCAAACATGTCAGAAAACGTCGCGTCCCCACGCCCGCCGATGTAATCGACGTACCTTTTCCGGTTCTGCGCAAGATTGGTCCAACCACAAGATGCCACATGTCTGTCATTATGGCAACCCAATTAATGCGCCGTTTCAAGCATTAATCACTACGCGACAGATGCCAGGAAAGAACAAAACCTTTGAGAAATCCGTTTCCCCATTAAATGTTCATCATTAGCATTAAAGTTTAACTCGACTTCAGAAATTCTTCTCTCGGAATCAAACTTGGGGCCTTTGATGATACCGAGCAGTGGAAGAAATTAATCCAAGTCATCGATCCAACACACATCCGAGTAAGCGACTGCGAGTGGCGTCGGCAATGGTGCGCGACAAACACGTCGCGAACTAGGCTCGCCCATTACCGAGCCCAACCAGAACACGGCCGCCGAGCCCCGAGCCCCGAGCCCAAATTTCGGCGGGAAACGCATGCGATGCATTCATAGAAGTAATCACTTGCCCATACTTAACACTTTATTGATATTTAAACCGCCACATGTCGAAAGTTATAAAGAGAAGTCGACAAGTGGCAAGATTTGGTGACATGCATAGTTAGAGAGGGACATGTGTCTTTCTTTAATTATTTTACTAATTAATGAATAGTTAGTGAAAAGATGACTATTGTAAACCCACTTACTCGAAGGGGTATAAAAAGGCTGATAGAGACAGAAAAAAAAAAGAGAGAAAAAAGGAGATAAAAAAGATTGTAAGAAAGACCGACCCCAATAGTTCGGCTCGGCATTATGCAAAAAAGGCAGAATTAGCCAAAAATAAATATATGTTACGCACATTTATATTTCCACGTGTTAAATCCTTTACATATTTTTGCTTGTTGACCAAAACGCACGTCAACAGATACAGAGTCGGATTAACTATCTCTTCATCACTTATTATAATATTACAAATCATTAATACATATTACGTTTATATTGATAATGTCTTTTATATATGTCATTATGTAGTAATGTTGCAATAAGAAATGAAATATCAACTGTAATTAGAGGTGTCAAAATGAGTCCGACCCAATAAAAATACCAGGCTAGGCTTCAATTCAGGAGGCCCATTTGACCCAAAAAGTCATGCTGGTCCGGGAGGCCCAAATTTTTAGGGATTTGGACGGGCTTGGGTCTCACAAATAGCAACCCGGTGAAAGACGGACGGACATGGGCTGGCTCGGCCCAATCCATTTAACAGTTTTAACTATAATAAAGAATCCAACTGTTGTTAATAAGTTTGCTTATGTTAAAAACGTGTCGGATGACAAAGCTATATATATCCATAATATGCTTACATACTTAGCTGAGAGTTGGGATACATGAAAGGTAGCTCATCGGTACTCGATAGATCAACTTTGTGCTTCAATGATAGAAATTTATGTTTTGATGGTAATTGGTCCGGGTTTGATCACATTCATGTGTTTCCCTCTCCTAATTACTCCTAAAAAGGATTGGGTACTCGATGGAGTCATATTTTGTTTTAAAAGGTTGGGCCTAGTCAACTCTGATTGAACAAAACCTTGATCAATTACAGATTCCCTTAATTTAAGAAGGGCCCAACCCAAGAGATTTTGGTCGGACATCTGATCGTAAGATTCGATTTATTACTTATATTGGTAGCTCATTGGTCATTTCTCTATATATATTTCACTCGTTAATAGATTTTGTTTAGGTAGGAAGATTTTGTTTAAGTTAATATTTCCGCTTATGTATTTGTCTATTTTAATAATAGTTTTGTCCTTCCTTTAGAAGTTTTCATTTGAAGTAATTGATTGCATATAGTCGTGGGTTTTGATATTTTAATGTCATAAGATGATGTAATTAATCTTTTTATAAAAAAATAGATTAGTGATCGCGTTAGGGATCGGAGCATGAATTAGTTTTTTCCCCCTTAATTTTTTTAATGATTTGACTTATGTTTACAATATATACTCATAAAGTTTGTTTTCGTATTCAAAGCAACTTAGTAAGGTAATAATTTCACTTAATTTACATCTAATCTAATTAATATATTAATCTGAAGGGTATAATAGACGCTTGATGATGTAATAATTGCATTGATCTCCTCAAAGTATGGGACTATTTTTTCCAAACAAATAAAAAAGAACATTAATTATCATTTGCGCGACAGAAGTATCAAATTTGTTTCTATAAAGCAAAATTAAAGGACTAGTTTTGGATGTTTTAAAATAATTTGCAGCATATAATTTTCTTAAATAAAAGGGAACTGCTGGAAATATTTAATTTGGACTAATATATATTAGTTAAATGTGTATAGTTGTATTGAGGTATTATCCATAAAGTGATTATGGCCCCAAATGATAGTTCTTATATTGGCATAAATTGTGATAATTGTCATTTTTCTATACTCAAACGCACTATATATGTGTATATTTGGTGTAGTATAGATTCAGATTTCATGTTCCACTTCATGTTCGATTATCCGAATGAATGACATATGTAAATATATTAAAACAATCAAAAGAATTATATTTATATGAATAACATGTTATTCATCATTTCATCCAGTTAAATGGAACATAGATTAAAATAGAAAAATGAAACAAAAATCTGATCCTCTGCCGGTGCATATAATGGATCACCTAAACTATCCTTGCGATAAGAGAACTACTAAAATAGAAAATCTAATACCATGCCGTCTATTTAAAGTAAGGTGCAGTGTTTAAAATTGTAACAATCCCATAGACAAATCAAATGCAGCTCTAATATTCCACACATATTAGGTACTTTTAATTTTCTCTCAAAAAAGTAAATAAAATTCCAGAGATATTTCACACATATTAGGTACGAATCAAACTATCCTTGCGATAATATTGTATTCATTACGGGCATGTTGAAACAATGAGATATTTTGTTAGGCTATAATCGAACTTAATATTTGATACTAAGGATTTTTGTTATTTTTGTAGATTTTCTGTAAATTATGGAAAACCAGATGGTCCAAACTGTTTCTTCTTCATAACTACAATGGGTTATTTGTAATATTTTGGTTGTTGAGGGCTTATGTGTTGCAAACTATGGGAAAATGAAAATATTTTAAATTATTGCTAATTCAAACATGATAGTTAGAACACTTGTATTATTTGTTGAACAATTCTTTGTGTAAATATGAAAATTATTTGCTTCAATTGTTGTATAAATCATGTGAGGGGGTTATATGCCATAATATTACAGGTTCAGAGGGTTGCTTGTAATTTTGAAGTCATAGTAGGGGGTACTCTAGAGATGGCAGTGGGGCGGAGAACCGCCCCGATCGAGGAGAGAAATCCCCGAAAATTTTCCCATGGGGATGAGAATTTTTTTTCTCCCCAATTGGCAGGGACGGGGATCATATTCCCCGCGGAGAACAGAATATTAATATATAATATAATATTTTAAACATATATAATATATTATAAATATATCCACATTAAATATATAAAATCTAAAAATCTTTAATTTATTTTGTATAATGAGTGCTTTATTAGTTTTTTTTTATATAATTTATATATTTTTAAATATTTAAAAATCATTTTTTAAGAAAAACATAAGTTTTTTTCAAAAAAAAAAGAAAAAAAAGTGGGCGGGGAATCCCCTCGAAGGTGGGGATCCCCGCGGGGATGGGAGGAGTTTCTTCCCCGTTTGTCTCGCGGGGACTGGGACGGGGATTCCCCGCGACCGTGGAGACGGGGACGGGAATTGTTCCCCCCTGCCCCGCCCCGTTGACAACCCTAGGGTACTCTGAAATTCTAAAATTATATTTAGTGTTTAAATAATAAATATATTAATTATAATATTCCAAATCATTGTGTACCCTTTAAGCTATAAAACAATATTTGTTCATCACTAAAAGTTATAATTACACCCTCAACTTTTAAAAATATTACAAATTAGCCCAAAAGGCATTTTTATCTACTCATAATTAATGAATAGTAACTCAAAGGCATTCTTGGATTTCAGACAACTTTTTTGATCACGTCATCATTTTTCGTTAGGTTAGCTAATAGAAGGACCTAAGATGTTAGACGGAACAAACCTTAAGACTATTTTTTTAATTTCGAAAGTGTTATGGGTCTTTTTGTAATTAGACTAAATCTCAGGGGTACTTTTTGTAATTATCCCTTACTATTAATAAAATTGTTTGTGGATAAAACAGGGGACAAAAGTGAGTTCAGTCATGAGAAAGTCCACAAAACAATACGAGGAAGGCAGCCGCATTGCTATCCTGCTACACTCGAGGTTCTGTTCATTTAAAGGTAACAAGTTCACTTTCCCCTAATAATTCTAAAAACGAATTCGGGAATTGTTTTATCAGTAGCTGATGATTGAGGAAAAATGTATACGATAAAATTATATTAGGAAATAATTTGAAATGAAAATAAATTATTTGTGTTTTTAGGGAATAAATTTGTACTGTAGATGTCATTTTGGTCAAATTTTGTTGATTAGTGATGTAACATTATATATTTATATTATTCTAGCTTTATATGTTGTATTGATTTTTAATTTTTTTTTTTGTGTGTGTGATAATATGAAAATTAAACAATGACATGGTGTTGTATTACAGTGAGCATTTTGTTTGGGAGAAGAAAAAATTCTATTAAGTTTACATGTATTTTGTAAGAAATATAACTCCACGAAAGTGGGGTGAGTCACCACACGAAAGTAGGGTGAGCCAGCACATAAAATTGAAGTGAATCGGATGAAAAACTCAAAACAAAATTCATATAACTATAACTTGAATTTTTTTATTTTTTAAATTTCTTAATTGAATTAGATAAACATAAATAAAAACTTGCCCCTATCTCCACCACTGTATACATTTAAAATAAATTATATTGCAGAAATTTATAAAAATTACAAGTAATAGCATAATTGAGCGTCAATAAGATTTTTTTTAGAGGAAAATGAATTATTATTAGGAGATCATCTCCCCCATATCCAAGTCTACCAAGTGATATGGGATATCTCCGACCACTTATTCGCCACAATAAAAACTAAAAGCATGTCTAGCTAAATAGTGGGCAATGGTATTGTTATGAAAAATATTTCTGTAAAGAGTTTGAGTTAAGAAAATAATTTTCGAGACGTGCAAGACTGGCACTGTCCTAAAGGATTTATTTGCGTAATCCCCCAAGATTCAACGGAACAAATCATACAAACAAAATTTGTAAAATGTAACCCAACAAATGTGAAGCTAAGAAGTGAGAGCCAGGAATATTGGTTTTTTGAAGTTATCTTTCACAAGACAAGAAGCTCAGCATATATTGAACAATTCCAACGGTAATGTAAGTAATTAAGTTGAACAGAGGGACAAACACACAACCATAACTACTAGGAGAGACAAGTTTACGGCTATAGGCTGACATGGGACCAAAGGACGACCATAGCCGCCCTATGATAAAATAGGTAGGCTTACATCCGAAAATATATACCAACTCAACTTAAGCTAAAATAGGATAATTGAAGTAAGGTGGAAAAACATATTTTCGGGTAAGGATTTAAATTAGCAAAAAATAAAATTAGTTTTTAGGTTGCAAAACTAATCCGAACCGCGACTATATCACCCGCGCAAGGGGGGCAAATCGACGATTTTATCACCAGCTCTTTATGTGCGCGCGTGCAAGGGCCCCTTATTCACTTGACCCATTTTTTACTAAGCACATTGGGGTCTCGCATTAATAAATTGAAGAAAACTTCATTACCTATTCTATGAGGGATAAGAAAATTCTTTTGAAACACTCTCATGTGCTCCATTCCCATTTTATACAATAGGTATTACCCAATCGTCTAACAAAACTAGGAGAAACATAATCAAAATAACTAAAAAAGATCGAAGATATCATCTATCAGCTTTCCTAAATAAGAGTGATCCTCAGTGCAGTTTTTTAGTCTGTAGAAGAGGAAGATATTGTCCGTTGTTGAAAAATATGAACCGGGTATGAACAAGACACGAAATAGAAATTGAAAAAAAAAACGAAAGACACAAGATTTTGGTATTACAACTTTGAAGGGAATACAACAAGTCTAAGGCGTGTAGGACACTTTCGTTAAAGTGTTATTTGCCCCCACTACTTGCTAACCGAGTATATGACAAATTACTTCTAGGATATAATAGACTAATGAAACAACCAAATAGCAAGTTTTTGGATTGTTTCCACAAGAATAAGAATGCTCAAAAGTTAGTTAAAAATGGCCTTTATCACATATTTATACAAAACAAATTTGAGGCCACACGGTTTTGAATCAACAGACGCCATCACCATGCAACTCTTCAAAAAGGCACTTGTATCTCTTTGGATTGGTTTGAAACTCCAAATGAAATCTTTCATTGAACCAGTTAGGAGGCTAACGGTGCCACTGATCACTAAGCAACCGAAATGGAAGAATTGCACCTTATCATAATTCACGTCTGTTCTCTTGGTGCTCAATCATCATGACACAAAACCCATGGAAAATTGTTTAATGATTATTTCCACTTATATTACAAACTAATATATATATATATATATATATTAACATTCCCCCACTTAGTTTGTAATATAATTTCCAACTAACACTCATAGATATCATGCATAAGAAAAGTAACTTTCGTTTTAAACTTTTCCTTAGTGTAAATAATTCACAAATATAAATTAAGTAATTGGTGGCTAGGTTGCTTAAACCAACACTCAAAATATATTAGAAATATTCCACGCATGAACTATCAATAGCATTCTTTTATTCACAAATACTTTTAGCACTATTACCGGCCATGTGCTCATCCTAGTTCATGATCATGCACAAAAGATCACCCAAAACCTTTGCTAGAAGCGACACCACTTCTTATGATCATATAGGTGGAATTTATTTCAAGTTTCATTTAATTGAACATAAATAAAACACTATGAAATAATTCCATTAAGAATTAACTATCAACCTGCTCACTTAAGAGTAACAAAATATGCACCTTACACTTGGAATGGTATACACTTTTTTTTAGGTGCTCACAATCACTTAGCAACTTGTTTTTACCCTTTAAACCTTTCAATCTAGGGGTAGTACTAGAAGAAGATTGGGTTACCATCACTAATAATTATAGATCAATGGTTTTAATCCCATTTCTGATGTTGTCGAATTCACCAAATCCCTAGCTAAAGGTTTGGTCAACAGATCCGCCAAATTATTATAAGTTCTAACGAACACAATAGTGACAACATCATTATTAAGCATTTCTCTAATAAATGCGTGTCTTAGGCTTATACCATTGTACACTTTATTCAATGCTCTAGACATGGTAGCCTCACTATCACAATACAAAGTTGTTGGTGGCATTGGACGAGGCCACAAATCTATATCAAGTAATAAATCTCTAAGCCATTCTGCCTCCTTACAAGCTGAAGATAAAGCAATAAATCCAGCTTCCATGGTGGAGTGTGTAATTACTGTTTGTTTCTTTGAAGCCCAAGAAACTACACCACCACCAAGCATAAACACCCAACCACTGGTAGGTTTTTGATCACTTATGCTAGTAATCCAACTAGCATTAGAATAACCTTCTAGTATATTTGGAAAGTTATTATAGTAGAGTCCTAAATCTTTAGTCTTTTTAAGATATCCATGAACTCTTGTCACAACTTTCCAATGATCCCTACCAGGATTTTTAGTATATATGGCAAGTCTACAAACAGAATATGAAATATCCGGCCTTGTGCAACTCATTGCATACATCAGACTTCCAATTACACTAGCATACTCGAGCTGAGCTATTGGATTGCCAGAATTTTCATATAACTTAAAGTTAGGATCAAAAGGAGTACTAATTTCTTTCACACTCAAATATTGATACTTCTTCAAGATTTATCAACATAATGTGCTTGTGAAAGAGCGAAACCCCCACTATGTTTCTTAACTTTAATACCTAAGATTGTATCAACTTCACCAAGATCTTTCATCTTGAACTTAGAAGAAAGATACTTCTTAGTATCTACTACACCTTTTAAAGCAGTACTAATAATAAGCATGTCATCCACATAAAGGCAAATAATCACACCATACTCTTCATTGAATTTAGAATAAATGCACTTATCAAAGATTATTATACCTAAATCCACTTGAGAGTATCTGATTCAAATTTTTCATGCCATTGTTTAGGAGCTTGTTTTAGTCCATACAAAGACTTAACTAGCTTACACATTTTATGTTCATTAGACTGACACAAAGACAAAGCCTACGGTTGTTCCATGTACACCTCCTCATCTAAATTACCATTTAGAAAAGTTGTTTTTACATCCATTATATGTACATGTATCTTATATATAGAAGCTAAAGCAAGAAGTACTCTAACTGAGGTAATCCTAGCAACCGGCGCATAAGTGTCAAAGTAATCGACTCCTTCTTTTTATTTAAATCCCTTAGCTACTAACCTTGCTTTATAAGTTAGAATAGTTCCATATGTGGCATATTTCTTACGAAATACCCATTTACAGCCTATTGGTCTTGAACCTTGAGGTAAATCAACTAGAATCCAAGTATTGTTAGACAATATTGAATCAATTTCATCATTTACCACTTTTTTCCAAAATGCAGCATCTCTAGACTTTATAGCGTCACTAAATTTTTAGGATCATCCTCTACACTATATAAAACTGGTGTTTTATTAAGTAGAGAGTTCCTATTACCTTCCACAAGAAAGACAATAGCTTGAGAGGATATAAAATTGGAAGAAAGTTCTTTTTCCTTCCTTTGTCTTTGACTTCTCCTATGTTCAATAGGAGTGTCAATTTCTTTTCTTTTAAGTTCACTAGAAGCTACAGATTGAGATGAACTAGGCACTTGTGATGGATTCACATTCACCATTGAATCTTTAAGAAACTTATCCTCAAAGAACTCAACATCTCTTGATTCAACTATTACCTTAGAATCAAGATCTAGCAATCTATAAGCTTTAGAATTTTCAGCATAGCCAACAAAAACACTTTTAAGTGCTCTAGGTCCTAACTTGGTTCTTTTATTGTCAGGAACTCTATAATAGGCTACACAACCCCAAACTTTAAAGTATGACAAGTTTGGTTTCCTTCCTTTCCATAACTCATATGGGGACACTTTAGTCCTTAAAGAAGGAATCCGATTATGAACATGACAGGCGGCCAACAAAGCTTCACCCCACATATTATTTGGCAAACCGGAACTTAAGAGCATGGAATTCACCATGTCTTGTAACGTTCTATTCTTTCTTTCAGCCAAACCATTTTGTTGTGGTGTATATGGAGCACTAGTTTGGTGTACAATACTATTATCTTCACAGAATTTAAAAAAATCACCAGATAAGTATTCACCACCTCTATCACTCCTCAAAGTTTTGATTTTCTACTTAATTGATTTTCTACAAGAGACTTGTAAGCTTTAAACATACCAAATACTTCATCCTTAGATTTCATCAAATAAACATGCACAAATCTAGAGCAATCATCAATGAAAGTAATAAAGTATTTATTTCCACCTCTTGTTAGAAAACCATTAAGTTCACACACATCCGAATGCACATGATCAAGCAATTGTGTGTTTCTTTCAACTTTAGGAAAAGGTAATCTTGTAATTTTTGCTTGAACACAAGTTTCACACTTCTTATTCCCATAGTCATTATAGGAGATAAATCCATTTTTAGACATGTAATTCAAAACTCTATGACTAACATGTGCTAATCTACCATGCCACAAAGAATAAGAAGCATCAATCAAATAAAGAGAAACATTATTAACTTTATTGATACTCAGTTTAAACAGTCCATTACAAGAATACCCTTTTCCAACAAATACACCATTCTTAGACAAGATTACATTATTAGACTCTAGTACAGCCTTCAACCCATTCTTATTAAGAATATCCGCGGAGACAAGATTCTTTACAACATCCGGAAGATGAAGCACATTAGTGAGTACCATCTTCTTGCTGTAGGTGAAGTCCAAATGAACATCTCCTCTACCAAGTACCTTGGCCATTACACCATTTGCCATAACTACTTGTTGTCCATCCAGAATTTCATAATTCTTAAATTGTTCCTTGTCATTACAAACATGAATCGCAGCACCGGAATCATACCACCAATCCTTAAAAGAGATTGGTGTAGCCAAGTGGAGTTCAGTCACAGTACCAAGAGATAACATTACTATAATTTATGTAGCATCTTCAACAAGATTAGCACTAGAAGCATTAACATTATTAACTTTATGCTTCTTGTTGGATTTGCACTCGGACTTATAATGACCTTTCTTACCACAATTATAGCAAACTCCATTTTTCTTTTTCTTGTCTTCAGAATCAACATTTTCAGAATTCTTTCTTTTATTCTTAAACTTCTTCTCATGAACCATATTCACCCTAGGATCACTATCAAATTCTTTCTTATGGAGAATCCTAGCACCTTCTTCAATTCTTAGATGTTTCAAAACACTAGATATGGTCAAATTTTCAAAAGTATGAAGCAATTTCTTTTGATAATCATTCCAAGAAGAAGGCAATTTAGCAATTATCGCACCTACTTGCATAGATTCTGAAATTTCCACCCTATAATCTTTAAGTTTTGAAACTATCACTTGCAAATTATGAATTTGATCCATGAGAGAAGAAGAATCATCAAGCTTGAATTCAAAATACTTTTTAATTAAAAACTTATATGCTTCTTGCTTTTGTGATGCATATTCACGTTCAAGTGTTGCCCAGATTTCCCTCGGACTCTTCACAGTGGTGAATAAATCGTAAAGGGTGTTTGACAAGGTGTTGAGAATATGACCCCTACACATCACTTCATCCTCTTGACGCTTCTCCCTTTGTTTCTTGAATTCGTCAGATTCACCATCTTTTGGTCGAGGAATTTCTGGAAGATCCAGGTTGAGAACGTAGGCAACCTTCAGAGCAGTTAGGAAAAACATCAATTTGTCTTTCCAACGATTAAAGTTGGTGCCTGTGCCATCCGGCCTATCCAACTTCACAAAGTCTTGATTCATCACTTTGATTGCAGATTCTTGAGTTGACTCCATAGAAACTCCAAATAACACTTTAAGATTGTTGAAAAATATGAACCGGGTATGAACAAGACACGAAATAGAAATTGAAAAAAAAACGAAAGACACGAGATTTTGGTATTACAACTTTGAAGGGAATACAACAAGTCTAAGGCGTGTGGGACACTTTCCTTAAAGTGTTATTTGCCACCACTACTTGCTAACTGAGTATATGGCAAATTACTTCTAGGATACAATAGACTAATGAAACAACCAAATAGCAAGTTTTTGGATTGTTTCTACAAAAATAAGAATGCTCAAAAGTTAGTTAAAAATGGCCTTTATCACATATTTATACAAAACAAATTTGAGGCCACACGGTTTTGAATCAACAGACGCCATCACCATGCAACTCTTCAAAAAGGCACTTGTATCTCTTTGGATTGGTTTGAAACTCCAAATGAAATCTTCATTGAACCAGTTAGGAGGCTAACGGTGCCACTGATCACTAAGCAACCGAAATGGAAGAATTGCACCTTATCATAATTCACGTTTGTTCTCTTGGTGCTCAATCATCATGACACAAAACCCATGGAAAATTGTTTAATGATTATTTCCACTTATATTACAAACTAATATATATTTATAATATATATATATATATATTTTAACATCCATTTCGATGTGTATCTTGGTCGGCTTTCTTTCTCGTGCTAGTTTCAATCCTTCCCTACACACAAGAGCCTCTGCCATCTCAACTCATCCGACTGGGTCCTTTTCATGTACCAGTGTTTTTAAGCACTTCAACCTTTTGTGGTTCCTCACTACCACTCCGATCCCTATGCCCTGACCTGACTGTCGAAAATTGAAGCATCCGAATTTATTTTTGCGAAATCAATTGGAGGGGGGTGCCATGTATCTTTCATCTTTTGTTGTGCAACCATCATATCATTTGCAACGTTCTTTTCATACTCCATAAGTCTGGACGTTGTTAAGAAATAGCCAGAGGTATGGCCCATTGTCATGTTATTGAAATTTAACTTGTTCCTGGCTGTCATATTGCCCAAAGCAACATAGCAAAAATGGGATGGTTGTTACCTTCACCCGTTGTTGCTAACCTATAGCCCAATTTTACCGAATATTTTCCATCCTTCATAAAGTGTCAAACTAGCGTGTCTTGGTGCCTATTATAGTATAATGGGATTGAAAAAATAGCATTGTTGTCCATATTATTGAAGATTTCATGCATTTTGTCTCTGTCCCATTCCAATTTATTTTGGCATATTAAATTCCTGACTGTAAGATCGATATTTTCTCCATCTGAAACTGTAAAAATTTTAAAATTAGGATTATCCAAAATCCATGGGTCAATCCAAACTCGAATAGTCTGCCCATTTCCAACACTCCATCGAATACCTCTACAAAGAATTTTTTGTCCCTCTACAATGCTTCTCCAAGTGTATGATGGATTATGGCCAATTGTAGTGTTATGAAAATTGCTTCACGGATAATATTTGGTTTTATGAATTTTGGATAAAAAGAAGCTCTCATTATGCATAAGCCTCCAACCCTGTTTTACAATCATTGTTTCGTTAAAGCATTTGATATCACGAAAACCCAGTCCTCTCTCCTTGCCCCCACCAAAATTACTAACAATTGGTCTCGTTAGTTGCCGCATTAACAAGGCGGAGCTAGATATTTGATTTTAGAGGGTCCAAATTAACTAAAAAATAATATTTAAATACAAAAAAAATATACTTTAATATTATATATAAAATAATGAAATTTTTGACAAATTTGGGGGCTCATACAAGGAGGAACCGCCCCTAAAAATGGCACTACACCGAGTCCGAATATTCTATTCAAAATTGCGTTATATCTAGTATTGCAAGTATCTTAAATATATTTCAAGTGTAAATTAATAATGTCATCAATACATTTGACATGTAAATGTGATTCTATTTTTTAGAGCAGATCACTCCAAGTCAAGGTATCTGATAAAGTCCAAGTCTCCTTCTCCGAAAGTTGGAAGTCATCAGTGATGAGAACTTGCCTGCAATACCAACAAACGTTAGACGAGCCCTGATGTCACAAATGTTAGGCCCCTGAAAACGTTATTCCCAATTGTAGCCCACTAATTAATGGATAATTAATAAGATTAAATAAATATATAAATTGAATTATAATAATAATAGGACAAATATATTTTTGCCCCCAACGAGATGTGATATTTGAAATATGTGCTAAATGATACCTAGTTTGTGTTGGAATTGGTTTTATAAATTGGGTTTTGACCCGATTTTGACCAATTATTTAAGTGGGTACATTTATTCGATGTATGAAATAAATGAGATAAACGTCATATACGTCGTGGATAGATCAGTTTAGCATTTTGAATTTCTCACAACCAATGTCGGGCGAATGAGAAATAAATGCATGAAGTTGGCCACTTAAAATGCTTTTATATATAGAATATAAAAGGGTGGGAATATGGAAAGTCATATCCCACATAGGAAATATATTAATAGTTTGACTAGTTAATAAAAAGTTTCACCACTAATAAGGAGTAATCAAGTGGAACTCCTTATGGTACACCCTAGTGGACAATGGTCAATTTTGACTAGCCTTTTGCTAGCTCAAAAAGCACTAAGAACGGTGCGGAGCACCATCGAAGCCGGAGCTGGAGAGGCGGCCCGGCCCTCGCACATCACATTAGGCACTTTAGAGGCGCACTTTGCACTTCGCACGTACGCATCATCGCGAGGAGCTTTGAGGAGCCTTAAAGTTTTGGAAAATCAAACCAGAGTTCAATTCAGTGGCTCGATGATGTGGCAGGGCAGCTCAGGTGACAGTGACTTGGTAGAGTTGTCCGAGCAACGACATGTTGCGCTGATTGGATGTGTTTGTTCAAAGGGAACTGCTTCAACTGTGGAAAGCCGAATCATAAGGAAAAGATTGTCGTATTTCTAAGAAAGTCAATCGGAACTAGGTGCATGTGACCGAGGACAAATCAGTACCAATTGATATGTTCGAGCTTAATCTCTCGGTTGTTGTGTTTGAAGCCAACAAGTGTTACATGGTGGATAACCCGAGAGAATGATGGGTGGACACAGGTGCTACATGCTACATATGCTCCGACAAAGACATGTTCTCAACATATACTCCTATCAACAGAAGGAAGTTATACACGGGGAATCATGCAACTTCTGAAATTATCGGTCTTGGCAAGGTGGTGCTGAACATGCCCTCGGGCAAGGAGCTGACCCACGTTGATGTCCTTCATGTTCCACACATTCGGAAGAATTTAGAGTCAGGATCGTTATTGGTCAAGGTAGGGTTTAGATTAGTATTTGAGGCTCAAAAGTTTATACTAATGAAAAATGGACAGTTCGTAGGGAAGGGGTACTTAGATAATGGACTGTTCAAGATGAATGTAATGAATGTACTCCGAAACTTTGAAAGTAATAAAATTAATGCTTCTAATTATTTGCTTGAATGTTCAAATTTATGGCATGTTAGATTAGGATATGTGAATTTTAACACTTTGAAAAGGTTAGTAAACTTGGAATTACTACCTACCTTTAAAATAGATTCACATCACAAGTGTAAAATCTGTGTTGAGGCAAAAATTGTCAAAACACCATTCCACTCGGCGGAAAGAGAAATAGAACCTCTAGAGTTAATTTACGGTGATATATGTGATTTAAAGTTTGTGCAAACTAGAGACGGGAAAAAATATTTTATTACTTTTATAGATGATTGCACAAGATAATGCTATATATATATCTTTTGAGAAGTAAAGATGAGGCCTTAGAAGCTTTTAAAAGCTATAAGAATGAGGTTAAAAATTAACTTAGCAAACGAATTAAGATAATTCGAAGCGATAGAGGTGGAGAATATGGAGCTCCTTTTCATGAATTTTGCTCAGTTTATGGTATTATTCATCAAACGACAACTTCTTATTCACCACAATCAAACGGTATTACTGAACGCAAAAACCGAACTCTGAAAGAGATGATGAATGCTTTGTTAATAAATTCGGGTTTACCTCAGAATTTGTGGGGGGAAGCAATTCTCTCGGCTAACCAAATTGTTAATAAAATACCACACAAGTATAAAGATAAAACTTCGTATGAGTTATGGAAAGGTTGAAAACCTTCCTAAAAATACCTGAAAGTGTGGGGGTGTTTGGCTAAAGTAGAATACCTAAGCCAAAACAAGTAAAGATAGGGCCTAAAACAATCGATTGCATTTTCATTGGATATGCAAATAATAGTAGTGCATATCGATTTTTAGTGCAAAATCAGCAATACCAAATGTGCAAAAGGTACAATAATTGAGTCAAGGAATGTTGTATTTTTCGAAGACGTGTTTCCTTGTCAAGAAAGGAAAGAAGCTAATTCTGACAAAAGAACACGTGATACTGCTGATGGTGATCATCAAAGTGATGAAGAACCGAGACGTAGTAAAAGAGCCAAAATAACTAAGTCTTTTGGTCCAGATTTTCTAACTTATGTGTTAGAAAATGAACCAAGGACAATTGGTGAAGTATTGTCCAGTCCAGAAGCTCCATTCTGGAAAGAAGCTATTAATAGTAAGATAGATTCCATTATGCAAAATCATACTTGGGAGTTGGTAGATCTCCCACCGAGAAATAAGCCTTTAGGATGCAAGTGGGTCCTTAAAAGGAAATATAAAGCTGATGGAACTATTGATAAGTACAAGGCCAGATTAGTAGCTAAAGGATTTAAACAAAGAGAAGGCCTTGATTTCTTTGATATGTATTCACCTGTGACAAGAATCACATCTATCAGAGTTCTTATTGCTACTGCAGCATTGCATAACCTTGAGATACACCAAATGGATGTGAAAACAGCTTTTCTAAATGGTAAATTAGAAGAGGAAATCTACATGGAACAACCCGAAGGGTTTGTTGCTCCTGAGCAGGAGAAAAATGTGTGCAAACTCGTTAAGTCATTGTATGGCCTTAAGCAAGCTCCGAAACAATGGCACGAGAAATTTGACAGAAATAGGTTGTCAAATGGTTTCAAAATTAACGAGTGTGATAAATGCGTTTACATTCAAGACACATCTAATGCTTATGTGATTGTCTGTCTTTATGTTGACGACACGTTAATTATGGGTAGTAATCATGATATAATTATGAATACTAAGAAAATATTGACCAAACATTTTCATATGAAAGATATGGGTGTAGCAGATGTATTTTATCACAGTGTCATTATATTGAGACAGTACTTCGAAAGTTCAATGCTTATGACAATCCTCCAGCTAAAACGCCTATTGATTTAAGCGTACACTTAGCTAAAAATCAGGGTGAGCCTGTATCTCAACTAGAATATTGTCGGATTATTGGCAGTCTAATGTATGTAACAAACTGCACACGTCTAGATATTGCTTATGCAGTTAATAAACTGAGTAGATTTACGAGTAATCCTGGAAATGACCAGGCATTGATAAGGGTTCTTATGTATCTAAGACTCACCTTAAATTATGGATTACATTGCTCGAGATATATAGTTGTATTAGAAGGATACAGTGATGCTAATTGGATATCTGACTCAAAAGATTCAAAGTCCACTAATGGTTATGTTTTTACCATTGGTGGTGGAGCGGTGTCATGGAAATCCTCTAAAAAAACATGTATAGCTCGATCCACGATGAAATCAGAGTTTATAGCTTTGGATAAAGCTGGTGAAGAAGTGGAATGGCTTCGTAACTTTTTAGAGGATATTCCTTGCTGTAAGTCCAAGCGGCTACGATAATCTAGAGGGGGGTGAATAGATTATCTCCATCTTTTCGATTTCGCCCTCTTTTTCGAACAAAACAAGCCAAGACAATAATAAAGGTGCGGGAAGTAAACAACACGCGTCGATTTATAGAGGTTCAACCCACCTAGGGCCTAATCCTCACGACCCGAGAGATCTCAGGGATGGATTTCAAAAAGAAAAAAGATTTTATTAATTACCACAATTAATACAACATCTTACAACATCACCTTGAAGAGCACCACACTCTTCTACAACACCACCTTTGAGATTACCACAATCTCTCTTGAAGATTACCACAATCTCCACGGCACCTTGTGAAGATTACCCACGATCTTCAACCTTGAAGAATACCAAATTCTTCAATACCTCAAGAGCACCACACTCTTGAAACACCTATCACCTAGATCACCCAAGTGTATTCTTTCCACAAGAATACTCACAAGGATGTCTTGTGTTGAATGATGACAAAAATCAAGATTACAACTCAATAATGAATATTACAATTTGAGTACAAGTGTAATCAAGAAATAAAGCCTAGACCTTAAGATGTGAAAGTGAAATACTTAGGCTATAAATACAACAAGAGTGATGAATATGAAAGCTTGGAAATTTGCAGATTTCTTGTTGTGTATTTTCTTGTGTTGTTGTATCTTGTATCTTCAATTTATCCTCTATTTATAGGGAAGTCTTCACCAACATAGGCTCCCAACATAGGCTCCTTCTTCTTCACTTTTGTCTACAAAAAGAGGATCACAAGATGTAGAAATATTGTACAAAATTGAAAAGCAAATCTTGTTGTCAAGGAGTTCAATGGTACAAATTTTGCTGTCAAAAGATTGCACAGCGCGACCGGTCGCTCTGTATAAGATTTTGAACATTTGAATAAAAATAGTGCGATCCAGGTAGGGGTTGCAGGGGGGTGCGACCGGTCGCCCTAGGGTGCGACCGGTCGCCCTCACCCTTGACCGGTCACCCTCCCCATTTTTTTTCACAGAATTTGTTTATGTTTCGTTCTGTTTCATTTTTTCAACTCTTCAGGTACCGGTCGACCTCCAATTTGAAATGTTGTCCGATTCTTATCAAAAATAAACTTCAAGAAATACTCCAAAAAATTAGTAAAAACATTTTAAATCACTTGGGACTATTTGGACAACATTTATAAACATTATTTTGGTGTAAAAACCAATTTAAACAAAATCATCAAAAGTGTTGTCCATTTTTATCGAATAATAAATACTAAGAAATACTCCAAAAATTAGTAAAAACATTTTAAATCATTTAGGAGTATTTGGACAACATTTATAAACATTGTTTTGGTGTAAAAACCAATTTAAACAAAACCATCAAAAGTGTTGTCCATTTTTATCGAATAATAAATACTAAGAAATACTCCAAAAATTAGTAAAAACATTTTAAATTATTTAGGAGTATTTGGACAACATTTATAAACATTGTTTTGGTATAAAAACTCATTTAAACATAATCATCAAAATCTTGATAAAAACATTTATCTAACAAACTCCCCCTTTTTGATGATTACAAACCAAAATAATTTTAGGAGATCGATTTTAAAACAAAACAATTTTATCCGGTCTAAAAACATCAATCCATCACAAGCAACATTTATCATAAGCAACATCACAAGGAAAGGAGCAAAGATTTTTCAAAATCATTTCCGCACAAGCTCCCCCTATCAACATACATAACAAAAAGCAAACAAAAAACTTTAGCTTTTACAACTTAAGCTTGAATTTCATGAGCTTATAAGCTCCCCCTGTCACAAGACATCATTAGTCAAGCATAAAAGTCCATAATACATCAATTGGACTAAGAATCATTCATAACTATTGGCTTTTAAAAGCCATAGCTTATATCTTTTCTTGCAAGCTTATTTGCAAGCCTATTTCCGCTTCTTTGAGCGTTTATGCATTTTTCCTGTTTCTCCCCCTTTGGAATCATCAAAAGGAATGTTAGCACGATAAACACATCATACAATTATATCAAAGTGCGCAACTTAATTGATTTATCGGCATATTGATCATTGAAGCTTAAATTCCGAATAATAAGGGAGAAGTCAATCATGTGATTTATAAAAGCTTATTTGATTGACAAAACATGATCTCTATAAATATATAAGACATTTCAAATCAAGAGAATCATATAGGTGATGATTTTTTCATAGAAGCATTTTGTCGAACACTTAGTGTGCGTCGAATAAAACAAGAGATATATAACGCCTTTGTAATACATTTAAGCCAAAAAATTTCATCACCAATTTCAATACTACAACATACATCTATCAACAATAATCATGCACACCACAATTATACAAGAATTCCATCAAAAAAACAAGACATAAGCATTTTCTCAGGGTTCAACCCAATTGAGATTAAAGGAGGAATTAAACTTACCAATCAATCGGAGAAGTCGAGTAATACGGATTATATACTCGTACTATAAACCCAAAAATATAGAATATACAAGAAATAAATCATTTTTGGTGAATTGTGTGTGAAATTTGCAAAGGGGTTCGATTTTGGAAGAAAATAACCAAAATAACGAAATGAAGGATGAAGCAATTTTATTCTTTGAAAATGGTCTCAGGCGACGGTTGGGGTCATGGGCGACCGGTCGACGGCATGGGCGACCGGTCGGCCTTGCCCCAGTCAGCCCAATGGTTCATCCTATTTTCCAAAATCCGAAGTTTGAACCAAAAATCCGATTTTTTGCCCCTAAGTTTTAAAAATGGGCAAAATGCAAACATAGACCTCATTCAATATACATTATGTCATAATCAAGCTCGAAATGAGGTAAAAAGACTCGGCGGTAAATGAACAAATGTCCGCGAGTTAACTTTGAGACGGAATAAAACATCTAATTTTCAACTCACACTTTCTCTCTCTAACTCTTTTCTCTCTCCCTTCTCTCTAACACTCCCAAAAAAAAACCCTAGCTTTCCCCCTTCCCTCTCCCTTTGCAGCCGCCCCCTTCCCATCTCCATCTCTCTCTCCTTCCCCCTCCCCCTTCCCCTCCATGGTTTCTATTGGAGGGATACCAAATGGCGGTCCCTTGGGCATATGAAGGTGGCCGAAATTTTTGGTCCAGGGCGAAAGTGGGTCGGAGCTTCACGGAGGTGTCTCGGAACGGAGAAGACGATGGGCTGCGACAGTAGATTTGGGAGAGGGAGAGGCAATTTTTTGCTTTTTTCTCTAGGTTGTTAGTATAGTTGTTGTTTTCTTATTTTGCTTGTGTTTTCTTTTTCGGTTGATTTTGCGAAACTCGTGGCGGATCGTTTTTACGCATTGCGGTATGTAGTGGTTGCTCGTGCCGATTTTAGTTTTTTTGGTGTGTTGGTCTCCTTTTAAGAGTCTTTGAAGTCTCCGGCGTGGAGTGGTTAGTTTGGGTGGGTAGTTTTTTTAGTCCATGTGAATCGAATTGGTTTTACCAATTCCCGCAACTCTTAGTTAGTCTTGTCGACTCTTGCCCGTTGGCTACGATTGTAGTTGTAATTTTAGTTGTTGAGTTGTTTTAATATAATTCTATCGTTCGACAAAAAAAAAACTTTGAGACGGAATTAAACACATCTCAAGTTTTTGTTAAAAAAACGCAATCCCAAAAGATATCAAATCTCAATATGTTTAGTTCGATTATGACGAACCATATTTTGAGAAATTGTTAACACCGAACTTGTTATCCCGGAAAAATAAGAACGTTTTAATACTTTGGATACAACAAGTCATAAGAAGAAGTGCCTTTTAAATATTTGAAAATTTCTTTTAACGGCACTTTAATGAGATTCGTTGGGATAGTTTTTGAAATCGAGCATATATGTAAGTCCAAGCGGCTACGATAATCTAGAGGGGGGGTGAATAGATTATCTCCATCTTTTCGATTTCGCCCTCTTTTTAAACCGAATGCTCAAACAAAATAATGAAGGTGCGGAATGTAAACAAACACGCGTCGATTTAAAGAGGTTCAACCCACCTAGGGGCTAATCCTCTACCACCCCAGTATATCAGGGATGGATTTCGAAAAGAAAAAGAATTTTATTAATTACCAAAATTAATACAAATTCAACTTACAACACCTTGAAGAGCACCACACTCTTCTTCAACACCACCTTTGGAGATTACCACAATCTCCTTTGAAGATTACCACAATCTTCCTTCAACACACCTTGTGAAGATTACCACAATCTTCACCCCTTGAAGAGCACCACACTCTTCAACACCTCAAAGAAGATTACCACAATCTTCTTACACCTAACACCTAGATCACCCAAGTGTGTTCTTACCACAAGAACACTCACAAGGATATCTTGTGTTGAATGATTACCCAAATTCAAGATTACAACTCGAAAATTGATAATACAATAGAGTGCAAGTGTAATCAAGAATAGCCTAGACCTCAAGAATGTGAAAGTGAATAGCTAGGCAAATTACAACAAGAAATAAGACAATGTAAGAACAAGTGTATTCTTGAGTGTATCTTGTTGTGTTGTAGTTTTCTCTCTTATTGTGTTGCTTCAATTCTTCCTCTATTTATAGAAGATGTCTTGTACATGATAGGCTCTCTTGGGGACATGAATTACGTAAAAAATTGCAAGACAATTGAAGAAAAGAGCTTAGAAATCAATCCCACAAATTAAGGAAATATGTCTGTTGACAACGGTTACATTTTTTTGTCAACCTTAAGAAGCGACCGGTCGCGCACAAATAGGCGTTTGAAAATGAGAATATAAATTTACAGGCGGCCGTCGGCGTAGGGTTCGGACCAGGTCGTCCCTTACTTCAACCGGTCGCACAACTTCAAAAACGAAGGGCAAATGTTCTGTTCCCGATTTTTGCTCCCAGTGCAGGTCGCCAAGGGGTCGATGTCGTCGCTCTCCAGGTTGCCCTATAGGGCGGCCAGGTTGCCTCGACCATTTTCGCAAACATGAAGTTTTTTGTTTTTCTCAACTTTCAGTGCGGGTTGCCTATACGGCGGCCGGTTGACCTCAAAACAAAAGTGTTGTCAATTTTATATCGAAAATAGACTTCAAGAAATACTCGAAAAATAGTGAAAACATTTTAGACGATCGGGAGTATTAGGACAACATTTAGAAACATTGTTTTGGTGTAAAAATACATTAACAGAAAATCATTAAAAGTGTTGTCCAATTTTGTCGAAAATAAAACTTGAAGTTATACTCCGGAAAATATTAAAACCATTTTAAATCATTTAGGAGTATTTGGACAACCTTTAAAACCATTGTTTTGGTATAAAACAAAATCATCAAAATCATGATAAAACCATTTATCAAACAATCTCCCCCTTTTTGATGATTACAAACCAAAACAAATTGACAAGGCCGATTTTGAAAACAAAACACTTTTGAGAGGCGATTTTGAAAACAAAACAATTTTCTAGGTAAAAAGAATAATCCGTTGTGAGTGACAACATTCCATGCAATAAAAACACGAGGATGGGAGTAGAGATATTCAAACACATATAACAAATGCTCCCCTATCAACATGCACAACAAGAGTAATATAGAAGCAACTTCAACATAAGCTAAAATCTTAGCTTTTCGATATTGAGCTTAAGTATCAATAACTTAAAAGCTCCCCCTGTCAAAGATACATCATTAGAACCGTATGTAAGTCCATACTACAACCAATGGACCATGATTCATACATAACCATAATGCACCAAGTGGACTAAATATGATCCACAACTTATGGCTTTATGAAGCCATAGCTTATAGCTTCTTTTCGTTAAGCTTATCTTAGCTTTTATGAGCTAATGAGCTTATAACCTGTTTCTCCCCCTTTGGAATCATCAAAAAGAATGTTAGCACGATAAATACATCATATATCCATATCAAAGTGCGCAACTAAACCGATGTATCGAGCTATTTGAGTATTGAAGCTTATAAACCAAATAGGAGGGAAAAGTTGAATCGTACGACTTGTAGAGGTTTAGGAAAACCCATTTTATAGGCAAAACATGTTCTCTATAAATGTATAATACTTTTGAAATCGAGAGAATCATGTAGGTGATGAATTTTTCATTGAAACGTTTTATCGAACACTTGGCGGACGTCAAAAATTGAGAAAGATATATATAGCCCATGTAAATGAAATCAAGCCAAGTTTTTCATCACCAAATACAATTTAACAAATATCATTCATCAACAATCAATAAGCTCATCACAAACATATATGAATCACATCAAGAAAAAAATACATATAAGCCACAAACTCAAGGGTTCAACCCAATTGAGCTAAAGATAGTGAAATTCTTACCATTCAATCGGTAAAGACGAGCAATGATGATGATAGTCGAGCTAGATAATCCCCAAAATATATAATTCATGCATTAAAACTCATTTGAAGTGAATTGTGTGTGAAATTTGCAAAGGGACGAAAAATGGCCAAAATATGTCAAAGTGACGAATCTTGAAGACAGAACCATTTTAATCAAATTATAGCCTAGGCGGCCGGTCGAGGTTGAGGCGAGGTTGCCCTCAACCCTTTCGGCCAGTAATCGTCCGGTTTTTCCAAAATCGAATTTTCAACCAAAAATCCGATTTTTCGCCCCTAAGTTTTAAAAACGTGCAAAATGCAAACGTAGACCTCATTCAATATACATTATGTCATAATCAAGCTCGAAATGAGGTAAAATACTCGTGATTAACGATCAAAAAGTCGCGAGTTATCCTTGAGACGGAATTAAACACATCTCAAGTTTTTGTTAAAAAATCACAATCCCTTAGAAAATATATCGAATCTCAATATGTTTAGTTCGATTATGACGAACCAAATTTTGAATATGAATAACCGTATAATAGATACCGAACTTGTTATCTGAAAAATAAGAACGTTTTAAAGCTTTGGATACAACAAGTCATACAAAAAAGTGTCTTTCAAATATTTGAAAATTTCTTTTAATGGCACTTTAATGAGATTCGTTGGGATAGTTTTTGAAGTCGAGCATATAGACATAAGGCATATGGAATGTCGAGTCTATAGAAATAATACAAGAAAACATACCTCGAATTTAATTGTCGGCGACATACCTTTCTCAACCTTTGTCAATCTTTTAGCCATAGAGGTTGAGATAGTTCTTCTTTCTTCAATGCCTAACTCCTTCAAGAGTTCTTTTGAAATATAACCATCTTCTTGACATTGAGTAATTTGAAGTCAAGCAATAAATTGAGCTCTCCCATCAAGCTCATCTCGAGTTCACCTAGTATCAACTTAAAAAAATCTTGCACAAATATTCATTAGTAGCACCAAAAATATTCTCATAACTATGCACAAGTTTAAACAATCTTGCCCTTTTTCACAAACAAAGAGAGTAGTATCAACTTTACCTTTTGTAAAATCATTTAGCAAAAAATAGCTAAGTCTATCATACCATACACGGGGTACTTGTTTTAAACAATACAAGGCCTTAAAAAACAATCATTTGGCCTAGAAAAATTTTAAGCCCCGGAGGTTGTTTTACATAGACTTCTTCTAGAATAAAACCATTGAGAAAATTGGATTTAACATCCATTTGGTAAAGCTTGAAGTTTTCTTAAAACAATAATGGGCAAGTAAAATGTAAGTAGCTACTAAATGTGCTATGAGTACAAATGTTACATCAAAATCAATTACCTACTCCTTGAAAATACCTTCGAGCTATTTACCTCGCCTTAGTTCGACCAATGTTGCCTTGGTCATCGAGTTTGTTTCGGAATACCCTTTTTGTCTTCTTCATCACTACCATCATAGGGCATCCAATTGATCTAAGGTGTTCATAAAGGAACATTTATCCAAGTATTTTGTCCTTTCTCATTATCAATAAATCTACAAAACTTTAACAAACTTATTAATGGCATCGCTTATATAAGCAAAAGAAAAATAGCCCAAGTGTAAAAACATGCCTCAATCATCAATCAAAAATATCTTCCATAAGAGCATAGTAGAAAAAGATACTATATATATATATATATACCATGAAGCAAGAAACACATACTATGCATTTAGAATACCATCAAGAGTCTAATAAATCATGCAAGTTCAAATAAGCTTAAGAAAGCTATAAAAAGTCTCTTTTGAAATTTGAAAATCCGAAAGCATATAGTTGAGACCTTATTTAAAAGAAGTATTTGAACAAGAGTTGATACGGCAAATATGTGCAATCAAATATCGAATAGTGTCTTTCAAAAAATCTAAAAATCCTCTTAATGGCACTTGTATGAAATACTATGAAAAACAAGCACATAGGCACATGGCAATACATATATCGAGTTTATAAGAGTAAGAATAACACAAGTAAACGTACCTCGATAATTTATGCCTTTCTTGACAAATAATGACGTAAATGGCCATTTGTGAAAATATGTAAATCCTACACAATTCTTAAAACATATCTAGCACAAATCATAATGATAAAAGTGTAGGCTAAGAGATATCACAAGTAAGCTCATGCCATAAAAATCCATAAAAGATGATAACACACTTTAGTCTACAAAAATGCACAAGAGTTTTAAAAATATCATATAAGGTCTTCTTTTTCAAAAATATTTTAAAAGCACAAGTATATATTGAAGACCTTAATTAAAAAATAAATATTTGAAAACTCATTTTGCAATTAAGACACAAATAAAAGCATGCATAATAACAAAATAAAATGCATATTTAAATAGGGAGATACGGGTTACCAATTACGCCATTTCCATGGGTTGTGTCGTTCCATTGTTGATGATATCTTCCCCGAGAAGTCACTTTGTTGATGATGACTTCTTTGATTGCTCCATTTCAAGGTTTGTTACCTTCCCATTGTTGATGGTCTCTTCTTCTTTGAAAATCATCTTGTTGATGATGTCTTTGCCATTTCAAGGATTGTGTTCTTCCCATTTTTGATTATCGTTCTTCTTGGAAATTGGCTTTGTTGAGAGTGGTTTCTCCTTCTTTGATCAAATGAAACGTTCATTTGATGTTTTCTTGGTGGCATGAATTTTCTCCGATTTTTGCTTTGCGGGTACCTAATAGCACATTGTTTTGTGGTACCCTCATGTGTTTAGGTCCTTTAAGATTAGCTTTGAGACTTTTAGGTCTCCAACAATATTTAGAGCTATTTCTAGCCCGACAAGAATTAGCCGTATGACCTTTTTTGCCACAATAAAAACAAGTAATAATTTTAGGAGCATAATGACCAATATGCATATTGACTTGATCCTTTTTCATATGATTAACAACATTAGGCTTATGATCAAGTCCTTTATCACAATTATTAATATCAACAATATTGGACATTTTATTGGTACTCAAGTTGGATTTTAATAAATCCTTTTTCATGCAATCAATATTCTCAACAAGAGTACTATTTTCTTTTTCAAGGTTTTTAACCTTGTCAAGTGTGGTGGTGTGAGCACATGATAGTGATTCATAAGAAGTAGACAAACTATCCTTATCATTTTTCAAAATATTGAATTCCTTTTTCAAGTTTTTGTATCTAACAAGTAAGCTTTGGAATTCATTTTGAAGTTCATCATAATCATTTTGTAAATCACTATAATCATTTTGAATAATGATATCATAAGAAGTAGAGGGCTTAAGACATACCTCATTTTCTTCATTGATGCCCATAAGGCAATATTCAACTTCTTCACATTTGGAAGTTGTAAGAGGCTTATTCCTTAGATTTGAGCTTGTATGACCTTGAGAAGTAGATGCTTTTGTTTGACTCCTTTCATTTGCAAATACTCCATAGATGGCTTCTAATTTTTGCCATACTCCATGTGCCGATTTTATTCTACAATATGTTCATATTCTAAATTAGTAAATGAACAATATAAAATATTTAAAGCCTTACCGTTTAAGGAGATGAATTTCTTTTCTTCATCATTGAGCTTTTTGAAGCCTTTTGAGGTGTATGGTGTATCTTTCGTCGGAATGGATTCTCCATTAATGACGGTGTTCCAAATGTCGAACCCGCAACCTTGTAAGTAGCATTCCATTCTTTCTTTCCAAAATATAAAATTTTTGGAATCAAACCGAGGTGGCTTGGTGGTGGAGGTGCCGGAAAGTTGAGCTTCGTTCATAGCCGACGATCGTTTCTCTTCACTCGCGATGTGAAACGAGCTTGCCAAAGAGTTTGGCTCGATACCACTTGTAAGTCCAAGCGGCTCACGATAATCTAGAGGGGGTGAATAGATTATCTCCATCTTTTCGATTTCGCCCTCTTTTTAAACCGAATGCTCAAACAAAATAATGAAGGTGCGGAATGTAAACAACACACGTCGATTTAAAGAGGTTCAACCCACCTAGGGCCTAATCCTCTACCACCCCAGTATATCCGGGATGGATTTCGAAAAGAAAAAGAATTTTATTAATTACCAAAATTAATACAAATTCAACTTACAACACCTTGAAGAGCACCACACTCTTCTTCAACACCACCTTTGGAGATTACCACAATCTCCCTTTGAAGATTACCACAATCTTCCTTCAACGGCACCTTGTGAAGATTACCACAATCTTCACCCTTGAAGAGCACCACACTCTTCAACACCTCAACAAGAAGATTACCACAATCTTCTTACACCTAACACCTAGATCACCCAAGTGTGTTCTTACCACAAGAACACTCACAAGGATATCTTGTGTTGAATGATTACCCAAATTCAAGATTACAACTCGATAATTGATAATACAATAGAGTGCAAGTGTAATCAAGAATAGCCTAGACCTCAAGAATGTGAAAGTGAATAGCTAGGCAAATTACAACAAGAAATAAGACAATGTAAGAACAAGTGTATTCTTGAGTGTATCTTGTTGTGTTGTAGTTTTCTCTCTTATTGTGTTGCTTCAATTCTTCCTCTATTTATAGAAGATGTCTTGTACATGATAGGCTCCTCTTGGGGACATGAATTACGTAAAAAATTGCAAGACAATTGAAGAAAAGAGTTGTTAGAAATCAATCCCACAAATTAAGGAAATATGTCCACAGACAACGGTTACATTTTTTCATCAACCTAAAGCGACGGTCGCGCACAAATAGACGTTTGAAAATGAGAATATAAATTTACAGGCGCCGGTCGACGTAGGGTTCGACCAGGTCGTCCCTTACTTCAACGGTCGCACAACTTCAAAAAACGAAGGGCAAATGTTCTGTTCCAATTTTTGCTCCCAGTCACGGCCGCCCGAGGGTCGGTCGTCGGCCGACGCCCCACCGGTTGCCTATAGGGCGACTAGGTTGCCCTGACCATTTTCTCGCAAACATGAAGTTTTTCTTTTTCTCAACTTTCAGTGCGGGTTGCCTATACGGCTGAGGTTGACCTCAAAACAAAAGTGTTGTCCAATTTTATATCGAAAATAGACTTCAAGAAATACTCCGAAAAATAGTGAAAACATTTTAGACGATCGGGAGTATTAGGACAACATTTAGAAACATTGTTTTGGTGTAAAAATACATTAACAGAAAATCATTAAAAGTGTTGTCCAATTTTGTCGAAAATAAAACTTGAAGTTATACTCCGGAAAATATTAAAACCATTTTAAATCATTTAGGAGTATTTGGACAACCTTTAAAACCATTGTTTTGGTATAAAACAAAATCATCAAAATCATGATAAAACCATTTATCAAACAATATAGACATAAGGCATATAAAATTCGAGTCTATGGGAATAATACAAGAAAACATACCTTGAATTTGTTTGTCAACCGATATGCCTTCCTCAACCTTTGTCAATCTTTTATATTGGTAACCATAGAGGTTGAGATAATTTTTCCTTCTTCAATGCCTAACTTCTTCAAAGGTTCTATTGTACACTTTGATTGACATTGTTTAACTTGAAGTCAAGGAAGAATATTTGCTCCTCCATCATGCTCATCTTGAATTCTCCTTTGATTAACTTAGAAAATTTCTTGCACAAGAATTCATTAGAAGCACCAAAAATATCATACATTGCACAAGTAAGTAATCTTGCCATTTTTAAAAAACAAAGAGAGTAATAAAAACTTTACCTCTTGTAAAACCATTTAGCAAAAATAGCTAAGTATATCAAACCATACACGGGGTACTTGTTTTTAAACCATATAAGGCCTTTAATAAAAATTATTTGGCCTAGAAAAATTTTAAACTCCGGAGGTTGTTTTACATAGACTTCTTCTTGAATAAAACCATTTAGAAATGTGGATTTAACATCTATTTGGTAAAGCTTGAAATTTTCTTAAAACAAGAATAGGCAAGTAAAATGTGAATAACCAAGGATGCAAATGTATCATCAAAATCAATACATTCTTATTGACAATACCTTAGAGCTACAAACCTTGCCTTGGTTATCAAGCTTGTTAAAAAATTTCTGCAAAATCTTAACAAGTAACACTACAACATAAGTGACATTAGGTAACACCTAAAAAGTGTTACCTAATAGCCACAATATGTTACCGTAGACAATAGGTAACATTTTTATTGGCGCTGCAGTTGCCCGTGCTACCTATTGTGTAAGGTATCACTTTTGGTAGCTTTTAGTGACTCTTTTTATAAGTGCTACATAAACCCTCTATTGTATCACTTTAAAGTAACACTTCTAAATTGTTACATATTACATCTTATGTAGCACTTCTTTTGTCAAATGTAACACTTTTTTTGTAGCACTTTTGAGTATATGGTAACATTTTATCCAGTAGTTGTATCACATCGAATCATTTATTGTAGCACTTTTTAAAACTTATGTATAACTTAAATTATCAAATGTATCACTTTTCTTATTCAACACAACATTTTTGGTAGCACTTTTGGATATATAGTAACATACAATGCAATAATTGTATCACTTTAAATCATTCATTGTAGCACATTATAAATAATTAGGCGACACTTTAAACCATCTGATATAACACTTTTTAATTGATTACGTATGTTACATTTATATATTGATATATGTATATACTATATATGCTGCATAGAATAACATTAATTAATAGCAATAAATTACAACTTAACAATAAATACTCAACAGGTTTCATTTAAGAAATCTGGGCTTATGTTAAAGCCACAAATAAACTAATCAAGATTTGTTATACAATAAACAGTTAACAAAAATGTCAAAATACAAACAAATTTTGTTGAAAGAACTAATAGGTTAGTAGTCTTCATGATCCGCCTCTTCATTCACAATTCTGTCATCATTTGGTTCTCAAGGACTCCGTCATCACATTTATTGCATAATCCTCATCTGCGTTATTGTAAAAATTATTTATTAACACCACCATAAATCAGTCTAGCTACAACAAATTCACTCGTTTTCTCTAATATAATCAGACAACAATCTTAAGTAACTTTTTTCTTAAGTAACATTAACATATTCAAAGTTATATATATTGACTTGTTACCTGTCTTATTTTTCCTTTGACGACGAGCTACCAAATCAAGCTCTTGCAGATGCTCTCTGTCATAAGGAATGAATAAGTCATATCAACTAGTGGTTAAGTGGAAATTCTTTCTCAGTATGTTTGAAAATTTCATAAGCTAACCTTGTATCACAAAACTTACAAAAACCTTGTATCAGTGCAAGTTATCCATAGGAATTGTACTTATTTCTCTTTTGTAATCTTTTTCCCTTCTCCTCTCAACGAATACTATGAAATGAAAGCCATAATTCAAAAATATATTGTTATTTTGTAGGATTAAGAAATACAAGTTAAGTCAAACCAAAAAGCTCACCACGTGTTATAAGCAGAGAACGGTGAAGTTGAAATGAAAAATGAATCAACATGAAGACCATCTCCTTTTACAATGATACGAAATCTTTTACTTAACTTTCTATTATATATGTTAGCAAGTGAAAATAAAATAATCTTAACAACATTGAAATACTCTGTCATTTCAAAACCGAAACAATAGGCCAGAAGCATTCTAGAGACTGCAAATGTTCTAAAACCTCAACTGTAAAAAATGTCATACATACCATTTCAACATTTGTAAAAACATCAACACCGGTTCCTTCAACCATAGGTATAGCCGAAAGAGGAAAAAACAAGACAAACCATATTGATCAAAGTGATGTCTATTATGATAGTTCGTCTCTAATTTAATGCCCGACTAATATTTCTTACCCTCACTACAATTCAGAAATAAAAGAAGCAGCCACTCAAACACCATCTCCCGTTCAAGCAATTAACATGGAATAATAAAAAATAAATAAATCATACTTAATTGGTCCAACTGAAATTACAAAATCTCATCAAACAAATAAATAGAACATGCATCGCGTCAAATTCAAATGCCTCAAAACATACTTTAAAATAAGACTGAAAGATTACCTAGAGTTTGAAAGTAGGGGCAAAATGATTCTTCAAGCTCAAGTGAGATGGGAAATTTGTTTTACCTTAAATATGCTGTCGAGCCTTCACATCTAGTAGAGGCATGTAAATGCTCTTGTCGAATTGCTGCCTAATATAGCCTATAAACAAATGTGCAAGTTGGCAAAACGTTAATCATTTCCTAACCTCTACCTGGAACAAAATTTAACCTAAGGAAAAGCTTAAGGACTAAATGCTACCCGATGAAAATCATAAGGAGTATGTGGCAGCAAGTAGAAACTATATGTTACCTGATGAAAAAGCATAAGGAGTAAATGTTACCCAAATGAAAAAGCATAAGGAGTAAATGTTACCCAATGAAAAGAATAAGGAGTATGTGACAACAAGAAGAAGAACTAAATGTTCTAAAAAAAGGAAAAAAACCTATATGTTACCTAATGAAAAGCATAAGAAGTAAATGATACCTGATGAAAAGCATAATGAGTATGTGACAAAAAACAGAAGTACTAAATGTTCTCAAATAAAAAAGAAAAAAGAAAAAAGAACTATATGTTACCTGATGAAAAGCATAAGGAGTATTTGTGGCAGCAAGCAGAAGAACTTAATCATCATTGAGCCTAGCCCCTGATAATTAATATTCAGTAAGCATTGAAACTGGTAGTAATACAATATTTATTGACTACAAAAAAGATTGTCATAGTGAAGCCCAATTAACACTCAGAAAAACAGAGGGTTGGGAATAGTAAGTAAAAGAACTTTGTAATCTAAATTTAAATGGTATCTCTACTATTTCAAATTGAACACCAAATAAATGATTTCTCTTCATATTCCTTCAATTTTGAGTCTGTACAAAATCATCTAAACTTAACATTTGGATTTTGATGTTTAGCATGATAAAATAATTCTAGTGACTACATGACAATAACTGATTTTACGAAAGAAAGTGCTAGATAGATTATTCAATTTGTTGGTCCCTAGTATCCTTATCCAACTACCTTATAAATCTGAAGCTAGTCAACCAAATTCTAGCCTTTGCTTTAAGTGTAACAACCTCATACCATGTGACTTATCTTTGAATCAGGAAATGATAAACCAAAAGAAAATGTTCAAATTGAATAAACATTGTAACCAAGCTTTAGTGACCCTCAAAGCTTAGATAAAAAAGAGCTAACCCACAAAAAATGCAAAACAAACTAAAGATCTTAACAATAATTCATTAACAACTTATATCAAATGTCAATATAAAGTATTGTAATTTTTGACTGAGACATAATTTTTTTGGTTCACTATTTCAACCCACATAACTAGCAACAATTCACAAATGAGATTCAACTAAACCCCATGTTCCAATCCTATTGTCGATGCTCCTACCGCGACCCATATCCAATATTTCAAACAGAAACCCATCTTCATTTGCAAGGGATTTAATTTTCACCATTTCCATCAAACCAACAACAGAATAATAGCAACAAAACTACAAAACACAATTTCTAATTACCTATATTTGATGGCTAGGGCTTAGGGTTTTAAATTGGGAATATTTTCTCACGCGTCAACACTGGAACCTCACGGATGGTGGGTGGTCCATTGGGTGACTAGTGAAGGCGGCGGTGGGCGAAGGGGCTTGATTCCATGGTTGTGAGCCGTGAGAGCGAGAGGGGAGAGCTGAGAAAGAGGAGACATATTGAAAAGAGATGAATGTGAGATGGGAGAAACCGAGAAAGAAAACGAGTGTTGAGATAGCCAACAAAGGTGACTCGGGGATTTCTATTTTGAATGGGTTGTTTATTTGTTTGTGTTTTTCTTTCTTTTCTTTTAAATTTAAATTAACAAAAATCTTCTATAATGTTTTTTAAATAGACAACGATATGTCTGTATGTACGTTTTTTTGTGAAATAATAACTTCTGAAAAAAGTGTTACCTACAAAGTGTTACTTATTTAAAAGTATTATCTATTAGTGTTACATATTAATAAAGTGTTACAAAAGTGCTACTTAACTATCTAAGAATATTATAATTTCAAAAGTGCTACAATCATGTGATACATAAATCAATAATATCAAAAGTGTTACAAATATTGTGTTACCTAATCTCACTCATGGTGTAGTGTAATTTTGCACAAGAGCATAGTAATATCGAATGATAGAGACACTATAACAAGTAACACATACTATGCTTTAAAATAATTTATCACGAGTTTCATACAACGTGTAAGTTCAAATAAGCTTATAGGAAGCTATATAAGGTCTCTTTTGAAATTTGAAAAATTCAAGAACATATAGTTGAGACCTCATTTACAATAAGCATATGAACAAGAGTTTTGACAAAACAACCAAGAATAATGGCATTTATATATGCAATAAAATGCATAACTTAAGAGAAGGATAAAAATCAAATGTTCAATTAAAACAAAGTATAATCCTTTACAAATCTTGGATAAAACAAACTATGTCAAAAAAATGCCTTTCAAAAATCAAAACATCTCTTAATGGCACTTGTATAAAATAAGCACATAGGCATATGACACAACATGTATCGAGTCTATGAGATGAATAACAATAAATAGTGTACCTCGATAGTTTATGTTTCTTTTGTCAAATAATGAGTGGATAACTATTGACGAAGATATATAAATCCTACTGATAAGTGTATTTTTATGCATGTTTTATGTGTGTATTTGAGTAGAAATTGAGTTATTTTTGTTGTTAGTTTCATTAGTTTTTGATTGTACATTGTTTATACTACTGTGGGGTGCTTTTATTGGTGTAGGTTGACCATTCGGGGCTAATTTTGGTGAATTTCGGACCATGGATTCATGTCAAAACATACAGGGAGTTTAAGGATGCAAAAACGCTCGAAATTCCAAGCCAAACGCGTCATTTCGGGGCCTTTTTGGTCCAACACGGGCGAGGGGGTGTCGGCGGCAACACGACCATGTTGAAGGGATCAAAAGAGGAGGAAAAACCGCACAAAACAGGCCCGAACACGGCCTGGCCGTGTTGTACAACACGGCCGTGTCGCCTAACACGGCCTGGCCGTGTCACACGACACTGGCCGTGTCGCAATTTTTTCGAAAAAATTTGTAAAGACGGCCTGGCCGTCTTTGACACTGGCGTGTCCGGACCCTTTGCAACTTTTCCATGTGAAAATTATGGAAAACTCACCTACCAAGCCTTTTGACCACTTTTATACACCTTTAACACCCAATTTTCCGCAACATGTCCCCATATTCCCTCAATCATCATGTGTATACAATGATTCAACCAACTCAACCATGAATGTGCACACAATGATTCAACTAACAAGCATGGAAATGGGGCATTTGTTAATATTGTATTTCACAAGATGATGCTTATAAAAGCCGAGTTTGAGTTGGAAAATCATTCATGTAATATTCATTCATTGGTATACAAGGAAATCAGATTTTAGGAATGAAAGTTCATATTTTGGAGAGGAGAAACACATATTGTAGTGAGGAAGAGAGTTAGAAGGCTTGGATCACCATGGGAGGCGCTAAGGCACAAGGATTGAAGATCGCTCGGAGAAGAAGATGAACTCCACCACTTCATCATCATACTTCCAACAGGGGAGTCTTATGTTGGTTTTGGAAGTTTTAACTTCAAGTATTCATGTTGATTTGAAAAGAAACTTCTTGTTTAATTGTTGTTTTCATTCTCAAATCCATCATGAGTTAAATCGCTAGTGTTTGAATGTGATGAACCCTAGAACTTATTTGTGATCATTGGTTTGAATGTTTTAATATATTTTCTTATGTTTTTATGCGAGTCACTTATGTTATGCTTGTTTATTCGAATTGGTATATGCGCAATATTGATTTGAAGTTTATTTTTCACCGGGAAATCGAGAGATTCATGGTGAAATAGAACAATATAAGTGAAAGGAGTTGCATGCAATCCTAGATATAGGGCGACATAAATCTTAGGATTAGGGTCAAACCTAATATGGGAATTCACAAATCGTTAATGCAATCTTGGGGTTTTAACTAGAAAGAGATTTGAGTTAATCAACTTGAGGTTAGGAGTTTTTCGCCTTGAGAAAGGGTTTAACTTAATTTAGGAATGCCTACGGTCCATGAAGCATGAAAATATGTTAAGGGATGGTTAAAACTTAAGGGTTATGGTTGTATTTATTTTGGTAAAATCACAAAGACGTTCTAGAGGGATTCACATTCAAGCACATTTATATCCAACATCTTCCAATCCGAGTGTATCTGATATCTTTCGTGTTCTTAGTTGCCTCTTCCACTTTTATTTGCTTTTGTTTTATTTTATTTTGCAACAAACTATTTGACGAATTTGTAGGCTAGATAATAAAAAGAGCGGTAATTACTAGTAATCATAGTCCTCGTGGGAATGACACTCGATACTCGCTTAGCTTTACTATAAAACGATAGTGCACTTGCCTACGGTTTTTAGGAGTAGCTTCCGAGCCATCAAGTTTTTGGCGCCGTTGCCGGGGATTGTGATACTAGGAACGCCTTATTTTTATTAATCTAGTCAATTTTTTTTTATTATTATTTTTCTATTTTTTTCTTCTTATTTGGTGATTGAGAAACTTCATTTTGTGGGCTGGGAACTTTACTTGGTAATATTGTGACCAATTGTGCGACAAACTTCCACAATAAGGTGATATAGTCGGTATACGACTATAAAGAAAGGCGATCGGGGAGGCAACCCGATAGTTCATTGTTTTCTATTTTTTTTATTGAGTCATAAGTTGTTAGGGAGTCAAGAGTCAATAATTGGATATTTTGGTGGGTGTTGGTGTCACCTCTATCTTACTTAAGAAAATTTGAGCTTTCATGGTATTCGAGTTTTTGTTGCAAATTCTTATTAGGTATGCATATGCCCGTGAAGACCCAAGATTGAACAACCCAATGATCTCTCCAAATCGATTTCACTCTGAAGGTCGTTTCTTTCTTTTTTTTTCTTTTCTTTTTAGTTTGTTGTTTTTGTGTGTTTTTGTTTGTATGTTCATCTCTTTCTTTCACATTGAGGACAATGTGAATCTTTAAGTTGGAGGTGGATGTGATTGCATGCTTGTTAGAATTTTTTCTTTGGAATGCTTGTGTGTTTGCCATTTATTTTGAATTTTTTTTTATGGAAGATATGATTTTTCAAGGAAACAAATTGAATATTTGTTAGTCAATAACTTGGCCCAATTACGCATAAATTAGCTTTATAATTTGTATTTTTAAATGCAAAGCAATTGATTGTCTTGAATAGATTGACATGGATGTGGGTTGAATTTAGAGCGAGACTTCTAACACTACGATACTTGATTTGTTAAGACATATGTGACGATTCTTAGCGCTATGAAAGTCCGAGAACTCATGATTTAGTAGTGGTTAACTAGTTGTTAAACCAAGCTTGTAAAAAAAAAATAAAAAAAAATGAAAAAAAATGAAGAAAAAAAAACGGACCAATCGAGGTTATACTCCTCTATTTGTTGTTGCTTAGTAACTAGGAGCATTCATGAGCCCCATGTTTGTCTTTACGTAAAACGGCGACACTAATATGAGTATGGGAAACCACCACAGGAGTGTTTGAACAGAAATTCAAAATATAAACCTAGTGGAAGCATGCCTCGGGAGGTCCCAAAAACGAAAAAAAAAAAAGTGGAGAATGAATACTCCTTGACTTCTCATTCCAATAAAGTTCAAGAAGCTTGGTTATATGACTAGTAGGCTAACTACAATGATCTATTGAATTCTTATATTTTCATGGTGTTCTTGAATTGAAGTTATTCATAACTATCAAGATGTCGTGGAGTGATGATTTCAAGTCCGGATAATGCCTACTCGATATTACGGTCTTTCTTGACAATCGATCGCTTTGCAAAATTATGTTTTTACTTAATGGCTAATTTGTGTAGAGAATGCTACGAATTTGACTACTTATATTCAAAGTGTTGAGAAAAATATATTCATTGTGTGTTGTGATGTATTGAATCCCTCATTTTGGTTTTATGTTTTGCTTGAGGACAAGCAAAGTTCAAAGTTGGAGGTGGTTTGATAAGTGTATTTTTATGCATGTTTTATGTGTGTATTTGAGTAGAAATTGAGTTATTTTTGTTGTTAGTTTCATTAGTTTTTGATTGTACATTGTTTATACTCTTTTGTGGGGTGCTTTTATTGGTGTAGGTTGACCATTCGGGGCTAATTTTGGTGAATTTCGGACCATGGATTCATGTCAAAACATACCGGGAGTTTAAGGATGCAAAAACGCTCGAAATTCCAAGCCAAACGCGTCATTTCGGGGCCTTTTTGGTCCAACACGGGCAGGGGTGTCGGGCAACACGGCCATGTTGAAGGGATCAAAAGAGGAGGAAAAACCGCACAAAACAGGCCCGAACACGGCCTGGCCGTGTTGTACAACACGGCCGTGTTGCACAACACGGTCTGGCCGTGTCACACGACACGGCCGTGTCGCAATTTTCGAGAAAAATTTATGCAAAGACGGCCTGGCCGTCTTGCCCATTTCTGGCGTGTCCAGGACCCCTTTTGCAACTTTTCCATGTGAAAATTATGGAAAACTCACCTACCAAGCCTTTTGACCACTTTTATACACCTTTAACACCCAATTTTGCTGCAACATGTCCCCATATTCCCTCAATCATCATGTGTATACAATGATTCAACCAACTCAACCATGAATGTGCACACAATGATTCAACTAACAAGCATGGAAATGGGGCATTTGTTAATATTGTATTTCACAAGATGGTGCTTATAAAAGCCAAGAGTTTGAGTTGGAAAATCATTCATGTAATATTCATTCATTGGTATACAAGGAAATCAGATTTTAGGAATGAAAGTTCATATTTTGGAGAGGAGAAACACATATTGTAGTGAGGAAGAGAGTTAGAAGGCTTGGATCACCATGGAGAGGCTCTAAGGCACAAGGATTGAAGATCGCTCGGAGAAGAAGATGAACTCCACCACTTCATCATCATACTTCCAACAGGGGGAGTCTTATGTTGGTTTTGGAAGTTTTAACTTCAAGTATTCATGTTGATTTCGAAAGAAACTTCTTGTTTAATTGTTGTTTTCATTCTCAAATCCATCATGAGTTAAATCGCTAGTGTTTGAATGTGATGAACCTAGAACTTATTTGTGATCATTGGTTTGAATGTTTTAATATATTTTCTTATGTTTTTATGCGAGTCACTTATGTTATGCTTGTTTATTCGAATTGGTATATGCGCAATATTGATTTGAAGTTTATTTTTCATAGGAAATCGAGAGATTCATGGTGAAATAGAACCAATATAAGTGAAAGGAGTTGCATGCAATCCTAGATATAGGACGACATAAATCTTCCGGATTAGGGTCAAACCTAATATGGAAATTCACAAATCGTTAATGCAATCTTGGGGGTTTTAACTAGAAAGAGATTTGAGTTAATCAACTTGAGGTTAGGAGTTTTTCGTCTTGAGAAAGGGTTTAACTTAATTTAGGAATGCCTACGGTCCATGAAGCATGAAAATATGTTAAGGGATGGTTAAAACTTAAGGGTTATGGTTGTATTTATTTTGGTAAAATCACAAAGACGTTCTAGAGGGATTCACATTCAAGCACATTTATATCCAACATCTTCCAATGAAAGTGTATCGATATCTTTCGTGTTCTTAGTTGCCTCTTCCACTTTTATTTGCTTTTGTTTTATTTTATTTTGCAACAAACTATTTGACGAATTTGTAGGCTAGATAATAAAAAGACGGTAATTACTAGTAATCATAGTCCTCGTGGGAATGACACTCGATACTCGCTTAGCTTTACTATAAAACGATAGGTGCACTTGCCTACGGTTTTTAGGAGTAGCTTCCGAGCCATCACCTACACAATTCTTAGAACAAGTCTTGCACACAAGAATAATTGTAATAGTGTAGGCTAGAGCAATAATATATGTGACAAGTATGCTTATGCCATAAAAATCCATAAGAGATGATAAAACACTATAGTTTAAACAAATGCACAAAAACATGCAAGGTCCTCCTTTTTTAAAAAGAATTTTAGGAACACACAAATATATTGAAGACCTTAATTTTAAAAATAAATTTTTGAAAACTCATTTTGAAAAATTAGGCACAATTACGAACATGCATAATAACAAAATAAAATGCATATTTAAATGAGGAGATACAATTTACCAATTACGCCATTTCCATGGGTTATGTCTTTCCCGTTGTTGATGGTATCTTTCTCCATTTCCAAGGATTATGTCCTTCCCATTGTTGATAATGCCTTTCTCTTGGAGATTCATTTTGGTGATGTCTTCTCCTTTGATTAAATGAGATGGTCATTTGATGTCTTCTTGGCGGTATGTATTTTTCTCGATTATTATTCCGTCGGGTACCTAATATGACATTATTTTGTGGTACCCTCAAGTGTTTGGGTCCTTTGGAATTAGCTTTGAGACTTTTAGGTCTCCAATAATAATTAGCGCTATTTCTAGCCCGACAAGGATTAACCGTGTGACCCGTTTTACCACAATAAAAACAAGTAGTAATTTTGGGAGCATAATGACCAACATGCATAGAGACTTGATTTATTTTCACATAATTAACAACACTAGGCTTATGATCAAGTCCTTGTTTCAATTTATCACAACTATGAACATCAATAATATCGGTCATTTTATCGTTACTCAAGTTGGATTTTGATAAATCATTTTTCATGCAATTAATATCCTCAACAAGAGTACTATTTTCTTTCTCAAGGTTTCTAACCTTGTCAAGTGTGGTGGTGTGATCACATGAAAGTGATTCATAAGAGGAAAATAAATTATCCTTATCAATTTTCAAAATATTGAATTCCTTTTTCAAATTTTTGTATTTAACAAGTAAGCTTTGGAATTCATTTTGAAGTTCATCAAAATCATTTTGCAAATCACTATAATCATTTTGTAATTCATTATCATAAGAAGTGGAGGGTTTTGAACTTACCTCGTTTTCTTCTTCGAAGCCTATAAGACATCGTTCGTTTTCATCGACGTCGGAAGTTGTAGGAAGCTCATCCCATGTTGGGTTTGTATCCATTTGAGAAGTAAATGCTTTTGAGTGGCTCCTTTCATTTGCATATACTTCTTCTAATTTTCTCCATACTTTATGTGCCGATTTAATTCCTACAATATGATTATATTTCAAAATGGTAAGTGAACAATAAATAACATTAAGAGCTTTACCATTTAAAGATATGATTTTCTTCTCTTCATCATTGAGCTCTTTTGAGGCCTTTGTGTGGTGTGTCCATCATTGGAATGGATTCTTCATTTACGACCGTGTTCCAAATATCGAACCCGTAACACTTGCTAGCCTAAGTCGGTGGCTGCAATCATGATACATTGTGATAGTCAATCGGCTATAGGAAGGGCTCAAAACAGTATGTACAAGGAAAAGTCTTGACATATACATCGAAGACATAACACCGTTAGGCAGTTGATCTCAAATGGGGTTATTACAATCAATTACGTGAAATCGAAAGAAAACCTAGTGGATCCGTTAACTAAAGGTTTGAATAGAGATCAAGTATACTGCTTATGGAAAGGAATGGGCTTAAAATCCACAAAATAAGAGTGTTCATAGCGGTAACCCAACCTTGTGAATTGGAGATCCCAAGACCTTGGTTCAATGGGACAACTAAATTATGAATATTCAGATAAACATTTGGAACAAGTTACAACTCATTCTTGTCCAAGTGGAGAAACCTGCTGAATGCGGTGAGGTTAAGTTATTAACTTTTAATGATTCTTATACTTTAAAGATGTGGAGTATGGCAGGATACACTTAATAGGAGATCACCTATATAAGTGTGAAGACGGGCCACTTCAACAAAACACTTATGAATCTAAGATGTTGTCCAGGGCCAAAATGGACACAGCCATGAGAACCAAATGGTGTGAGGAAAGATGTGTGGATGTTGTTGTTTTGGTTTACATAAACAATTGAACAATTCAAGACATTGCGTCACTGTGCAGCTTAGTAAATCCGATAGTATTCCACTAATGAATGTTTAAAACCACAAGCTACCTCTCCTGATGCAATAGCTTTCTGTATTGAACTCTCTTAGTGTTTGCATACTCATATGCATTTATTTTCATTCATGTGGGAGATTGACTGGACACAGCTGTCCAGTGTGCAGAGGTGTATGCCAAAGAGTGTGTCCCTTCAGTCAGATACGATCAGGACCATCAGATCGCAGTTGTTAACCACAGGGCGCGATCTTACGGTCAAGACTGATCCGGACCAGGGGTTGCACCCAGTCTAAAGAGGCACCAGGAGCTCTATATAAAACAGCCCCCATATTTTATTTTAATACATCAGAAATTCGAAGTTCTTGCTTCATAATCATTCAGCATAAGTCCATAAAAGAAAGTTCAAAAAACATCAAAGTGTTCGTTGTGCTTATGATTTATAATGTAACTATCGCAATTTGTTTGTCGTGTATCTTGGGAGACAATTGTCGCATACCGTATGCACCGTGAGCGGGACAATCTTGTCTTAAAGGGAAAGAGTCTAACTCTTGCGTCGACATCTGTTTTCGTATCAAAACTCTGCTCGAATTTTCAGCCATTCGATATACACCACCAATTTTTTTCCAACAGTTTGGAATAAAAATTATGTGTCAACTACACGGTGAATAAAATGCAAGAGTAATAGATATCCTATTCCTCTCTTTATTACCACTAAGGTCCACAACTAGTTTAGGTTTTGCGGCTTAGCAGTTGAATACCACAAGGATTTTTTTATTCTAAAATGATGCTTCATTTTCAATTTTACTGTACCAATGATTTCAAGTATACGTATAAAGAATTACTTTATTCATTTTTAAGTATGAATTGTTGGTTTTTATAAGACAAGTGATAGCTATTAAAGAAAAATATGTGATAATCGCCCGTATGATGAAATAGTCAAATAGGTGATAAAACATCATTTTAAAATAAAAGATAGATCTTTTCCAGTAGAATATTTGACTACAACCAATCCCAATACCGAACTCATATCTTTTATTCATTCTCTATTTTATTTGATGTTTCAATACACTAAACAAATGTCGCATGTACAATTATGTTATCATTTTGTACATGTAACATTCATCTAATACGGTTTGGAATATATTATCGAATAGAGACTAGAATATAAAACATGTGTACCCAAAACGTATTTTGTTGAATGGAAGTGACTATTTATCTAATGTAATGGAGTAACAAATGAAATAAAAAAATGGAACAGAATATATGGATTGTTATTTTTTTTTTTTGATCGGTATATGGATTGTTATTGTACTACACATATCCATATATATATATGACACCAAAGTTACCCATGGTGCAAGAAATATTCTAGTGCCTCCTTCTTGACCCTGTTTTATATAGGATAATGTTTGTTAAATTTAAAAAAAAATATATATTGTTTCAAGATCGCTGGATTATTAAATGAATCAAGCAACTTTAATTAAGTCGAATCCGAATAGCTTGATTTCTTAATATACATTTGTTCACTTGGTTTTATACCAATGATTTGGGCTTCCTAGACTTGAGTTTTGTGTTGTTTTTGATTATTTTGAGTTATTTGAGTAGCCAATCCATGTTGAGAGCCAATTATATTGAGTTTATAGTCATAGTAACGAATCGTATATCAAAAGAAGTACAAACGAGCAAACAACGAGAGATTGATTTGAAGAAACGTCCAAACGCGTCTGAAATTTCCATCACTGGCAGCGTTTAGTATTTTGACCATAACTCTCTCTACAAAATTGATATTGAGGTGATTCAAGTGGCTATAGAAAGCTAAGAGATAGGGCTACAACTTTGATGAAGGACTCAAAACCGAATTCGGACGTTTGGATGGCGCTGCAGCGCGGAGGCAAAAATACGGCGTGCGGCAAACCCAAGTGCAGATAAGCCAGCACCAAGACCCGGTGCAGCGCCCGGGTGTGTTATGTCTTGTGCGCTGCAGCGCCATTTTTAGCGCTGCGGCTCCAGGGCGGATAAAACAATAAAAGTCCGATTTTCAGATCTAAAAACAGGGGTACTATAAATAGATACATGGGAGGCTTGAACTAGAGGGGAGAAAAGGTGCGAAAAGACCCAAGAACACAAGAAATAGCTCAACTTCATCAAGGAAGAATCAAGGGAAGAATCGGGTCGAATTGGAGCTCGAGGATTGAAGATTAATCGAGAGATTATCTACTTCCCCTAAGTTTTCTCATTCTTTGTGCTTTAATCTTTCATTTTAGCTTGTCATGAATATGAACAATTTGTCATGAGTTGTTTATTTGTAATGAATAGCTAAACTTCTTGTGATTTTCGGGTTTTGGAAGTAGATTAATTGAACTTTTGTTGAATGTTTTAATCTTAATTGAAGTTATTGTCTTGAAGCCTATTTGAGTACTTTGTTCTTATTCTTGTTTTATCATTTGGCCAATGATTTAGCATGTTTGATATATTGATTCATAATTCGAGAGATGAGTTTCAATATTAGATTTTGAGTACTTGACATGAATATTTGTATAATCGAGAGGTTTGTGAATATTTGTGAGGATATATGATCTTTTGTGCATTTGGGAGTTGTGTATCTTATGTTGAGTAGAGATCTAGCATAGATATTTCAATCTACACTTTATATACATCTCGAGAGGGAGGATAAAATACCGTTGTGATCGTCTTATAGGTGTATTGATGATAACTTTGGATTTGATTAAATTGGACAACAAGAGGAATATTAATTGAAACCATAACCAGGGAATCCATTTCATTCCCTTGATAATTCCATTATTATTTGCATCTTGTGTTTTTGTGGTTAATCTTGTCTTTACTTCTACTACAATTATCAAATTTCGATCGTCTAAATAAAAATAAGACTATCTTAGTTTAATACTTTAGCACATAAATTTATTAGTCTCGTGGATACGACCTTGCTTACCCTATTCTATAAACTACACCGTACACTTGCGGTGAAGCTAAAAATAAGGCGAACAAGTTTTTGGCGCCGTTCTTGTCGACTAATACAATTTTTTGGTGCTAATATTGCGATAGATAGAATTATTCTTAATTTAGACATTTTTTATTTTTATTTCATTTTTCTTTTGTAAATTCTACTTCTACAATGCTTGATTTGTTTCTTTGAATTGGTATAGGTGCACCTATTCGGATGGAAGAGGCAAACCCATCTTTGGAAGACGCCTCATTTCATTCATGAATCAAACGACTTCATTTATGAGTCAAATAAATTTATTCATGAGGGAAATGGGAAATAGCCTTACCAAAAACGAAGCAAAGATGGACAAGATGAAGTTGCGATTGACACTGATTGGCCAATACTATGGATTGACAATTGAAAAATCTCGAGACTCAAATGGGCCAATTAGTTACAATAGTTGGTGGGCAACATCAAAAGAGCGATTTTTAAGCACCACCTGAAGCCAACTCGAAGGAACAATATAGTGTCATTCATCGAAGGAATGATACCGAATACGAGGAGTTGAAGATCTGGAAGAGCAAGAAAGTTCGAACCACACACAGATTGTATGTCTATGCACGGTCAAATAGTATGTGGCGCTGAAAAGGAACAAAAACAGACAAGGAACACACAACCCAAACGTGTACGAATGAGCGGTTCGTGCGAGATATTATAAGAAAGTTGTTCGAGCGAGAAAAATACTCGATCATACGTATGCAAGCGAACAACATACACGTAAACCGGATCAGTATATTCCTACGCCAGGACTCAAATCCTTGCTTGGACACCCCAGTATGCATTATTAGGTGCAAGTAAGGCAAATATGACACTTGACCATGACCCAAGCTTGCGGCTAATATATGCATTCAAGGGAGGCACCAATTCATACGTCGAGCTATAGCGGTAAATCTAGCGCTTGTTGTTGGGAGGCAACCCAATGGTAACTTCACATTTTTCTTTCTTGAAATTCTATCTTTTCCTTGTTTCGATATAATTTCATTCAAGTTTGGGGAGAGAGTTATTATTTTGATTTGAAATGTGTGAGTATTTTGATTTGAAGTGTGTAAAAAAAAAAAAAAAAATTGCATTTGTTTGTGTGTTTTCATATAGTTGCATGTAGAGCATTTTAAGTTGCATGTGCATTAGAAGCACGTTTATTGTTTTCATAGATTTTAAGGAGTGAGTTGACCATGTGCGACGAGACTTGATGCTTATATTTTTGAAAAAAATTTGTATTGTTTTGATTGGGTGTTGAGTATGAGTTGATTGAGCCATGAATAGATGATATTGAGCATGTGGATATTGAGAACATGGTTTGATGCTTTGAATTACGTATTTGCAAGCTGTGAGCTTTTGAGCCTTTCTTTGCTTTCATCATATGCGATCTTGTTGTTAATTTGAGTGTATCATCCATGTTGTTAGAATTCTAGAACTTGCTCGGTATCTCTGTCAAGGTCACATGTTGTATGCGAAATGTGAAAATGATCAAAGGCCATTTTTGTTATCCCTTCAAGCCATCGCTTACCTAATGATAATATTGAAATCCCTAGTTAGCCAACTTGAGCCTATTGCCTAATTTTTGATAGCCACAATTCAAGTCTTAACTTGATAAATCTTTTACCCAAAACTTGAGCGTATAGCATTAAGTAAAGGGATTGAATAAGGGTGAATGGGTAAAATCAAAATTTTAGAAGATGGTGTTAGAGTTGGTTGATGGGAAGAAAAGGAGGAGAAATGAAGTGTTGAAAACTCGTATAAATGTCGAAAAAAAAAACGACTTTGTAAATGAGTTTCATTTAAATGAACTTGGGGGCTAAGGATTGTAATTTGAGGTGATTCTCAAAAGAAAGAAAGGAGATGGAGATAAGAGGAGTTGATGAAAATGAGAGATGATTTGAGTAGCATATTGAGCCTTAATGTAGATGATTTATATGCTCACCGGTCTATACGCTCGAGTTTGAGTCACCCTATCCATATTTTCCTACCCTAACCAAAGAACCTTCATCACAACCAAAGCAAAAGTCCTTTTTGATTCACAAATTGCATACATTCTAGTGAGCGGAGATATGAGCGAATTGCAAGCCTATGGTAATTTTGCGACATTGAATTGATTTGAGCGTAAACACGCCCTATATTCATTCGAGATGAGAGTATACACTTGATCTTTGAGAGACGTGATTCTTAGCATTTACCATGGTTTCTTTGATGTATGCTCTATGTTAGATGTTTGAGGCTTGGTTGATTCGTTGTTTGACACATATGATGAACAATACGAATTTTATGGAGTTGTTGTGCGTTTACTTTTCATTACTCCCGGTCATGTTTTGTCTTGTTTTTAAAAGTGTTGACCGGGAATACCAACTTGAGTTTAAGTTTGGGGGTATTTGTTCACTTGGTTTTATACCAATGATTTGGGCTTCCTAGACTTGAGTTTTGTGTTGTTTTTGATTATTTTGAGTTATTTGAGTAGCCAATCCATGTTGAGAGCCAATTATATTGAGTTTATAGTCATAGTAGCGAATCGTATATCAAAAGAAGTACAAACGAGCAAACAACGAGAGATTGATTTGAAGAAACGCCCAAACGCGTCTCGAAATTTCCATCACTGGCAGCGTTTAGTATTTTGACCATAACTCTCTCTACAAAATTGATATTGAGGTGATTCAAGTGGCTATAGAAAGCTAAGAGATAGGGCTACAACTTTGATGAAGGACTCAAAACCGAATTCGGACGTTTGGATGGCGCTGCAGCATGGAGGCGAAAAAACGGGGCGGCCAAATTACGGATGCGGCTGCGGCTGCCACCCCAGCTGCGGCGCCTAGGGTGTGTTATGTCTTGTGACGCTGCAGCACCCATTTTTGAGCTGCTGCAGCAGGTAGGCGGATAAAACAATAAAAGTCCGATTTTCAGATCTAAAAACATGGGTACTATAAATAGATACATGGGAGGCTTGAACTAGAGCGGGAGAAAAGGTGCGGAAAAGACCCAAGAACACAAGAAATAGCTCAACTTCATCAAGGAAGAATCAAGGGAAGAATCGGGTCGAATTGGAGCTCGAAGATTGAAGATTAATCGAGAGATTATCTACTTCCCCCTAAGTTTTCTCATTCTTTGTGCTTTAATCTTTCATTTTAGCTTGTCATGAATATGAACAATTTGTCTATGAGTTGTTTATTTGTAATGAATAGCTAAACTTCTTGTGATTTTCGGGTTTTGGAAGTAGATTAATTGAACTTTTGTTGAATGTTTTAATCTTAATTGAAGTTATTGTCTTGAAGCCTATTTGAGTACTTTGTTCTTATTCTTGTTTTATCATTTGGCCAATGATTTAGCATGTTTGATATATTGATTCATAATTCGAGAGATGAGTTTCAATATTAGATTTTGAGTACTTGACATGAATATTTGTATAATCGAGAGGTTTGTGAATATTTGTGAGGATATATGATCTTTTGTGCATTTGGGAGTTGTGTATCTTATGTTGAGTAGAGATCTTAACATAGATATTTCAATCTACACTTTATATACATCTCGAGAGGAGGATAAAATACCGTTGTGATCGTCTTATAGGTGTATTGATGATAACTTTGGATTTGATTAAATTGGACAACAAGAGGAATATTAATTGAAACCATAACCAGGGAATCCATTTCATTCCCTTGATAATTCCATTATTATTTGCATCTTGTGTTTTTGTGGTTAATCTTGTCTTTACTTCTACTACAATTATCAAATTTCGATCGTCTAAATAAAAATAAGACTATCTTAGTTTAATACTTAGCACATAAATTTATTAGTCTAAAAGTGGATACGGCGCTTTACCCTATTCTATAAACTACACCGTACACTTTGCGGTGAAGCTAAAAATAAGGCGAACAACATTTCACATTTTTTCTTTCTTTATTAATCTAATTGAGCTCATGAATCCAAATCTTATAAAATAAAAGAAATCTAATCAAATGTCATATTAACAATCGGAATTCAAATAAGCTTTATAATCAATCTCGACTGGAATTGGCAATATTTAATTTATTCTTTCACCCATTTTTTATACCACGAGAACAGGGAAAGTAATTATATAGATAATGCCAGCAGATTTTTGTTATACCATGAAAACAGGGAAAGTAATTATATATAGATAATGCCAGCAGATTTTTTTTATACCGAGGTTTCATGTTCTAAAATGACTAGTAATTAGGAAACAGAGCGGAGAAGTTCTTTATTGATTCGAATGGTGATGGCGTACACTTGGATTCTGCCATTTTTGAAGCTGGCAAGTGAAACTCAGTTTTTTCTCTTATTCAAAACTGAAAACAGGATAACCCAAAGAGACAAAGCATTTATAACATACATACATTTAACTAAATCAAACATCAAATCACAGTATTATTACGTTATAATACAAGTAGGCAAATAGCAAACAGGCTGTAAATTAATAAGTAGCGCAGACGTACATACATGTTCAAACTGACCACACAAAATGATAAAAAAAGACAAGCTCAAGCCAAAAGGCAGAAGCAAAACACAGAAAAGGATGAGCATTTCGGATCACAGACAAGGAGAGCACGAACAATCCAACGGTCAATATTAATTAACAGGAAACCAACGGACGAAACAGAGGTAAACATTCTTTATTATGCGAAACAGGGTGGAGAAAATTCGGCGCTTGATGGCACCTCGGACGGGTGTCACAAATGATGGGCATGATTTTATTGTACTTGTGTCTGAAAATGGCGAACAGGAGTCGAATGTTTTGTTGGTTTCGGCCATTGTGTGTTTTTTTTGCTATTAGTAAAGATGGAAACTTGTGAGAATTAAGGCTAAGTGAAAGATGAGGATTTATAGAATTGAATTTGTTGTCTTTTTAAAGGCAGGATCTCATCTAACGGTCGTAGGAAGTTTCATTGAAGGTTCCGAAGCGTCCGATGACGGAGTGCGTGTGGATTTTGTGGACGTGGTGTGGTTAATTGATAATGTTGGATAGAGAAATTGTTAGTAGGTCTTACGGAAATTTGAAATGCCGACTTGGGGGTATTTTAGGAATGAATTGAGATAGAGACTGTTATTAGAGTGTTATCAGGTTATTGGGATTCCATTTACAAGAGTTTTTGAGGGTAGTTTAGGAACGAGTTGACGGGAAGGACTGTAATTAATTCAACAATGCCGCAAAGGCCCAAAAAGTCGTACGTTAGTTTAGTTGGTTCTACACTTCGACCAAAGGTCATTGTCCAAAACTTTTATTTTTGGTGGAGTATAAACTTTTGCATTAAATTTGTACAGTTTTAATACTAAAATTTAAATTCAACTTTATTTTTATTTTTTATAGCCAATTCAATTTTAATTTACTCATATCAAATCTCACTCGAAAAGAATGTCTATGTATAAAAGAAAGAAGAGAATTTGAAGCATTAAGGTAGCGATTTAATATGAATTTTTTTATTTTGGTTCCGGCAAAGAATTTTTTTTAATCCAACATGTATGAAAATTTTCAAAAAAAATATATTATTTGCTCTCTTTCAAATATTCTCTTATCAATCATATATACACATTTTCCCAAAACACAACTAATAATTATTACACATCCGCCCACAAATTTCACTATTCACCAACTCACACATTTCTAACCACCAGACACCAGTCATATTCTATCACTGTATTACTATTTTTATATCAAATCAATTTTTCATCATTACTTTTTCACTACATATTCAATCACTCCCAAAATTCAAAATGAAAACATATCAAATTGCACTTAACTTGCATGGTTTCATTTTCAAATGCCTCCTCTCTCTTATGTCTGCATTTTTATTTGATCATTGTGAACATTATTTGGCTTGAATTAGACAAATTTCTTGATTTTCTTCGTCAAATCTAAAGATTTGGGAAGAATATGGTGATTCGGCAAGAAGTAAGCCAAGCTCATGGTCACAGCCCAAGCTCGGTATAGTTGTACTTGGGCTGTTATATTAACAAATCTAGAGACATGGATGAGCCCATAACTGAGGCCCAATTTCTAGAAGCCTCTAAGAATGCTCGGGATTGTCAATTATATAAGAGTTCGGTATTGACTGTAACATGGCTTTAGTTTTGTTAAATCATATATAAGATTTGACAACTAATTCTGACAAATTCCTTGTAACCGTCTCCGAAAATTCCGGAAACCCTAATTATATTCTCTATAAATACCTGTCACCCAGGTATGGTTAATCTTTTATGCACTTTTGATATTTTACTTTATACCTGATCTGCTCTTCCTCTTCTTTGAGTACTATCTGACTTGAGCGTCGGAGGTCGGCTGAGTTCGCGGCGGATTTTGATCGGTATTGAGCATCGAAGGTTTTTGGATAACACCATATGGTTTATTGGTATGGGAGGATAAGTGAATTATGTACAAGTTGCAATTTTTCTATATTTTATTTATACAACATCTTAACTGTCCTCCCAGAAAAAAAAAAAAACAACTCAAGCAAAACATAGTCACATTTTTAAATTTGATTTTCATTCATTCATCTAAACTAAATTTAATTTTTTACACAAAAATCCATAAAATCTTAAATTATGTATCTATTTATGAAAAATAACAATAAAAACATATCCATGCTAGCTAAAAATTTATTGGAAGTTGGAAAGTTCCCTTGCCACGTCAGATTGTTCAAAATACGAAAGCCCACTAACAAACCGGCTTGAGGACGTCTCATCTGATCAGGAATGAGTTGACGCAGAGAATAAGCCGGAAAGATTGGAAAACCCGAGGGGTAAAACCGTAAATTTCGGCCATGATAAAGTGACGTTCATTATATCACGTTCACGGCCCCTGCGCGTAACATGCCCAAGGTTGTAATTGGTGGGTCTTACTTAAGACAATTCTTTCCTAATTAAAACAACAATCTACTACAAAGAACATGTTCACTTGTCCATTATCTCATTAACGTTGACGTGGACCATCATTCTTGTCCTTTTAATTCCCCCCTCGAGATAGGGCTTTTTTTTTTTCATCAAACGATAGCAATTTCATTAATATTGAAACTCAAAGGAAATTTACAAACTCACGAAACCCACTGGCTTAAAACCGAACAGGCTAACTTAGAGCCAATCGGGAAAGGAATCATTCCAAGACAAACAATCCAAACCATCAAAAGCCAAAAAGCTAATCTATTACAGATTTCCCTACTCTTTTGGTCACCAACACAAAAAAACACATGAATCGAAAAGGTACCATAACAAGAAGATATCTTTGGCTATAACCGAATCACCGAATGTTGCAGCTTCTTTAACATTCAGGTTCTTCACCATATCCTCATCATCTATGGTTATAGCAATATTCTTCAGCCCCTTAGAATGAGCATGACACAACGCTTGCCGAGTTCCGATCAAACGCGCCACCAATGGACAACTAACGTCATCCCTAGCACCCGTCCAAGCAAAAACCAGTCTGCCGTTCTCATCTTTAATCCAGCCCCCCAGCCCAAAAGAATTCTCACTCAAACACACACCACTTCACAGCAAGGCCCTAGTGTGATATCCGAATGAGAATGATTTTGAACAGCAAATCGACACTCAAACACCTTCTTACCCATGTTGATATGTTGGAATTCCTGCCACTCGGAGATAGCATGATCCACAATATCCTTTTCAGACCAGCGAATTTTCTCAAAGATCCAGATGTTTTGGGTTTTCCACAACCACCAAAGTAGATACACCGACAATTGAATCCGGTCTTGCAAAATGAAGCTCCGATCCAACGCCCCAACATCCTGCCACCAGTTTTTGACAGTGAAGGAGGATCCCTGAGTATTATACCACTTAACTGGAACAATTTTCCACACCAATCGGGCTCTTTCACATTGGAATAAGATGTGATCAGCTAAAGTTTTTTCTGAATTTCACATCAAACAAATTTCAGAACACGGCATTTTTCTTCTTCGCATCAAGTCCGTTGTAGGTAAGGAGTTATGGAGACACCTTCAAATGAAGTGTTTAACTTTACCTTTGATTTGTAAACTCCAAAACCTACTCCACAATGATTTGGCCCCCAAAGCTTCACCACTTGTCTCTGGTTTATCAATTTCCCAATCCTTAGCCTTGAGGAGAAACTGATAAGTTGACTTAACAGAGTACCCCCTTCTTTTCCCAATGCCAGATAAATATATCCTGACCTACTTCTGGATCAATTGGAATTTGTAAAATATTCTCAGCATCCTCCACCTGAAAAATCTTGCTGATAAGCTCCCTGTCACACCCATCCCCCTCTGAATTAAACAACCCTGTAACCCACACCAAATCCCTATCCCATTCAGTAAAAGAACACGGTTTAAAATTGACAGCTTTAGGGATCTAAGGGAAATCCCAAATTCGAACCGATCTCCCATCCCGGATTTTGTATCTGAAGCCCACAGATAAAGTTGGAATAACCTTAACCCAACATTTCCATAGCCAAGAATCACCACCCTTTTCCACCACAGTCATCAACCCCCTCTTAGGAAAATATTTTGATTTCAGGATTTTACTAACAAGCAAGTTTGGTTTAGTAACAATCCTCCACAATTGTTTGGCAAGCATTGCTTTATTGAACAAAGAAATGTCCTGAAATCCCACACCACCCCTAGGTTTGGTTTTAGTAAGTTTATCCCAAGCAATCCAGCAAGTTTTCTGTTTATCACCCCCAGCCCCCACCCCAACCAAAATGATGAAGAAGTTTGACTGATTTCCTTACAAATAGCCTCCGGAAGTTTAAAACAAGACATAACATAATTAGGGATGCTATTAACCACTGCTTAATAAGAACATCCTTACCTGCCTGAGATAAAAAACAATTATTCTTCCAGCTAGAAGTTCTTTTTTTAACACAATCCACCACAAAACTGAAAACCTCTCGTTTAGATCGTCCAATAACCATGGGAAGGCCAAGATACTTAGCATTATGGTGCACCACCCCCCCTTTGAGAATAGAACAGATGCTTTGTTTCAAAGAATCAGGAGCATTTTTACTGAAAAAGACAGATGACTTCTCCAAATTGACTTGTTGACCAGATGCAACACAAAATCTATCAAGAATATTACAAATCACATAAGCCTCACAGAATAATATGAAATCATCTGCGAAGAACAAATGAGCAACCACAGGACCCAACTTACAGATTTTGATACCATGAAAAAGAGATTGTTTTTGAGCTTGAGAAATAAGATTAGAAAGAGCTTCAGAATGGATAATGAACAAATAAGGTGATAGAGGATCCCCTTGCCTAATGCCCCTAGAAGAGGACACAAAGCCCAAGATCTGTCCATTAACCTTGAAAGAAAAAGAAGCAGAATTGATACACACAAGAATCCAATTAATAAACTTCCAGTTAAAGCCCATCTTACCCATAATCAGCCCTAAGAATCACCATTCCACACGGTCGTATGCTTTGGACATATCAAGTTTTAAAGCCATAAAAGATTTTTTGTGATTTCTAGGGCCTTTAAGAAAATGAATACACTCATGAGTAATCACCACATTATCAATAATCTACCTCCCAGGAATAAAAGCAGATTGATTAATGCTGATGCAAGCATCCAACACCAATTTCAATCTATTCGTAATAATCTTAGAAATCACTTTATATGAGACATTACATACACTGATGGGTCTAAAGTGGCTCATATTAAGAGGATTTCTAATTTTAGGAATAAGAGTAATGATATTATGATTGACACTTTTCAACATTTTTCCTTTCACAAAAATTTTTTTAACAGCTTCACAGAATTTAACAGAGATAATGGGCCAAAACTTTTGGAAAAAAAGAGGGGTCATACCGTCAAGGCCAGGAGCTTTGTTGGGATTAAGCTCGAACAATGCTTTCTTGATTTCCACTTCCTCAACAGGTTTGGTCAGCTCTAAGTTCATTGTGGTAGATATCGAGGTCGGGATCCAATCAAAAATATTATAGTCATGCGGCGGATTGGAAGAGTAAAACAAATTCTTATAAAAACAAGCCACTTTATCCATAATAGCCGAAGGAGAATCACAGGTTGAACCATCAGACCTAAGAAGTTTGTCAATCGCATTTATTTTCCTTCTTTGGATGGTACAAGCGTGGAAAAATTTAGAATTTCTATCACTTTCTTTCAACCAAGAGATTCTCGCCTTTTGACTCCAAAACTTTTCCTCTTCCTTATAGGCTTTATCCAACACAACTCTCAAGCAACTCCACTCCTTCCAATTCCTATTACTTTCCTGCTTTTTGATCGAATTCAGCCTATCTTTACAATCTTCAATAGTCTTTGCAGAATTGAGTTTTTTACATTTGCACCAATCAATCAGAGCAACCCTGCATAAAGGGGTTCCTCTAACTGGAACAGACCATGCTTTCTCAACAGTATCATCAACACCTTCCAAATCAACCCATCTCTTGTCAAATGTGAACCTCTTTTTGTCAAAAATCCTCCTTGTAGAAGTTTCAAGCAATAGGAGGCAGTGGTCCGAGGCCTGTCTCTCAATATGCGAAACCATAGCCTTAGGAAAATTCATCAACCATTCTGGAGAGCCAAAGAAATGATCCAACCTTTCCTCCACAAACCCTTCCCCTTCTCTATTGTTAGCCCAAGTAAAAGGGTGCCCTTTAAAGGCAATCTCACCCATACCCATATTACCAATGAACTCTCTAAAGCTTTGAAAACTTGAGACATTTCTAGTTCTCCCCCCTATTTTTCCTCACTCACCCTCAAATAATTTAAATCCCCTCCTAAAAACCACAAATTCCCCCACTTAGTCTTAGCCCTCTGAAGCCACTCCTACTGCTCCCTCCTAATCTTAATATTAGTACTCGTATATACAAAAATAGCCCAAAGTTGTTGTTCATCCCATCGTACATGCACTCCATCTCCACACAGAAAGAAGTATACAAAATTTGCTTAACAGTAATTCTATCCGACCATAGCATTAATAATCCCCCACTCAAACCCATCGGCTCAACACATTTCCATCGATCTCACATTTTCAGTTTTTTGCACACCGTACTAACCAAAGCCTTTTTTTTCATCTCACACAAAAACATTAAATCCGGAAGGTGAAGTCTAATGGACTCCTTGATTTGGGAAATTGTCGAGGGTCTTCCCAACCTCTACAATTCCACACACATACATTCATGGGTAACCTTGGGCCCATTTATGGCTGGCCACCTCCACCTCATTTGAATTCACCCGGGCTCTTTTCGCATTCTCGCACAATTTAATTTTCTTAGACTCCTTTGGACCTAAACCCTCTTCTTCATCGACCAGACCTAATCCTCTCTTCACACCACATAAAGATTCAGCTTTTATAGACAAAATATCCATAGGAGTAGGATCCGTTAGACTAGAAATCCCCTTTCTAATAACTCTTTTTCCCCCTTTATCCCCTTTCTGATTAACATTAGAATGATTACCATTGGGACTTAGAATTTCATTCAATGGTCCACGGCTGACACTCATTTGGAGATTATCATTCACAAGCTCAAGTTGATTAGCTCCACCCCTTTATTTCGAGCGGCAGTAGAGTGTTCCTTACTGTCCAATTCTTTATTACGATCCCCTACAAGTTCAATAACGTCCCCACTCGTTGATTCCTTAACATTCAGATTATGATCACTACTCTCTTTGGGCACCTGAGTCCTAACATTCCTGATTGGAGTTCTGATCACAGAATTTTCTATAGCCTGGAGCCACTCCCCGAACTGCCCTTCGCAAATGTTTCCCAATTGAATATCCTCTTTTCTAATATAACAGGTTCTATCCAAATGTCCCACCCTACTACAATAAAAACAGAATCCTTGGAGGTTTTCGTACGTGAAATCCACCCAACAACTTTCAACTCCCAAAGAGATATAAGAACCCCTTAACAGTGGCTTTTCAAGATTGATATCCACCAGAATACGGATACTTCTTCCATTCGGACTACCAAATTCAGGAATATTCACATCCAAAATGCCACCGAATTTGAGCCCGATTTTCCTACCCATTTTGACGGTAATCCATTGAATCGGGATGTTCCAAACTTGGACCCAGAGCTTTGTCGAGGTAATAGAATCTGCCTGATCAAGAATTTTATCAGACCATTCCCTTATAATAAGGTACTGGTTATCAAAAGACCAGGATTTTCCTCTAAGAACTCTTAGTTTATCTTCCTGCGATTCGAAAATGAACTGGAAGAGATTCTGCCCAACCTCTTTCATAGAAAATGCCTCTTTTGTTAGCCAGATCTTAAGCATGGTAAATTTTAAACCAGCAAAGTTTGATTTTTTAGTACCAAATAATTTCCCCAACAGGTTTCTCCCACATTTTTCCTTGCTTTTCACAATATCCTTTTCTTCCAGGGAGATATCAGACCTATCCTCTACGGAGAGAGAAAATCTATTCAGTTTATCTACCATATCCTTCTCCATTTTGGAAGCAAAAAATCACAGCCTTTAGATCTACCACAATGACACTAGATATGTCCACCTGTGAGTCAGAACAAGCCAACAAAGCAAAAAGGAGAGACCGAGGTCAGGAAAAAGAAATATCCCAACAGGACAAAAAAGAATAAAAAAAAGAATAAAAATGGAGAAACAACCACATAAACTGTAAACGAGACCACAACAAAAAGGGTAATAAATGACAGAGAAATGGTAGTTAAGGAGAAATATTAATGGCGGTCAGTTATTGGGACAAATACATGTAAAGGTCAAACCAACATACCCACACTATGTTATTTTTTAATAGTAAGCAGCACATTTATCATCATTAACGTTAGAGAAAAGCATATTATCACACATGTACCACAAGCATACCACCATCAAGGAATGAAGCTCAGGTTAAACCATGGGAGAAAATGGAAACACCAGAAAGAAACACACGCGGCCAAAGGACAAACACAAAAGAGACAAACACACCAACAAAAGAGACAAACACACCAACTAGGGTTCTCTAGAGAGAGAAAATATGCACTCCAAGGAATAGTCTCATGTAAATTCAAAATGTTCAATTTGACCAAAAAAACACTTTTTCCCTTTTTTCTTTTTTTTTAGCGGTGGCCATGGTTAAAACCACCAGGTTTAGGGAGGAGAAGAATCGTTCTCTCGGTTTAGGTTCAGGTTAAACCCCAGGATTCTCCTCCACGGTGCCCGTTCGGTTTTAACTTAACCATTTGTTTATCTTTTGACTTTTTTAAAATGGTTTATCAATTTCAGTTATAAAAAAATGGAAAAGAAAGAAAAAAACTGACTAATATTCAATTAAGTTTTTTACTTAATATTAATAATAATATTAAACTATATATATACTATTGGAGTATACATGAATCACAATTCACGTAATTCTCTTACAATATTTTGTTTAAACCGTGTCTCATGAATATAAAACATCATAATAAATATTTAACATATTGTCTAGCATATTTTTACCCAAAAAATAAATATTGTCCATTTTAACCTCAAAATCGGCGGTTAAAACCGCCGGTTCTACGGTTTTTGAGACACAGTTCTGATTTTGGTTTTGGAACCATTGACCATGTTCTGATTCCGGTTTGAAACCTGATTTTGGTTCCATTTGGCCACCCCTACCTAAACGATTTAAGAAAGTGGATTGAAGTTATTGTTTTCTGGGAAATTATATGAAGAGCGAGTAGCAATAAGGGCGTTGATAGGGGGCTACCAAATTTGTTTATCATGTTTCACCTTCCAAGCACGTTTTTATCGTTCTTGACCAATTTCGGCTATCAAGACCAGTCCCGACTCTCAAACAATAACTAATTACATGAATTCGACTCAAACGACACTAAAATACCCGAAAAACCCAAAATCCTAGTCTATAATACTCAATACATTGGTATAAAACTAACTTAACAACCTGCACAAAAAATGGGTCGGAGGGTTGCTCCGGTGTACCCTCTTCGATGCTCAAGTCAGAAAATATTCAAAAAGGAATAATATGAGAGGAATATTGAATAAAAAGATTCATTAGAGTTAGAATGCACATGTAAGATGATATTTATATATAGGTATGCCCTAATTAGGATTTACATAAAATTCGAATTCAATTACGATCCCCGTAACAGATGATAGTTAAGATGAGCTCGATTTACATTAGACATCAACTTAATTTTGAACAGTTCGGACCTCGAGATAATGTGCCTATCTCAAGGTTTCTTCTCAATCCATATGTTTATCCTATATCAGACCCCTAACTTCATAATCTTATTCCTCGAGGTGCAAGTCAACCCTATTGTCTTATAGAAGATCGCCTCGTGATCTTTTATTGTTCCTACTTAGTTTTGTACTTATATCAAAAGAACCACACTTCGATCTCTTTCGAACATGTCCTTTCAAAGTTGTATATTTTGACTATTAGATATGAATTTTTCTATTTGATAATTTTCTTTGACATCTGTACATATATAAAATATAATATTTTTGACATTTTTAAAATATTTTATTTTTTCCTAAAATTATGCCACTAATATAAAACATGATTTTTGTTTAATATATATATATATATATATATATGATTTGGATCCAATGGGTCCTCCCAATTGGGATGAGTCCATAGGAACCAATTCTAACCATATATTAATATTTTTGGGTGGTCAGATTTTTAGGGGGGTATTATATTTATTTTTTTGTTTCAACAACTAAGAAGGGTAGGGTGGTCATTTTATAATATAAATCAGTTATTGAGATTTGATGAGATCTTAATCACGTTCAATTTCCTTCCCCTTTTCTTGCGACACGTGCTTTCAGTTTTTAAGTAACCCATATTCCCTCATATTTACGTTTTTTTTTCTCCCAGCATATTTTGTTGTTAACTGCTTATGTAATTTAATCATATTGCATGTATAGTATAACTATATTGCATGTTTAATTTAATCATATATGTATTGCATATATAGTATATATTTGTTGTTTATGTATCATAGGGTTGTTGCTTATTACTTGCTTATGTAGTTAATGTATTTGTATTGCATATGTAGTGTATATTCGTTGTTTATGTAGTATGTGTTTGTTGCTTATGACTTACTTATGTAGTTAATGTATATGTGATGCATACATAGTATATATTCGTTGCTTATGTAGTATAAGCTTGTTGCTTATGTAGTACGAGTTTGTTGCTTATGACTTGTTTATGTAGTTAATATAATTGTGGTGCATACGTAGTCTATATTCGTTGCTTATGTAGTATGAGTTTGTTGCTTATGACTTGCTTATGTAGTTAATGTATCTGTGGTACATACGTAGTGTATATTCGTTACTTATGTAGTATATGTTTGTTGCTTATATAGTATGGGTTTATTGCTTATGACTTGCTTATGTAGTTAATAGTATAAAAGCACAATGACACATCTATACAAGCAATAAATTATATCTTCATAAGCAACCTTCGAACTGTAGTCGAATTTCTAGCAACTATCGCTAATTATCTGCAACTTTTTTCACACACTACTGTGTTGAAGAATAAGGATGAAAGATTTATCACACTAGTGCGTTAAAAAGGAGGAGGATTGTTCACATTGAATTTGCTACGAGATTCGGAATGATTGTGTGATCTCAGAATAAGCTGAATCCCGTTAATATTGGGCTATATTGGAGGATGACTAATTTACCCCTTTATTTAATTAATAACTTGTAATCTGCAATTTAAACTCTTCAGTCGCAGCCCTTGAAAAACATAGATATGTGGCTAGGATTGGTCCATATGGACTCACCCTATGAGGTGGTCTCATATAACCCTCTCTCTCTCTCTCTCTCTCTATATATATATATATATATATATATATATATATATATAGGGATTGTTTCAAATGAGACCAAGCCTTCTAGGTAAGACCGTAAGGACTATTCATGGCCGTTGGATCTAAACAATAACGGTCCAGGTTTTTTTTTTAGTAAGCCGCCTATTTTTTTTGGAGGATTAAGGGTAAGTTTGTATTCTCAAAATTAATGCCCATTGTTAAGACTATAATTTTAATCTCAATTATTGGTAAACAAATCTTACCATATCTCTCCTGCGATTTTGGATCAGTTATTTTCAAAAAGACACGCTCTTCAGTTTTTCTCTCAATCAAACTTCACGTCTCTACTGCTGAACTAGTCGCATCTCTTTGTTTTATTCTTCTAGGGCTTGGGTTGTGTATTTTTTCTAAGAAGTGGTCGGCGATAAAGGTTCGATCTTCTTTATATATTTTTCGCGATTTTTATTCTATTTTTTTTTTTTGAGTTTCTTATGTCTCTTCGTGGGGTTTTCTCCAGGCTTTTCGAATTTTGTGAGTTTTGTTCGTGGATAATTCATCGTCTTCATTTGTTCTTTTTCCTTTTTTTTTTGTAGTTGTTGGGCTTTCATCATGCATGTTCTGTTGATTTTGGGAATTTTTTTTGCATTTTTCTAACAATGTTACATTCGTTCTTAGGTGTGTTTTCTGCATTTTGTATGGCGTATTTTGGTGTAGGTGTATATGTATGTGGTGGAGATTTTCTAAGTTTGTTGTTCAGAGCATAGTACTTTTATTGCATATATAGTTATGTGATGATGCATATTTATTCAAATTTGAATGCATATTTAGAGTATATATTTTACATATAGAAGCAATCTTGTTGGTTAGTGGGGTTGATACGTCTAATTTACAGTTTTTTTTGCCCCAAATTGTAAGATTACCTAGTTTCGATTTATAGTGTATTCGTCTTTGAATTAAGTGGTTTTATATTTTTCCTTTATTTGTAGTTGTTTGGAGTTTCACCCGTGCATGTTTTGTTGATTTGGGGATTGTTTTGTAACATTGTTAAATGCTTATTTGGTTTTGTTTTGAGAATTTGTAGGGCGTATTTTCAGTGTAGGTATATGTGTGGTGTTGATTTTTTTATGTTAGTTGTTCAGAGCATAGTAATTTTGGTGCATAGTCAGTCATGTGTTGATGCATATATATTTATGTATTAGTGCATATTTAGTGTATATATTTTGCATATTCAAGCACTCTGCTTGTTTTCAGTGGTGTTCATGGTTTTCTTTAGTTTCTTTTTTGTCTTTGTTGTCATTTTGAGTATAATTAATGTTTGAATTTTGCATATTTAGTTTGAATATAATGTAGAGTTACATTTTTAGAATAAATGTTACGCTTTATATAATACATGTTATTGTATATTTTGCAGGTTTATTTTTACAACACTTCGATTATATCTCTGATTTAAAAGGAATAAGTCATTCCATTGTAATGCACAAAATTGTTGCGTGTTCAAAAGGCATAAATCCTTCCATTGTAAATCACAAAATTTTAATGAAAGATTCATATAAACTATCCATTGAACACCAAAGGCGACTTAACACAGCAATGAAAGAGGTGGTGAGAGTTGAGGTTCTCAAATGGCTCAAAGTATGCATCATTTGTGCCATTTTTGACAGATCATGGGTAAGTCCGGTAAAGGTTGTTCCGAAAAAAGGAAGGTATGACAGTAGTGAAAATGATAATAATGAACTCAACACCAACTGTCACAGGTTGGCGAGTATGTATTGATTATAGAAAGTTGAACAAGGCTACTCGTAAAGATCACTTTTCCCTTCTCTTTATTAATCAAATGTTGGACAGGTTAGTTGGTTAATTAAGAATGCTATTATTTTCTTGATGGTTATTAAAGGTACAATCAAATCGCAATTGCCCTTAAAGATCAAGAAAAGACAATTTTTACATGTCCATATGGTGCTTTTGCATTTCCCAGAATGCCGTTTGGATTATGTAATGCACCTGCTACTTTTCAGAGATGTTTGATGGCGATTTTTAACAGAGTGGTAGAACAAATAATGGAAATCTTTATGGATGTCTTTTCTGTTTTTGGCACTTCTTTTGACCATTGTTTACATAATTTATCCCTACTTTTAAAATAATGTGAAGAAACAAATCTTGCTCTTAACTGAAAAAAAATGTCATTTTATGGTCAAAAAAGGTATTGTACTTGGTCATCGTGTTTCTTCTGCAGGTTTGGAAGTGGATCGAGTAAAAATTATAGCTATTGAAAAGCTACCACTACCATCAAATATTAAAGGAATTCGAAGCTTTTTAGGTCATGCATGATTTTACAGGAGATTTATAAAAGATTTTTCAAAAATTGTTAAACCTTTTTGTAATCTTCTTGAAAAAGACTCTATATTTTACTTTGATGAATCTTGTTTGTAGGCTTTTGAATAAATAAAGCACTTGTTTCAGCTCATATCATGGTAGTGCCAGATCGGACTCAACCATTTAAGCTCATGTGCGACACAAATGATTATGTAATAGGCGTTGTTCTTGGTCAAAGGCGAAAAAATTTTCAAAGCCATTTATTATGCAAGTCGGATAATGGACAGTGTCAAACAAAACTACACCACCACCGAAAAAGAAATATTGGCAGTAGTTTTTGCATTTGACAAATTTTGAGCTTATTCGGTGGGTACCAAGGTAATTATTTATACTGATCATGCAGTAATTTGATATCTTTTTCGAAAAAATATGCAAAACCTCGTTTAATTCGATGGATTTGGCTCCTTAAATAATTTGATATTGAAATTAGGGATAAAAAGGGTAGTGAAAATATTGTTGCCGATCCGCCTCGAGCAACCACACGAGGTAACAGAAATCCCAATACAAGAATCATTTCCGGATGAACAAATCATGCTCACCAAAACAACTCTACCATGGTGATGAAGATAAAGATTTGAAGATTTCTTATTATCTATTAAGATTAGTTTATTAGGTTATTTTATTATCTTTTAAGAGTTTTCAATCGTTAGAAGTTTTATTGTTGTAGGACTTTAGTCTTATAATATTTGTATTGTTATTATTTTTAGGGAGGTTGAATAATATTAATTTTGAGATTTATCTCTTTTTTCATTGCAATTTACGTTTCTTTGCGAAGATTCGTATTGTTTTTGTGCGTTTTTTGTTTATCCGTGGCTTCCATCTACATCAGTTGGTATTTAGAGCCTAGTCTACGCTCCCTGAACCATGTTGCCAGACCGAATCCACAACGCATGAACGACACTGCACAGATCCATCAGCAGATCGACTTGCTGACAAAACAATTTCATATCGTACGCATCTAATTTCAAGAAATCAAGAGGCTTCTTGAAAAACAATTTCTTGATAGTTGTGAGTTTGCCTGCGATATTGTGCCTACCCAGTTCACTCCAATGGAAACCAATTCCACAGACATGGATGTTTTATTCTCAAATGACATTGGAGATGGTGGATATGACGGACCACCAATTTGTGATGAGGAAGATGAAGATACTATTCCAGAGGTTGGCCATGAAAACCCTCTGCAATTTGACGAGGATAATGGTGGCTATGATGGCCCACCAATTTTTGACAAAGAAGATCGCAATTGTGCTAACCCACCAATTTTCGATGATGAAATTGAGAATATTGGTGAGGATCGTAAATGTACAACTAAAGAGAAAACAAGTAATCACAAGACATCAAGGACAAGGAAAAAAATACATGATGTATCTGTTATTTCTTTTGTTGTTGTCCCTACATTCCAAAATGAATGGCACGTTTCAGATTGGTTCGATGGATGAACTAGAATTCAACCATTGATCTGGAAGTGGAGATGATTTTCCACAGTTCAACTTTGATTATTTTATTACTAATCCAGTTCACATATATTTTGATATTCACATTGTTTTTCTATCTCGTCCTCCTCGCGCCCCTCCATGGTTTGACAATTCTTTTAGTCAAGATCTCCCTTCCGATTCGAGGATGAATATCAACCCCGGAGAGAATGATGGAGATAAAGATTTTAAGATTTCTTATTATCTATTAAGATTAGTTTATTAGGTTATTTTATTATCTTTTAAGAGTTTTCAATCGTTAGAAGTTTTATTGTTGTAGGACTTTAGTCCTATAAATATTTGTTTTGTTATTATTATTAGGGAGGTTGAATAATATTAATTTTGAGATTTATCTCTTTTTTCATTGCACTTTATGTTTCTTTGCAAAATTCGTATTGCTTTTGTGTGTTCTTTGTTTATCTGTGGCTTCCGCCTGCATCAGTTTTGTTCAATATTTCCGGTATTCATACAAATCATCTGTAGTATTTGTGTTCTTTGTTGTTTCACGCCTTCCATCTACATCAGTTGGTATTCAGAGACCAGTCTACACTCCCTGAACCATGTTATCCAGACCGAATCCACAACGCAGGAACGACACCACACATATCCATCAGCAGATCAACTTGCTGACAAAATAATTTCATATCGTGCGCATCCAATTTCAAGAATCAAGAGGCTTGTTGAAAAATGATTTCTTAGTGGTTGTGATTGTGCCTCCGATACTATGCCCATCCAGTTCATGCCGTTGTAAACATATTCCACGGACATGGATGATTTCTTCTCTGGTGATACTAAAGATGGTGGCTATAATGGACCGCCAATTTTTTATGAAGAAAATTATAACTCTATAACGAAAGTTGGCTACGAAAAACCTTCCTAACTTTGACGAGGAGATTGGTGATTATGATGCGCCACCTATTTTTGATAAAGAAAGTGATGATACAATTTCGCCGATTGGCTACGAAAAATTGCCAAAATTTCATGAGAAAAATAGTGGTTATGGACCACCAATTTTTGATGAAGAAATTGAGAATGTTGCTTTTGCGTCTCAACCATCTCCAATGAGATGCCCTACTTCCGCAGACCAACAAATGGAAGGCCATCGATTGATTTTTCCTCTCATGGTATGGGATTGTCATTTGTAAGCCCTTATCTACAATCCTTTAGATCAAAATACAAGCACTGTGTCAACTTTGATAAATCAACTTATCATGTGATCCTACCAAACCATATGTTATTCATCATTGGAATAAACTCTTTTGATTGGGTTGTTCAAATTAACCATAAGATGAAGTTCAAGGCAATAGCTGAAGAATTAAAGTCCCACGAATACACAAATCTTCATCAACCTGATATATTTGGAGGAGTCCTTTACACAATCCACATTGGCCAGAATGTTATCACATATGATGTAGCGCCAGCGGTATTCATACTAATTTTTCGGTTCGTCCTCCTTGATCTTTTAATTTTTTTTTATTAAGTTAGGACTTTTAGTTTTGTCTTTTCTTTATTGTTATTTTTAGGGAGGTTGAATATTATTAAGTTTTGAGATTTATCTCTTCTTCAAGAAATACACGTTCTTTTGAGAATTATATTGCTTTGTTCAATACTTCCAGTATTCATACGAATCAACGGTAGTATTTGTGTTCTTTATTGTTCACGCCTTCTGCATGCATCACATGGTACGTAGATTTTGTTAATTACCTTGCAGGTGGAGTTCTCCCCCCGGACTTAACATCACATCAAAAAAAAACCTACATGATGTTACGTTCTACTTGTGGGATGATCCGTTGTTGTTCAAGAGATGCATCGATTCCATCATAAGTTGTTGTGTCCCCAAAGAAGAAATTGGAGAAATTCTCCAACACTTTCATTCTTTTTCGTATGGAGGACATTTTGGACTGACCCGTACCGCTGCAAAGGTGTTACAATCTGGTTTCTATTGCCTTACTCTATTCAAAGATTGTTACGCCTTTGTCAAGAATTATGATCGATGCCAGCAGGTTGGGAACATATCATGCGTCATGAGCTTTCTTTGACAAATTTGATGGAGGTGGAACTATATGACATATGGGGCATTAATTTCATGGGACCATTTCTGGCTTCATATGACAATCTCTACATCTTGCTTGCGGTTGACTAGGTCTCCAAATAGGTGGAGATGATCGCTACATCAACAAACGATGCCAAGGTAGTGCTCACATTTTTACACAAGTATATATTTGCCCAATTTGGCACTCCTCGGGCTATCATAAGTGACGAAGGTACGTATTTTTGTATAAATTATTTAACAATCTTCTCACTAAATTTGGTGTACGTGACAAGGTTGCTCTTGGTTATCAACCTCAATCAAATGGCCAAGCTGAAATTTCTATACGTGAAGTTAAGCAAATTTTGGAAAAATGGTAATCTATAATCGAAAAAATTGATTACATAAACTTGATGATGCATTATGGGCTTATCAAACGGCTTACAAAATACTCATTGGTATGTCACCATATCGATTGGTGTTTGGTAAAGCTTGCCACTCACTGGTTGAACTTGAACATCGTGCTTACTGGGCAATAAAAAATTTGAAATTTGATTTTAAAGCAGCCGGTGAAAAAGATTACTTCAATTAAATGAAATGGAAGAATTCCGTCAGGAATCATATGAAAATGCCAAGATTTATAAAGAATAAATAAAAAAATGGCATATGATCAAAAATAAATACGACGCAAATTCTTACCCGGCCAACAAGTTTTATTATTCAATTCTCCACTGAAGTTATTTCTAGGTAAGCTTAAATCACAATAGTCCGGGCCATTTGAAATTAAACGAGTATCCCCTTTTGGTGTTGTAGAATTATGTGGAAAAGACGGGGATATATTCCAGGTAAATGGGAAATAATTAAAACATTACTTCGGGGATGAAACAATGAAGATTTTAAATCTTACACTTGGTGACACAAATTCTTAAGCCACGATAATTAGTCTGGCCGAAGACTATAAACTTCGCGCTTCTCGGAAGGCAACCCGAGATGTGTGTGACTTTTTTAAAACTTTTTTGTGTGTGAGTTTGTATTTTTCGTATTTTAATAGTGGTAAATTTCTATAACATTTTTATATTTCTCATATTTTTAATTTTATGATTTTTTATTAAAAATTAGAAAATATTGTACCGCAATACACATGTGTGTACCGCGGTACACAAAATGAGAAAAATAGAGGTTCCATTTATGTACTCGGTACCACGACATAGTGGAGTTGTACCGCGGTACATGGTGTTTTTTCTTATAAAAAGAATTTGCAGAAACTTTATAAAGACATAATTCGGCAGATAGCAAACAACAACCCTCTCCCATTTGATTTTTACTTTATTCTCGGCTCGAAATTTTTTACTTTATTCTCGGATTGAACAAGTTATAAGGTAATTATCTTTCTCTTATTAATAAAAATTCAAATAAATTGGTGGAAATATTTTGTTTTGAAACATATGAACCCTGAATTATAAAAATGTGAATTTTCACCAAATTGAGTTTTAATTGTTATGATAATTGATGAATTTTGATAATTTGCAATTATTTAGCATATTTGATGAATTGGTTGTGATTTATGGGGCTTAAACACTTTCAAAATTCACAAATTCACACTATCTAAATTAATGCCCACGAGGTGTTCGATAAAATGCTTCAATGAAATTTTTACTAATTTTTGAATAAATTGCATACAATGTCCAAACATTACTTCATTTTATATTTGGATGTAATTTAATCAAATACATGAATTTTTGAATGAATTTGACGTTTAACGGGGTTAAGAATATGAATTACCTTATAACTTGTTTAATTTTGAATTTTACCTTTTATCTTCTTTTGGCTCTAACTTTTAAAGATGGCTCGCACAAATCAAGGACGTCCATCTTCATGACGCCACCATACTTTCATTTTTGATTCCCTAAAGTCAAATATCGACCCAAAGAATGGTGACCCACCATCTAATTCTTGAACAAGTAAAAACTCATTTCATTTTGCACGAACGTGGATTTTCACCATCCCCAATGACGGGAATTACTCGCCATGGTCCAAGAACATCAATGGGCGGGATTCACCATGCAACTTGCTCTGGTCGCGTCCTCTGTCATCCATGAAAACACCAAGAATGCCCGAACAACATACTCGGGTTAAGATGCGTACCACAATAGATTTTTTCCGCCAAACTTGGTTCGGCTTCTTTATCTCCTAGGAGGTTGATAATACTCAATTCACCTATCCAACCCACTTCATCGGATGACGATGAGCCCACCAATTGATGGATTTTCAGGAAGTTTTATTAACCTTAAACTCCTTATTGCACATCATTCGTACATTGAGGTCAATGCACATTTTAAGTTTGGGGGATGGTATTTTGACACTTCTTAGGCATCATGATAATTTTTTAATATGTTTATGTTATGATGTTTTTTTATTATTTTTAATTTTCATGATTTGATGAATTGCCTATGTGTGATGTGTTTAATTGTTAGCCGATGCATGTGATAAATCTTGAAATTGTGACTTAGTTATTATACATAATCTTTGAATCAATTTTTAATAAGTTGCTCAAATAATTTTGAAAATATTAACTAAATGATCCCCTATAACTCAAGAATATGTTTAAGCCCCTTTCAAAATAATTTTGTGTAGTGATATAATATTAGGAAAATGATTTAGGCCATTTTTTCGAAAAATAACTATAGAATCTGTAGCCTACCATAATAATTATTTCCCTAGTACCCCCTTTTGAGCTTAATAAATTTTTTTCATTGATAGCCTACTGATTATACAAGCCAAAAATGAGAAAAATAGAGGTTCCATTTATGTACTCGGTACCACGACATAGTGGAGTTGTACCGCGGTACATGGTGTTTTTTCTTATAAAAAAAATTTGCAGAAACTTTATAAAGACATAATTCGGCAGATAGCAAACAACAACCCTCTCCCATTTGATTTTTACTTTATTCTCGGCTCGAAATTTTTTACTTTATTCTCGGATTGAACAAGTTATAAGGTAATTATCTTTCTCTTATTAATAAAAATTCAAATAAATTGGTGGAAATATTTTGTTTTGAAACATATGAACCCTGAATTATAAAAATGTGAATTTTCACCAAATTGAGTTTTAATTGTTATGATAATTGATGAATTTTGATAATTTGCAATTATTTAGCATATTTGATGAATTGGTTGTGATTTATGGGGCTTAAACACTTTCAAAATTCACAAATTCACACTATCTAAATTAATGCCCACGAGGTGTTCGATAAAATGCTTCAATGAAATTTTTTACTAATTTTTGAATAAATTGCATACAATGTCCAAACATTACTTCATTTTATATTTGGATGTAATTTAATCAAATACATGAATTTTTGAATGAATTTGACGTTTAACGGGGTTAAGAATATGAATTACCTTATAACTTGTTTAATTTTGAATTTTACCTTTTATCTTCTTTTGGCTCTAACTTTTAAAGATGGCTCGCACAAATCAAGGACGTCCATCTTCATGACGCCACCATACTTTCATTTTTGATTCCCTAAAGTCAAATATCGACCCAAAGAATGGTGACCCACCATCTAATTCTTGAACAAGTAAAAAACTCATTTCATTTTGCCTGAACGTGGATTTTCACCATCCCCAATGACGGGGAATTACTCGCCATGGTCCAAGAACATCAATGGGCGGGATTCACCATGCAACTTGCTCTGGTCGCGTCCTCTGTCATCCATGAAAACACCAAGAATGCCCGAACAACATACTCGGGTTAAGATGCGCAGCTGCACAATAGATTTTTTCCGCCAAACTTGGTTCGGCTTCTTTATCTCCTACCGGAGGTTGATAATACTCAATTCACCTATCCAACCCACTTCATCGGATGACGATGAGCCCACCAATTGATGGATTTTCAGGAAGTTTTATTAACCTTAAACTCCTTATTGCACATCATTCGTACATTGAGGTCAATGCACATTTTAAGTTTGGGGGATGGTATTTTGACACTTCTTAGGCATCATGATAATTTTTTAATATGTTTATGTTATGATGTTTTTTTATTATTTTTAATTTTCATGATTTGATGAATTGCCTATGTGTGATGTGTTTAATTGTTAGCCGATGCATGTGATAAATCTTGAAATTGTGACTTAGTTATTATACATAATCTTTGAATCAATTTTTAATAAGTTGCTCAAATAATTTTGAAAATATTAACTAAATGATCCCCTATAACTCAAGAATATGTTTAAGCCCCTTTCAAAATAATTTTGTGTAGTGATATAATATTAGGAAAATGATTTAGGCCATTTTTTCGAAAAATAACTATAGCATCTGTAGCCTACCATAATAATTATTTCCCTAGTACCCCCTTTTGAGCTTAATAAATTTTTTTCATTGATAGCCTACTGATTATACAAGCCAAAAATGAGAAAATCTCCCAAAATAACCTGTTTTCACCCAGTCATATAAATCCATACAAACGAGATATTCAGAGCCAAGATATGTATATTTTTGATAGAGAAAGGTTGTCCACGAGAAAGGCATAAAAAATAGAAAATGAAAAGAAAAGAAAAAATCGGGGGAAAACACTTACAAATCCTTGAAATTGGTTGTTGCTATATATAGTTGGGTGAGTTGTAGCCATTTATCCTATATTTTCATAGCTTTAACCCAAACTTACATTACAACCCGTGAAAGTCCTATTGATTCTTATGTTTTTATTGCATATAATGTGGAAATTGATGTTAGAATTATATCCAAGAAGTTAGAAAAAAAAGACCACTGAAAAATATTTGACTATTTATTTGAACAACGAAAATAGATTTGAGACATCGGTTGTATTTACATATGAAGTCACAAAATTGAGGTGAACTTGCATGCTTAATTGACAAATGAACATATTTATATTTTTGTAAATTCCTTAAATCATGTAATATTTGAAATCTCCTGAGGCATTTTTATCACTTGTAAAACTTAAAAAGTTATTCTTTGTTGCTATGATTTTTAGTTTGCTTGCGGACAAGCAACAATTCAAGTCTGGGGGTATTTGTTAAGTTGAATTTTTACCAACAAATTAAGTATCTTAGACTTAGAAATTGTGTCGTTTTTCAGTAGATTGAGTCAAAATTATTGTTGAAATTGTATATCAAGTTGTAATAGGTATCAAGGTATCAAGAGAATCAAGAAACGAACGAAAAATAGTGAAAAATGAGCCACACCGGTAAAAGAACTGAAGGAAAATAAGACAAACGGTACCACAAAGTGTACCGTTGTACAAGGTACATGATTGTGTACCATGGTACACCTTAAAAAATGCACATATACTGCGGTACACAGTTGTTTTTCACTGTGTACCGTGGTGCAATATTATGTGCCGCATTTCAATCCCAATTTAATCTGTTTTCTACTGTGATACATCCAACGCATATCGTGGTACCTATCAAGCATTCTTCAACAATAATTCAACGTTACACAGTGAAAAACCATGAAAAGCTTACTTTATATGAAAGAAAAAAATTTCAGCCGAAAGAGAAGAAGAAGATAACAAATTACACATCAAAAGAAAGAATAGTGGAAGACATTTGATGATGAATAGTAAGGAAACCCATGTGTTTGACACAAACACTTATCAGCTGAATGCAATCTTCTGCTATAAATAGCCTTCAGTTTAGCCGATTGAACAAACCTCCACTACTGAGAATACCTCCAGTTTTCAGAAATTATTCTTTCAGTTTTTTTAGTTTTCTACGATTTATACGCTTCTGCACATATACTCAGCAGTTGATAGGAAGGGTAGCAAGGAGCAGGAACTTACAACAAGAAGCTTGAGAAATCTTCCCATCCGGATACAAGCAAGTTTTTATTACCCTCTCTTTTAATTCTTACTTGTAAATTGTAGAACATGTTTGATTATTGGTTGTTGAATTTTATGGATATAATCATGAGCTAAATTTTCATTTCTAGAGGATGATGTAACATAATCGAATCTTATATTTTGATGTTTTTATCTATCATGTTTCAATAGTTAATTTATTTATATTGTTTGTTTTAAATACTTCTAAATTACTTGATCAATAATTTGGATTATTTAGTGTATACAATTATAGTTCGAGAGAATAAATTGTATAACTGACCTAAAAATAGCCTAACTTAGAATTTCATATAATTGAGAAATTTATGATTTCTTTGAAGTCTTGCTTATGAATTCACTGGTCTTTATAAAGCTATATTTCTGATTTTTATAGAGATATTGAAATCTAAATTTATATCTTTAAATCAATTACTAATCGAGAGATATAGTAGATTATTTTCTGGAATTCATGATTTATAAATTACTAATGAATAATTGATAGATTAAGTTGAAAATATAAGATAAGATTAAGTAAATCAATCCTCTAGAATTTCTTTATTATTGCATATTTGATAAATTGTTCAAGCCAACAAATTGCTCAAACTTTGTGTTAAATTGTATTTTTGTTATTTATTATTTCTTAAAACACCAAAATACATTATTCGATTTTTTATATAAAATTAAGCTATTTTAATTACAGTACTTAGTGCTTATTAATTATCATTCCCTGTGGGTACGACAACCCGATTTTTGTCACTATATTAAAATTTGACACCGTACACTTAAGGTAATATTTTATCGAATAATTATCTGGATGAATGATTTGTGTAGAAATATTAATAATCGATCCATATTTATTTAAATGATGATGTGTTATTCATCTAGTTAAATGAAACAAAAATTGGAACATGAAAATGGAACAAAAAAATTGAATAAAAAATAGCTTGAAGTCCGACAAGCCCGAACGACCTGATAAAAAATGCACTTAATGAATTGAGTTAGGTCAAATAAAGCCCGGTAGAATTTTGGGACAACCCAATCTTACCTAAATTTTTCACTTGGCCCGACCCGGCCCAATGACATATCTACCTAAACTATCCTTGCGATCAAAGAACAACTAAAATGTAAGATCTAATACCATGTTGTAAATAAGAAATTAGTAAGATTGCCACGTGCATAAGTAGTTACAATAAAAAAAAGCCGATCCCAAGTAGAGTTTTAGCCCAAACGTGGCAAATGCTCTTTTTGCATGCAATCGCTCATTTAAATAGGGTTATTATACTTTTCTCAAAGAAATAAAAAAATACGATTATTATACTAAAACCTCTAAACTACGCTAGTTTTTGCATTTTATCTTCTTTTAACTTTTTTTTGGTGGCATTTTACCTCTAGAATATATTTTTTTTTGCACATTAATTACTACCTTCACCGGGCCGGCCAGAGCCCACCGTGCTTTTGAAAATTTTCAGGCTGGACTGAAATATCGTGGAAAGACTTGACTCAGCCCAACCCATATATGAAATGCATGTGCAAATATTTTTGGGTCGGCCCAAAAGTTGGGCCAATCGACCCGGGCCAAATAGGCATGAATTTTTTTTAGACCACAAGAACTATGACCTAGCCCGATCCAAACCTCGGGTCGGGTTGGATTTTGCCACCTCCATAGGAGGTATGATATGATAGAAACACTAGATTCAGGGGGTAACATGTTAAAAAAACTTAGGAGAGAATCTAGAAAAAGAATCGCATACTTTAAAACAGACATGGGCGCACATACACTGTTGTGGGGGCACGTGCCCCCATAATTCTTTTTTTACTATTTTATTTTTCTTTTTATATAAAATAATTAAATAGGTTAACTTAAAAACTGTTAGGAATTTATTAAGTAGATTTTGATTATATCGTGTAAAACTTAAACTAGGAAGTTGGCATCCCATTTTCCTTGTAATTTGTATTGTAATAGATAGAGCTGAAAAAGCTGAGTCAAGTCAGCTATGGCAAGGAATACAAGAAGTCAACTGAGGACTGGATTGAAGACTCTGTTGTGTGTCAGCTGAGTATGGCCAAGAAAGAAGTCAAGGACTCGACTAAAGGAGTGTCAGCTGAGGAACAACTGTAAGAAGTGTCAGTCAAGTTATCTCAAGAAGCCAAGTCTCAAAGTTGAAGTGACAGTTGAGTCATCCAATGACTGGAAGTTGACTCAAGTCACCTAGGGTAAAGACAACAGTCTAGTCAAGACAACTGACTTACATTCGTTGATTAAAAGTCAAGGATGTTACTCATAATAGTAACATGTCAAAGTTGTCAGGTGTAAAGTGTTAGTCCCAGAATTGTGCAAAAGAAATAAACCAATGGGAAGCACTGCACCTGTGTCAGAAAATCTGCAATGCTGCAAGACATTTAATACGAGGAAATGTCAACATCAAGGACTGTAGACAAGAGAAGCCAACGGACACAACTGACTTTTGAAATTATCCTATCTCTTCAATGGGCAAAATTTCAAAAGTGCGCTAAAAAGGGCTGAGGAATTTATTGAGAAAAGGTTACCTGAACCGCAAACAAGCAAGCAATATTCAAGCATTTAACCTGCAATATTCTCAAGTATATTCAAGCAAATCCTCAAGCCTAAAACTCGAAGTAATCGATCCAACACAAGATGTGAAGAAAAGACAACTTCAAATCTGTTGAAGAGGAAACTTTTGAAGAATCAAAAGGGGTCTATTTCCAAGGAGGATTGTAGGAAGGTTCAAGGTCGAACTAGTATCAAGTTTGTTGGAGGGCTACGTAATCAAATCCAAGAACTTTAGAAATGAGATGAAGTAGCAAGGTAGCTACCCTGTGAAGAAGTTGAGTCGCAAGAGAAGCCAGCTGTGTGATCAAGGCTGTCTCCAGACTATTCACCACTTTGTAAACTGGTCTATTACTTAGTGGATTCCTTCAAGAGTTGGAGAAGAGAGAATTAGAAGAATTACCCCATATTCGAACCTCTATAAAAGTATCTGTGTCATTTACTTTTAGTACATTTAATTTCTTGCATACTTACATCATATCTGCTGTTAGAATCATATTTGCTATCCAACTGATTAATAACCAAGTGCTAAAAATCAAGTGTTAAAATTAACTTAAAACAAATCAAGGGTGTTAAGTCTTCCACTGATAAAACTAAACCAGCCAAGTTAGGTTTAGGTTAAACAACCGAGTTATTTTATCAACAGCTCTATCGAGTCTGTTGAGTGGCTAACTTAGCTGAATAACCAACTTAGTTGTCCCTCAAGGAAATAGTTGTTTGAGTCAACTCTGTTGTAATTTTAAAAGGACTAAAATTGAAAATTTGGTAAGGTTTATTCAATCTCCCCTTCTAAACCTTACTCACACCCCTTGGGACCTACCAAAACATTATATAACATTAAATAATTTAAGTTAGACACCAACCTGCAAATTGGCCCAAGGCCCATTAATAGAAAGGATTGATATTTGATATTACGTAATGCGTGCAACGTGCGCCGTCCCCAACTCCAAAGAAAGACAGTTAAATAACAAAAAACTCAAAAACATAAAACAAATCCAATCCTTCTTGAACCACTATTAGAATTTGAAGAAGATATGGAGCGATACTTTAAAAGAGTATTAGAACCACCATCTTCTACCGGAAAAAATGATGATAACACCAAATCAAGTAGGAACGAGTTTGATGCAAAAGAACTTCCAACAGATCTGGGCTGGGAATTTTATTTTGGATTATAATCCAAAAATTCGAGATGAAGTTCGAAGGGCTTACATATTGAATGGCTCTTGTCAACCCCTGAATCATAATTTTCCTTTTACAAAATTTGGAAAAAAATCAAGACGTTTCAACTCTGATTAGTTTACTCAGTATGCTAATTGGTTGGAATATAGTATATCCAAGGATGTTACATTTTGTCTTTGTTGTTACCTCTTTAAATCAAAATCTGGGGAACAAACAAGAGGTGGCTTTGTTGGTGAAGGATTTAGAAATTGGAAAAAAAAAAGTAAAAGACTTAAAGAACATGTTGGGGGTCCTAATAGTGCTCACAATCAGGCTTGGGCTCAAGTGTGAAGCTTTAGAAAATCAGAAGCAACATATTCAATATGCTTTTGACAAGCAGACAAACCAAACTCGAAGAGAGTATCGAATGCAACTTTTTGCATCGACTAATTGTGTTCGATTTCTTTTGCGTCAAGAGCTTGCATTCCGAGGAAATGACGAATAAAATAATTCAATGAATCAAGGTAATTTTTGAGAGCTTTTGAAGCTTTTAGCTAATCATAATGATGATATTAAATATGTTACAAGTAGTGCTCCTGAAAATCTCAAATTGATATCGCCTAGTATTCAGAAGGATATTGTGAATGTTGCTGCAGTGAAAACCATTAATATCATCATGGAGGAAATATGGGATGCATTATTTTCTATTTTAGTTGATGAATCTCGTGATATTTCAATGAAGGAGCAAGTGGCAACTGTGCTACGTTTTGTTAATAAGAATGGTTGTGTTGTTGAACGTTTTGTTGGTGTTGAACATGTTACTAGCACCACAACTCTTGCATTAAAATAAGCAATTGACTGTTTATTTTCTAGACATAACTTGAGTATTTTGAGGTTACGAGGACAAGGTTATGATGGAGCTAGTAATATGCAAGGAGAGTTTAATGGCTTAAAAGCACTTATATTGAAGGAGAATCCATGTGCTTTTTACATTTATTGTTTTGCTCATCAACTTCACCTTGCTCTTGTGGCTGTTGCAAAAAAGCATTTCCAAGTTACAACACTTTTTTTTCAGTTGGTAGTGTGATAAATGTTGTTTGGGCTTATTCTAAACGGTGTGATATTCTTCATAAAAAACAAACAGAGTAAATTTTTAATACTCTCCGCAACGGTGATATTTTAAGTGGTAGAGGTTTGAATTAAGAAACTACTCTCAAACGCCCTGATGATACATGATGGAGCTCACATTATGATATTTTAATTAGCTTGATCACAATATTTTTCTTCTACAATCGAGCTTCTTGAGATAATTGTATAGGATGGCGTAAGTTCTGAGCAAAAAAGAGGCAAACAATTTGATGGGATTGATGCAATCATTTGATTTTATTTTTACCTTACATTCGATGAAAGTCATATTAGGAATTACAAATGAATTGTCAAAGGCATTACAGAGGAAAGATCAAGATATTGTCAATGCCATGACTTTAGTGAAGGTATCCAAGCAAAGACTTCAAACGATGAGAGATGAAGGATGGGATTCTTTTTATGATTCTTACTTTTGTGAGAAAGAAAATATTGATATGCCAAAGACGGAAGATGTATTTGTAGCTCAATGTAGGTCAAGACGTAAAACTCCAAAAGCGACAAATTCACATCATTTCCGAGTTGACTTATTATATTCTAGGGGTGATCAAAAATTTTCAAAAACCGCCCGAACCGCCCGCACTGCACCACACCGCACCGTTTATTGTGATTTTTCGCTTATAACCGAGATTTTGAATATTGAATGAAAACCACACCGCCTTGTTGGTTCGGTTATGATTTTGGAACAAAACCGCACCGCCTTTATACATATTTAAGGGTAAAATATAAGGTCACTACAAGAAAATATTGGTTTAGCGGCGGTTTTGAGTTAGTTTAGCGGCGGTTTATAACCGCCACCAATGTATTTTACCGCGTTTCCGTAACCGCCTAAACGTGCGTCGCGAGCGATTTCGCGGCGGTTTTTACCAACCGCTGGAAATTATGTCACTAAGCAGAAAATGTCGCCAAAATAATTATTTAGCGGCGGTTTCTTAACCGCTACACAATTAGCGGCGGTTTTACAAATTCCACTAAATGTATCCGTTGGTAGCAGTTTAGAACCGCCGCTAAATTTAAATCCGTTTCTTAAAATTGCATTTTTTATGTTATTTGTAGCGGTTTATAACCGCCGCAAAATTTAAATTCATTTTTTAAAAATATATTTTTTTATGTTATTAGTGGAGGTGTACAACCGCCGCTAAATTTAAATGCTTTTATTAAAAATACAATTTTCTTTTCAGCCAATTTTTGTGCTGTGACTATTTCCTAAAAATTTTATAGAAATGTAATTGAAACTCGTATTTATCCGATAACATGATTCGATAATAGAAAAGACAAATAGTAATATCATTCAAAATATACGAGTCAAACATTAATACCATTCAAAAAAATAGAAAGTCAAACAGTAGTATCATTCAATATCTTCTACAAAAGTATAAATTCTTTAACATGATAGAAATATCGCAACAACATCATGAAGAACGGGAGTGCCCATTTAAATCATGACTGGAAGATGAATATTGTATTCCATTCCCCGATGGAGGTTGATGACCGCTTCCTGCATCTGGTGCCTACAATAAAAATCAAAATATAAAAATCTTGATATTGATAAATATCACAAAGTACAGAATGAAGATTCAAATATACAAGGCATCTCAACTTCATGTAAAATAAAAAAAAAAATTCTAATAACTATACCTAAACCAACAGGAACCAAAAAACCCATATAATGGCCATGTTTAACTAAAATAGATATTTCTGATTTTTTAGAGTCACACATATAGTTTTTTTAGAAGTAACTAAAAAACCCATAAATATTTATGATATTCTCAATAGCCAAACTCCTACACATAAATATGTCTTATCAAGTTAGAAGGATATGGCAAAAGATCAACTAGTAAAAAAACCCATCAATGCTCACAAAACCAGCAGATCATTTGAAGCAGCCAATCACAGGCAAAGCCATAATGAAAGCAGTGGGTTTGTGTTTGTAAATGGGAAGGCGTATGGGGTTGGAAATGTGCACTTGGGTAGAGCTAAAGGAACACATTCCAGGGTTATTTTTGCAAATACCTATTTGTCAGGGACTGTTATCCCTCAAGGCTGGACAAAATGGAGCTACCAAGGCAGAACAGAGTAAGAATACTTAAGTCTCACTAATTTCATTAATCTTTTTTTCTTTTTTGTTTTTCTTTCTTTCTTTTTGGCCTAAAGTTTAAAAGGCTGCATCACAAGAATATTCATCTCGCACCTAAATTGGCCTAAAAATTTTGGTGGATTTCTCAATTCTTTACTACCATCAAATTTAGAGCGATTAGATCTGTATTGATGAGTGGACTCCAAGAAGCGGCGATGACCCATAAAACACCACTTTCTACTATGAGGAAGACGGTGTGGCAAAGAGTCAAAGTTGCAAGAAGGGCATGCAAGCCCTGTATGTGTATTCCACCCAGATAAGTTGCCTAACCCAGGAAAATCACTAATGGTCCACAATAGAGCTGCACGCAGTGTAAAAAACTGACTCTGTGAAGCATCAAATGTTTCTACTCCATCACTCCACAACTCATGTAACTCTTTAATAAGAGGTTGTAAGTAAATATCTATGTCATTTCCTGGCATCTTTTTCCCAGGAATAATCATAGACAAAATAAATGAAGTCTGCTTCATACACATCCAAGGAGGCAAGTTATAGGGAATCAAAATCACCGGCCAAGTGCTATGTGTAGAACTTTGGTGTCCAAATGGATTGAAACCATCAGCAGCTAACCCAAGTCGAACATTTCGCGGATCAGCAGCAAATTCTACATGTGTTTCATTAAATTGTTTCCATGCTTCAGAATCTCTAGGGTGTCGCATCAACCCATCTCTGTTACTATCCATACCATGCCATCTCATATGCTCGGCTATTTTAGAAGACATAAACAACCGTTGCAACCTAGGCTTAAGAGGAAAGTAACGTAACACTTTAGCAGGTTTCTTTTTACATTTGTTGCTAGCCGACACACCTCCAGCACACCTATTATTTTGTTGTTTCCATCTTGAAGTGTGGCATATTTTGCATGTTTCTGCACTTTTATCATCTCCCCAATATAACATGCAATCATTTGGGCATGCATGAATACTACTATAATTAAGACTAAGTTTGTTTATGGTTTTTTTGGCCTCATAGAATGAATCAGGGAGTCTTGCTTGTTCAAAAGCATCTTTTAACAATTCAAAAATCATGGTCATTGCTTTATTACTTATTCCGCACAAGCACTTGATGTGATACAACTTCAACAAAAATGACAATTTCGAGTACTTGTTACATCCCTCATACAAGTCTTGATTTCCATCTTCAAGCAGGTCATAAAATATCTTACTTTCTTCACTACCCTCTCTAGGTAATACTTTATCCCCAGCTACTGCTTGGTGTGATGTGGAAGGTTCATTTATACCATGTGATATATGTGCAAAAACATCATGAATGATATTTACTTCAGGATTCCCAGTTTGCACATTAGCACGCACAATATTAGGATTGGGATTGGAAGTATTTATAGATTGTCCTTCTCCATGCCAAACCCAATGAACATACCCCGGTAAAAAACCATTGCAAAACAAATGTTCTTTCACTTCAAATTTATTTAACCAGTGCCTAAATTTACATTTCACACAAGGGCACAATATTCTTTCCTCAACAGACCGATGCTCAAGTGCGAAATCAATAAATTTATCCACCCCCTCTATATATTCAAGTGTATTTCGCGGCAACTCAATCCAAGATTTATCCATGAGGAATCAATCCACAATTATAAATATTTACCTGATAAAACTAAGTAGAAAATGCCCCTAAATGAAACAAACGAACAAAGCTCGGCCCTCAATACACAAGATCTGCAAAGAAAAAGAAAGAATTAGTTATTTAAAAAAAATAACTGTGAACCAATTACACATTCTTTAATGCTCATATTATGCAATGAATCCAAGAGGAGAAAAACATTAATATAAAAAACAGAAAGAATAATGATAAACCTCAGGGGTAGTTTTTGTAATTAACCAAATAAAAAAAACTGCCAGTACTCTCTGCTCCATTCCAAGTAAACAGGGACATATTTCTTCACTGGTTTATTTTTACATAGATGCCTTTATTTTGTACCATCATATTTGTGATAGTACAACTTCACAGCTTTATATATGACTGAATAAGCTTCTGCAATGAACTTTTCAATGGGAAGAACTTCATCAGGCTGTGCATTTGACTGTTTTCCAAAAATTCAGAACTTCTAGAACCTATATAGGGGATTAATCTCTACATCAGCAACAGGACAACCATATCCAAATGAGACATTGTTCTATATGCATTTTCTGTCAAATTTTTCTACCTTCTATTTCATTTTAGTACTACATATTAAAACATATCATGTATAAATTCTTGATGTTATCAACAGGGAAATGATCTTTATAATATGTTTTGTTAGTTGCGCAACATGTGCAATGACGACATGCTATTTGAAATAACAAATGACACGACCAATTTCAAAAAAAATAGATTATTATCGTCAACTAATATTTTGTACCAGTAATGGATTTAGTCATTTTCTCATCACTACAAGGCATAGCTACTTAAAGAACCTCAGAAATTTTATCAGAAAAATTATACTGAGAAATGAAATAACAAATCAGATTTTCTTCTTTTCCCCTTTTTCTTCCAACTGAGAGTAAATGATATTTGTTGATCCATATAAGGCTAAATCATCTTTCACTTATACGGTCCTCCAGTTATAGTTCAGAAATGCAACTATATTCTTAGGCTCAACTCTAATTCGTGTATATGGTTTGCAATTTTGAGATAAATGCACACAAGGAGAAACTAATTAATGATAGCCTCAAATTAGTTCAAGAAAAAGCTACTGCATATTCAATGTAATATACATTTATCCCGCATAGAGTGTACTTGAGTACTCGACCATCTCAGTTTCACAACACATATGGATAGACATTGGAAATGAAATCAATATTAAGATTACCGATACATGCGACACGAAAAAATGCCCGAGCCGTACATATATTGATAGAGACAATAGATTCAGAAGACATTGGCTCTAATTTTGAGAAATCACAAACCTCAAGAGGAGAAGAGAGTTAATTTCATTAACAAAAGTCCACTTCCATCGTGGATTTGAGTGGCTTAATCAGACGAATAAGGGGTGGAAACATACCAGCATTTTTTTCCCCATCAAAATTAGCAACAAAACAACAAACAGAAGCAAATTAAAACCCGCAATTTACAAATACCTATTCCTTGGTGCTAGGGCTCGAAGTTTCGAATTAGGGCTTTTTTTCTCAAGGAGGGCGACGGGAGACGGGCTGAAGAGACCAACAGAGGTGAGAGTTGATAGAGAGGAGAGTGCCTGTCCGGCCGGGTGGACCGACGACGGAGGCAGGCGGATGGGACTGAGTCGACGGCGGAGGCAGCAGGTGGGAGGTGTGTTGTGTCGTGTGCTTGTGCGAGAGAAAACCTTTTTTTAACTTTTAAAGCCTTTTTTTATTTTTATTTTTTTTTGAAAGGTAAAGCCTATTTTTATGAATAATTAATAATTGTAATTTTATAATAAAAAATTATTCCTGGCGGTTTTGTACTGAACCGCCGCGAAGTAAGCCACTATTATTTCCCAAATCAAACTTATTCCCTTAATCAATGGCGTTTGTACTAACCGCTGTTATATAGCCATATGGTGGCGGTTTCCATGAACCGCCACTAAATATGTGTCGCTAAATTACTATTTTTTTGTAGTGGGTTTATCATATCTCTATAATTGAATAATTAGACAATCAATAAGTTAAAAACTAGATTGGTGAATAATAACTTACTTGTCAAATAGAAATAGAAAGTAAATATCTTAATGAAAAATATCTAAAAATGTAAAAACAAATAATGGTTCCTTATTAATGAGAATAAGTGATCTCTTCAGACTAGTAGTTAATTCATAATTGTCTTGTTAAGTCATATTGAGTTGGATCAATAGTTAATCTATCTAATGATTGATGAAATGTAAACAGAATTGACACAATAGAAATTCTCCAATTTTGTGTAACCTAAGTATTTTACCAGAAGAAGTTTTATTACACAACTAGTGAATAGTCACGCCACCCTATTTTTTTATTCTCTCTAGTACTTGAATTCAATATTGTCTTAGATACATGTTTCTTTTTAGTTATTGTGATATATGTTAGACAACTTAATGTTATAATCAAACTTAGCTCCAAATCAACTTAAATAGTTATATTATAATTTTATCAATCTTATAATATTTTTGTTTATTAAAAACCGCCAAACCGCCCGCCACCACCTAAAACCGCACCTTTGATTTTACATGTTAAAACCACGATTTGAAATTATATTTTATGAAAACCGCATTAGGCAATTCGGTTTGAATTTTTGTAAAAAAACCGCAAAACCGCACCGTGATCACCTCTATTATATTCTATTATAGATATGCAACTTCAGGAGTTAAATGATCATTTCACTGAGACAAATACATAATTGTTACTTTGTGTAGCTTGCTTATGTCCAGATAATTCATTCTTGGCGTTTGATAAGGAAAAAATGATTCGTCTTACAAGATTTTACCCTCAATACTTCTCTGCTGTGAAGATTGAGGCACTTGATTATCAACTTGAAATTTATATTCTTGATATGCGTTCTACCAAGGAGTTTGAAGGCCTAAAAGGCATCGGAACTCTTGCATAGAAGATGGTAGAGACAAAAAAAAGCATGTGGTGTATCCATTAGCCTATTTACTTATAACACTTGCATTAGTTCTTCGAGTTGCAATTGCTACACTTGGAAAAGCATTTTCTGCAATGAATATCATCAAGAATCGCCTACGCAATCGAATGGGAGGTCAATGGATGAATTATAATTTGATTATGTACATTGAGAAAGATATTTTTGATAGTGTTGATAATGAGTCTATTATGCAAATATCTCAGTCTATGAAAACTCGTAGATTTCATTTGCAAATGTTGGATAATTAAAGTAATAGAAAAATTATTTTTTATGTATTTTGTACCTCATTGTACAAAATTTCTAGATTCGTCCTGCTTTAAAAGACTGTAAAATTCATCCTTTCAATATACCAACGCAAGTATCACAAATATCATTAACTGGACCTTGGAGATTGCGCCTAAAAGGGCCAAGGCCCACAATTAGATGCATATGGGCCTCTACAACAGGCTTATGACACATCCTCTTTTGCTAAAACTGAAGTTTGTAGCTAATGTATGCATCCATTCGTTTTAAGACCCCAATACTATCGCTTCCCTGCCCACCCCACCCCACCCCAAAGCCCAACACCAAAAATAAAAATAAAAAATAAAAGGGAAAAGCAAATAATAAGTGTTCATCGGCGGATGACATACACTATTGTAAAATCGGTTTTCATCTTCTATTTTTTGCTCAGATGATTATCACGTATATAACATTTATCATATTTAAAATAGAATGAATAAGAGATAAAACGTCAGAAATAAGGAAAAGTAAATAATATCGATAGTGCGAGGTCATTAATTCTTGATTGATGGTCCCTAGGGATTTAAGTTTCAGATCCAACACACAAATCCAATACGGACTTAACACGAAACTAATGGGTATTAATCCAAGTTTCATTGGTCTGAGTCAAAATCGGGTCAAACCAAAATGACCCGCCAATTAAATAGGTCGGGTTTGGACCAAACAACTATAACTCATTTAACCCGTTTATAGAATTAAAAGAAAACTAAATAAATAAATAATTGATTAATTGTAAGAAGAAGAATAAAAAAAGAGAAAACTTAATTAAATGCTAAAACCTCTTAATTACGTATGTTATTATTATTTTATATGTTTTTTTTTTGTATGTTGTCCTCAAAATATGATTAGTAAGTTATGTTATGTTATTTAGTTATGTTGCATTTTTTTTGTATGTTGTAAATGGTGATATTTTTATTGATAGAATAGTGTGTTATAGTTATTGATTTTAAACTTTTTAAATTTGTTCAATTAAAATTATTAATATTCATAAAAATAATTTTATCAGATGGGTTAAACAGGTTGGTTCGAGTTACATGCGAAATAAATAGGTCGGGTTTAGGTTCAAAAATCTTGACGCGGTTAATTAAACAAATCGAGTTCAGATTGATATATTCTGACCAGCGAACACATGAACTTGGACCCAACCCAAATGGACAACCCTGATCACTTCTAAACACCAATAAACACCAATGGTTGCACTTGCAGTTGAATTCTGGGCCCAGCTATTCTTTTAACTGACAAGTGAAACTCTGTTTTTCCCTAATATAATCAATTTCAAAACAGGACATGTAAGCCAGTAAATTTAACTAATAAATGAACATACAAAACACAGTTACTATCATTAGGTCATAGCATGAAAACAAACAAGCTGTAATTAATCAGATCACATACATGCAGAACAAAAACCCACAATAAGAAAATGATAAAAAGTAGACAAAGCTCGATCAAGCCAAAAGGCAGAAACAAATACGAGCATTTGGGGTCGGAGACATGGTAACACACAATCCAACGGTGAATGTTAACAGGGAAACTTAAAATCAAGTAATCCAACGGACGAGACAGAGGAAAGCATTCCCAATGATGCCAAACAGGGCGGAGAAAATCCGACGCTTGATGGCTCCTCCGACGGGTGTCACAAATGGTGGGCATGATTTTATTGTACTTGTGTCTGAAAATGGAGTTATCTGCTGGTTGAACGAATACGAATAGAATATCTTATTTGTTTCCGACATTGAGTTTTTTTTTTTTTGTTATTGGTACAGAGGGAAACTTGTAAGAATTAAGGCAAGGGAAAGATGAGAATTTAAAGAATTGAATTTGCTGTCTTTTTAAAAGGGAGGATCTGAGGGTCTTAGGATGTTTCGTTGAAGGTTCCTGAAGCGTCGACTGACTGTGTGTGTATTTGTCCATGTGGGATGGAGAAATTGTTGCCTAAGTTGGTGGCATTTAGGGAAATTACCCGGGCCGACATGAGGGTATTTTAGGAAGGAGGCCGCCAAAGGCCCAAAAGTGGGTTACCATAGGTCATTGTCACCTCACTCACCTCAGTTCACTTTCTTCTTCTTCATTTTCATTTTTGAGAGTCTTCATGAGATCTGCCTTAAATCTAAACTGAAGACGCCTCCCAAATTTCGCTCCGTCTTGAGAAGCATGAACCAGCTGAAAATAAATTTAATAATAATAATGAACCATGAAGAAACAAAAATAAACCCTAAAAACATGAACCATGAAGAATAAACCCGAAAAACAAAAATAAACCCAAAAAATAAAAAATAACCCTAAAAAAAACTAGAAATCCTAAAAACCCAAATTAATTAAAAATAAACCCAAGAAACAAAATAAACCCTAAAAAAACAAATATAAACTAAGAAAAATAAATCTGAAAAAAAATACCTTTAAAACTTTGTGTAAGAGCTCCGTCTCACGGATCTAAATCAGTGAGACCGTCTCACGCAAGTTTTTGTCTTTTCTTTTTGGCATATTTCTTATTATTTCATTTGAAACCGTTTAATTCATCAAATGTCTAGTTATAATTTTGCTAACATATTGACAATCAATTATCCAATTTGACGACTTTTAAGTTTAGTTATTAAAAAAATAATTATATAGTTAATATAATATAACCAAATACGATGTGTTTAATTATATATGTAAAAAAATAATTAGTATTGTGTCCGATCTGGCGTGGGCCTTAGAAGTCTGGCCCACTACAGATTAAGAGCCCGTTTGAGAGAATTGACCAAACAGACTTATAATCCGACTAATCTAAGTCCGGAGTGAAGAATAATGACCAAAGGGGTAGACATCTGAAATTTCGACCGGAACATAGTTTGTCCCGACTTTAAAATCCAACTTGACAGATCTTTATAAAGAAAGAATCTAGATGGCCGACCGACCCGAGTTGGGCTCGCAGTTCAAAGAATCTGACCAGAAACAAGGAAATTGTTTGTTAGAAGATAATTTTAATACTCAATGACTGTGAGGCTGGAAATATGAAATATACATACAAATCAGTCGATTTGTCTTTGACACACTAATCCATTGATTCAAGGTTGTCAGCAAACTTGGTCTGGTCAAATGGAATCGAACCAACTGAAGAACCAGGTCAACGATTTCAGGAACTATTGACCGATTCCCGGTTCCAATTGCGGTTCTTCATTGGGAGAAACCATGGAACCACCAGTTCCAATGATTATTTTTCAATTTTTCTAAAATATGACGATCCATTTTTAGGATCGTTGCAAATCAACGATCTTAATTAAATTAAGGGAATATTATTAAGCACTTTTGGAACGAAAGCCGGCCTATTTATAGAATCGAATTTTCGTATATGGTTTCTTAAGAAGTATTTTTAAATATTGTCATGTGTTCAATTATGATGCTCGTATAGTATACGTTTGTCGAAATAATAAAAGAAAACACTCCATTTTCCTATTTGCATTTTGAATTGTCAAGTAATGTGCCATATTTTCGAGGTGAAACATTTTATACAAGTGTTATATTTATTGTGTATAATACTTTGATGAATAATACATTGTCTTGATCTATATAGAGAGATTCTAGGAATAGTAACCTAGATATTTTCCCACTTAAATTACATTATTAAAAATAATAATAAAATTATATAGAAAATAAGACATAATAAATGTTTGGGATTTGATTGCTTTTTACAGTTAACTTTGTTTAAATAAATTATTTCTTAAAATTATATAAAAAATAAACTTTCCAATTTTGTGTATACTGCAGTAATTATTATATTTGCCATTTTTTCACTTTTTAAAATTTAATAATTTTTTTCTTTTAGATCCCTTTTTTTAAGTATAATATCTCTATTAATCATTTTTTTATGATCTTCAGTTTGATATTAATATTGCATATATACAATAAAAATAAACATAACAAATAAAAAAGTATAATAAATATTTATTCATTACTTTATAATGGGCTTTTAAAATTATGTATCCAGGCTATTGACATCAATTTGTATATTAATATATTTTGGGTTATTTATGATATATGTATAGTTGTTATTTGGATAATAACGCATATATTCATAATTATATAGAATTATATTTAAGTTGATTAAATTTAATTAAAATATTTATATTAATTGAAGAAACTGTCTTAAAATATGTATCAAAATGTAATTTATAGTGCATATATCCATACAAGCATTACATATATATATATATATGTAAGAGATTAAAATTTTGCTTTATATGAAATATATTCATAATAATTTTTTACATATATAAAATTATTTTATATTAACATACTTTACATGTTAATAGAAATTATATTTCATATTTTTTAATGTATTTTGATATTCAACAATGGGACTATTTAGATATGAATTCTCTGTTTGATATTTTTTATGTGTATATATACATATATATATATAATTTTTTTTCGAAATTTTTTTATTTTTCATAAAATTATGTTGCTAAATATAAAATATGTTTTTTTGATTGACCCTTTAATAATTCTGACAATTTTTCACCTTTTTAAACTCTAAAAATTATTGGAATTTGAAATAACTTGTGTTTTTTTAGTCAAAATAAATTTCATTCATTCAATAGAAGAAATTTCAACTGGTTACAAAAACAGATGTAAAATAATTGCAAACCTACAGATCACAGATCTATACACGTCTAAAATAAAATTTTAAGCCGAAACAGATGTGACTAATCCATAGATTCAGAACTTCGCAACAAGGGCGCTGGACAAAATATGTACCAAAAACTTGATCTCGTTTCTGTCACATATCATCAGGTAATGGCACATATGAGTCTTCTAAGCAAATCCACAAAAGGAACAAGTTTATTAACTGAAAAAAGGCCACTTATTGGGACAAAAAACCACCTGTTGGGGACAAAAAAATCTTGTTATTGATTGTATTGAAAATACAGTGTATTAAATAGTTAAAATTGGGTAGTTAAGACATTTTCTACCGTTTACTTTCTTATAGATATACATGATGTTAGACCCCACTTTCTAATAACTACATAATATTTTATAAATAATATTTTTGTATATAATTTTTATTTTGTATCTTCATTATTGTTGTGTAATATTTTAATTTTGAGCTTATCGTCGTAGTATTTAATATTCAACTGATATTCGATTTAATTTAGCAATTCATGTTCCTACTTAGGTTAGTTGTTCGGTATTTTGATTGAGTGAATTCTAGAATACTTGGAAAATTTGGGATTTACGGATTATTTAGTTGTGATTTATTGAATTAGTTAGTTTCTAGAAGCATAGATTTGGAACATTAGAATTAATTTGAGTATTGATGTAGTATACGAATTATTTTTGTATTATATTCTAAGAGTTATTAGAATTAAGGTTGATTATTAGGATTTAAGTGGTGATTTACTGTTTTATTGAGGAATTAGTATAGTCTAACCTGGAGTTAGTTATTAATAACTCGAATCACTTTCTTTTGGTCCAAAACACAATTAATTATCACATTTTCAACATCACTCTATTCTAATTTTTACTTCAAAACACAAGCGCAATTGTAATTCCATTTCCAGGCTCAATTAAACTCGTATTCTTAAACTTGTTTAGCCAATCTCTTTAAAAATTGTAAACCAGACTCTTTAACCTTTCTTCCGAGATCTTTTAATATATATAATTGTTAGATTATTTGTTTAACAAATTGAGCCCACCAAGTCTTCTATCAAATTCCTAGTAAAATGCTAGTCCTTTTAACTAACTATTGATTTTCTTACAATTGTTGGGCTAACTGGGCTAAGTCTAAATAAGATCCCAACATCCACATTTCTTTCTCAAGTTTTTGGAGTTCTATCAAATTCAATTAAAGGCCCAGCCCATAGCCCATTAAAACAAATATAAAAGAGCAAAATGACCTCAAAACTCTCATTTCCTCATTTACATTCTTGCAACCTCAAGAATTAAAAAAAAAAATAGTAATTCACTCGTGTGTTGCACTATATTTTATTTTAATATTATTATTTTATAATATCTATTAACATAAACTGGTATTTATTACTTTATTTTTAATAGTAATATCATATAAGGTTATTACAAACAAAAATTTATCTATCAATTTTATATTTTCAATTATAAACTTAAATGTTTAATTCAACTCGTTCAGAATTATCCCTCAATTTATACATGTCTCTAAATTATTATTTTATATATCCCTTTCTTTCTCACGCACCTCTCTATAAATAATTATATATAATTTTTGAGATATATATTTTTATATTGTACTTGTACTTTTGAAAAAAATGAATACTTCATATTGTTAATCAAACATGTAAATTGAGATATTATTTAAAATAATATGGTAGAAAAAACTGTGAATAAAATTTAAAAGAAACTATTATGTCATTGATATAAACATTAGTAGTATTAACATAATTTTACAGCAATATCATAGTAATCCACTAAAAAACTTAAGAACATAAACATGATATAACTAAAAACATGGTATAGAAATACTATAATTGATATCAATATTCATTCTTTGACATTTATTTTTAACAGATGTATGTAAACCCCATGAGTTTTCTCATTTTTTTAGCAACAATTGATTGATGTGAATCGCCCATCAATCAAAAGAAATGATACAATACACTGGGATGTTTGACAATCCAAAAATTTTTAACTGGGAAATTTATTTTAAAATGTAACACCAATCGATTAATCCTATATAAATAATTATATAATTGATTTTACAGCAATTTATTTAATAGCATTGTTTGACAATATAATTATTAATTATCATATATTGAGTTAACAACACATTATTTTCGTTACAGAAAATCTTTCTATTAACTTACCAAAGAAAAACACCGTCAATTTTGGATAACTCCAAAACATATATTGGTCGCTAGATATTGATTATTTCATCTTCAAACATTGATTTATTGATTTACCAAAGTAAAGCACCAACAATTCTATGATTGTTTTCTAGAGTTACCATTTTTAGTTTTGTAAATATTTTAATTAGTTGTTTTTCTCAATTAAGATAATATATTGTTGTCCAATCATAAACTTGTCCACCCTTGGGGAAAAAAACTCCCATTGACAATTATTGTCTTTTTTTTAAGTTAATATATTTTTCTAAATTGAAAAATATTTAACCATAAGGTATGATTTTCTTAATTTTTATTAAACTTCTTGTCAGTTATCCGTTTTGTGTAGCATAGTCAAATTCGATTAAAAATATAAATAGATACTCTCAATTATTTTACCAAAGGCTTAGTTTTAAAATTCTTTCAATCAATAGTTGATGGTATCTATAGATTGAATAAATATAATAATAAACAATTATTATATTTATAGTAATGATTACAGTCAATTTATTGATTGTAAAGGACAATTAAAGGATTGATTATAGAATTTTTAAATTTTCAAATTTCAAAAAATATTACAATAATGACCAAAAAAATAATTAGCCAATAAAATATTTATGTTACTAAATATTCTTATCATTCACTTACCAAATCCAAGCACCGCTAATTTTGGATAACTCCAAAACATGCATTGATTAGAAGAATATTTGGATTGATTTATCCAAAACTGTATCTTATTTTATATCTTTTCTTTTTTTATTTTTTTTTCTAATTGAGTTGCCTTAGTTATATCATATATATACTAATTTTCTTTTTTTAACCATAAGGTATGATTTTCTTAATTTTTATTAAACTTCTTGTCAGTTATCCGTTTTGTGTAGCATAGTCAAATTCGATTAAAAATATAAATAGATACTCTCAATTATTTTACCAAAGGCTTAGTTTTAAAATTCTTTCAATCAATAGTTGATGGTATCTATAGATTGAATAAATATAATAATAAATAATTATTATATTTATAGTAATGATTACAGTCAATTTATTGATTGTAAAGGACAATTAAAGGATTGATTATAGAATTTTTAAATTTTCAAATTTCAAAAAATATTACAATAATGACCAAAAAAATAATTAGCCAATAAAATATTTATGTTACTAAATATTCTTATCATTCACTTACCAAATCCAAGCACGCTAATTTTGGATAACTCCAAAACATGCATTGATTAGAAGAATATTTGGATTGATTTATCCAAAATCGTATCTTATTTTATATCTTTTTTTTTTTATTTTTTCTAATTGAGTTGCCTTAGTTATATCATATATATACTAATTTTATTCGATAATAATTAGAGTTGTTAATTATTCTTAATTAAGCAAATTATTATTAAATTTAACACCAACGTTGATCAGTTGACTAATTAGAAGATAATTTATTTTTATGAACTAAACTTAATTAGTATTTATTCACACTTCCGAAAATACCAATATTTCAAAAACAAATATAATAAATAAATATTGCAACGACAATTGAATCAATATGAAATAAAAATCCAGACATTCTTTCAAAAGCATGATATAAAAATCAAACATCTTATTAATAATAAATTTCCAAATCATCCATAAAAAAGTCCGTAATCCAAAATTAATTTAAATATAAATGGAATTTGGCACCAGAAAAAAATATTTCAATCAATATATGAAAGAAATATATACAATATTTCCGAGCAATAAATATTTGTTACCATTTTGAGTTTTATAAATACTTCAATCAAATGTTTTTCTTAAGCTAATACGTTGTTGTCCAATTATACAATTATATTCACTTGTAAATGGAAAAAAAATGTCCCATTGACCAATTATTGTTTTGTTTTTATTAAAAATTAATACATTCTAAATTTTCTTGATTAATAAATCTTTAATCTTAAAGTGCGATTTTCTTATTTTTTTCCTTAAACATCTTGTCAATTATCCGCTCACATAGTATTGTCAAATTCAATTAATAAAATATTAATAGATATTGTCTATGAATAAAAGTACAATTAGATATCACCAATTGTTTTACCAAGTGTCAATTTTAGAAAATTCCAATCAATAGTTTGTTGTATCTATAAGATTGATTAGAAAATTAATAAATACTTATTGTATCTATAGGATTAAATATAATCAATTTATTAATTGTATACAATAATTATAATTTTGGCAACCACGTTGCATGAAAATCTTGGATTTCTCTTGCTTTAATCCGACCACGATGATTGTCTTCCATTATGCTTTATAATTGTATTGTTTTGTTCTTTGTGTGTAGCCTTGATAAAATCGTTCAAAATAATCATAGGTATAGGCTGTTGATAAAAAAATATTAACAAAAAAATCTCACCACTAAATAAACATCATCGTCAGAATCATCGATGCCTATTGCACATGTATTAATTAAATCAATCAATCAATCAATTAATTCATAATTAAACAGAAATATCATATAGATATGATTTAAACTATAATATATTACCTGAACCGATATCAAATACATGTATAGTCGGGTATACATCGATTCTCTCACATGAATCATCATTAGAATATATTGACACATAAAAAATATGGTTGGTACGATAAGAGAAAATCAATACTTCACCATATGAAATTTTGTTATCGGGCTTAATTTGGTCCATCCATTCGTAAAATAGAACGTGCCATAGGGGTTGACCACTTTGACCGTCCAAGTGTATCCGTTCACACAATTTAATGGTGTAAGGCCATTAAATTGACTGCCGAATTTGCATGGAAGACGCTGACACAAAAAATTTAATGTAATTACAATTTGTAATGGATTTCTAATTGAATAATATAAGAAGCCATCACAATAAGTAGATAGAAGTTTATTGCCAAATCAAAACTATAAAACTAACAACCTAATAAAATATTGCCGAATCAAAATAAAACAATAATTGTCGAATCAAAATTAGAAAACTAATAACCAAAAAAAATGTTGGCGGGCATAGAAGTTTATATATATGAACAGAAAATGTATGTCGACACAAAATATATTGACAGAAAATATGTTAGTATGAGAAATAATAAAAAAATAAACAAATCATGCAAAAACAATCTTAAAAAAATACAATAAAACTATCAAGAATAATTAAAAAAGAAACTCACCAAATATTGTCCATACATATCTACAATATAGTTTATATAATAACAACTCTTGTTTATTGCAGAATTCGAGTTCAATACTGTCGATGTTAGCGAGACACTTGATGAAAACGGAAATAGAGGGAAACATGAAGATGAAGCCATATTTGATGGTTATGCTTTGAATTTAGGATCAACAATATTAAAGTGTTTCTCTAATGCAATTTAATTAGTATAAATATAAGAGGATTTAGCATAAATAAGTTGCCAAAAAAATCTCTAAACACAAAATCTATTGTTAATTCAATGGTGAAAGATACATAAAATCATAATTCATCTATTTTAACTATTATTAAATAATTTGGGAAAGTTTGCATAGTCATTAATATTTAAAACTAGATTAATTAATATTATATTGTACAAAATTGCATAGACACCATTGAAACAAATAAACAATATATTTGATGAAGATATGATATATAGAATCAGAACATCATTGTAATATATATTTAAGAAGAACAGACATATACTAATATCAATTATGGTGAAATACTATTTTTAATTTTTAAAATTTATATATTATATATAGATAGAATTGATATTGTAGACTCACTTTTAGTATAAAGTAGGAATACCAATAAATAAAATTTTCCTAATTTTTATACATATAAAATAGGAATACCATTTATGATATTTTTCTAATTTATATACATATAAAGTAGGAATACCATTTACAATCTTTTCTTATAATATTTTTCTAATTTATATAATTACAATGATTTTTTAATAATATTTTTCTAATATAAGAATTTATAATAATTACGATTTATAATGTTTATAATAGTTTTCTAATATAATAAGCAAAAATAGAGAAAAAATAAAAATTCTGGACTTCTTGCTATTATATATATATATATATATATATTATTTCCCCCACTCATCTCTCTAGGTCGTGAGTCTCCACAAGAGGAGAGTTGAAAATGTGTTCCAATTTGCTCAACTTTCTTTTCATTCCTCACTATTTCCAACATTAGTACATACACTTTCTTTTCATTCCTCGCTATTTCCAACATTAGTACATATACTAGGAATCAAATTGGGGCAAATTTCTCAAGATCACCGTGGGATAGGAGACCAAATTAGAGATCAATTTCAACTTGAATTCCACATGCAAAGTTGGATTGATTGCCAAATTTCTTAGGTAATTTATAAGTTGGTAAGTTGATCGCCAAATTTCTTAGTTAATTTTTTTAGTCGATTGAAACTTGGCCTAATTGATGAAAAATTTTGTAGGTGAATTTGGGAGCTTTAATTGTGGTTCTATTGGAGTAATTATTGGTGAATCTTGGTTAATTGAGAAATTGACTTGAGGTGGGTAAAAATTTATTTGAAGGTTATTTTAAGTGGGTAATTTTTCTTTTATTTATTAAAGAAAAGATTCTTCAAATGGGTTTGCTTGTTTTTGCTTGAATTTTACAAATTGATGTTAATTGGTTGTTCCCTTATGTGATCATGTGTGAATCCCTCTAAAGAAATTACTATATGAGTGTGGGTTTTAATCTTACAAATATGAAAATCGTTATTTAAGTTGAAAGGGGAAAACTTGGATTTGAATTGTTGAGTTATTGTTTGTTGAAATTGGTGGCATAAGAACCTAAAAATTTGGTTTGATTTTTATATGCAATTGAGGATTGAAAGTGTGCTGAAATTTCTGGAACTCATGTTGTTGTCCTTGTTTGAATGTCAAGGAGAAATTTTAGGTATTAAACTGCTGAAATGGTGCAAATTTAACTCTGATGGTGTTCATGAGTGGATGATGGAATATTTAGTTGGTTATTTAGGAGATGGAGAGAGATTTCTTGCTTAAAATTTCAGAAAAATTGACAGAAAACTGACGATATATTTCTGTTGCACATTCCCAGCAACCTCTTACCTTTCGAGCAGTCCTTCACCTTCTTAACCTGCGAATTAGTCTTTGGTTTTTCTTAGGAATTGTAGTTATATGCCTTATCTTTCCATAGCAACTTAAACCACCTCAATATCAATTTTCTAGACAAACTTATGGCAAAAATACTAGGGCATGTCAAACCTCGCCGTCGTGTTGTCCAGTTGTGGCGCTACAACACTGTTCCTCTAATTCAAGCTATTTTCACCATCGTAACGTACAAATTTTATTTTGGTGTCTTCACAAGAGTTGTAGTTCTATGTTTTAGCTTTCCATGGCCGCAGTGGCGGAGGTGGGGGGCCACCCTGGGCCCACCCCATTTGAAAATTAACACCAGCCATTTATTAAAAAACAAATTGTAAATAAGCTTATGATAAAAACAGGCTTGCCCAGGGCAATTAAAATAAGGTCCACCCCACAATAATATTTCAACACAAAAACATGAAGCCCACCCACAAATAAAAGTAAAAATTGAATAAATAAAAGAAAAAAATTGAAAAGCAAAGACAAAAGCAAGAAGCAAAAACGTGAAGTTGGGAACCCTTATTTACAAAGGCAGAAACAGAGAAGAGATGAGGGAGTCAGCAGCCGCACGGTCCAGAACCCTTTTTTTTCTTACTGGTATTTTTTCCTAACTTTCTTCTATTTCATTTTATTTTCTTAATTTCAGTTTATTTGTGTATTTGTTATTGTGTGCAATATGTAAATTAATTTGTAAATTTGCAATTCTGTGTTGTGTGTAAGTGTTAGACTGTTGTGTGTTGTAATTTGTTTATTAAATATTGATTTTTTTACTAATTTTAAATTTGGAATTTAGGTATGAATTGGGCATTTTAGAATCGAATTTGAGATTTTAGGTATGAATTGGGAAATTTAGATTTGAATTTGAGATTTAAGGTATGAATTGGGAACTTTAGAATTGAATTTGAGATTTTTGGTATGAACTGAAAATGGTGATATTTGACTTGATATTAGTCTTTGACAATTAGGTATTGAAAATAAATGCTTAATATTTAGAATTTCTTGAAATAAATTTTATAATGGAATTTATTAAATACATTGTTTTCACAGAAGAAAATATGTCTACACAACAACCTCATTGCAAAAAAGGCAAAGCTACATTGCACTCTTTCTTCCGGCCCATAAGAAATACACAAAATGAGGCATCGAATTACCATCAAGATACTCTCCCAACTGAAAATCAACAATCTTCTCCTTCAATTGAAAATCAACAATCTATTCCAAATTTATCATCCGAAATTGAGCGGGATCCAGGAAAAAGAAGAAGAATAAGTGCTTGGCCTATTGACAAAAGGGATGAAATTAGACGGTCATACTTGATGGATGGGTCTTTCCAACCGAAACTTCATTCGTATAAAGGTCGGGAATATAAAGATAAAACTCGCCACTTTCAGCCTAGTTGGTTTGATGAGTTTAATTGGCTGGAGTATTCTTGTTGTACACACAAGGCGTATTGCTTTCCATGCTTTCTTTTTGGAGAGAATATGCATACATCTTCCCCTTCGGCTTTAGTGAGTGATGAGTTTGATAATTGGAAGAGAGTTCACCAAGGAAAAGATTCTGTGGTTCTTGGCCATATTGGTTCATCATCTTCATCTCCTCATAATAAGTGTGTAACATGTGTAGACTCTTTGATGATGCCATCTCAACATATTGATAGAGTGATTGAGAGAGCTAACAAAGAAGAAGTTGCAAAAAATCAATTGAGCTTAAGGACAACAATCATGGATGTTCAGTGGCTAACATTGCAAGGTTGTGATTTTAGAGGTCATGATGAGTTTGAAAAATCTTTGAATCATGGAAATGTGATTGAAATGATTAATTACACTGCAAAGTGGAGCACATCTGTCAAAGATGTTGTAATGAATAATGCCCCCAAAAATGCCAAATATACTTCTCCAGATATCCAAAAAGAAATTTTGACAATAATAGCTAATAAGTCCGTCGTATGATACGCGAGAAAATTGGAGATGCTTGTTTTTCTCTTCTTGTTGATGAAGCAAAAGATGAACCAGATAGAGAACAAATGGTCATCATCTTGAGGTTTGTGAACGTTGCAGGTATCTTGACAGAGCGTTTTTTTGCTATTAAAGGTGTTTCTGACACTTCTTCAGTAACACTTAAGCATGAGATATTAAATGTTATTTCTCAGTACAATCTTCAAGTTCATAAATTACGGGGTCAAGGATATGATGGTGCTAGTAACATGCGTGGGCAATGGAATGAATTGCAAGCATTGTTTCTTAATGATTGTCCAAATGCATATTATGTTCATTGTTTTGCACACGGGTTGCAGTTGACATTAGTTGCTTCAGCAAAGCAATGTGATCCAATTTGGAAGTTTTTCTCTATGTTGGACAATGTCATTAACATTGTTAAATCTTTTGCTAAGCGCAACACTGAGTTACAGGCTGCCCATAGAATAAAAATCGAGAATATGTTGGCAAGTGGAGAGCGTGAATCTGGTAGGGGAGCTAATCGGATGTCATCTTTACACCGTTCAGGTACTACTCGTTGGAGTTCTCATTATGACTCTATTATAAGTATGATAGAAATGTATACTCCAACTTGCAAGATACTTGACTGCATCACTACAAGTGGTCCAAATTCAAAGGCTCGAAATGAAGCTGAGGGTGCTTCCACAAGTATTAAAAGTTTTAATTTTGTTTTTGGATTGAACTTAATAAGGGCAGTTATGCAAATCACTGATTTTATTTGTCAAGCATTTCAGAAGGAATCAGTTGATATATTATCTGCACTTGGATATATGTCGACTACAAAAACTCTTCTTCAAGAGTTGAGAGATGAAGGGTGGGGGAAATTGCTTCAAGAAGTAGAATATTTTTGTTTAAAGCATGAAATCACGATACCCGACATGAACAACAACATGGGTCGTGGCCGAAAGCAAATGAGTGTTGAACACTATTACCACTTTGAATTTTTCAACCAATCCATAGATTTTCAATTGGCAGAGTTGAACTCGAGATTTAATGAGACATCGATTAGACTACTTGAGTTAAGTGTCGCATTGAATCAAAAAAATTCCTTTGAATCATTCAATGCGGATAATATTTATAAGTTGGCCTTGGAATTTTATCCTGATGATTTTGAACAGCGTGAGATGAATGTTTTGAAGAGTGAATTGCAATTTTATCATGCTCATGTAGTTCATAATCCTCAATTTCAAGTGGCTACTCTTGCAAATTTGTGTAAAAAGTTGGTGGGAACAAGAAAAGCGGAGGACTACAAGATGATAACAAGATTGATTCGCATTGTATTAACGTTGCCCGTTTCTACAGCCACGGTTGAGAGAGCATTCTTAGCAATGAAACATGTGAAGACTGCGATTCGCAACAAAATGGATGATGAATTTCTAGCGGATAGCTTGACAATTTTTATCGAAAGGGAACTTGTTAGCACAATAGATATAGATTCTGTTATTGATGAATTTGCTAAAGTAAAAAGTCGTGTCCAACTAACCTTTTAGCCTAATGTACTAGACTTTGAGTAGTTGTAAATTTGTAATGCACTGGAGTTGACTTTTTTTTTTACTATTTTAAAAAATTGGAGCTTATATGTTTTTTTGAATTTTCATTCCAGCCCACCCTACTTCTACGTCCTGGCTACGCCATTGCATGGCCGTAAGAATCATCCCAATATCTATTTTCTAGAGAACATTATGACTAAATTACTAAGACCTGCCTAATCTGAAAATTTCAGCGCGTCATTATCAGTCAGACTAAATTTTCATCCTTCAATTGTATGATTTGAGTATTGTTCCTAACATAAAAGTTATACATCAACTTCTTAGCTTTCAAGTGATATTAGATTGAAGTGCTTCAGACGTTGATCTAAACTATACCACTCAAAATACGGAAATCATTGCAGTTATGTGCGATAGAGACATCTTGGTGCTACATCCTCAATTTTCTTTTACTTGTCCATGTGTTATTTCTACTTTACTACCCTAAACTACCACTCATTGACTCACATAATTGACAAAACTTCACCCTAAGCCTACTAAGGAATTATGTAAGTTCATTATTGTAGAAATTACAAAATCCAATAAAAGTTTTCTACGTGTTTGCTTATTCCAAGTGTTACGTTATTTATTTGACTTTGGATAAATTATTTATACTGCTTGTTTTAGTTGGGCCTGCGAGCCATTAAGACCGTTTTAAAAAAATGATATTGTAAATGATTCGATCAAGGGACCAAGTTAAAGGATTTCTTTCAAGAAATACATTATTGTCGCCAAACGTATGGCCCATCGTTATCGTTTAGGGAATGAAAGTGTCAATTGTATGACCGCCAAGTGTATGGCCCTATTATCGCTTAGGGAATGAAAGTATAAATTATATGACTGCAAGTGTATTGGCCCCTTTATCGTTTAGAGGGATGAAAGAGCCAAGTGTATGGGTGCCAAGTGTATAGCCCCATTATACTGCTAGCTTCATTGACTTATTTTTTTATTGTGGTGTGTGGAGAACGCTAGGGTGTGGTGTTTAATTCACACCGGTTCTGCATTTACTATTGAATTGTACCGACCGTTGGGTTTTAAAATGGGGCATCAACTCATGTCCATAGTAAAAATCGACTTGAATTACCATAATTCGTTTTACCGTATTTGCACTAATATTGTATTTGATGCAGGATCCTGGCAATCGTCAGGTTAGTATAACCGTTTCGATACTGTTGCAATATTAGTTTCGTGGACAAGTTGCTTATTTGTGAAATTGCTTACTTGTGTAGCAATACTTGTTTTGTATGTGCCGTAATTAAATGTTAGTCTGATAATTTTGCATTCATTTTCACGCATCAAACCGTTTTATTCGCTAAGTAATTAGCTCAAAGAATTCGTTTCAAGTTTTCATTAACAACTCTTGCATTCCCAGTCCCTACCCACTGAGCTTGTTTAGCTCACCCAAGTTTTCCTAAAATTTTAAGAGACGAACTTGAGTCCAGACACAATACAAGAGTAATGCAGAATCTGGATCGTGTGGTTTAATTACTCTGGTTTTGCCTTAAGTATTTTTGAACTGTAATTGTACTAAGTTATTGTCATTGTATCAATTTTACTTTATTTGTCGTTTTAATAGTTCTTTCTTAAGTTAAGACTTAGTTGTAAAATTTGTAATATACTTAGTTTATGTACTTGGGTTTACTCGTATTTTGTGGACTTTTCGATAGACTTAGATTTCGTCAAGTTATATATTTCAATTGTTATACTTTGGATAATTACTCTTGTGGAGCCTAAATTGGTTAAAAAATAATAATAATAATAATAATAATAATAATAATAATAATAATAATAATAATAATAATAATAATAATAATAATATCCAGTCATACTCTGATAATTTGGAGTTTTGTGATTATTTTGTTTTATCAAATTTGGGGATCTATAAATAGATACAATTCACACTTACAAAATTGTTATCAACCAAATATTTGTATTTAAAGAGGTTTTTCATAGTTTCAAATAATCTATTTTTCTATTGTTTAATCGGATGATTTATAATCCAATTAACTATATATCTTTATATTTTAATTATCTATTGAAATTCTAAATTTTTGCAATAACTAAAACTTATTTTTGCAAAAAATATTGTTCGTGCATCACATGGTCTGAAACATACCAAATATAAGAACTAGTATAAAACAAATAATTAAAAAATCTAAATAATATAATACAAATCCCTACAATAAAATTTCAAAACATTAAACATTGACTTAAAAACGTGAATACATAATATACATGAAAAAATCCACAAAACTAAAAATATTCCCCAGAAAAAATGTAATAAGGTCAAAAATGTTGTCAGGACTATATTTTGATGTCTCCTATTTACTTAATTATTGTACTTAGTTTTCATATACATATGTTAATTTTTAATTTATTGCACAATCAACTTTTGAAAAAAAATCTCTGGCCCCAATTTAAACATACGGGTAATTTTCAAAAAAAAAAGTTGCATCTGAATTTACTACTATAACCTTGATAAAAAAAAATATAGCACAAATTTTCACACTTATTAAGAATCTAAATATGACTAAAATAAAATGTGCACGATTTTATGAAAAATTCATTTTCTAAAATCAAACACAAATATATAGTCTTGAATATATATTTTTAATAATTCTTAGGTATGATACTATTTTTTTTTTAACATCATCAATAAAAAATATTAAATAATATTTAACACATATTGTATGATGCTATTTCAAAATTATTATAATACATGAGGTAAAACTAGGGGTGTGCACATGACTTGGAGGTTACATAAATCAAACTGATATTTGAATCGAAAAAATTTTGAACCGAAAATACCAATTGACTTGTTGATTTTTCCGAACCAATCTGTACCAAAATATTTATTGGTATGGTTTTGGAGATTTTTCAAATATTTATACAGATAATCGTACCGAACAGAAGATCTGAAACTAGAACCGACATTAATTTTTTTATATAAACATATATAATATTTTTATATAATATTTTTATCTTATTTCTATTTTGATAGTGAAATAACTACACATTCTCTGAAATTCAAAATTATACAAAAAAATAATACAAATTATTAAATTAATAATTATCATACTTTATCAATTTATAAATTAAATTGAAATTTAATTCACTAATAGTAACACATTAATTTATTTATCAAAAAATATTTCTATCATATTAATTTATTTAAATGTACTCAATAAATTAAATTAAAAAAATCATATGTGACTTATAGAAAATATTTTAATTATGGTATTTGACTTATTATGATTGTAACTAGACTCATCGTCTGTCAAGAGAAAATTAATTGATATTAGAATTAGTTAAATGATTAGCAAATTGCACCTAAACCATTGTAATTCTCTAATCAAGAAATTGAGACATTGATACGATAAACTATAAGCTTACATTTCATATGTAAAGAATTTTTCCTAAAAGAAAATAATATGCAAAAATGGTTTGTCAAAGGAGAATTGAAAAGGTATCTTGAGGAGTACTATGAAAAGTATGATTTTAATGTGTTGGGTTGGTGGAAACTCAATGCAATTAGATATCTCATCTTGAGCAGTATTGCTAGAGATATTTTGGCAATTCATATTGTAATTTATATTTTTGTGTGATGGATTAAACAATTAAAGTAGGATTTAGTTAATAATTCATGTTAAACATGAATATTCTCCGATTCTTTGTTTTTGGACCAAACATGTCCATTAGAACCGGATATCCATACTGAACCATCCCAAATATGGTACAAATATTTTTTAGATACGATCTTATTCCAGATATCAATTTTTAATATATCCAAATTTTGGTACTTCTGGAGATTTTTTAATCTCCAAACCGTACCTACGCCTGTCCACGGTTCCAAAACCAACGTTTTTGGTTCCAAATAATACGGAACCAGAACTGCAACCTTGAACAGACAATTTTAAGACGGTTCCGCAACCGCCAGTTCTGGTTCCTGAACCGGAACTGTGGAATCGGTGGTTCCATTTCTTTTTCGGAACAGTGGAACCGTCTTCTATCTTTTTCTTTATTTTTTTTCAAAAATAAAATAATATTTTTTGTTTAAATATAACACAATATAATTCAATACCTAAATTAGAATATTATCTTAGATTATTTGAAGACTTTAAATTAAATAGAACAAAAAAAAAAGGAAAAAATGGACGTGAACTATCTATCTATATATCTATATATATATATATAATAATAATAAGAGACTATTCTTAGAATAGTAAATTTTATTTTTCCCGCCCATTTTTCAGTTTCTAAAAATAATTTTTTTGCTTTTCGAATTTAATTAATAAAATGAGATTTTATTATCTTTGGTGGTCAACTTTCTTTAAATAAATTAATTTCTAAAGTTATATAAAAGATTTGAGTTATATAAGTTTTCCAAATCTTTGTGCAAACTACAATAATTATTATATTTCTCCTTTTCTTTTTATTTTAAACTATAATAATTTTTTTCATTCTATATATGTTTTTGACGTATATATATCCAATTAATCATCTTTTACAGTCTTCAATTTGACACTTATATTGCATATATAAAATAAAAAAAATAAACATAATAAATAAAAGAAAATATATGATATAATACTCATTATATCATATTTTAAGAATGAGCTTTAAGAATTATGTATTTGAGCTACTGGACATCAATTTCTATATTCCTGTATTTTGACTAGCTTAATACATGTATAGTTTATATTTGAGCTATCTCATTTCTTCATAATTATATATAATTATATTTAAGTTGATTAAATTCAATCAAAAAAATATTTATTTTAATTGAAGAAAATATCTCAAAATATGTATTCAAATATTATTTGTATATTATATATTATATATATTCATGTAAGAAGAAACATATTTTTTATTTAATATGAAATTATATTGATAATAATGTATATAGAAAATTACTTCTTATATTAATAAAATACTTTTCATGTTAATAGATTTTTTTAATATTTATCAGTGTATTGACTATTAGATATGAAGTTGTTTGTTTGATATTTTTTTGGTATATGTACATATATAAAAATAAAATAGTTTTTATTTTTTGAAATATTTTATTTTCCTCTAAAATTATGTTGATAAATATGAAACAAGATTTTTGTTTAATTCCTTTAATAATTCTATCAATTGTTTAACTTTTTAAACCATGAAATATTGGAATTTGAAATGACTTTATTTTGTTGATTGTATTGAAGTTATAATACATTAACATTTAGCATTGAGAAATTGTATCTTTTTTTTTTCTTTTCAAATTGGTACTTTCTTATAGATAAAAGTGTTCAATAAATAGATACAATTCACATTCATAAAATTTATTATCAACCAAATTTATAGTTCTCAAAAGGGGTTTTAATATAATAATTTATTGTTATATTGTTTAATTGTATGATTTATAATCAAATTAATTAAATTTCTATTTTAACTATTTATTGAAATTCTGAAAAATTTGCAATCATTAAAAATTATTTTTGCACAATACAATTCGGGAATCGCCCATCCTGAAAAATACCAAATATGAGAAGTCGAATAGAACATAATAAATAAAAAATCCAAATAATACAATATAAATATCCAAAACTAAATTTAAAAAAAAAATTAAAAATTGACTTAAAACATGAATAAATAAAATACATGGTAAAATCGGCAAAAATAAAAAATAACTCCAAAAAACAAATCTAACAAAAACAATAATGTTATCAAAACTATGTTTTGTTGACTACTATTTCATTAATTATTGTACTTAGTTATCCTATTATCTTATATACACGTGTTAACTTTTCATTTATTTTACAACGAGCTTTGCCACCAATTTACGCATACAAACAACTTTGAAAAATAAATTTTCATCCGAATTTACTACTATAACCTTGAAAAAAAAAATGTGACACCAATTTTCACACTTATTAAAATCTAGACATGGCTAAAACGAAATAGGCGATGTAGGTACGCCTGTGCAGTTCTACGAAAAATTACTTTTCAAATATGGAACACAAATACACAGCCTTGAATGTATTATTTATAATCATGAAGTTTGATATTTTTTGACTTCATCAATAAAAATATTAAATAATATTTCATCTCTATTGTTTGATGCTATATCAAAGTTATTATAATACATGAGATATAATTCGTAGAATTATTAAAAAAATGCACAGTACAAAATAGAGATCTCACAATATACACCCGTGCATCGCACCGGTAAAACACTAGTTAATAATTAATATGAATAATTAATATTAAGCTGTCCACATATCCTTTTAGGGTATAGTGGAATCAAAGCCCACGTAGTTCGCTTAGCTTTTTATCTTTATTACCTTTTGAGAGTGGTGTGACTCAATCACTCCCATTTTCCGTTCCGGCTATGGACATTGTTCTTTCCATGTCAAAGTCATCGTTGAGATCCAATTGAGCTTCCATTCATTGTATTCGTTTTTCTGCTCTAGTCCAATCGGCCAACAAACATTGAGCTTCTAAGTTGTCCTGATGCAAACACAACCTTTGCTCGTCCAACATATTTCCACCGGAACTAAAAGCTTGCTCCACCGCTACAGTTGAAACGGGACATGCTAAAATCTCATTGGCTATGATCGACATGATTGGTTAACTTTGGCTTTTTTGTGACCATCACAGCAATATGTCCAAATAATCATTATCTACTTCACTAAATTCAAAGTTGTAGTATAATAATTCTTTGAAGAAGTCTGTGGTCGTTTATTTTTTTTCCCTAACTAAGCGTTGTGCTAAGCTAAATTTCCTTAGACCGGTTGAAGTAATAGGTGTATGTTGTATTTCTTATTGACTATATTCATTATAAAGTTCATTATATCTATTAGAATCCAGTTCCACGGTCTTCCAAAGGAGGAACCGTAATCGGAACTGATAAATTTGGAGTCCGAATTCAAGCTGAATATCAAAATTTGGAGCTTTATATATTTATATGCGTAAAGAACTCAATACCAAAATTCTCTTGGAAAGTTTGATCCGTTTCCAAAAGAAATTGTGTGTGTCTCCGTGTATGTACCGGGCAAGTCGATGCTACCAACGTCGGATTTAGCTAATTGAAGGAAATGACTGAAAATACGAAATTCAAACATTGAACCAAGTGGGTACAACCCAACTCCCTTGCTATTGTGACATGTGTCCCGTTGGACATTTGTCAAAACCACAAAACGAAAAAACACTAAGGGAGGATTTTCAAAATACACTTTTTAAATAACAAAAACTCTTTTACTCACACTTCTTAAAAACCTCATTTCTACACTTATCTAACCACACTTCATAACTTAACCACACTTTGACTTGGTCAATTGTTATACCGTGAAGCTTGATTAAAATACCAAGATGTCGTATTGAGTTTTATATCGGGAAGTCATACTAATTAATATATCGTGAAGTCGTACTACTTAGTATACCGAGAAGTCATATTGATTAATATAACGTGAATTCATACATAATAATTATTATACCGGGAAGTCAAACTGATTAACAATATCGGATAGTCATACTAATTGTTATACCGAAAAGTCAAATTGATTAATATACCTGGAAGTCTAACTTATTACTATACCATACCGTGAAATAATTATTCTCTTTGATTTTTCTTTAAGAATAGAACTTTTTAGGGAGTTACAAAACTATAATATTTTTCGTTTATATAATATTAGATTATTTGTTAGAATGAATTGTTTGAATTGTATTGAATTGTTTTCAATTTTTAACATTTAAACCATTAGTGTTTATATTTTCTTCAAGAATAATTTTTTTATGGTTAGTTAGATTATTTATAATCATGTTTTTTTATTAATATAATATTTGATTATCTATTAGAATGAACTGATTGATTGCAATTGTATTGTACTATAATTTCAATTTTTTAACTTTAAACAATAAGTGTTTATTGTTTAGAATTAGTGTAAAAACTAAGATTTCATTCTTATTTATAGAATGTTTGGTTATTTATTATAATAAATTCTTTTCAATTATTTTTTAAATTTTAGTATAATTGTGGCTTGCAGATAAATTAATTGTGGCTATCGTGCATAGAGAAAGTCTCTATGAGGTCGGAAAAATAATTCTCTCCATCAAGAAAAGCTAATATCCCCTTTCTCTGCTCACATATTCGAGTCATTGCCAATAATGACGAAGCTAAGAAAAATATAGGGGGTGTCTTTGATACACAAAAAAATGGGTGGTGAAAAAAAAAAAACCTAAAAAAAATGTAAATCCTAACTCAAATTCTTTTTTTTAAAAAATTACTATACTTTTATTTTAGAAATAATGGGGAGCCCAAGTTGCCCCCTCCCTCCGCCATTACTTGTCAATGCCCACTGTATCGAACTACCAAATTTTGTCAATTCATCAGCAAAAATAATAATAAGCAAATAACAAATATTGGCAATCTAGATATTAGACATGTCTTTAAAAAAAGTCCACCTACTTTCTATTTATCACAATATGCAACATTTCACGGTACATATAATTTCACATTATTATGCTTAATCAAATCATGATATGCATAATTTCGCGGTTATATGTAATTTATGTTATATACATGGAAAATCACGATATTATACTTACATCACAGTAATATAAACTTAGTTTCACGGTATATACATAATTTCACAGTATATATACAGTTTAAAAACAATAAATGAGAACAAATGTGTGTTTAAGAGATAGACAGAACAAAGTTCACTATAGGATTAAGTAAGGGTAAAGAAGTAAAACTATCTCCTTTTTGTGTAAGAAATAGGGATGGCAATGGGGCAGGGCGGGGCGGGTAATTGAATACCCGGACCCGCCCCGTGCTAGTTACCCCGCGCCTCGCCCTGGCCCGTGCCCCGCCGCGGACCCGCCCGTTTTGAATTTTTTGAACTTAAAATTAATTTAACAAAGTGTATTTTTTTTTATTTTTTTGTGAAATTTAAATATATTTTTATATTTTTATAATATTCTATAATGTATTATTGTAAATGTATTTTTTTTTGTGAAAGCTAAATGTATTTGTTTATTTTTATAATATCATATAATAATAATATTAGTGTGTATATATCTACTGGGGCGGGGCGGGGCGGGGAAGGACAATTACAATACCCAGGCCTGTCCTGTCCTTTCTGTGGGGCAGGTCCGTCCCGCCCCATCCTCAGAATGGACCGGGTCTGCCCCGCCCCAAACACCACGGGTTAGGCCGGGACAGGTCCATATTGCCATCCCTAATAAGAAAGAGTTTTTTTATGGAAAAGTGATAAAAAAAAAAAAGAGTTTTGTGTATTTGTTTTGTAGAATTTGAGCAATTATCACAAACTCTAAAACCTCCAAAATATGCACTTTCTTACACTTTACCATATGAACTAATTTTCTTTACATTTTACCCTACAAACTACACAAGTTTTGCACTTTACCATTTTACCCTACAACAGCCATCGCCGATGGAATATTCTCCGAATATTCCAGCACATGCCCTCCACGTGAGGGCAAAATTGCCTTTTTCCTAAAATTTAAACATAAGTTATTGCACTTTACCATATGAACTTTGTTAAGAATTTCACTTTGTCATCTGAACCTAGGGCGGTTTTCACTTTGCCATATCCGTTTGCAAAAAAAAAAAAAGAAAACAAATACGTGCATGCATTTATTTATTCTATTTAATACATAAAAATAACAAAAAATAAGTTTAAACAATATAGTGAACTAAACCAAAACAAAAATTTCAGTACATACTGAATTTATTTTTATATTATTATGTATATATTTTCATGTATATTACTTATTTTTGTATGATTATGTATTATTTACATACTAAATTACAGAAATAATAAATAAATATTATAATTATGATTACAACACTTATTTCTCAATTACAAATTTTTTGCAATATTTTAATTTACCGAAATACCAAACCGGAATACAGAAAAAATGTTCGATAAAAATTTGAGTTGCACTCATTATTTTGGTACAATATTCAGTAAAATGATGCGTAACAAGTTTGTGTCTAGTTATGATTTTTGTTCACTCACCAAATACATATTGAAATTAAGCGCTACTCGTTAGAATATGATATCAATGTTGTATGGTAAATCGACCAAAGTTATTTCACAAGGAAAGTTTTGTCGGGCGTGTAATTATGTGAATTTACGAAAAATAAAAATAATTCCTAAACACAATAATAGAGTTTTGAATATGCAATAAAGAATTGAGCTAAGAATTAAAAGTAGATATCTAAAGCAACTAGGGGTGATCACGGTTCGGTTTTACTATTTTTTACATTATATTCAAACCGAATTGCCACGAGCGGTTTTCCTAAAAAAATAATTCAAATTGCAGTTTTATAAAGTAAAATCGAAAGTGCGGTTCTAAGCGGTTACGGGCGGTGACGGTCGGTTTTGCGATTTTAGTCGATATACAATAAAAATTAATTTGTAGTACAAATAAAAAGTTACTACAACAACCGCCACTATAACATAAATGACATTAGGTAACACAAATGTTGTAACATTTTTTACATAAGGTACATATGTAACACATGTTTGTAACACTTTTTACATTACAATATTTATGTAACACTTTTGTAGCACTTTGTCAATATGTAACACTTTTATATAAGTAACACTTTTTAAGTATCACTTTTTTTTGTTGGGTAAATTGCAATTTTAGCCCTGTAACTTTGGGGTAGTTGCAATTTTAGTCCTTTATCTTTAGAAGTTGCAGTTTTGGTCCTGGACAATTTTGCCCTTCTGGCTAAATAGCATTTTTAGTCCTTTATCTTTCTGAAGTTAGCAATTTTATAGGGATGACAATGGGGTGGGTTGGCCAGGACCCAGATGATAGGCGTGAGTTTTGCATGTATTTTGAGGCGTATTTCGAGCTATAATGATAAGTAAACATGCATATACTCGCGTTAAATGTTACATATTCACTCCTTGTGGAAAAGATATTACACTTTGCTTATTTTGTAGGAATTTCATGATATTTGAAGCTAATTGAATAAGAATATGAGGAAAGCAAAGTAGAAACGCGGAGAATTGAGTGGATATACGAAAAGTGAAGCCTAAAAGAGCGAAAGTTGAGCGTTCACGGAAGAGACAGGGGGCACACGGGTTGGGCGTGCCTCAAGACACCACCCGTGCACCCCTGTATAAGGATGATTGAAGCTGCAGCATGGCGCACGGGTAGCCCATGCATGGGCGCACCACCCGTGCGCCCTACAGAGAGTCAGAGTAGCTCACCGGAGTGGCGCACGGGTAGGCCGTGCTCCGACGCACCACCCGTGCGCCCTACAGAGAGTTGGGGTATTCCAGCAGGGTGGCGCACGGGTAACCCGTGTGTGGGCGCACCACCCGTGCGTCTGCGCTGGAATCCCATAATCTGCAGCATTAAGCCCTAAACATGATGGGAGGTATAAAAAGGCTTTTTGGGGGGCGCACACAAGGATATTCTGGCATTTTTGGGATCTACAACACAAGACAAGAGTCAACTCTTGGAAGGAGACATCAAGGAGATAATCGGGTTGCATCGGAGCTTGAAGAACGGAGATATATCGAGAGAATGTCGACGTTCCTAAGTTTTCTTGCTTCTCTTTTAGTTTCTATCTTTTAGTTTCATTTGTAATGACTTTGAACACTTTGTGTGTAAGTTGTTTAATCATGTGTAGCTAAACTCTTGTGATTTCCGGGTTTTGGAAGTAGATTAATGAACTCTTGTTGGATGTTTTAATCTTGGTTGAAGTTATTATCTTGAAGCCTATTTGAGTACTTTGAGCTTATTCTTGTTTTATCACTTGGCCAATGGTTTAACATGTTTGATATATTGATTCATAATTCGAGAGATGAGTTTCAATATTAGATCTTGAGTACTTGACACGAATATTTGCATGAATCGAGAGATTTGTGAATGTTGTGAGGACATTTGATCTTTTGAGCATTTGGGAGTTGTATATCTTATGTTGAGTAGAGATGCTAGCATAGATATTTCAATCTACATTTTATATGCATCTCGAGAGGGAGGATAAAATAGATGTGTGATCGTCTTATAGGAGTATTGATAATAACGCGGCTTGATTAAATCGGACAACAAGAGGATTATTAATCGAAACCTTAACTCGGAAATCCATTTCATCATCTTGATATTTTTTTCATTCGTGTTATCTTATTCTTGTGTTTTAGTGAGTGAAATTGTCTTAATCTCAAAACAACAACCATCAACTATTGATCGTCTAAATAAAAGTAAAACTATCTTGGTTCAATACTTAGCCTTTATTGATTTATTAGTCTCCGTGGATACGACCTTGCTACCCTATTCGATAACGAACACCGTACACTTGCGGTGAAGCTAAAAATATAGGCGAACAAGTTTTGGCGCCGTTGTCTGTCGGGACTAATACAATTTATAGTGCTAATATTGCGATAGATAGAATTATTCTTAATTTAGACATTTTTTTTTATTTATTTTGTTTTTGTGTGACTTGAATTCCACATTATTTGACTTGTTTCTTCTAGTGGTCCATGTAGTGCATGAACACGCGCTCTAAGTGGGGGACTTAATACCGCTCATGGGAAGTTGAGGCTTTCGCAAGGAGAATCAGTGCTACCACTAGACGAGTGAAAGACAACACAACGATAATGGGGGATTTGAATGAGTTACCAATACCGCCAAACAATGGTGGAAACGAGTTACCGATCCGGTTCAACAAAGAAGCCATTCGTGATTACTTTCGACCACAAACGAATCGTAATTACGGTGGTATTGCCCATATTCCTATCAATGCCAACAACTTCGAACTCAAACCGCACTAATCAATATGGTGCAAAGAATCGTTTGGGGGTTTGCAAATCGAAGATCCTAACTCTCACCTTGCGCATTTTATCCAAATATGCAATACGATCAAAATGAACGGAGTCTCAGATGACGCCATAAGACTGCGCCTATTCCCATTCTCTTTAAGGGATAAGGCGAGAAATTGGTTGGGTACTTTGACGCAAGGCAATGTAAGCACATGGGACGAGCTAAGCCTGAAGTTTTTGTTTAAATTTTTTCCACCAAGCAAAACTTTGCAGCTCAAAAGTGAGATTACTCAATTCCGACAATTTGATTCCGAGCCTTTGTACGAAGCTTGGGAAAGATTTAGGGATTTGTTAAGAAGATGTCCACAACACGGCTTTCCGGAGGATCAACAACTATGTTTCTTTTACAATGGTTTAATGGGGCAAACAAGGGCCTTTGTAACACATGTTTGTAACACTTTTTACATTACAATATTTATGTAACACTTTTGTAGCACTTTGTCAATATGTAACACTTATATGTAACACTTTTATATAAGTAACACTTTTTAAGTATCACTTTTTTTTGTTGGGTAAATTGCAATTTTAGCCCTGTAACTTTGGGGTAGTTGCAATTTTAGTCCTTTATCTTTAGAAGTTGCAGTTTTGGTCCTGGACAATTTTGCCCTTCTGGCTAAATAGCATTTTTAATCCTTTATCTTTCTAAAGTTAGCAATTTTATAGGGATGACAATGGGGTGGGTTGGCCAGGACCCAGACCCGCCCCGTGCCTAGAACGGGACGAGGCGGATCGACCCGTTCTGCCCCATTTTAAATTAAATTAAATTACAAAAATAAATATATATATATGTATAAAATATTATTTTAGAAAATTTATTATTATCAATTTATAAATATTAAATATAATATAAGAATACATAAAAATTATATTATAATATATATTATATATGTAAAATATATATTTAAAATATATTTTACAACTAAAAATTATAAAGCGGGGCGTAGTGTATCGGGGGGGAAGTGATACCCAGACAATATGCTGTTTGCTTTCCGCATTGCTCAAGGTTTCTCTATCGGCTCCTGCGAGTTCTTTTTCAACATATTGATTATTCCAATATGTTATCTTGTCCTGGTGTTCTTGTTCATACATCGTCAAAAAATTTGACGATATCTCCTGTAGGGTATGCATCTTGAACGCTCGTACAGATCCATTTTCTCGGAGAAAATTCTCCTCACCAATTGTTAATTATATAAAATAATAAATATAACTTAAAGTTCTTAATAAACCTGGGCTCTGATAACATTTTAGGCAAAACACTTAGTCAAATAAGTCAATTATGTGCATAAGGGTATTCTTGGTATTTTGAAAATATGAAATAACCCCAAGGGACCAATTTTGCAACAACTTGAAACTTACAGGACCGAAATTGCTTAGGTATAATTAACATATAGGACCAAATTTGCAAAAACTTTAAAACTTACAGGACTAATTTTGCAAAGTCAATAGTTACAGGACCGAAATTGCAAACTGGTTATAGTTATAGGACCAATTTTGCAATTTTCCCTTTTTTGTTATTTCTTTTGTAACGCAAATAGGTAACACTTTTATCAATATGTAACACTTATATATAAGTAACACTTTTTAAGTATCACTTTGTTTTATTATTTCTTTTGTAGCAAATAGGTATCACTTTATTTAAGAAGTACTCTTGGCAACACTATATTTTATTGATTGTAACACTTTTTAAGCTATATTTTAGTAACACAAAATTATATAACTATTATTAAATCATGTCAAAGATTTATTTAATTAATTGATGTCACCAAACCTAAAAATTGTAGACATTATGTACTCTGTTTTTTTTAACTGAATTTTTTTTTCTTTTTACAAATTATTTTAGATTTGCTTTTATTTTTTTATTTTTTACGAAGGCAATTAATGTTACCTAATGTCATTTATGTTGTAGTGCGCATCAAAATCGACAGAAAAAAGTGTTACAGTACAACACTGCAATTGAACCTATGCTACTGTATATCCAAATTTTTACATTTATGACATTTAGATTATTTACCATAATGACTTGGCTGATTTTAGTTTAGTTCGCAGCCATTAGGTACTGTTTGACGCCTTAGTCCTTTACTTGAGCAGTGAAATGATGAAAAAGATTATAGTTTTGTGGAAAGATATTTTTTTCAAGATGTAGAAAGATGAAGAAATACTAAAGATGATTAGAATTCAGATGAGAGAGCTCAGATTACGGTTGGGTTTGGTGAGATATGCTATTACATAATTACCTTTATTAATTACCCATTCTATAGGCGGTCGGTTTGGGCGGTCGGTTTGTTATCTAAACCACAAATTGCACTGCCTTGGCGGTGCAGTTTTCATTAAGAATTTTAATCGCGGTTTTTAGGATAATTCGACTTTAACGGTGCGGTGCGGGCGGCTCGGGCGGTTATTTTAAATTTGTGATCACCCCTAAAAGCAACATCACAGTAGAAAGTTGTGATAAAATATATATAAAAAATGTCTAAACCATAAAATAATCCAAATATGTATACACCATATAAAAAAATAAATATCAATGTCGTATAAACCTACTTAAATCCTAAATCGTAAGCCATAAAATTATATCATTTATAATATACTTTATTGAGATGAATATTAATAAAATTTATTTTTAATGAATAAAAATATGAAAAAAGATACATATACGTAGATACATAGTTTTTTATAAATTTCTTTTAAATTGATATGGCAAAGTGAAACTGCGTAAAGTTCATATGCCAAAGAGAAATTCTTAACAAAGTTCATAACTTCATATGGGAAAGTGTAACAATTTCAGTTTGAAATTTAGGCAAAGACGATTTTGCTAATACTGGAATATTTGAAGAATATTCCACCAGCGATGGCCGTTGTAGGACAAAGCACAAAATTTGTATAGCTCGTATGGTAAAGTGTACAAAAATTAGTTGTGAAGCCCCGATTTTTGCGAGCTATCAATTGATCCTTATTGTCGTTTATACTTTTGATCGACTATTTTACCGCGTCATTTTGACGGGTAATTATTAATAATATATACATTTTGTATTTTATTTTATTTTACTTAATTACTTGTGATCATGATCATCATTAATTCTATTTTGCATTTATGATCACTTGGTTGATCATTATTACTATTTTTGTATTTATTAGTCACCTTAGAATTTTAAGGGACTATTTATTTTAGAGACTTTTACCTTATAGAATTAAGATTTTGATTTAGATTAAGTGATCATGAGACTTACAAGTGATCAAGGAAATCACTAATTATTTTGGAGATTGATATATTTCATCCATTATCATCAAATTTGGGACAAAAAAAAAAATATGGAATTACCATAATGCCATTGTAGTGGACGACCAACATGGTGAATTTTGGAGTAAAAATATCATCCAACTCTTGTACACCTACACCTTATATTAGTCATCTTGTGTATAATTATACCATTAATTCAAACATTATACACATCATCTCTCACATTACTTCTTTAATATTATTTTTGCCAATATGTTGGAAGTCTTCCAACATTCCATTCAAACCAAGTCTTGCCCATACCTTTGACCCTCAAATTGTCTCCCATGCATGAGGCAAAATGCAAGACACAAAATTGAACAAAATTCCTCTCTCTCTATCTCACTTGGACGGCCATATGGCCAATTTTGTGCCAAATTCATTTCATTTTTCATCTAACACATTTATTCTCTAGCAAAATCCTCCTCCTTCTCTCTAAAAAAACTCCCAACTTCTCTCTACTCTTCTTCTTACTTTCCTCTTCTATACTTAGAAAAAATTTCAAGATTTTCCCCCTATTTCTTCAAAAAATTCGAACCAAACCATACTACAAGGTAAGAAATTTTATCTTCAATCCATTTTTGATATCACATAGTTCATCTCTTCCACCTTCTTAACTTAAGTTTGAAATTGGTCTGGAGGTACATTTAGAAGACTTTGAAGATTAGAGCTTGACAACATTTTTGAAGAAGGACTTCAAACATGAAGAAGAACTAGTAGAGGAATTTGGACTACAAGGTAAGAATTGAGTACTAGATGTTTGATAAATGGTTTTATCATGATTTTGATGATTTTATTTTTATACCAAAACAATGTTTTTAAAGGTTGTCCAAATACTCCTAAATGATTTAAAATGGTTTTAATATTTTTTGGGAGTATTTCCTCAAGTTTATTTTCGATATAAAATTGGACAACACATTTAATGATTTGAATGATTTTGTTTTTATACCAAAACAATGTTTTTAAAGGTTGTCCAAATACTCCTAAATGATTTAAAATAGTTTTAATATTTTCCGGAGTATTTCCTCAAGTTTTACTTTAGATAAAATTGGACAACACTTCTAATGATTTTTTGTTTATATGTTTTTACTTCAAAACAAGGTTTCTAAATGTTGTCTAAATACTCCCGATTGGTTTAAAATGTTTTTACGAATTTTTTGGAGTATTTCTTGAGGTTTATTTTCGTCAAAAATCGGACAACATTGCATTTAGGAGGTCATGAGTCGCCGACCAAAGAGGCGACCGTGCACTGGGAGCAAAACATCGAAACAGAAACTTTGATCTTTCATTTTTTGGTCAGTGCAACCGGTTGCACATAGGTTCGACCGGTCGAGGTGCACCGACCGGCCGCCCTGTAAATTTTTGCTATATGTTTCAAACTTCTATTTCGCGACTGGTCGCTCTATGCTTTGACAAAGAAAATTCTAACCGTTGTGCAGCAGACAACTTTTCCCTAAATTGTGGGATTGATTTCTAACAGCTATAATCTTGATTTTAATTGCAACTTTTTTGTAGATATCAGATTCCAAGAGGAGCCTATCAAGTATCAATCATCTCCTATAAATAGAGGAAGATTTGAAGCACAACAATAAGAGAGAAAACTACAACACAACAAGATACACTCAAGAATACACTTGTTCTTACATTGTCTTATTTCTTGTTGTAATTTGCCTAGCTATTCACTTTCACATTCTTGAGGTCTAGGCTATTCTTGATTACACTTGCACTCTATTATATTATCAATTATCGAGTTGTAATCTTGAATTTTTGGGTTATCATTCAACACAAGATATCCTTGTGAGTGTTCTTGTGGTAAGAGCACACTTGGGTGATCTAGGTGTTAGGTGTGAGAAGATTGTGGTAATCTTCTTGTTGAGGTGTTGAAGAATTTGGTATTCTTCAAGGTTGAAGATTGTGGTAATCTTCACAAGGTGCCGTTGGAGATTGTGGTAATCTTCAAGTGAGATTGTGGTAATCTCAAAGGTGGTGTTGAAGAAGAGTGTGGTGCTCTTCAAGGTGTTGGTGTAAGATTTTGTTGTAATAATTGTGGTAATTATTAATAAAATCTTTTTTCTTTTTGAAATCCATCCCGGAGATACTGGGGTGGTAGTAGATTAGGCCCTAGGTGGGTTGAACTACTATAAATCGACGTGTGCTATTTACATTCCGCACCTTTGTTATTATCTTGGCGCATTTGTATCGAAAAAGAAGGCGAAACTGAAAAGATGGAGATAATCTATTCACCCCTCCTCTAGATTATCGTAGCCGCTTGGACTTACAAGTGGTATCAAAGCCAAACTCTTTGGCAAGCTCGTTTCACATCGCGAGTGAAGAGAAACGACCGTCGGCTACGAACGAAGCTCATCTTACCATCACATCCACCACCAAGCCACCACTATTTGATTCCAAAAAATTTATTTTTTGGAAAGAAAGAATGGAATGCTATTTACAAGGTTGCGGGTTCGACATTTGGAACACCGTCATAAATGGAGAATCCATTCCGATGAAAGATACACCACACACCTCCAAAGGATTCAAAGAGCTCAATGATGAAGAGAAGAAAATCATCTCTTTAAACGGTAAAGCTCTCAATATTTTGTATTGTTCATTTACTAATTTGGAATATGAACATATTGTAGGAATTCGATCGGCACATGAAGTATGACAAAAATTAGAAGCCATCTATGGAATATTTGCAAATGAAAGTATTCAAACAAAAGCATGTACTTCTCAAAGGGATACAAGCTCAAATCTAAGGAACAAGCCTCTTACAACTTTCAACTATGAAGAAGTTGAATATTGTTTTATGGGCATCAAAGAAGAAAACGAGGTATGTCTTAAACCTTCTTCTTCTTATGATATTGTTATTCAAAATGATTATAGTGATTTGCAAAATTATTTTGATGATCTTCAAAGTGAATTCCAAAATTTACTTGTTAAATACAAAAATTTGAAAAAGGAATTCAATGTTTTGAAAAATGATAAGGATAGTTTATTTACTTCCTATGAATCACTATCATGTGCTCACACCACCATACTTGACAAGGTTAGAAACCTTGAGAAAGAAAATAGTACTCTTGTTGAGAATATTGATTGCATGAAAAAGGATTTATTAAAATCCAACTTGAGTACCAATAAAATGGCTAATATTGTTGATATTCATAATTGTGATAAAGGACTTGATCATAAGCCTAATGTTATTAATCATATGAAAAAGAATCAAATTCCTATCTATGATGGTCATTATGCTCCTAAAATTGTTACTTGTTTTTATTGCGGTAAAAAGGGTCATACGGTTAATTCTTGTCGGGCTAAAAATAGCTCTAATTATTGTTGGAGACCTAAAAGTCTCAAAGCTAATCCCAAAGGACCCAAACACATGAGGGTACCACAAAACAATGTCATATTAGGTACCCGGCGAAATAATGATCGAAGAAAATTTATACCGCCAAGAAGACATCAAATGACCGTTTCATTTGATCAAAGAAAGAGAAACTATTTTCGACAAAGCCAATTTTCAAGAAGAGGATATAATCAAAAATGGGAAGAACACAATCCTTGGAAATGGCAAAGACATCATCAACAAGATGATTTTCAAAGAAGAAGAGACTTTCAACAATGGGAAGGCAACAAACCTTGGAAATGGAGTAATCAAAGAAGTCATCATCAACAAAGTGACTTCTCAAGGGGAAGATATCATCAACAATGGGAACGGCACAACCCATTGAAATGGCGTAATTGGTAACCCGTATCTCCCTAGTTAAATATGCATTTTATTTTGTTATTATGCATACTTTTATTTATGTATTTATGTCTTAATTGCAAAATGAGTTTTCAAGTATTTATTTTTTTAATTAAGGTCTTCAATATATATTTGTGCTTTTAAAATATTTTTGAAAAAGAAGACCTTATATGATGTTTTTAAAACTCTTGTGCATTTTTGTAGACTAAAGTGTGTTATCATCTCTTATGGATTTTTATGGCATGAGCTTACTTGTGATATCTCTTAGCCTACACTTTTATCACTATGATTTGTGCTAGATTTGTTTTAAGAATTGTGTAGGATTTACATATTTTCACAAATAGCCATTTACGTCATTATTTGTCAAGAAAGGCATTAATTATCGAGGTACGTTTACTTGTGTTATTCTTACTCTTATAGACTCGATATATGTATTGCCATGTGCCTATTTGCTTGTTTTTCATAGTATTTCATACTAGTGGCATTAAGAGGATTTTTAGATTTTTTGAAAGGCACTATTCGATATTTGATTGCACATATTTGCTTTGTCAAATACTTCTTTTAAATGAGGTCTCAACTATATGCTATCGGATTTTCAAATTTCGAAAGAGACCTTTTGTAGCTTTCTTAAGCTTATTTGAACTTGCATGACTTATTAGACTCTTGATGATCTTCTAAATGCATAGCATGTGTTTCTTGCTTCATGGTCTATATATATAGTGTCTATTTCTACTATGCTCTTATGCAAGATATTTTGTGATTGATAATTGAGGCATGTTTTTACACTTGGGCTATTTTTTCTTGCTTATATAAGCGATGCCATTAATGAGTTTGTTTAGTTGTGTAGATGAGAAATGAAGTACTCCAAATATTAGTTACCTCAAAATATTTGGATGTAAATGTTCTATTATGAACACCTTAGATATATTGGATGCCCTATGATGATAGTGATGAAGAAGACAAAAAGGGTATTCCGGAACAAACTCGATAACCAAGGCAACATTGGTCGAACTAAGGCGAGGTTAGTAGCTCGAAGGTATTTTCAAGAAGAATGTAATTGATTTTGATGTAACATTTGCACTCATAGCACATTTAGTAGCTATTTGCATTTTACTTGTCCATTCTTGTTTTAAGAAAATTTCAAGCTTTACCAAATGGATGTTAGATCCAATTTTTTCAATGGTTTTATTCAAGAAGAAGTCTATGTAAAACAACCTCCGGGGCTTTAAATTTTTCTAGGCCAAATGATTTTTATAAAAGGCCTTGTATGGTTTAAAACAAGCACCCCATGTATGATATGATAGACTTAGCTATTTTTGCTAAATGATTTACAAGAGGTAAAGTTGATACTACTCTCTTTGTTTTTGAAAAAGGGCAAGATTGTTTACTTGTGCATATTTATATTTTTGGTACTACTAATGAATATTTGTGCAAGATATTTTTCCAAGTTGATGCAAGGTGTACTTGAAATGAGCATGATGGAGGAGCTCAATTTCTTGCTTGACTTCAAATTATTCAATGCCAAGTAGATGGTTATATTTCAAAAGAACTCTTGAAGGAGTTAGACATTGAAAAAGGAAGAATCATCTCAACCTCTATAACTACCAATGAAGATATTGACAAAGGTTGAGAAAGGCATGTCGGTTGACAAATAAATTCGAGGTATGTTTTCTTGTATTATTCCTATAGACTCAACATTCCATATGCCTTATGTCTATATGCTCGACTTCAAAAACTATCCCAACGAATCTCATTAAAGTGCCGTTAAAAGAAAATATTTGAAAGGCACTTCTTCTTATGACTTGTTGTATCCAAAGCTTTAAAACGTTCTTATTTTTTTGGATAATAAGTCCGGTATTTATTATACGATTTTCCGTATTCAAAAATATAGTTCATCATAATCGAACTAAACATATTGAGATTCGATACTCTTTTAAAAAGGGATCGAGTTTTTAACAAAAACTTGAGATGTGTTTTATTTCGTCTTAAGGATAACTCGCGGACTTTTTAATCGTTAACCGCTGAGTATTTTACCTCATTTCGAGCTTGATTATGACATAATGAGGTCTACGTTTGCATTTTGCACGTTTTTAAAACTTAGGGGCGAAAAATTGGATTTTTGGATCAAATTTCGGATTTCAAAACAGAACTAAAAATCGGTCGCCAGTATGGGCGTGGGGCGACGGCCGCCCACCGGCTCGACCGGTCGCCCATGCCCTGGACCGGTCGCCCACCAGCTCGACCGGTCGCCCATGCCCTGGACCGGTCGTCCTGATCGAATATTTGGTTAAAAATGGTTCTGTTTCCGGACTTAGTCATTTTGGCTTATTTTGTCCATTTTTCGTCCCTTCGAATTTGCACACAAATTCCACTCCAAATTTGTTTTGTTGCATACACTTCATATCTTGGACCTATTTAGGCTTGATTATCATCATCATTGCTCATCTTTACCGATCGAATGGTAAGAATTTCATTCTCTTTAGCTCAATTGGGTTGAACCTCGAGTTTGTGGCTTATATGTATTTTTCTTGATGCAATGCATATATATTTATGATGAGCTTATTGATTGTTGATGAATGATACTTGTTAAATTGTATTTGGTGATGAAAAACTTGGCTTGATTTCATTTACAAGGGCTATATATAACTTTTTCTATTTTTGACGCCCGCCAAGTGTTCGATAAAACGTTTCAATAAAAAAATTCATCACCCACATGTTTCTCTCGATTTCAAAAGTCTCATATATTTATAGAGATCATGTTTTTGCAAATCTAATGATTTTTCATAAGCTTCTTCAAGTCGTATGATTCGACTTTTCCCTCCTATTTGGTTTATAAGCTTCAATGTCCAAATAGCTCGATACATCGGTTTAGTTGCGCACTTTGATATGAATATATGATGTATTTATCGTGCTAACATTCTTTTTGATGATTCCAAAGGGGGAGAAATAGGTTATAAGCTCTTTAGCTCAAAGAAGCTAAGATAAGCTTAACAAATAGAAGCTATAAGCTATGGCTTCTTAAAGCCATAAGTTGTGTATGATTCTTAGTCCATTGGTTGTAGTATGGACGTGTATATGTTTCTAATGATGTCTCTTTGACAGGGGGAGCTTTTAAGTTATTGATACTTAAGCTCAATATCGAATAGCTAAGATTTTAGATTATGTTTAAGTTGCTTCTATATTACTCTTGTTGTGCATGTTGATAGGGGGAGCATTTGCTATATGTGTTTGAATATCTCTACTCCCATCCTTATGTTTATATTGCGTGAAATATTGTCGCTCACAACGGATAGCTCTTTATAAGGTAAAATTGTTTTGTTTTCAAAATCGACCTTGGTAAAATTGCTTTGGTTTGTAATCATCAAAAAGGGGAGATTGTTTGATAAATGGTTTTATCATGATTTTGATGATTTTGTTTTTATACCAAAACAATGTTTTTAAAGGTTGTCCAAATACTCTTAAATGATTTAAAATGGTTTTAATATTTTTTGGAGTATTTCCTCAAGTTTATTTTCGATATAAAATTGGACAACACATTTAATGATTTGAATGATTTTGTTTTTATACCAAAACAATGTTTTTAAAGGTTGTCCAAATACTCCTAAATGATTTAAAATGGTTTTAATATTTTCCGGAGTATTTCCTCAAGTTTTACTTTAGATAAAATTGGACAACACTTCTAATGATTTTTAGTTTATATGTTTTTACTTCAAAACAAGGTTTCTAAATGTTGTCTAAATACTCCCGATTGGTTTAAAATATTTTTACGAATTTTTCGGAGTATTTATTGAGGTTTATTTTCGTCAAAAATCGGACAACATTTCATTTAGGAGGTCGACTAAAGAGGCGACCGGTACCTGGGAGCAAAACATCGAAACAGAAACTTTGATCTTTCATTTTTTAATTGGTCAATGCAACCGGTTGCACATAGGTTCGACCGGTCGAGGTGCACTTCGACTGGTCGCCCTGTGTAAATTTGTTGCTATATGTTTCAAACTTCTATTTCTGTGCGACCGGTCGCCCTATGCTTTGACAGCAAAATTCTAACCGTTGTGCAGCAGACAACTTTTCCCTAAATTGTGGGATTGATTTCTAACATCTATAATCTTGATTTTAATTGCAATTTTTTTTGTAGATATCAGATTCCAAGAGGAGCCTATCAAGTATCAATCATCTCTTATAAATAGAGGAAGATTTGAAGCACAACAATAAGAGAGAAAACTACAATACAATAAGATACACTCAAGAATACACTTGTTCTTACATTGTCTTATTTCTTGTTGTAATTTGCCTAGCTATTAACTTTCATATTCTTGAGGTCTAGGCTATTCTTGATTACACTTGCACTCTATTGTATTATCAATTATCGAGTTGTAATCTTGAATTTTTGGGTTATCATTCAACACAAGATATCCTTGTGAGTGTTCTTGTGGTAAGAGCACACTTGGGTGATCTAGGTGTTAGGTGTGAGAAGATTGTGGTAATCTTCTTGTTGAGGTGTTGAAGAATTTGGTATTCTTCAAGGTTGAAGATTGTGGTATTTCACAAGGTGCCGTTGGAGATTGTGGTAATCTTCAAGTGAGATTGTGGTAATCTCAAAGGTGGTGTTGAAGAAGAGTGTGGTGCTCTTTAAGGTGTTGGTGTAAGATTTTGTTGTAATAATTGTGGTAATTATTAATAAAATCTTTTTTCTTTTTGAAATCCATCCCGAAGATACTGGGGTGGTAGTAGATTAGGCCCTAGGTGGGTTGAACTACTATAAATCGACGTGTGCTATTTACATTCCGCACCTTTGTTATTATCTTGACGCATTTGTATCGAAAAAGAGGGCGAAACCAAAAAGATGGAGATAATCTATTCACCCCTCCTCTAGATTATCGTAGCCGCTTGGACTTACACTAGACCCCTTCTTTCCTACTCTTTCTTTTTTTTTTTCAAATTTTAACACCCCTTTTCATTTTTGAGAAATAGGGGCTGACCTTAGGAGATTTTGGAGTTGAACCAAAATTTCCAATTTTTAAGCTTCAACTAGTCTCCAAACACCTACTACACAAGGTAAAGTATAGTCCTTCTCATTTTCTTATCTCCTTCTTTTCTCTCTAATTTTTCTCTCATTTTTCTAACTTCAAAATTTTGATATTTCTTGACTTAGGGGCTGACCTAAGAAGCCTCATCCAAAAATTGTGAAATTATCCTTTTATTTCACAATTTCCAATTTTAAGGTGGGTGGAAAAATATTTTCCAACTATTAGGTGTTTTTATTAAATGCATGTAGAAAATTTGATCACGAGCCTTGAGATATATATAATCTATTGATTGCATGTCAATTTTATGTATCAAGTCATGAAAATTTTCAAGAGTTGCTCAAATTTGCTATTTATTGAATTTTAGGTGCATGCATGTGCAATTTAATGTTTTAATTGATGAATTCCTGTATGTATTGGACATGCATGTGTATGATCTTTAAAATCTATGTTTTGGATGCCTTATAACCTGGAAAAGTCGAGCATAATTGATTAAATTTCAATTTTGGACTTAAAAATGTAAAAATGGAAAGTTGGTGGACTAAATTGCAAGAAAATGAAAGTTAAAGGACCCCTCTGCAAATTTCAAAAATCGGGACTGTACTCAGGTTCAAAAATGACCTTTGGACATTTTAATAAAGTTTTAAGAGTTTTAAGATAAATAAAATCAACCTTTAAAAGCCCAAGGACTAGATTGTAAAATTTTGAAAGTTTAAGGGCTAGTTTGCAATTTTTAAAACTGCACCAGACCTAAACTTTAAAATTTGAAATTTTTACTCTTAAGGTACTGGGAATTACATATTTTAAAAGTATTCCAAAAATCCAAGTGGTTAGGGCTTGGAAAGTAATTTTTCAAAAATTGAGGGACTAATGTGTAAAATACTAAACTTGAGGACCCAAATGAAATTTCCAGGACTTATGCAGCCCATGCACCTGGAAACACTAACTTAACTATAATTTAATTATATTTTGGACCCAAGGTTCAAATTTCATAAAAATTGGACCCCTAAAAGCCTTAAAGGCAATTATTTCAAAATGGGACAAAAATGATATTTTCAAAAGTTAAAGGACCTACACATATTTATTTTAAAAACTGATTTTGTCCCAATATCCCACTAACCTTAATGATATTTTCCAACTGGAATCACATTAAAATCCCTTCCGGTTTGTGAGTTCCGATTATTTTAAACTTAAGGTCCAAATTGGCAATTTTTACAAATTTGGGGCCAATATGAGAATTTTACAAAAGTTCGACCTCAAAACTTTAAACACCTGAATCTTTGGACAAATTGGAGAATTTAGGAACTGACCTCATAATTTTTCAAGGTCGGGATATTTATTTATTCAATTTTTAGCCCCAAAAGTATTGGTTTTTACAAAACGGGGCTAAATTGCAATTCTTCTTTTATAAAGGACCTAAATCAAATTATTTCCTCTTTTACTAAAATAGCCCTGGACTCTTTGACTTGAAGATTTAGTTTAATTATTTTACTTTCCCAAAAATCCTTGACTTATCGGATCAATTTGACCGATTAATACCCAATCGCGGAGCAACTTCCTCGCTTTGCGATTTGAATCTATAACGGGACTTATGTTCCACCTAATCTTTCAAGATATATAAGGTTGCTTATCCTCCCGATAATCATCTTCATCCAAAAACTCCACCAACGCCAAAATTACTCTCGCGTTATTTCAAAAATTTTCCTAAAACTGCTTCCCTGAATCAATAATACTGATTTGCTGGTTGGTGATCGCATGTACTTGTAATTACTTTCGCTGAGTCAACTTGGTGTGTCGAGCTCACGAATCGGAATGGATACGTCGAGGGGATGGAATGGGGGCAGCTCGGCTGTTATTCCACTCTTCCCCATCGCCCTAATCCCGCAATCGAGGGACGGAGTTTGTCCAAGAGAAGCGGTCGTAGTACTTGAGGTATAATCATGATTATGACAGATCCGAGCCTTGCAAGCTCCACTGTGGATTTTGTCTTTGCGCTATGGAGCGATAAGGTGTCGGTCTTGGACCATCCCGCTGGGAGTTACAAGGAAGAACGAAGGAATCATTGTTCGATCCACACGATTCCGGAGTTATCGGACTCGTTTGGTTGGCGCTACAAATCCGTGACGCAACCGCTACTTGTTTTGCATTGGTTGGCGCTACAAACCGTGACGCAACCATTATTTGCCTTGCATGGGATTGGCGTTACATTTCCGCACGCAATCCTACTGTCTTCGATCGAATCACATAGTGCCTGTGTGACCATGAACTGTTTTCTCAAATCGTATAAGTATATTACTTAAATATTTTATCACGACGCTTGAATAACTGTGTGTGAATTCATGCATCATACTCACGCGTTTTCATATAACTGTTTTCTCACATTAACTATATTGTGCCACACTTGCACACGATCACCCCATCCACTGAGATTTTTGTCTCATCCCCACCTATTTTCTAACCTTAGATGGAGATTTCGTTGAAGATGCGGAACCGGCCCTGGATTGAGACCTTGTACTCCGCTTGTTGGATTTACTACTTTTTCTTGTTGTTGATTGGACTCTTTCCTTATGTTGTTATCAGACTCTTGTATTTCTTTCCATTCCAGTTTATAACTGAAGGGCGTAGGACCCTTTGACTTTAAGTTGCTATATTTTGTTAATTTTCGGGATGTAATATGGATTATGGATCGTAGACTGTAAGTTGTATTTGTACTTGTTATTTTATTTCCGCTGCTATTTAGACTCTGTTTCATTGGGTTCTCGTTGATATTTGTCTGGACTGTTTGGTTTTGTATTTAAGTTGTGGATCGTCGTCGCATCCCGTTTGGGGCGTGACAGTTAGAGTGGTATCAGAGAAGTAAGATGGAAACTTACACCGAGCTGACCCAGGATAGGACCCTCGGTCTGTGTTTTGGGTAGTACCACGACTTGACCAATTAAGTGTGAAATCGATTTCAAATTGACATAGAACCGTCTTATTGATATTTGAACTAAGTTAGAACGCATATTTTGAGATTTCATAGTCATACTTGTCTTGACTTAGTTGATTTTTGACTGATTTTCCTTATTTGTCCTTCCTTATTATCTCCCTATCTTTCCTCTACCTTTGGTCGATCCGCCTTAGTTTTGTTTGATCGGGATGGAGCCGATGCCGCTTCATGGTGGGATGTTTTCCATGCCCGTCTTTGAGCGGGAATATTACCGGGCACTAATGATTCACGGCACCGGGGAGAGTGATCGCGCGACCACGAGCTAGCCCAGAGCGCCGGCGTAATAGGGACTGACTCGCCGCTTGGCGAGAGCCAAGATGAAAAGAGCGAGCCGACCACCTGTCATCAAGGACCGAGACAATACCATAAGAGCGGGAGGACCAAATACTGAGTATCCGGGAGCGCTGGATAACATGCGAGAGAAGATGAAAAAGGCAAGTGACGGCCGAGAAATGGGAGATTGACGCCCGCCTATCCGCGACTCCGTCGAGCGCTTGAGAGAGACCTCATCAAGTAGATGATCATAGAGGACCTGCAGACAGGCCCTAGCTCGAGAGACGCGCACCGAGGTCGCTTTGGCGGCTAATGCTCGGCCATTACCACCGCCAAGTGGGCCAGCCCACTGACGCCGAGGAGGATCCCGAGGAGGATCCAGTCGACATTGGAGAGCCGGAGACACCCAAGGCTGCTCCACTCGATGAGGCTCAGGGATTTGAGTAGTGGTTGGACTTCGTGGATTGGCCCGAGGTTGAGGCGCCACCTCGCCCCGACCGGCCCGATTATGGACATAGCTGCGAGCGACGATGATGGAGATCTCACTGATTAGTTAGCTGATTGTTAGTTTGTACTTCTGTTGTTGAAGTCGTGTATTCCAGTGTTGTACCTTACTACTATTGTACTAGATTCAGATGTATCTGACTTAGTATTTCTGCTGTTGTACTTTTGGTGTATTCAAGTTTTACATTAATGGATATGCCTTTTGCTATTTATTCAGTGTCTTGTGTTTGATGTTACTTTCCCTGCGATATCACTTGCTTTACGCAATAATTATTGTATTCATTTACTCGTGAATCGCAACTAACGCTTCAAGATACGAGAATGGCCGAACATCGAGGGCGTGGGAGACCTCGTCGCGTTCCACGAGGGGTTGATGATGTACCCAAGGACCGGGCACCCTCTCCCGATTACACCGCCTCCTCCACCGCAGAGACAATTTGACCGCACAAGCCTTACAACAAATACTGGTTTTATGAGGCAACAAGCGAGCCTCAACCCCGTGCCCCGAACCCGCCAAAGAGGCGGACGATCGCACGCGTTGGAGCGATTTTCTGCGGTTCGACCCACCAGCCTTCTTGGGAGAGTCGGACGATCCAAGCGCGAAGAATGGGTAGAGAAATTGAGAATATCTTCAATGCTCTCCAATACTCGAGACGAAAGCGAGAAAGTCACACTCGCCGTATTTTCGTCCTGGAATCGGCTGCAGAGACCAGTGGAGGCGGTTGAAATGAGATGGGAACAGACTGGGTAGTCGAACATAGGGAAATTTCTTGGCCGAGTTCAATGAACAGTATATTCCACGAGGTTGTGAAAGAAGCGCCGAGATAAATTCCACAGATTGAGCGAGGAACTTTGTTGTAGCTCAAGACGAGTCCGAATTTCACCGATTGTCCAAGTATGCTCGGGGACAATCAAGATCAAGAGGATAAGCTTTACAAGTTCACTCGAGGATTGAAACGGAACTTGTAAGCTTGATTGTTGATCGTTGAATCGACAACCTACTCACCAGCAGTAAAGCGACTCTCCGCATTAGTCGAATCAACCGTATTGGGCCATGATTGAGAATAGGCCATCGAATAGTCTTAAGAGGACAGCTGTGGGACAACCATCTAAACCGCCTACTAAGTTTCAGAAGGGACCAGTTAATAAGACAGATAAAAGAAAGAGACCAGTACAAGGAAAGCCGGGTCAAGTGTGTGCACATTGCCAGAAACGGGGCATACTGCCAACGACTGTTGGCGTAAACAAGGAAGGTGCTTGCGCTGTAGTAGTAATCAGCATCAGCTGCAAGATTGCCCGAGGTACGATGATCGAACCAAACAGACGCAGCCACAGAAGCCGGGAAATGGCTAGGGAAATCGGGCAAGGATGCCCGCTCGAGCTTTTGCACTAGCCGGACGGGAGGCTCTCGGAGGCAAAGATGTGGTGGAAGGTACGCTTCTAGTATCTAACCACTACGCTAAAATATTGTTCGACCCTGGATCAACGCATTCATTTGTTGCACCGCATTTTGTACACAAACTGCATGCATGCATGGAACATATGCCTATATGTCTAGAAGTGTCAACTCCTATGGGTGCAAGTCGGATAACATATATTATCTATAATGCATGCGAAGTTAAGATTCTTTGAGATAAACTTTCCGCCCGAGTCAACTTGGTGTGTCGAGCTCACAAATCGGAATGGATACGTCGGGGATGGAACCGAGCAGCTCGGCTACTATTCCACTCTTCCGGCCCATCGTCCTAATCCTGCAACTGAGGGACGGAGTTTGTCCAAGGGAAGCGGGTCGTAGTACTTGAGGTATAATCATGATTATGACAGATCCGAGCCTTGCAAGCTCCATTTGTGATTTTTTGTCTTTGCCTATGGAGCGATAAGGTGCCGGTCTTGGACCATCCTGTCTGGGGAGTTACAAGGAAGAACGAAGGAATCGCTGTCTGATCCACACGATTCCGGAGTTATCGGACTCGTTTGGTTGGCGCTACAAATCCGTACGCAACCGCTACTTGTTTTGCATTGGTTGGCGCTACAAACCGAGACGCAACCATTATTTGCCTTGCATGGGATTGGCGTTACATTTCCACGCAATCCTACCTGTGCCTTGATCAATCACATAGTACTGTGTGACCATGAACTGTTTTCTCAAACTGTATAAGTATATTACTTAAATATTTTATCACGACGCTTGCGAACTGTGTGTGAATTCATGCATCATACTCACGCGTTTTCATATAACTGTTTTCTCACATTAACTATATTGTGCCACACTTGCACACGATCACCCCATCGGCGAGATTTTTGTCTCATCCCCACCTATTTTCTAACCTTAGATGGAGATTTCGTTGAAGATGCGGGAACCGCCCTACGGATTGAGACCTTGTACTCCGCTTGTTGGATTTACTACTTTTTCTTGTTGTTGATTGGACTCTTTCCTTATGTTGTTATCAGACTCTTGTATTTCTTTCCATTCCAGTTTATAACTGAAGGGCGTAGGACCCTTTGACTTTAAGTTGCTATATTTTGTTAATTTTCGGGATGTAATATGGATTATGGATCGTAGACTCGTAAGTTGTATTTGTACTTGTTATTTTATTTCATTGCTATTTGACTACTGTTTCATTGGGTTCTCGTTGATATTTGTCTGGACTGTTTGGTTTTGTATTTAAGTTGTGGATCGTCGTCGCATCCCGTTTGGGGCGTGACATTAGTTCATGTGGTGTAAAGTGCAAAAAACGATATAGTTTGGAGGGTTTAATGTTTTTTCCTCAAATCAGAAAGGAGTTTGTTTGTACACACTTGGTAGCATCTCATTATGCCAGTTGAGGGTATCTCATCTCGTTGATGAAATAGTTGTGACATGCGAAGGTTTTATCTCATATACAAACAGTTGTGGTAGTAGTTGAAGTGATTTTTTTTTTCTTTTTGGGTTTGGTAATTTTATGAAGTGCTAGGAAGCTCTAATTTAGAAGATAAAATGATTGAAATAGGTGTAAGTGAATTAACTCAATAGGCCTTTAATAATCTTGCCATATTTTCTGTAAAATGAAATAGTTGAAAAGGAATTGTCTGATGTAAAATACAAAAGGTTCAATTTGACCGGAAAAAAAAAACTTTTCTTAATACCTAAAAATGCCTAAAGAAAGTGGTAAGTGGCTTTTTTAGGATTATTGTATGAATTGTTCAGAAGCTTTAATTTATAAAATAGACCGACTGGACCTCCGATTTCATGTACAAAAAACTCATGGGAAGGAATATGAGTTTGGTATTTGTTCGGGATAAAATTGTTTTTTTTCAATATTTTCTATTTTTAATAATTTTATCCATTGTTAAATTTTGAAATTACTTAATTAATTATCCAATATCATTATTCATTATTGGATCACGTATATAAATATCCACTCCTTAGGATGTTGAAGTTACATTTCGGAGAAGTTATCATCTCTTTTTAAAGCTAATCCAACCTATAGACAACTTATAGATATAGAGAGGTTTAGATGAACTTCAAAAAATATGAGAAAAACACTTTCTTTTACACAAGAAGTTTACTATAGGATAGTTTGACCAAGAGTGTTGTAACATCTTGGACAATATCTTTCTTAAATTTGTTAGATTTCTTTTTGGGAGAGATTATGTTATGGATGAATGGTATAGGACATGCATTGAAGGATTCTCTCAGTTTGTAACAGAATGTTACTTTAGGCCATCTCCAACCATAAACTCTATTTTAACTCAATTATTGCACTAAAATAGTGTAAGTTTTGCACCAAACTAAAAATCCATCTCCAACCCACCTACTTCAAATTTTACACTAAAAAGAATATTCCTAGAATATTATTTATATTTCATTTACTATAACTTTTTTATTTAATTTTGTATTTATTAAAATCTTAACATAATCATACATCAAGTATTTCTAACCTTTAGAACATTTTATTAATTTATTAGTAATTAATTTCCATTACATAAATAATTGAATTAATTAATAACAGTATAATATATAAATAATTAATGCTTGAAATATATTTGTGAAGTATATACACAATTTTGTAGAAAATATAGAATATCGAATTAAATTTGTGTTCTATTTACAAGACTTCTGTTGTTACATCATTAGTGTTCACGAGTAATTTCAAGAGTATGACGTAAACACTTGTGATGTAACAACAGAAGTATTGTAAATAGAATTAATTAAGAGATAGAGCATTTGTAACATAGATTTAACTAAACGAACATCAAATCACATTAGTATTATTACATTATAATACAAAAACACAAATAGCAAACGTACATTCAAACTGACCACACACAAGAATACATGATAAAAGACAAGCTGAATCAAGCCAAAAGCAGAAGCAAAACACACACACGGGGAGCACAGAATCCAACGGTCAATATTAATTAGCACGGAAACCTCGGAACCAACGGACAAAACAGAGGTAAGCATTCCCTATTACGCGAAATAGGGGGGAGAAAATTCGGCGCTTGATGGCACCTCGGACGGGAACTGTCGCAACGGCCATTGTGTGTTTTTTGTTTTGTTTTTGGTAAAGTGGGAAAGTTGTAAGAACTAAGGCAAGTGAATATGAGTATTTATAGGATTGAATTTGTTGTCTTTTTAAAAGCGAGGATCTTTGACGTCGTAGGATGTTTGCTCATTGGAATTTGGAGGTTTGACTCGAAGTCCCCCGATTGACTCTGCGTGTGGATTTTTCGTCGTGGGATGAAGAAATTGTTGGTGACAAATTTAGCAAAGCCGCAAAAGTCCCAAAAGTCGTCGGTCGGTTTGGTCCTACCAATCACAAATTTTATACGACTTTTTTTGCATAATTCTTATTATTTCACTTGCAACAATTTATTTCGTCAAGTATTTAGTTATGATTTTGCTAACATATTAATAATCAAATATTCAATTTGACAGGTTTGTGTGTCACAAGATAATTCTAAGATTCAATGACCTTCAAGCTGGAAATATTATCTATCCTTTCAAATTAGTCAATTTGCCTACTGACACACTGATCTCTTGACTCAGAAGTGTCAGTCGACTAGGCCGGTCAAATGGAACTGGAACCGACTAAGAAACGTGAACCATGGTCAATGGTTTCACAAAAAAAAAAAAGAATCATTGACCGGTTCCCGGTTCTAATTACGGTTCCTTCTTGGGAGAAATCGTGGAACCGTTGGTTCCAATGAATATTTTTCATTTTTTTAAAAATTTGGCTCTATATATATTCAGGATCGTTGCAGATCAATGGTCCTAATCACTTAAGTGAATGTTATTAAGTACTTTTGGAACGGAAGTCGGCCTCTATATAAAATGAATTTTAAAATAAATAAGTTTATTTAAATATTTTTGTATTTATCATAAATAAACGTATAAAAATTAAAATTAAAATCAAAATATTAGTTTAATTTATACAAACTTACTAACGAGCTTGTTCACGAACTAACAAATCGAAGATCTAAACTTAAGTTTTGTTTATTTATTTAACGTGTCTTGTTAAACAAACTCAAATAAGCTTTTATCGAATCAAACTTCAAATATTTCACCAACAATTTGGTTCATTTGCAACATTTGAGAGGAGAGACAAAGTCCTAAAAGTGACGTTCTCACGTTCATTAACCACGGCGTGTGCCGCGTAACATATGTCGTTGGAACAATGTACAAACAACATATTCAGTAGTCCAAAATCTATAAATGCTATTGATAGAGGCATTTCAGCAGCAAACGAAATAGTTTCTACTTGCGAAGGTTTTGACTCATAAAATTCAAAAAGTTCAATTGTACCCAAAAAAAAAAAAAACATTTTTATGTTTTTTGGTACCTGAAAATGCATCTTGTGAAGATAGTTGAAGCTGTGTTTTTTGGTTTTTCAGTTTTTTGGTAATTGTATGAAGAGCTAGGAAGCTCTAATTCAGAAGATAAAAACGATCGAAATAGGTGTTAGTGAATTAACTAAATAGACCTTTAATAATCTTGTCATATTTTCTTATTTGGAGAACTCACAACAACTATTCTTCAGGTGCATATTGGGTAAACATTCGGACTTGACGCAATAGCTATATAGGTCACCCAAAGAGGAGCGTCATGCAATATTTTGATAAATAGGAATGGTATAAACTCAATACTTTGATAATTGATATTCTTAATTTGAATCAGAGACGGATCCAGTAATTTTTTACAATGGGAGCTCAAAGTAAAAATATTATAAATTATATAAAAAATAATTAATGGAGGCACCCAATGTTTTTTTAACTAATTTGTATATCTTTAAAAAGTACAAATAACTTGTAGGCACACTTGACCTAATCAACCCCATATATTAAAAACAAAATTGACACAATTCATCACCATATTAATCTTGGACATGTGTCAACTTATCATTCTCCAATTTCCACATGGTTGCTTCACATTTATCAATGTGGCATTCCTATGTACTAATTAATAAATAAACTAAAAATCAAGGATTCTATCTACACTATTTTTTAAATCTGTTATCTTTTAATTTTAAAATAGAATAAATTTAAAATATAATGGATATCTAAAAATCAAAAATTCTATCTATACTATCTTTTAAATTTGTTATTTTTTAAATTATACGTATAAAATAAACTGCAAAAACAATGCAAGGAAGAAAGAAAAAAAATTAGCATTGATATTTTTTTAATAACCGAGAATATATAGAATAAATAATCCTAACTCTACCTTTTACATAGCTCACAAATATTTTTGAAAAATCAATGTTGATCTATTTAACTACTTGCATATTTTGACAAAGCTCTGTTAGTTCATAATCTATAAATGAATAATATCTTTTTTAATTTATATGATAACAAATCTAAACGATAAATCAACCATATATACTAAAAAAAATATTACATTTTAAGCTAATGTTAATGTATTTTACAAATTATTTTTTTATGAAACTAAAAAGTATTCAACTTTACAAAACGAATTAGTTCAATGGTTATAGTAATAATAAAAGACAAAAAAAAAATTGAAGACAGTTGATGACATATAATTGTATAATTGGATAGGCAAAGGTTTGTTTATATGATTTGTTTCTAGAATCGTTGTTTATATGTGATTTTGAGTTAATTAGCTAGTTAGGATTCAAAGGCAAAATTTGTTTTTTTTTCCTAGTGAAGTATAGTTTTTATTTAGCTTAAATATATGTCAATGATTTCGGATTCAATCTATAGTACTGATTACATTTTATTTTATTCAGAATGAGTTCAAATAATATAAATGTTTCTTTTTTCAAAACCAACTCCAATCCAAATTATCGATCGTTTAATTTTTCTTATATATACTTTCTTGAGTTCTTTTTGTACATATATGTCTTTTTTCTAAAAATCACACAACTTTAGCCGATAATTATATATCTATCACAATATATCGATACATTTTCACAAAATAATGAAAAGTATTTTGAGTTTAGACTAATTTAAAATATTTGGTATAATTCTCACTTTTTTTGCGTCCTCTACCTGTTATTATGAAATTCATCTCCAACAATTTACAATCAAATTATATTATACAAATATTTTGTAACAGGGTGTCGTTCTAGTATTATATAATTTACAATGTCATAATATTATATAACGCATTTAAAAAAAATAAAATTATATTGTACAACACTTTATGCATCAAGTTTATAGTTTTACATAGGTGTGTCAATTTGAGGGACGACACAATAGCACGACACATACACAACATAAAATTATCGGGTTTGGCCTTTTGGGTCAGGTGTTATCGGATTCAGGCCGTTATTGGGCCGACCCAACCAGGATGTTAAGAAATGGGGTCCAAATCAAGCCCGTTAAAATCGATAAGACTCGATAACTTTAAACAATATTTTTTTAACATATTTTTTTCTAATCCTAACACCCTAATGGGCTTTATATATGATGATGAATATTACAAGAAAAATAATATTATAGTATATTAGTAAATAATTTTACTAGCCAAATGGTTTAAATCGGTCAATGGGCTATAAAAGTAATAATAATTAATAAATAAATATAAATAAGTTTGTTCACCGGATTTATTGGCCATGTCTGGGATATCAGATTTTTATCGTGTCAGGTTAAGTTTTGTTTGGATTGATGCTTATTGAGTCGGGCTCTTCTCCCTATAACAATACTGCCAGCATGATTTTCCACCCCATATTTTTTACACAAATAATTTTGTATAAATGATAAAGAATATGAAGAAAATAAAAGCTATGGGGCACATGCCCCCATAAATGGGAAGTGTAGCTCCATCATTGACTTGAATTACATCATGAAATGACACTTAAGTACGAGGATAAAATGATCGTGGGAGGCTGGAACTCAGTGGAAACCTACGGTTGGATAGAGGGGAGTCCAACATGGAGCAATCACTTGGAGGACAACTTTTTATGCCTGGTAGTTGAAGATATTAGGGACTTGGGAGTTATTGTGCATTCTTGGAGTTTACATGGGGCAATTTTTAAGGAGTCCGGGTTGTTTTCCCGAGGACTAGTCATGTGGGAACATGGTCTCGATTATAAAAAAAATGCTCAATAAAGATATCAGTTAATTGTCTCCATCAGCACATCACATTATTTTTCAGTTATTGAATTTTCAAATAATTATTTTTCTTCACTGATGGGGACCATTGTAGGCCGACCTAATAAAATTGATCTGGAAGGCCGAGTTGGTAAGTACGAGAGGCCAAAACCCTTATTGGACCAATTTATTAAGGGCTCAAATGAGTTTGGGTCAACCTATAATGTAAGACTGATGTCGAAGAGGGAGCAAAGTGGACCGACCTGCCCGAGATAATCTGATGGATCGAGCTTGTGAAGAAGACAGCGGAAATAAGTTTGGCCCGAGCTATGAGGCCCAGTCAGAACCCAAAAGAAAGGCTAGTAAGACAGTTGGATTTAAGGACCTTCTAGGTCGATCTCTTAACCTTATGGGTCGAACTATTAGCCCAAAGGTCGACCTCTTGATCTTTGGGTCTGATTCAACTTCAAGAGTCGTTGGATTGAGCTAATGGGCCAAAAATGGGCCGACCTACTGACATATGGGTTGATTAGTTTATTTATGGGTCTCCTTAGGACCAATTTTAGTGGGCTAGAACATGGCGGATCCAGGATTTTTTAAATGGGGGTACGATATTTTTTTTAAAAATATTACATATAAATATTGTTTAAAATTTAAAGTCATAGAACAAAACGCTGTTTAAAAATTTGTAAAAGTTGACCATGTAACCCTACTTAAAAAATTAATACATATGTAAAAGAAATAATTAGAATAGTTATTAATTAGAATAACTAATAATGTTTAGTAAAATTATTGATATTATTAGATTTTTTGTTTTTTTTGATATTTTTAGTTTTGTAGGTTTTAACTTTTGCCATGGTTTATATATTCAAGTTATTAAGTCAATTTTTTAAGTTTTTGAAATTTTATTGTGGGGATTTGTGTTGTTTTATTTGAATGTTCTAATTCTTTTTGTAAAAATAGGGGTACAAATTTATTATTAATTTTTTTTCACTAAAAAATATTATTGGATTTTTTTAATTTGGGGGTACAACTGTACCCCCAAGATTGCAGGAAAGTAAGCTTGGGCTCACTCAGCTTGGTTTGGCACGATAATCACAAGAACCTATAGATTGCTCATAAAAAGGTATTTTTCAGGTTAGATTTCATACTCACACTTTTCATAATGTTAATACTTTCATACTTTTCTTTCAGGAGGTAACTCTGACTTGAGCATATTGGAGAGGACGCAGAAAACCTTTTTCGATCCCCTTTTCTAAAGTCGGTTTTGTAGGCTTCGGTTCAACTCAGCATAAGAATTCTGTTTTATTAGACGGGGGACAATTTTCGACCAACCATTCACCAAAATGAAAAATGTGTGTGGATTAGTATATCGAGAATAAGAAAAATACTTATAATTACTCAATTTAAACATTAGTATATCCTAATATAACCTAATCCACCACAAAATACAATGCTTACGAGATACTTACAGATGAAAATGTTTTTCAAAATATATCCTATTCATTTTTTTCCTAGTAAGCATCCAACACTAGCAGATCATGCAGAAATGTTAAAAGGGTCAGAGTCAGCTGACCTAGACCTTTTAAACCGGAAAAAAGGATTAATTTAGCCGAATTATTTTGACTCATTTAATCCGAGCTTTTTTTACCTGGACCATTTAGCTCGAAGCCCACTAGGGCTAGCCGAAGGTTAACCGGCTAATTTGCCAGCCCGTCATTTTTTTTAACAAAAAATATATATAAATATAATTATAATATTCTATGTATTTTATATTATCTCTTACTAGTAGTATTTTTCAAATTCACCTTATGATTTTAGTTTGTATGATTTGAGTATTTTTTTTAAATAGTTTTTAGTTATTTGTTTACTTATTTTAGTTATACAACTCATTCATGATATTTTTATATTTTTTTTTTACAATTTGATTTTAATAATATACATAAAAACAAACTACTTACTAACAGTTTATGTTGTTTTATACATTTTTAGATGAAGAATAAATAGAAGATTATACTTCATCCAAAGAAAAGATAAAATGTGATTGAGGATGGTTTTTTATTAGTAGTTACTTACTAGTATACTTGTGTCATATTTATATGATTTTATTTAAGAAGTTTAAAGTTTGAGTATTTGAATTTTAAGATATTATATATATATATATATATATATATATATATATAGCAACTATAAACCATGTGTTATTTTTATTTTTATGGATTATTTAATTTTGTATATTTAGTTTGAATGTTATTGTTATGCATGTATGTTTTAGTTTAAAATTTAGATTAAAATATAAATTTAAAATATGTTGACTTGTAGCCCGATAGTAGCTTGTTTAGCCCCAAACCTGATAGCTTTAGAGTTAGGTGCATATTATCAACCCGTTTAATAGTGATTTATTCAACCTAAAGTTATTTTATCCCTAAATCTACTAGGGTTGGCCAGATACTGTTACAATCAACCCATTTAACATGTCTAAGTCATGCTCCATATTTTGCCCAATCTAAATATACCAACACTCAACTATAACTGATATCATTAGCTGGGCCTAGGAGATTGCATTCAATTGGGCCTAGGCCCACAGTTTTGCAATCCTCATATTTTCTGGGCTTATGTTAAGGGGAAGGAATTTCTCTCTCTCTCTCTAAAAAGCAAAGTAAGCATTTCTCAAAAAAAAAAAAAAAAAGAGTGAAGTAATTTTTTAATATAGACATTTTTTAATATAGACATTTTTTTTTGTGTGGATAACAAATACAAAAGCAGGAGTTGAATTCAATCATGAGAAAGTCGAAAAACAATGAAAATAATTGGTTTGTGTGTTCGGTATTGATAATTTTTTGTTATAGGTGTCATGTTTCTTAAGATTTTCTTATTAATGTTGGGTAAAATATTTTGTTTTTGAAAGTACAAAATGATATATATATATATATATATAATTAATTATATTATTATAATTTAAAAATGAAAATGGTGTTGCTTTATAGCAAGCCCAGTTATGTTTCCTACAAGAAAAATGTATATTAAAGTTATATGTTGTATTTATCTAACGCGAGAAATTTATAATATTATAAAATAAAAATGTAACATGTTGTTTTATTATAAGTCTCATTTTATTGGAAGATAAAGAAGATTAAAAGTAAACTGTATTGGAAAAAAATATATATAGTTAAGTTATTACTTAAGTACAATTACTTCTAAATAAAATAAAGGAAATATCATATACCTATGAAGCACTGATATGGATACGGGACACGAATACGATATGACACGGGTACAGGAATACGACATATTTTAAAATTTTAAGGATACGAGTATGGTATATGTATACATATAAATTATATATTTTTATATTATTGAAAATACAAACATACTAAGTATAATTAAAAATACAATGTTTCAAATATAAAAAACCAAAATTTCATAAGTACTCAAATCTGAAATGTAATAACTCACATAGACACAGAAAAATATGCTGGAAAAATGAGCAATAGAATAAATTATGTATATTTTCATGTGTAGATATATCCATGAAGTATCAGATAAAATATCATATCGGATATGTATTGAAGATTTAAAGACGACATCTCATTGATGTGTCCATGCGTCTTAGTCAAATACTAATCAAATATAATCCCAATTTTTGCATGCGTGGAAACATATGGACTGTCAATAAAATAATAGGTGATAGCACAATCCATTTTAGTTGCTGCAATACGTGGACAACCAACACAAGGTGTTAATTTGAAAGTTCTTGGAATACCAAAATTACCCTTGAGGCAAGAGAGAGATTCTACCTTACTTCCACACCCCAATTTTATACGGGGTTGTAAACAAATTCGGTTAAGTTGAACGCATCGCTACTCAAAATTTATTTAAATTTTTACACAATTTTAAGAATTGTTGTTGAACTAGATTTGATTATGAATATTGAATCCAATGGATTTTTCTAAACAGTTTAACTGACTCAACATATAATTGACCGAACTGAGGATCAAACCGAAATGGCCTGAGGTCTAACCAAAGCCCATAAAAAACTCCTTCTTAAGGCCCAGTTTCTAGAAACCCTTTGGGCATGCTCGAGATACATATCTGCTTGAGTGTTGGGGATTTCTATGAGTGCTCGGCATTGGTTATAATCTGGATGAAGTTTAATGGATTAGATAAGATTTGATAACTAATTCTGACAGATTCCCTATAACCGTCTCCTGAAAATCTGGAAACCCTAATTATATTTGTTATAAATACCCATCTCTCAGGTATGGTTAACCCCTTATGCACTTTTGATATTTCATTATACATTTGAACCGACATTCCCTTCTTTGAGCACTATATCGACTTGAGCGTCGGAGTAAGTAGCGGGAGCAACCTCCGGCCCCCATTTTGCGGAGTGTACGGGCGTGGCGCGAGCTCGGCTAAGTTCGTGGCGGAGTTTGCTCAGCATAATCATCGGAGGTTTTTGGGTAACACTAAGTTGGCGCCGTCTGTGAGAAATATTGGCTGAGACGTGAGTTTTCAAGGTTGGTTATGGAGGATCTGCGGAGGAATTTGACTGAGGATCTGAACCGTAGTCCCCTGGTTGATACTCCAGGGGGAGTGACGCAGGAGGGAGGTGTACATCCACCACCACCTCCGGTGGAGGGTGTGCAACAGGATAATCCAGGGAGTACACCACCATAGAGGATCCGGACTGGTCAGAATGGATGAATGACCTCCAGAAAGAGGTAAGGGAGGTTCGAATGAGAGTGGCAGGGAAACCTGTGGGGGCTTCAGCTTGGGTTCGGAGGGGGACACCATTTATGGAGGAGGTGGTGGCTGATGAGCTGCCGGTTTCTTACAGAGCCTTGAGTTTTGAGTATGCCGGCAAGACGGACCCGTGGGATCATCTTTGCCGATTTGAAAATGTGGCGCTGCTGCATAGATTCTCGGATGGAGTGATGTGCAGGGTGTTACCAATGACTCTTACCAAGTTAGTGCAGCAGTGGTTTAGCCAGCTCCCCCCGAACTCAATAAGGAATTTCGACGAGTTCAACTCGGTATTTATGCACCAGTTCACTAGCTGCAGTAAGTATCAGAAGGCCCCTTTGACACTTTTCAGTATCAAGCAAAAGGAGGGAGAAGGGCTGAGGAGTTATATCCAGTGACTTCACTGTTTGCGAAAGGCTGGGAGAGTAGCCTTTCGGCCGGCCCTTAGATTTTGACGAATGGATTGGCTCAGGGATTGAGGGATGGAGAATTTTTTAAATCTTTGGTAATTGAGCCTGCCAAAACTTTCGACGAACCTTTGGCTAGGGCAGAAAGGTATATCAATCTGGAGGAAGCCATGAGAATGAAGAAGGATGAGGGAAACAAAAGGAGAGATAAGGGAGAGGACAGAGAGGATAAAACAACCCAAAATAAATCAAAAGCTGAAGTGTCAGGAGGGAGGCCTAGATTCGATAAGTACACTCCGCTAGTGGCTTCTCAGGGAGAAGTATTTTCAACAATTGAGAGGCGCCTGGACTTGAGGTGGCCAAGGACGTATTCGGAAGTTCCTAGGATAGAAAAAAGCAATGAGTTTTGTCAGTTTCACAATGAATATAGGCATACAACGAAGCAGTGTACCCACTTGAAAGACGAAATTGAAAGGATGATCCAGGCAAGACATTTGAAAGAATTTGTGTATGTGGACAAGGAGAGATCGAAGGGTAATTATCAGAGGTGTCATAATAATTACCAGCAGAGGCAAGAGCCGGAGAAAAAGCCGAAGGAGGATAAGAATCTTCCCCCTCCACCTCCAAGGAGGGGGGTGATTCAGATGGTGATCAGGGGTGTCATTCGGGAGGGGATTCTCGGAGGGCTAGGAAGAGTTATGTTAGGGCTGCAGCTGCGGAGCAGGTTCAGGAGCAGTTGAGGATTGAGCATATAGCGGTGGGACCAAATATCCAGTTTGGACTCCAAGACAGGAGAGACATTGTGACTCCGCACAGTGATGCCTTTGTAATCACAGCAACAATTGCGAACTATGATGTCCAGAGGGTGTTCGTAGATACAGGTATCTCAGCTGACATACTTTTGTATGAATGTTATAAACGGATGGATTTGCAGGTTGAATTAGAAATGGTCGATACTTCCTTGGTTGGTTTTGCGGGAGGAACGATCCAGCCGTTGGGGATAGTTACCTTACATGTGTCCTTGGGTAAGGAGCCATTCAGGAAGACTAGGATGGTGAGATTCTTGGTGGTAGATGCCCTTTCATCATATAACGTGATGATTGGGAGGCCTTCTTTGAATGCATTCCAAGCTGTTGTTTCAGTATATCACTTAAAGATGAAATTCCCTGTAGATGATAAGGTGGGGGAAGTAGATGGAGATCAGCACATGGCGCAGAGATTGTATGTAGAAAGCCTCCAGATGGCTGAAAGGGGAGAGGCTCATGATGATGATAAGGGGAAAGAAAAAATCATTAAATTAGATGAGGATCCGATGGAGCACGTACAACTGAATGAAGAACTAATGTTGGTAGAGTTAGTGCCGGGGGAACCTGATAAGGTCACAAAGATCTTGTCAAGGGATCTTAAAGAAAGGCTGGTGGAGTTCCTAAGGAGCAATGCTGATGTGTTTGCATGGTCTGCCAGTGATTTGGTGGGAATAGACCCAAGCATAGCTGAGCATAGGCTCAACATCAATCCTTCCTATAAACCAGTGATGCAGAAAAAGAGAAATTATGGCCCTAAAAAGGACACAATTATCAGAGCCGAGGTGCAGAAGTTGCTGAATACAGGACACATTAGGGAAATTCAGTTCCCAGAATGGTTGTCCAACACAGTTTTGGTTCCTAAAACCCAAGATGATTAGAGAATGTGCATAGATTTTCAGGATTTAAACAGAGCATGTCCGAAAGATTATCATCCCCTCCCGAGGATAAATCAACTGGCCGATTCGACCTCTGGGTATGAGTTGCTTAGCATGATGGATGCTTCTCAGGGTTATCATCAAATCCGGTTAGCAGAAGAAGATCAGAACAGTGTGAGCTTTACCACCTCTTTTGCTACTTATTGTTACGTAGTGATGCCTTTTGGATTAAAGAATGCAAGAGATACATATCAGAGATTGGTGGACAAGATGTTCAAGGGCCAGCTCGGGAGGAACATGGAAGTATACGTGGATGACATGTTGGTGAAAAGTGTGAAGGCAGTAGATCATGTGGAAGATTTGGCAGAAACATTCGATACACTAAGGAGATATAAGATGAAACTTAATCCTAAAAAATGTGCTTTTGGTGTAAAGTCGGGGAAGTTTTTGGGATATATGGTGACAGAGAAAGGAATTGAGGGCAATCTAGAAAAAGTAAGAGCTATACGGGAAATGGCCCAGCCCAAAGATGAAAAGAATATGCAGTGCTTAACGGGGATGATAGCTACTCTTAATAGGTTTATCTTGAGGTCGGCAGAAAGAATTTTGTCTTTTTTTTAAAGTATTAAGAAAGGCCAAGAAATTTGTGTGGGATGAGAAATGCCAGAAGGCATTCGAAGAATTGAAAGATTACTTAGCTGAGTTATCAGTGTTGACTAAACCAATACCAGGAGAGCCTTTGTATTTGTATATTTCGGTGGGAGAGCAGAAAGTCAGCACGATATTAATTAGAGAATAAGGTTCGGTGCAAATGCCAGTATATTATGTGAGAAAAGTATTGAGAAATGCGGAGGTAAAGTATGCAGAAATCGAGAAGGCCAACTTAGCCCTGATGATAACAGCTCGGAGGTTGTGTCCATATTTTTTGTCACAAGTAATTGTCCAAACAAATATGCCACTGAAAGCCATAATGAGTAAGCCTGAGGTATTAGGGAGATTGGTGAAATGGGCAATCGAGCTGAGTGATTATGACGTAGAGTTTCAAAACCGAACTGCTATCAAGGCTCAAGCCTTAGCAAACTTTGTGCGGGAGTTGACAAAAATATGACCGAAGAAGGAGCATGGATACTATTCGTGGATGGATCGTGGGTAGTTCGAGGATGTGGAGAAGGTATTATCGATCATCCCGAGTGAGGGGTGTAGAGTAGCTTTGCCATAAGATTGGGTTTCAAGCTTTCAAATAATGAAGCCGAGTATGGGGCCTTTTACGAGGAATTCATATGGCAATAGACATGGGAGCATCTAAGATTCTTATACATGTAGATTCCCAATCGGTATACAAGTAAGTAAGAGGGGTGTTCGAAATTCGGGAAGAAAGGATGAAAAATTATGTGGAAAAATATAAGATCCTTGAGAAGAAGGTGAAATAAATTGAGATCTGCCATATACCAAGGGAGGAAAACGTAAAATTGCTAGTTCGGTTGTAGGAGGTTATGATAGAAATATTACTCTATTGATAGATTGGGATACGGTTCTGAGTTTGGAAGTAGGATAAATAGAAGAAAATGAGGATTGGAGGATTCCGATCCTAGCATATCTGAAAGAGGGGGTGTTACTGAAGGATACGAAGGAAAGGGCTCGGTTAAAGATACGGGCAACTCATTTTTGTATTTTAGGAGAATTGTTATAAAAGAAAGGTTTTAGTACACCATTGCTAAGATGTGTGAGCGGTAAGGAGGGAGAATATGTTCTGAAAGAAATACATGAAGGATGTTGTGGAAATCACATGGGAGCCAGGACTTTAGCAAACAAAATATTGAGGGCAGGATATTTTTGGTCGAGCTTAAGAAAATATGCAGCACAGATGGTGAAACGATGCAGAAAATGTCAAGTGCATGCACCTTTTATACATATACCAGCTGAGGAACTCATGACTATGAGCTCAGCTTGTCCATTTGCTAGGTGGGGAATTGATATTGTGGGACCTTTCCCTCAGGCCTCGGGACTTGAAAATTTCTGAGAATGGCAATAGATTATTTTAGCAAGTGGGTGGAGGCTGAGCCACTGGCTAAGATAACTGGAGAGGTTGTCATGAAATTCATTTGGCAGCACATAGTTTGCAGGTTCGGGATACCCCGAGTGATCATTTCAGATAATGGTACGCAATTTAATGGAGCAGGAATTCAGGAATGGTGCAAAGAAATGAAAATTAGGCAACACTTTACTTCGGTGGCCCACCCACAGGCAATTGGGCTGAAGGAGGTTACGAACAGAATTTTGGTTCAAGGACTGAAGGCTTGGCTAGAGAAAGCTGGAGGAGCTTGGGTCAAAGATTGAGCTCCATATTATGGGCATATAGAATTAATCCAAAAGAGGCAACAGGAGAAACACCCTTTAGTTTGGTGCATGGTATGGATGCAGTCATACCAGCAGAGATCGGGATGGAAACCCACCGTATTTGAAACTTTGAAGAAATACAGAATGAGTTGAGGACTCAAGAAGCTTTGGATATGATCAATGAAAAGCGAGAAATGACATTCTTGAAAATGGAGAGAACAAAGAGTCGAGTCCGAGCTAGTTATAACAGTAGAGTGAACAAGATGAGTTTTCAACTGGGTGACTTGGTGTTGAGAAAAACGGATGCAACAAAAAATCGAGAAAAACAAGAGGCTAATTGGGAAGGACCTCTCAGAGTGACTGCAATGTTGGCAGGTGGTGCTTATGAACTCGAAGAGGTAGATGAGAAGAAGCTACCTCGAGCATGACACATTGCTAACTTGAAGAAATATTACTCTTACGTAAATAAGTACGGTAGTAGATTCATGATATCTACAAAGTTTTTCTTTTAAATCTCGATGTAATGATGAGAAGTGTGAATGAAAGAGCTCGCGCTTTATTATGACCAAAATAGTGTGAATATAACATGAATTTGACTAAGCACTTTTATCTCGGTCAATGAATCGATACCGAGCTAAAATGCTTAGGGGGTGGATACCCATGAGCTAAGACTAGGTAATTTTAGCCTGATCACCGAAATGGTCCAAGGCTAGAATTCTTAAGGGGTGAACACCCATAAGCAAAGCTTGAAGCTAAAAATACCTGCAACTTGGCTCGAACTTCGATAAATTGAAAATTTGCCCAAGTATTTTTAGCTTTGTCCCCGAGGTGATTTGAAGCTAAAAATACATGCAGCTCGGCTCGAGCTTCAAAAAATTAAAAATTTGCCCAAGTATTTTTAGATTTGTCCCCGAGGTGACTTGAAGCTAAAAATACCGTAGCTCGGCTCGAGCTTTGATAAATTAAAAATTTGCCCAAGTATTTTTAGCTTTGTCCCCGAGGTGACTTGAAGCTAAAAATACCTGCAGCTCGGCTCGAGTTTCGAAAAATTGAAAATTTGCTCAAGTATTTTTAGTTTTGTCCCCGAGGTGACTTGAAGCTAAAAATACATGCAGCTCGGCTCGAGCTTCGAAAAATTGGAAATTTGCCCAAGTATTTTTAGTTTTGTCCCCGAGGTGACTTGAAGCTAAAAATACATGCAGCTCGGCTCGAGCTTCGAAAAATTGGAAATTTGCCCAAGTATTTTTAGCTTTGTCCCCGAGGTGACTTGAAGCTGAAAATACCTGCAGCTCGGCTCGAGCTTCGATAAATTGAAAATTTGCCCAAGTATTTTTAGCTTTGTCTCCGAGGTGACTTGAAGCTCAAAATACCTACAGCTCGGCTCGAGCTTCGAAAAATTGAAAAATTTCCCAAGTATTTTTACCTTTGTCCCCAAGGTGACTTGAAGCTAAAAATACCTGCAGCTGTTCGTCTATTTTTATAGCTTCACCGCAAGTGTACGGATCAGTTTATAGAATAGGGTTTGCAAGGTCGAATCCACAAGGATTAATAAATTAATATACCAAGTATTGGATTATAATAGTCCTATTTTTATCAAAACTATCGAAATTTGAAGGTTTGGTTTTTATTACTACTCAAGCAGAAATTAATCCTAAAATAACAAAGCAAAGAGTTGATTGAAAGATCAAGTAGGAATGGATGGATTCCTGGGCTATGGTTTCAGTTAATATCCCACTTTTATGGTCAGATTAAGCAAACCAAGATTAAATGTATTCTTCTCTATAGACCAATCACCAAAGTAATTTACCCTCTCTCTCGAGATGTATGTAAAAGCGTTGATTGGAATATATATGTTAGCATCTCTACTCAACATGAGATATCCAACTCCCAAAAGTTCAAAAGATTAAAAGATCTCACAAACATTCACAGACTTCTCAATCATGCGATCTATTTGCGTCAAGTACTCAAGATCTAGTATTGAAACTCATCGGTTGGAATTAAGAATCAATACATCAAACAAGTTTAGATCAAAGGCCTTTTGATAAAACAAGAATTAAAGCAAAGTACTTGAATAGAGAAAGAAAACATTAACTTCAATTATCCTTAATCATCACATAAAAGTATTTATTAACCTACTCCCAAACCCGAGAATCACAAGATGTTTAGCCCAACATCGACGATAAACAATTCATAGACAAATTATTCATAATCGAAATCTAACTAATTGAAATAACGATACGATGGAATGAGTGACTCGGGGATGATGACGATCTCTCGATCTATCTTCAATCCTCGAAGGTGTGGTTGCGGTCTTGATCGATCTCTCCAAGTTTCCAGTGGAAAACTGCTCTTTTCTCTGGTTTCTAGGGTAAAAGTCAGCGTGTCCTTGTTTGTGGCCGCCTCGGGTCTATTTATACTTCGTTCGGGTCGAAACCTAGTTGAAATTGAATGAACCTCTGTTTTTCCCGCAGAGAAGCATGGTCGTGCCCCTTTGGCACACCCAGCCCGTGCTGGATGCCGAACAACTTGTACAATTTTCTCAGTGGAGCACGGGCGTGCCCATATGGCACGGGTTGCCCGTGCTATAGGTCGAACTCTGGGTCTTCATGTCTGGGTTGAGCACGGGTTGTGCTAGAGGAGCACGCCCTGCCCGCACTCACCTGTAGCAACAAGCCCTTGGCTATTTTCTTCCGTTTCTTGCCCACTTCATCCAACTTCTTCTTGATTCGACTCCAAACTTCGTCTCTCATGTCAAGTATTTGCGGTTGCAATGCCCGAATTATTGCCAAAATTTCTACAAATATAGATAAACTCCTACAAAACGAGCAAAGCGTAATCCTTTTCCACAAAATAGGAATAAAACCCTATTTACCCATATAATGCATGCATATCCACACATTCTAGCCAATATTAAGCCCCAAAATACATGCAAAATACAAGTCAATCAGCAGCTCGGCTCGAGCTTCAGAAAATATGTGAACAAAGCAAGCAAAAGAATAAGAGTTTGGGAAAATAAAAGTTTCATTGAAATTCAAAGGGTGAGTTCATGGATTCAAAAGGTGATTACATTAGAAGGAGAACAAAGGCATAACTTAAGATGTAGCCTAGGTAGCAAGAGTATCTTTGATCCCATAGTCAGTGGGAGCTCCTCAATGATTTCTAGTTCGAGATCTCTACCAGGGGGAACAACAGTTGAAAGGCCTCTCGAGCCTGGGGGTGGAGGAGCTAAGAAGAAAGCTCGGTCTACCACCAGTTGGTGGAGAACATATCATAAGAAATCGGGAGATGAGCTTAAGTTAACTTGATTAGCTTCAGCGGAAGAGATGTAACCCTCGGGATCAGTGGCAAGAGCAAGAGTCGCATCCCTATAAAAGGCTTCGGTAAAACCTTTCTCTCGACCTTGGGCTTCGTCTTGGTCAATAGCAAGGTGAAAATACTGAAGAGCTCTAACAGAAAGTACATCGAGAAACTCCTCAGCACTAAGAAAGTTACTCTTAGCAACTTCTCGATCTTTCTGGACCACAGAGCACAACACTCTGGCAACTGAAGGAAGTTCTGAATGCTAGCTCGAGCTCCCTCTTCTCAAGCTTCAGCCACTTGCTTCGCGGTTTGAAGTTTAAGCTTCTCAAGTTCAGACTTGAGGGTATTTATCTCTTCATCCTTTTGGGCAAGGGCATCCTTTTGCAGCTCGACCTCATTTTTACTTTTTTCCAAGATCTTGAGCATCTTGGAATCTCTTTTTTTGAGCTTGGCCACTTGGGTTTGGAGGTCATTACGCTCATTTACCAGTTCGGGATTAGCAAAACCTACGCGACCTCGGGCTATTATTTCTGAAAGACGGAGTAAAGCATGTGGAATAAAAAATAGAGCAAGTATGAGTGAAAGTTTAGGACAACAAAATAAGAACATAAAAGAAAGAAGTATTTACCTTGGAAAAATTAAGGCTAAAACTGTCCACCAGATTAGAGGCAGAGGCTTGTTGTAGAGGATGACGTTCCCGAGCTGGGCAGAGGCCCTACAAGAACTCAGCAGCTATTCGGGGGTTAAAATTATCCAGGACCGGAGATTGAAGGAAAAAGGTATGGTTAGGAGTAGTGATGTCTCCCGAGCTGCTCACAGTTTTGGATTTTTTTTTGAGTAGAATCTATGGCAGGAGGAAGGTGTTTCTTCAAAGTCGGATGGCTACTGGGGTCAGTGAAATCTTTGATCACATCCTGAGCTGAGTCGGGACGAATAGTCCGGGAGGACTTGGGAGCCTACTGCTCGGTAGGTTGAGATGACGCAGTTGGTTATACCAGAAAATGTACAATGGCCAAGCTGACTGAACTCCGATGTATCTCCGACCGAACTCCACTAGTAACACCGAGCACCTGCAAGAAAAGGGGGGCCGGAGGATTTTTCCGGCGTACCCTCTCCGACGCTCAAGTCAGATATCAATTCAAAGAGGATAAAAATAGCTCAAGTATAGTGTGGCTGAATAAAAATGCATTAACCTTACTCATACCTAATGAATGCCTATTTATAAGGTTTACCGTTAGGGTTTCCGCCTTTTCCGGAAACGGTTAAGGAGAATCTGTCAGATGTTTGTTACAAAATCTTATCTAGATCTGATCATTTTAGGTTAAGCTTACAAATACCGAGCTTGAATGTCAATCCCGAGCACTCTCAGTCTTCTAGAAATTGGGCCTTAAAAAGTGAATCTCAATGGGCCTGGAGTTGGACTCTGATTGCTAGAGCCCATTCTCTAGCTCACCTATTCCATGCCGGATCAACCAGTCCCCCCACTATAGCCGAGCTGCGCGTAGGAAAAGCTTGGTTATAGTGTTCCCCTAATCACAGAGGCCGACCTCGTAAAACCGAGCTGTCCAATATACATTGATTTCTATATACCGAACTTCTTGCCGCCCTATCGTTTGAAATTCCCGCCTCTTCGAGATCCGTGCCACTGTCATCATTGCCCTATTGATGGGGACGCCCGTCCCCCGCCTAATGCATCCTTAGCCGATTTTCCCTTTCATCGACGACTAAGATTCATCGCCCTGTGTACTTGTGCCGGTCTCTTCTCCTATATAAAGGGGCTCACCATTTCATTTCTCACTTTTGCAAATTTCTCTCCCTCGAACGATTTCCGGCAGCCCTCCAACGTCCTCCGGCGATTCAGCACCTCCACTCCGGCGTGTAAATTTTCTTCCTCATTCTCTTCTACTTAGGTACTCTCCTAGCCCTATTTTTATTCTCCCATTTCTATCTTCTTTCTCTGTTTTTCTTATTTTGTATAATAGTATGTCTTCCCCTGTAAATCTTTCCTCTGCGGGTACCTCAACGGATCCCGAAATAAGTCGTTTCGCGGCTTGGGTCGATAACCTAGAACTTTCTTTTGAAAATGACACTTACTCTGCTTCACACCATACCGAGGACTCTTCCTCAAATCTCCCCGCGAGCTCGAGCTCTCTCTCTGATGATAGTTATTCTAATATAGAAATAAGGTCATCAGTCCCGACCTCCCATTTAGATAGTAGTTTCAATGCCACCGCCATGTTTGCTAGGAATTTAAAATATCTTTGTAAAAATATAAGTATTCCTTCAACTTTTAAATTAGCTCTCCCCAGCTCTTACGATAGGCCGAACCGACCTCCCCCAGGTTTTCTAGCCTTTTTCTCTGGGCAGATTGATGGTGGACTTCGGTTCCCTATCCATCCTCTTATGACTGAACTCTCCGCCCTATATCAAATCCCTTTGAACCAATTTTCTCCCAACTCTTTTCGACTTATGACCGGTTTCGTCATGGTTGCCAAATTTCTCGAAATTGACCCAACAGCCGAGCTCTTTCACTCTCTATTTCAAATAAAGGTCTCTACTACTCGTGGCCTCTTCTATCTCTCCTCCCGAGGTGATGCACGATTCCTCGGGAAATATCCTACTTCCAATAAATTTTGGAAGGATCGCTATTTTTTTCTCTCATCTCCCGAACCCTGGCCCTTTCCTACCCAATGGGTTTGGGAAGTTCCTCCTCAAAGAAAAGTAAATATTAGGAGGCGAAATCCCGATCTCCAAGTTCTCATAGATCGGTTAAATAAGCAAGAGTATGATCTTTCACGACTCGCTCTTGTCCCGCTTCTATTATGGCATTTCAAATTAAGCCACACTCGCCAAGCTCGGGAAGACCTCGGTATTCATCTTTTGCTAGTACTTATTTTCTATTTCTGTTTTCTTTTTTATTTTACTAACTCTCATCACTTCTTTATGCAGCCACCCTTATGGAAAAAGGCTTGCCGAGAAGGAGGCTCGCTTCGGTTAGCATGAACATTTCAATGAGCCGAGCTCCTTCTCAAGGAACTTCTTCCCAATCTCTTCCTTCAACAACCCCTGGTCAACCTCATGCGGACTGTGCCCCTAAATCCCCGAGGACTATTCGTCCCGACTCCGCCGGGATGTTATCAAAGAATTCACCGATTCGAGCCATAACCCGCTCCCGAAGAAACGCCAACCCTCTCGCTTTGGACTCTTCCCGGAAAGTCTAAAATCGTGAGCACTCGGGAGACGTCACTACTCCCAATCAAACCTTTTTCCTCCAAACTCTGTCATGGAGAATTACAATCCTCACACACATGGATTTGAATTTCGCAGGCCTCCGCCCACTGAACGCGCCCTTTGCAGCAAAGCTCTCCGCTTCCGAGCCGGTGGATAACTTTAGCCTTGACTTCTCCAAGGTAATCATTTTCCTTTTTCATACTCCTGTTGCATTATTTCATACCTTTACTTATGTTTGTTTTCCATTCTTATCTTGTAGGCCTTACTCCGCCTCTCCGAGATAATTGCCCGAGGTCGCGTGGGCTTTGCCGATCCCCATCCGGTTAATGAGCGCAATGATCTTGATTCAAGTAACCAAGCTCAAAAGAGAGGATGCTAAGATGATCAAGATTTTGGATAAGGGCAAAGCCGAACTTGATGAGCACAAAGCCGCCCTGGCTCGGAAGGATGAAGAAATAGGAGCTCTCAAGGCCGAGCTCGCGAAATTTGAACTTGATCCATTGTAAGATAGTCAAGCTCGAGAAGAAGGTGCCCGAACAAGTGTTGAGAACTTTCTCCAATCACCGTGAGTGCCGTGCTGGTTCAAAAGGCTCGGGAGGTGGCCAAACAAAGCTTTCTTAGCTCCGAAGAGTTCTTGACGCCCTTTCGATGGAGCTCTCCAATATTTCCACCTAGCCTTCGACCAAGCCGAAGCCAAGGTCCGGAGAAGGGCTTTACTCGAGAAGTTCGACCGACGCAAGGCCTTAACTTTGCCACCGACCCGAAGGATATAAACCTTCACGAGGCAAACCGGGTCAATCTGAGCTCCCCTACCGACTTCCTCAATCATATCCTCTCCCTTCTGAAAGCCAACCAAGCTTCATCTTCGGCTCCCTTAGCTCTTCCGTCCAGCTCGGGAGTTGATTCTGCTCTTCTTCCGGAAAGGCGATAGAGATATCGAAATCTCGGACGAGGCTCCCTTAACCGTAGGACACGGCATTAAGGATACCCCCCCTTCTTAGCTTTTGTAAATATAATTTGGCCTCTTTAATTCTATGTACTTCATATTTTATGTTTAATGAACTTCTCCTTTAATCGAGTTCTTTTCCTTTACTGCTTTCTATCTTCAATTTTTCAAAGCTCGAGCCGAGCTCTAGGTATTTTTAGCTTCAAGTCACCTCGGGGACCATGCTAAAAATACTTGGATAAATTTTCGATCTTTCGAAGCTCGAGCTGAGCTCTAGGTATTTTTAGCTTCAAGTCACCTCGGGGACCATGCTAAAAATACTTGGATAAATTTTCGATCTTTCGAAGCTCGAGCTGAGCTCTAGGTATTTTTAGCTTCAAGTCACCTCGGCGACCATGCTAAAAATACTTGGATAAATTTTCGATCTTTCAAGCTCGTGAGCTCAGGTATTTTTAGCTTCCGGTCACCTCGGGGACCATGCTAAAAATACTTGAATAAATTTTCGATCTTTCAAGCTCGAGAAATTTGAGCTCTAGGTATTTTTAGCTTCAAGTCACCTCGGGACCATGCTAAAAATACTTGGATAAATTTTTGATCTTTCGAAGCTCGAAAGTGAGCTCAGGTATTTTTAGCTTCAAGTCACCTCGGGACCATGCTAAAAATACTTGGATAAATTTTCGATCTTTCAAGCTCGAGTGAGCTCAGGTATTTTTAGCTTCAAGTCACCTCGGGACCATGCTAAAAATACTTGGATAAATTTTCAATCTTTCAAGCTCGAGCGAGCTCTAGGTATTTTTAGCTTCAAGTCACCTCGGGGACCATGCTAAAAATACTTGGATAAATTTTCGATCTTTCAAGCTCGAGGTGAGCTCTAAGTATTTTTAGCGTCAAGTCACCCGGGACCATGCTATAAATACTTATGGGTATCCACCCCTCCGAGCTCGACTCTCGACCATTTCCATGATCAAGCCCGAGTTACTCGTTTTAGTTCTCGGGTATCCACCCTTTAGATCGCTATTTATTTATTTTCAAGCTAAGGGTGTTGAATCGAGATTTTGCTATATTCACACGATTTTAGTCGATGGGTCCACTACCGAACTTTTGTAGACATCATGGGTCCACTACCGAACTTCCTTTTTCTTAAGAGTAGTACTTCTTCAGGTTAACAATGTTCCATGCTCGGGGTAGCTTCTTTCCATCTAACTCCTCCAATTCGTAAGCACCACCCCAAGATCTTAGCTTACTCGAGAGGTCCCTCCCAATTAGCTTCCAGCCTTTCCTCGGTTTTTCAGAAGATCTGCCTTCCTCAACACTAAGTCCCCACTGAAACTCCTCTTGTTCACTTTGCTGTTGTAACTAGCTCAAACTCGACTTCTTACCCGTTCCATCCGTAAAAATGCCATTTCTCGCTTTTCATTAATCATATCCAAAGACTCTTGAGTTCTCATTTCATTCGATTTTCCTCATAATTTCGAATACGCGGGTTTCCATCCCGATCTCACTGTATGACCGCATCCATTCCGTATACTGCAGAGAAAAAGGGTGTTTCGCTTTGTGCTTCTTTTGGATTCGCCCTATACGCCCATAGTACCGAGCTCAACTCTCGACCCAAGCCCTCCAGGACTTCTCTAACCGAGCCTTCAACCCTTGGTCCAAAATTTTCAGAACCTCTACCTCGCCCATTCGTCATGGTGGGCCACCGAGGTGAAGTTCTCGCTTAATCTTCATTTCCTTACACCATTCCCGAATCCTCCTCGCTCCGTTGAATGCGTTCCATTATCTCAAACAATCACTCGAGGTATCCCAAACCCGCACACTATATGTCGCCAAATAAACTTCATAACCACATCCGGTTATTTTAGCCATCGGTTCGCCTTTCCACCCATTTGCTAAAGTAATCTATCGCCACTATCAAGAATTTCCTTTGTCTCGAGGCCGAGGAAAGGCCCCACAATATCAATTCCCCATCTAGCGACCCGCAAGCCGAGCTCATGGTCATGAGTTCTCGGCTGCCTATGTATGAAAGCGCATGCACGACTGACATTTTCCACACTGCTTTCACCATCGATTCAAGATCTCTTCTTAAGCTCGGCCAAAAATATCCGCTCCTTAGTACTTTATTTGCCAAAGTCCTGGCTCCCATGTGATTTCCACAACATCCTCATGTACTTCCTTCAAAACATACTCTCCTTCCTCAGAACTTACACATCTCAAAAGCGGGCACTAAACCCTTCTTGTACAACAATTCTCCCAAGATACAAAAACGCATTGCTCGTATTTTTACCCGAGCCGCTTCCTTTCTATCTTTCAGTAAAATCCCCTCTTTCGATATGCTAGGATTGGCACTCTCCAATCTTCATTCTCCTCCATCTCTCCAATCTCCAAACTTAGAACCGTATCCCGATCTATCAACAGTGAGTAATATTCCTATCGTAACCCCCCGCTGAACTTGCAATCTTAGATAGAAATCAGCCTTTGATTTTCTTCCCTGGTATATGGTCGACCTCGATTTCTTTCACTTCTTTTCTAGATCTTATATTTCTCCACATAATTTTTCATCCTCTCTTCCCGAATCTCGAACTCCCTCTTATCTCTGCTTGTATACCAATTGGGAATCTATATGTATGAGCACCTTAGATGCTCCCATACTTATGCCATATTGATTCCTCGCAGAAAAAGCCTCGACTCGCCTTCATTATTGGACAACTTGAAATCCAATCTCACCGCAAAACTACTCTCTATCCCCTCAGATCGATCAATACAATACCTACTCCGCATCCCATGATTCCCACGGATCCGTCCACGAATAGTACCCATGTTCTCTCCTCGAGCACATCCTTCGTTAATTCCTCGCACGAAATCCGCTAAGGCCTGGGGCTTTAATGGCAGTCCGGCCTGAACTCTACATCATATTCGCTCAATTCAATAGCCCACTTCACCAACCTTCCCGAGACTTGGGTTTACTCATCATGACCTTCAATGGTAAGTTTGTGCGCACAATTACTTTATGTGACAAAAATATGGTCTCAATCTCCGAGCCGTTATCATCGTGGCCAAATCGGCTTTCTCAATCTCGGATACTTTACTCGGCGTTTCTTAACACCTTGCTCACATAATACACCAGATCCGCGACCGAAGTTCTCTTTCCTTATCAATACCGTACTAACCCCCGCTTCTCCTACCGAAATGTAAAGATACAACGGCTCCCTGTATTGGTTTTGTCAAGATCGATAACTCGCCAAATAATCTTTCAATTCCTTAAACGCTTTTTGGTATTCTTCATCCCAAGCAAATTTCTTCGATTTCCTTAATACTCTAAAGAAAGGCAAGCTCCTCTCCGCCGACCTCGAAATGAATCGATTGAGGGCCGCTATCCTCCCAGCTTAAACTCTATACATCCTTTTCATCCTGGGCTCACCATCTCTCGTATAGCCCTCACCTTCTCCGGATTAGCCTCAATTCCTTTTTCATTTACCATGTATCCTTAAACTTTCCGATCTCACCCCAAAAGCGCATTTCTTGGGATTAAGCTTCATCCTATATCTCCTCAATGTATCGAATGTTTCCGCCGTGTCTTTCACATGGTCCACGGCCTTCGTGACTTTTAACCAACATGTCATCGACATGACTTCCATATTTCTCCCGATCCGATCACTAAACATCTTGTCCACCAATCTTTGATATGTTGCTCCCGCGTTTTTAGACCAAAGGGCATCACAACGTAGCAATAGGTGCCAAAAGAGGTGGTGAAGCTCACCCTCTTCCTCGTCCTCTTCACAACCGAATCGATGATAGCCTTGAGAGACATCCATCATACTAAGCATCTCACATCCCGAGGTAGAGTCCACCAATCGATCTATTCTCGGGAGTGGGTAATAGTCTTTAGGCACGCCTGTTCAAATCCCTAAAGTCTATACACATCCTCCAATCGTCTTGAGTCTTCGGGGACCAAGACAAAGTGTTAGATAACCATTCGGGAAACTAAATTTCCCTAATGTGCCCCGCCTCGCCAGCCTCGTACTCCGCTCAAATGATCGCGCCCTTCTTTGGACCGAAGTTCCTCTTCTTCTTCAGACATCGCTTATATGAAGGGTTTACGTTGAGTCTATGTTCAAGAATGCTCGGATCTATCCCCACTAGATCGCTTAGCCGACTGTGCGAACACATCGGCATTGTTTCTCAAGAACTCCACCAACTCTTCTTTAAGATCATCTGCCAAGTTCTTTCCTATCTTCGTAGCTTTACCCGGCTGTCCTGGTACCAAATCCACCCACATCAATTCCTCATTCGGCTGCACATGCTCCACCGGATCCTCATCCACCTTAATATTTTTTCTTTCCTTTCCCATCATCATGAGCCTCTCCTCTCTCGGCCATCCGAAGGTTCTCCACATACAACCTTTGTGCCATGTGTTGATCCCCCTCTACTTCTCCCACCTGGTCATCCACCGGGAATTTCATCTTTAGATGATATACTGAGACCACAGCTTGGAACGCATTCAGAGATGGCCTCCCAATCATCACATTATACGACGGGGCATCTACTACCAAAAATCTCACCATCCTCGTTTTCTCGAATGGTTCTTTACCCAGGGATACGGCAAAGAACCATCCCCAACGGCCGAATAGTTCCCCGCAAAGCCCACTGGGAAGTATCCACCCTTTCCGACTCCACCTGCAAGTCCATCCGTTTATAACATTCATAAAAGAGTATATCAGCTGAACTACCTGTATCTACAAATACCCTTTGCACATCGTAATTCGCAATCGTTGCCGTAATGACAAGGGCATCACTGTGCGGAGTCACAATGCCCGCCTATCCTGCGGCCCAAACTCAATGTTTGGACCCACTGTCACTTGCTCAATCCTCATTTGTTCTTGAATTCTCTCAGCAGCCACTGCCCTGACGTAGCTCTTTCTAGCCCTTCGAGAATCCCCTCCAGACGGACCTCCAATAACCATTTGAATAACCCCCCTCCTTGGCGGTGGAGGAGGAAGATTCTTCTCTTCGTCCGGCTTTTTCTCCGCTCGCTCGCCTCGGTAATTACCTTGCCCTCCCGGTAATTATCTTTCGACCTCCTCTTATCCACATATACGAACTCCTTCAAGTGTCCCGCTGGATCATTCTTTCGATTTCATCTTTCAGGTGAGTACATTGTTCTGTGGTATGCCCATATTCATTGTGAAAACGACAAAACTCATTACTCTCTCCTTCCGGGAACCTCTCGAATATGTTCTTGGCCACCTCAAGTCGGGGTGTCTTTCTATTGCTAAAAACACCTCTCTCTGGGAAGCCACCAACGGGTATACTTATCGAATCTAGGCCTTCCTCCCGATACCTCCACCTTCGATTTTTCCGAGATGTTTTCTCCTCCTTATCCTCCCCTTATCCCTTCTTTTACTTCATTCTTCCTTCTTCATCTTTCTAGCTTCCTCCAAATTAATGTATCTTTCTTCTCCGCCAACAACTCATCGAAAGTTTTGGCTGGCTCGACACAAGGACTCAAAAATTCTCCATCCTCGCCCCCGGGCCAATGCGTTCACAAGATTTCCTGGCTAGCTGAGGTACCTCCAGCTTTGCCGTGGAAGCGTTGGATGTAGCTCCTCAACCCTTCTCCCTTCCTCTACTTGATACTGAATAGCGTCAAAGGGGCTTTCGATACTTTCTGCACTAGTGAATCGATGCATAAACACCGAATCAATTGCCGAAATTCCTTATAGAGTTCGGGGAAGTTGGAAAACCATCTCTTGCCGGCCGACTTAGTGAGGGTTGTTGGGAACACCGCACATTACTCCATCGAGAACCTATGTAACAACGTCGCATTCTCGAACCGCAAAGATGATCCACGGGTCAGCTGCATCGTCATATTCGAAACTCAAAGCTCTATAAGACATCGCAACTCATCCGCCATCACCTTCTCCGTGAATGGTGTCCCTCTCCGCACTCGAGGCACAAAGGCTCCTGCAGGTGCTCCTGCTACTCTCCTGCGCACCTCCATTACTTCCCTCTTGAGATCATTCATCCGCTCTGACCAGTCCGGATCATCCGGAGTGGTATACTCCGTAAAGAGCACGCGATGAGTGATCCTCCTCCACCACCGGAGCCCGCGCCTCGTCACCTCCCTCAGATTCCTAGTCTCCTCGCATGCCTGGTGGTGGTGACAGGAGGTGGTGGTGGCACCCAATGGCTAAACCTCCGATCCACAGCCTGTTCCACCGCTGCATTAACAAAATTACCCAGTTGCTCAAAAAACATGGGTCCCAATACTCCCGCCCCTACTGAGGATAATGGGACAGAGCCACCCTAAATCATTCCCGGATTTTCCTGATGTGGATCCTCCACAGAGGTGGTGGAGGACGACACCTCTCTTGAGTCACCCCCCCAGATCGACCCGGGAGTGCGGTTCAAATCCTCCGTCAAATTCCTCCTCGATCCTCCATAATCGCCCTTGAAACCTCACGCCTTAGCTCAAAATTTCCACACGACGGCGCCAATTTGGTTATACCGTAAAAATGTACAATGGCCAAGCCGAACTCCGATGTATCTCCGACCGAACTCCACTAGTAACACCGAGCACCTGCAAGAAAAGGGGGGCCGGAGGGTTTTTCCGGCGTACCCTCTCCGACGCTCAAGTCAGATATCAATTCAAAGAGGATAAAAATAGCTCAAGTATAGTGTGGCTGAATAAAAATGCATTAACCTTACTCATACCTGATGAATGCCTATTTATAAGGTTTACCGTTAGGGTTTCCGCCTTTTCCGGAAACGGTTAAGGAGAATCTGTCAGATGTTTGTTACAAAATCTTATCTAGATCTGATCATTTTAGGTTAAGCTTACAAATAATGAGAGCTTGAATGTCAATCCCGAGCACTCTCGCCTTCTAGAAATGGGCCTAAAAAGTGAATCTCAATGGGCCTGGAGTTGGACTCTGATTGCTAGAGCCCATCTCTAGCTCGGCCTATTCCATGCCGGATCAGTAGTGGAAGGAGGAGGAGGAGGGTTGATGGATTGAGAAGCCGAAGAAGTCCCTTGAGGGAGGGCTCGACTCATAAAAACATTTCTCTTCCGAGCGCTCTCTCTCAAAGCCAAGTCTCTTGTTCATGGCGACAATCGAGAAGAAATAAATAAAGAGTATTAGTGAAATCGACAAGTAAAATAATGGCAAACATAAGATTATATAAAAGAAAATACCAAGTCCTCTCGAGCTTAGCAGAGTATGACTCGATTTGAAATACCATAGTAAAGCGGAGACAAGAACAAAGGAGGAAAGATCGTATTCTTGTTTATTCAGCCGATCTATGACAGCTTGGAGATCGGGATTGCGTCTCCTTATATTGACCTTCCTTTAAGGAGGAACTTCCCAAATCCATTTAGTGTGAAATGGTCATGGTTCGGGAGAGAAAATGAAGAAATACCTATCTTTCCAATTTGCTGAAGTAGGGTATTTCGCAAAGAATCAAAGCATCACCTTGGGATAAAAGATAGAAAGGACCACGAGTGGTGGATACTTTTATTTGAAAGAGAGAATGAAAGAGCTCGGAAAGTGGGGTTAATCTCGAGGAATTTAGTCACCATAACGAAGCTAGTTATTAGTCGGAAAGAATTAGGAGAAAATTGATTCAAAGGAATTTGGTATAATACAGAAAGTTCGGTCATGAGAGAATGAATAGGGAACCGAAGTTCACCATCAATATGTCCAGAAAAGAAGGCTAGAATGCCTGGTGGAGGTCGGTTCGGCCTATCATAATAACTAAGAAGAGCTAATCTAAAAATTGAAGGGATAATGATATTTTTACAAAGATATTTTAAATTTTTAACAAACATAACCGAAGCATTGAAAGCACTATCTAAGGGAGAGATCGGAATGGCAGGTCGAACTTCTATATTAGAATAGTCTTGATCAGAGTTGGAGCTCGAGTTTCCTACGAGATCAGAGGAAGATTCCTCAGAATTATAGGAGACATTGGGGGCCTCATTGTCGTAAGAAAGTTCTAAATTATCTACCCAGTTGGCGAATTGGGATATGTCTGGGTCAGATGAGGTACCCATAGAAGAAAGAGATACAGGGGAAGACATTATATTACACAATAGAAGAATCAGAAAAGAAATAGAAGTAGAGAAAGGAAAAGAGGGCAAGAAAAGTACCTATATAAAGAAGGTAGACCGTAAAAAGATAAAGAAGTAAGAATGGTACGTCGGAGAGCAGAGCTGAAAGTCGTCGGAGAGATGAAGAGGGCCATCAGGAATCATCTGAAGAAGAAAAAGTAAAAGTGTAAAAAGTAGAGTGGAGGCCCTTTTATATAGATAGAGGAGGCTGGCACAAGTACTGAGGAATGGTGATCTTAACCGTTGATAAGAAGGAAGATCTACGGTTGGAAGTGCATCGGGCAAAGTAACAGGTGTCCTATCAATAGGTATAATGATGACGGATGCACGGAACTCGAAGAGGCGGAAATTTCAAATGGTAAGGTGGGAATAAGTTCGGGATAAGTAACTGAAGGATTATTGACCAGCTCGGTATTAATACGAGTAAAAACATGGATGAGCTCGGCCTAAATGAATATCGAAAGCACTATAATCGAAAGCCACATCTCAAAGATTAGCTCGGCTATAGTGGGAGGACTGGTTGATTCAACATATAATGGACCGAGTTGAGGATCAGACCGAAATGGGCAGAGGTCTAACCAAAGCCCATAAAGAACTCCTTTTTAAAGCCTAGTTTTAGAAACCCTTTGTGCATGCTCGAGATACATATCTGCTTGAGTGCTCGGGATTTCTATGAGTGCTCGACATTGGTTATAATTTGGATGAAGTTTACTGGATTAGATAAGATTCGATAACTAATTCTGACAGATTCCCTATAACCGTCTCCTGTAAATCTGGAAACTCTAATAATATTTGTTATAAATACCCATCTCTCATGTATGGTTAACCCCTTATGCACTTTTGATATTTCATTATACATTTGAACTGTCCTTCCCCTTCTTTGCGCACTATCTGACTTGAGCGTCGGAGTGGGTACGCCGGAGCAACCCTCCGGCCCCTATTTTGCAGGTGTTCGGCGTAGGCGACGGAGCTCGGCTAAGTTCGTGGCGGAGTTTGATCGGCATAATCATCGGAGGTTTTTGGGTAACACCATTAATGCTTCTATATTGATTTTTTTTTAATTATCGAATCAAATTTTAAATATTCTAGAACTAAAAATATATTTAAATTTGACTTGTTATATTAACAAACTAAATTCAATTTCAGATCGAATATCAAGTAGTTTAATTTATGCTTTGGAGAACTAAAAATACTACCATTGAGTTTTAGTCTATTTACAAAATTCGAGTTACTTTTAGAATTGCAAATACCCCCTTGTTTGTCTCAATTTCACAATTTACACATGTTGAAGGGAGGAATTTGTAAAATTAACTCAAATTTCAAGGGTGTATTTGTAATATCTCAAGGGGAGTTTGTAATTTTGAAAAATAATTTATTTATTTAGAATTAGGTTAATCAATTTTTTTGAGGAATATTAGGTTAGATTTTAAGGATATATTCTTTTCTTTAAATTTATCTATAATTTTTTATCCTAACTTTGCACCACTCAAACAGGGAAAAATATAGAATGCAACTGCCGTTTTTTAAGTTGGCCCAGCTGGACTTTTAACAGACAAGCAAAACTCTGTTTTCTCCCTGTTCAAAACTCAAAACAGGACAAACCCAGAGACGACAGAACATTTAATTTGTAGCATACATTTATGATTTAACTAAATAAACATCAAGACACAATGTATTATTATGTTATAACATATTAACATGCATGAATCGCAAACAAGCTGTAATGAAAAAGAGTGTATACGTACATACATGCAAACAAACCACACAACATGATAATTAAATGACAAAGCTCAAGCCAAACAACAGAAGCAAAAAACACTGATGCAGATTAGCAGTCAATGCTAACAGGGAAACTTTAATTCATCAAATCCCAGCTGGAAAGCATTCACTAATATGCGAAACAGGGCTGAGAAAATTCGGCGCTTGATGGATCCTCGGACGGGTGTCACAAATGATGGACAAGATTTTATTGTACTTGTGTCTGAAAATGGCGCCGCCGTCTGGTTGAGCGAATATGAATAGAATATCTTATTTGTTTCGGCCATTGTGTTTTTTTTTAATCGAACTCGGAAACAAGAAATTAAGTGAAAGACGAAGATTTATTGATTGGAGAATAATTATATTTCTTCCCTTTTTATAGCTGAGGATCTGACGGCTTAGGAAGTTTCATTGAAGGTTCGTGACTCGCGGGATGACGGCGTGGATTTTGTCGACGTGGGAGTTGAATAGAGATATTGTTGGTTGATTAAGGGAAAGTTGCGGAAACAGAGAACAACCGCCGGCATGAGGGGTATTTTAGAAAAGAGTTGACCTTAATCACTTCAATAATTTATTATTTTTTTTGTTTTTTGAGAAGACTTCAATAAATTTCTAGCTAGCCGCAAAGGCGCGGGAATAGGAGGAAGAAATATTATTAAATATACATTTGTTGATTTAACCAAAATCTCTGCTGGTCCCAAAAGTGGTTGGGTGGTCCTACTAAGGCCATTGTCCACAAACATTTTTTTTACACTATTACATTTATGTCCTAATATCAAGGATTTGTCCTTCAAATGATTGTTTTATACTGGACTTTTCGCTATTTAGCATTAATATTATCATTGGAATTCAGTCTTCCGCACTACCATTTCAAATCATTAATATTATTTGTTCCATATCGTACCTCAAGCGCTCAAACCTCTGACATCTTAAAGAAAGGATAAGTGTTCCTTCACCTGTGACTGTTGGGCCACAAGATCATTGGCCACAAATTTTTGTTTTAGTAAAATGCAACAATTTATCTGCTTCAAATTCTGTTCTTAAAAAAATTCATATATATATATATATTTAGTTTAGTAAATATCTAGTTATTTTAATTATTTTGTTAAACTGTATTATAGATGCCCCTCTATTGAAGTGCGGGGAAAAAGTTCAAAAGATATTATTAATTGTACTTCTCCAAAATAAATTTATATAAAAAATAACTTAAATAATAAATGTTCATCTAATAGTCACTACCAAACACATATTAGAAGTCTATTGGGAAAAGTTCAAAAGATATTATAAATTGTACTTCTCCAAAATAAATTTATATAAAAAATAATTTAATTTAAAAAGACAAACTCATATGAGATTATCTCACGGATTAATTTCGTGAGACAAATCCTAACATGACCCGTATTAGCTAATCCATTTAAATTTGGATCTAACTAGTTTTGATTTGTAAAATAGGTTGGATACTTGGATATATCTCCTGAATATAAATCCATGAGACGGTCTCACATAGAACTTTCTTATTTGAAAATTGATCTAAAAGTCACTACCAAGTGCCAAACACATATTTACAAGTCTATTGGAAAACGTTTCCCAATTAAGTACCCACTAAATAATTTAGAAACAAACATTTCCTAATTTTCTAGTAGGCAAAATTATTTTTTTAGCCCTTTAAGTGACCGCTTTGGAGATTTAGTCCTTACTTGTTTCAAGTTTGATATGTAGTCCTTTAAGTGAGCTTTTTTCAGCTATTTAGTCCTGTGACCTGCTATAGCAGGTAAAAGTTACCTATTGTGCTGATGTGGAATTTAACAAAAAAAATTATTATTTAATTCATTTTTTGCTAACTAGGCATCATATGTGGAATTAAAATTATAGAGGGTGAGAATGAAGGAAAATATAAGAATATAAAAAAATATTTGATGTATAAATAAAACAAACAATTTACAATTAGAGGACAATAAGTTTTCTTGTTGTTAAACTGTAAAGCCACATATGATGCATAGTCAACAAAAAATGAATTAAATAATAAATTTTTTTATTGTTAAATTCCACATCAGTACAACAGGTAACTTTTACCTACTATAGCAGGTCATAAGACTAAATAACTGAAAAAAAACTCACTTAAAAGACTAAATATCAAAATTGAAACAAGTGATGACTAAATCTACGAAGCGGTCCACTTAGAGGACTAAAAAAATAATTTTGCCTTTCCTAGTGCAAAATTATACAAGCAACTTTGAAAAAATAAAACAATTAATGTTCAATGGCAAAACATACATTCATGCGATAGGACGTAGCCAATCGGCTCGGCTATCCTTAGCCCAATTCTTTTTCCTAGTCCAATTATTTTTTTTCCAATAAAAATAACACATATTTTTATTTATTTTTTTCCCTACAAAAAACGGGGCAAAAAGCATTTTGGGTCCCCCTTGATCCACCCATGTCATGGGGCAGGGAGAGGAGAGTAGTTTATATTTTAAATCTTGATTTTTAAATAAATAACTCGAATCAAATCGAATAATTTATAACTAAAGTTTAGTATTAATGTCTTATTTTAATTGTTAAATGAAATAACTTTGAACAAGTTTTTGTTTCTCTATAAACAAGTTTTACTAAAATCAATTATGAACTAAGCTTGTATAATTCATATATTTCAAAAAAGTATTTAAAACTCAAGATCAAAATTTCCTGGAAAGTTCCTACAGGAAAGAATTTGCGCGTGACTACGTGAATTTATTCACGTCGTAAATTACTCAAAATGAACAGCAGCCTTAGAAAAGTGGAAAACGCCGACAAGTACGAGCTGGGTATACTAGGAATCAGTTGCCTTAGAGAATATTGATTATCGACAAGCAAAATAAATGATTGGAAAACCTGAGGGAGACCAAGGGGTTGGGCTTAGTCCTGAAAGTGACCTTCATTTGACGGCCTTTGCGCGTAACATATTTTTGTCGCCGCCGAAGGTCTTTGGTTGGTACTCAATGTCGTAAAAAGCGCTAGGCGTTAGTCGGACGGCAGGTTGAAGTTTAGTTTCTAAGCGGAGCCTTGATAGGGTCTAATCGAAAAAAAATAGGCAGGGACAAAAGGTATCTATCGCCTAATTGTAGACTAATCGGGGCTAAGCGCAGATTTTTACAACAGAGTCCGTACTACTTAAGACAGATACGAGATATCTTAGCTGAACCATCTACAAATAACATTTTCATGACTTGTCCGAAATCTATACTATTGATTGAGGCATTTTATCGAACCAAATAGTTGCGCGGTCTGTCTCATGTGAAATTCAAACAATTTGACCAAACAACCTTTTCTTTGGTGCTTGGTACACATCTCCTAAACGAAGTGGAAGTGATGGTCATTTTTCGTAATTTTAGGGTTAGTTACAAAAGATTTCATTGGTTATTGTTCGGTCTAATTACCCAAAAAGAAAAGTTCAATTAAATTTCGAAATTACAATTACAACATTGACATTTGTTTCTATTTTATAAATTGCACATCAAATGTACGGTGTTTGTAATTTTTAATAGATATATAACTGGAGTATTTTTGTAATTAGACTAAATCTCAAAAGGTAGTTTCTGCAATTTACCCCTAATTTTATGAAGAGCTATGAAGCTTCGACCCAGAAAATAAAAATGATTGCAACTTGGGGTTAGAGCTGTCAATTTCCATCCCGAGCTTAGGTTGGGCTACATTTATACAAGCCCCAAATAGACCGGACCTACTTTGGCCCGGCCCGAGAAGATCCCAAGCTCGAGTTGGCCCGATTGGCCTGATACAACTTTGCTATAAATATGGAATGTGGGTTAGGCTATGCCAAGAAATCAGTAGCTTGATTGAATTATGGGTCAACCCAAACCGGACCAATTTTATGTAGTTGCCCCACTAGCTTGGGCCTGACAAGGTCGGTCTAGCCATTTGTCAGTTTAGGTTCAAGTCCAAACCTGATGGAAGTACACTTGGTTTTCATGGAGTATTAGAACTATAACTGTTCCATTGAAGTTAGTTATCAATAACTAACTTCTGTTATTTCTGTTATCTGTTAGTTTTAGTTGTTAGCTTAGTTGTTAGCTTTCGTCCTTATAAATACATCTAAGACTTGTAATTGTAACTCAGTTTTTTCAATACATGAATTCAGTTTTCCTCTCCTCATATTATATTCAACATGGTATCTAGAGCCATTTGAATTTTTTTGGAGCTTCTTCAATGGCGTCAGAGAGTTTTTCAGCTATCTCTCTCCCACATTTTGCGACTCTCTGTCTCAAATTGGAGCGTAACAACTATAACTACTGGAAACTTCAAGTCCTATTCGTTGTTCACGCATATGGATTTGATACATTTTTGCTTGGAACAGAGCCGATGCCGGCGCGATTTCTTCCCTCCGATACAGGTTCTTCAACTCTCTGTCAAAATCCAGCTTACCTCGTTTGGATGCATAAGGATCAACTTCTTTTCAGCTGGTTGTTATCTTCGATCTCTGAATCCATGTTAGGTCACATAACTAGATGTACCACATCGAGTGTTTGGTCTGTTCTTAACAAATTATTTCAAACTCAGTCTAAGACTCGCATTTTACAATTACGAATGATGTTACAAACTTAAAGAAAGGTGATTTGCGTGTTGATGAATATATTTTGCAAATGCGTGGCATGTCAGATTATTTAAACTCTGCAAATCATGTAATCTCTGATGAGGAACTTGAATTGTATATCCTTGGTGGTTTAGGACCAGAGTATGAATCTGTGGTTGTCAATCTCACATCTAGAGCTGATAATTTGTCTCTTCAAGAAGTTCAGTTCTCGCTGAAAACTCATGAACTACGTCTTCAGAGTCAACATAGTTCTACTTGTGTTGTCTTCACTGCACATTCTACATATGTTCCTAATCCTGCTGCAAATGTTGCATACAATCGACTTGGTGGTTTTAATAGAGGTGGTGGTCGTTTTTCTAGAGGCGAGAGGTCGAAATGGTGGCGTAAATTTTCAATACAGAACAATAATGGCAAACCTTCTTGCCAAATCGTGTGGGAGAGTTTGGTCATGTTGCTATTAAATGCTACAAAAAGTTTGATATAAGTTACTTAGGGTATTCGAATCATCTTCCGGTAATGATGTTTCCCCAGCTTTTCTCTCAAATACTAATCAACGTTCTACTACAAATGGTAAATCGGTATTTTGATAGTGGGGCTACTAACCATGTAATCGCAGATTTGGAGAATTTGTCATTGCAAAGAAATGAACTATCGGGTCGAAACATTGGTTGTAGGTAATGGTTTCGCTTCTTCCCATTTCAAAATTGGTTCATCTCTTGTTCTTGTGTATCCAGTCCTCATTCACTCATACTTAAAAACATATTATATGTTCCAAATATTACAAAGAATCATAAGCATCTCTCGATTTACCAGGACAATAATGTTCTAATTGAATTCGTTCATGACTCTTGTTTTGTCAAGGGCAAACTAACTCACAAGACACTCTTGGAGGGCACTCTTAATGGATGACTCTATCAACTTGATCTATCTCATCTCTCCAGCTTCAGGAGTTCTTCTACTTCTCAGCCTAGATTACAATCTAATTCTGCTGTTACTTTTCATGTGACTGATGTTCCTGATGTAAAGATTTGGCATCAAAAACTTGGTCATCCTTGTAATTCTGTGATTTCTTTTGTACTTAAGTCTTTGCACTTTCCTTCCTCTACTGCTACTATGGAGTTTTGTGATGCTTGCAAGTTAGGAAAATTACACCAGAAACATTTTGCTAGTAAATATATAAAAACAAATGCCCCTTTTTAGCTCATTCATTCAAATATCTGGGGTCCATCTCATACTCTTTCAATTGATGGTTTTAGATATTATCTTCATTTCATTGATGATTTTACCAGGTATACTTGGATCTTTCCTTTAAAGCAAAAATCTGAAGCATTAAAATCTATTTGTTCAATTTCACAATTTTGTTGAAACACAATTTCACTCAAAAATTAAGTGTTTACAAACAGATTGGGGAGGTGAATATAGATCACTTGTCCCCTTCTTAGCAAAACTTGGTATTCAATTTTGTCATCCTTGCCCTCATGTTCATCAGCAAAATGGTAAAGCTGAGAGAAAACACCTACACATAGTTGAAATGGGCCTGTCCATGTTAACCCAAGCTTCCTTACCTTTAAAGTTTTGGTGGCATGCTTTTCATTCTACTGTTTTTGTTATCAACAGGTTACCTATTCCTGTTCTCAACCATCTGTCTCCTTTTCAGCTTCTTTACAATCAAACTCCTGACTATTCTTTTCTAAAAGTATTTGGATGCACTTGTTTTCCCTATCTTCGCCCATATAACAACCAAAAATTTTAGTTTAGATCATCAAAATGTTTGTTCATTGGATATAGTGATTATCATAAAGGATAGAAATGTCTCAGTAACACAAGAAGAGTGTACATTGCAGCAACAGTTGAATTCAATGAGCATGAATTCCCTTATCATACACTTTTTTCATCCTCAGCTGCCCCAGATGCTCCCTCTCATCCCTCTTCTTCCAGTCAAGTTTTCTATCTTCCTATTCTTCCTTTACCTCAGCCTACTATATCATTCTCTTCCTCTCAGTCTCTTTCTCCAATTCTTCAGCATCGCCCATCCCCTGCATCTCAATCTCATTCCTCATCTCCAAATCACTCTTCCTCATCTCCCTCAGCCACTAATGTTATTGAACATATAAACTCAGCTGGCATTCCCCTAGTTGTCCACTTGACCATTCCTCCAGCTCAACATACTTCTAATCCTTCTTGCTGTAGTCACCCATATGGTTACTAGGTCCAATAATGGCTTTCATAAGTTTAAAGCCCTTATCACACAACATTCCTCCCCTCTTTCTTCAGAACCATTTACTATAAACCAAGCACTTCTTGATCCAAGATGGAAAACTGCTATGCAAGTTGAATATGATGCTTTACTTGCAAATAACACATGAACTCTTGTTCCTGCTGATTCAAATATGCATGTCATCACATGTAAATGGGTGTTCAGAATCAAATATAAAGTAGATGGCAGTGTGGATAGGTTCAAGGCCAGGTTGGTTGCTAGAGGTTTTGAGCAACAGACAGGTGTTGATTATATAGAAACTTACAGTCCTGTTGTTAAGGCCTGAACCATAAGGCTTATGTTTGCTCTGGCTATCTCCTCAAATTGGTCCATTCAACAGGTGGATATAAACAATGCATTTTTGCATGGTGATCTCTCAACCTCAGTCTTTATGCAGCAACCTGTAGGTTTTGTTGACTCATCTCAGCCTCATGTTGTGTGTAAACTGAATAAAGCACTCTATGGACTCAAGCAAGCCCCAAGAGCATGGTTTACCAAGCTTAAAAACTTTTTGCTGACCATTGGTTTCCATGTATCATTTTCTGAGTCATCTCTGCTCCATCAAAGAGTATCAATAAAGTTGTTGCTATTACTAGTGTATGTGGATGATATCTTAATTATTGGGGAGGATTGTCAAGTTGTTTCCACCATCATACAAATTCTACATCAGAAATTTGCCTTAAAGAATCTTGGAGAGGTTAACTACTTTTTGGGCATTGAGGCTTCTAGAACAGTTGGAGGGTTGTTACTGTCCCAAAAAAAATACATTCATGATCTTCTTGGCAGGACTAAAATGATTAATTGCAAATCCACCTCTACTTCTCTCAGCACTTCTCATAAACTTCATCTCAAGGATATCACCTTATTTGATCAACCCTCTCTTTATAGGAGTGTCATTGGAGCCTTGCAGTATCTTACCATCACAAGACCTGATATTTCCTTTTCTGTAAACAAACTTAGTCAATATCTTCATGCTCCAACTCTCAATCACTGGACTACTTGTAAGCACTTGTTAAGATATCTAAAGGGAACTCTGCATATTGGCTTACTTTTCAAACCTGCTTCAAGGATGTTGATTGAAGGATATTCAGATGATGATTGGGCCAATAATATTGATGATAGAAAATCCACCGGGGGTCATTGTATCATGTTAGGAGGGAACTTGTTAACATGGAGTTCTAAAAAGCAGTCTATAGTTTCCAGAAGTTTTGTTGAGTCTGAGTATAGGTCACTTGTTGACACTGCTGTTGATATCATTTGGCTTCATTCTTTGCTTGCTGAGTTAGGGATCAAAGCTTAGTCTCCTTCTCTGATATGGTGTGATAATCAGAGTGCAACTGCCCTTGCTGCAAATCCAGTTTCCACGCACACACTAAACATGTAGAAATAGATGTCCACTTCATTAGGGAGATGGTTCTTGCAAAAGAAATTGATGTTAGGTTCGTACCATCCGAGGATCAAACCGTATATTTATTCACTAAGCCTCTTTCCGCTCTGAGGTTTCATCATTTATGCGACAGGCTACCACTTGGGAAGAATTTTCACTCCCCTGCTCTAGGTTGAAGGGGAAGTATTAGAACTATCATTGTTCCATTGAAGTTAGTTATCAATAACTAACTTCTGTTATTTCTGTTATCCGTTAGTTTTAGTTGTTAGCTTAGTTGTTAGCTTCCGTCCTTATAAATACATCTAAGACTTGTAATTGTAACTCAGTTTTTTCAATACATGAATTCAGTTTTCCTCTCCTCATATTATATTTAACATGGAGTCTACCTTTTATGGAAACATTGTGAGTTTGAACTATGAGTTTCGCATCCTCTGTTTGTGTTATCGCTTATTACAATACAAATCAATACAAGTTATAGATGATGTCTTTTGATATACTTTAGTGAGTATTATTAACGTTGCAATAACAGATGAAATATTAGTTAAAGAATCCAAACTAAGGTTAATTAGGTTTTTCTTATGTTAAAGATGCGGTTGTTAAAAGCTAAAGTCCAAATCTGCTAAGGGTAAATCTGACTTTACCCCCTATACTCTTATTAAATCTCACTTTACCCCCTTATACCTTCAATCGTATAATTTTACCCCCTTGTACTTTCAATTTGTATCACTTTGCCCCCTTACACTATTATAATATTATTTTAAATTCATATTCCTTTATGAATGACCATTTTATCCTCCTCTATTAGTTTTAGTAAAATAACAATTTATTTTAAAAGTTTTTAATATTAATAAACTTATACTTATTTTTTTAAATAATTGAAAAATTACTAATAATATTTTATATCTTTAATAAAAATGCATTTGATATATATTATATAATTTAAAATTTGTGATGAATAAGAAATTTAAAGTATAAATGCATTAGCTAATAGAAAATATCATGTTATATAGTAATTTTATACAGAAAATATATAACGTTAAATTATTAGCAACAAAATATAAAATATAAATATTTGAAATAAATTTAACATTAATTAGTTATTAATTAATTAAATTGTGAAATTTAATTTGAAATGAGAACTATGTTAAATAGAAAAAACAGTCATTTTTAATGATTAATTTCTTAATACTAAAATGAATATTCTTAGATTTAACATAATTTCTATTAAATATGTCATTACAGATATCTATATTTTTTAAATTATATTATTATAATTCATTAATGATGAAAAACTTAATACAAATAGTTTACTTATATTACAAAATATTATTTAAAATATAATACACATTTTTTAGATTTATCATTGAAACAAAAATGAATATGTATGAATATGTTAGTTAACATAAAATAATCTAGAATATAGTTACTTAATAGAATGTTGGGATTTGGTCCAACATCCCGCTCGCAATGGACTTTAAAAGAGGCGCGAGTGCGGCCCGCGATTCGAACTCGTGAGCGCTGGATTGCACAGTTAAAGGAGAGCTTAAAGGATTTGATTTGGAATACCTATACCAAAAGGTGCATCTTCTTTTCTCGTGCCCATTACATAGAAACTCTGAGGTCAAGCGTGCTTTGCTGTAGAGTAGACATGAGATGGGTGACCCCGGGAAGTTTTTCAGGTGCACGCGTGATCGAGGACAAAACACGCCAAAAAGACTCGTGTTGGTTTGTGGGGACATGGCCGTCCCAATCCGAGTAGCTAAATCCAACAACCGTGATCGAGCATGTCATGAGTTTGAATTCCCTTGGAAGACGTTGCAAAGAGAGGTTGCCAGAGCGGTGGAACCGAGATGCTCGTGCACCGGAGGTAAACGGACTGAATCAAGGATAGGTTACAGGTGGCCAAAACCGAGGTAAAACGAATCGAACTTAAGGTGTAAGTTGTGGGTGGACTAATCGAAAGGTAGGTTTTCAGGTGACCGAAATCGAGGTAAAACAGACAGAATCAAGGTGTAGGTTGCTTGGTGGACCAAGTCAAGGCGGTAAGTTGCTAGATGGTCGGAATCGAGGTAAAACAGATCGAATTGAAGGTGTAGATTGTCCGGGTGGCGAATCGAGAGGTCGGGCATGACGCGACGCTGAATCAAGTTGGCGTTAGAATCGAGAAAGTTTGCCGGGGACAATGGAGGTTGCAAGCAATCAAGCCGAGATGCCGGGCAGTCTTAGGAGAGAGGATTGTTGGGATTTGGTCCTGGCCTCGCTTGACCTTGGCCTTGCCGACGGTTGGTTGGCCCCTTGCTTGACCGGTTGGCCCTTGCTTCGACCGGTCCCCCTGCTCCAATTTTCAAGTCTGTAAGTTTCTGTTTCAATTTGTGCGATCTTCAGGTACCGGTCGACCTTTTGCTCGACCGGTCGACCTTTTGCTCGACCGGTCGACCTTTTGCTCGACCGGTCGACCTCCAAATTGAAATGTTCTCCGATTTTTATCAAAAATAAACTTCAAGAAATACTCCAAAAAATTAATAAAAACATTTTAAATCACTTGGGAGTATTTAGACAACATTTATAAACATAGTAAACTCATATAAACAAAACCATCAAAAGTGTTGTCTATTTTTATCGAATAATAAATTTTAAGAAATACTCCAAAAAATAGTAAAAATATTTTAAATCATTTAGGAGTATTTGGACAACATTGTTTTGGTGTAAAAATCAATTAACATAAAATCATCAAAAGTATTGTCTAATTTTATCGAGTAATAAACTCTAAGAAATACTCCAAGAAATTAGTAAAAACATTTTAAATCATTTAGGAGTATTTTGGACAACATTCATAAACATTGTTTTGGTATAAAAAAACTCTTTTAAACATAATCATCAAAATCCTGATAAAAACATTTATCTAACATAGACATGGGATGGGTGACCCCCTGGAAAGTTTTCCAGGGTGCGCGTGAGTGAGGACAAAGCGCACTAGAATATACTCGTGTTAGTTTGTGGGGACAGTCATCAATCCAAGTAGCGCTAGAGGTCCAACAGGAACTATATTAAATTTATTTTATAGTAAATAAAATTTCCAAAAAATAAACATATGAATTGAATGCCATTAAATAAATTTAAAAATAATAGTAGGGATATTTGGGTCATTTTATAAAGGAATATGAGGATAAAATAATATTTTTAAATGTATCAGGGGGTAAAGTGATACAAATTGATAGTATAAGAGGGAAAAGTGATACAAATAAAAGTACAAGGGTGTAACGTGAGATTCAATGAGAGTATAGGGGGTAAAGTCAGATTTACCCATCTTCTAATGTTGGAGATGGGTGTAATTCTTCGCAATTTTCAAGACCTATGTTGCTATGCAATTTTTTGAAAACAAATGTTTCTTTAGCCATTTTGGTATATCGAAAGACATTCATACCTTCTAGCATGTTGTTTAATATTTGGTCTATTTATCTTTCTCTTTCACTTATTTCTCTCTCTATATCCTCTCACTCTCTCTTTCAAATCTTTTAAAAAAATACTGCTAACATTGATGGCGTTCCGTCTAGGATATCTCGAAAATAGTATTAAGCTCTTTTTTCGATATTTCGTTTATTATCCAAAACTTCGTATAGATATTAAACTTCTCTGTTACGAGGAAGGAAGAACACAAAATACAAAAGTTTGGACACGGAAATCGAGTTATGTGTAGCTCGATATCGAGTTACAAGCTACAGTGATTCAGCGCTACAGTATCGAGCTATGGTAACTCGGCGCTACAGTGTATTTTGGTGCAATTAAATTGAGTTAAGCGGAAATTGGGTTTTTTATGTAGTCAAATGGCTAAAAAAAACATGTATTTCAAAAAAAATGGCCAAAAAAAAAAATCATATCATGGGAAGTGCTAAAAAAATTTCGGAACTCAAGAAATATTTGGGGAAGGACATTAAAGTCAACAAATTATTCCCTCTAAAAAAGACCAAGAGATTTTTGTGACATCTTATAAGATTCCTTTTATTGCTTATATTAGGCTCATTCGTGATTTTGTCAATATAGATTTCCCTTGCATATAAAAATTGATGATGTTGTTATGGCTGTAAACGAATCAAGTTTGAACGAAGAGGGATATTTTTGTTTGTTCGTTTATTTTAATAGATTGTTTGTGTTCATTTGTTTAATAATCGAACATGTTCGCGAACGGTTTGAGAACATGCCCATCAATTGTTCATGAACAACTATATGAATATGTATATAAAAAAGTTAAATACACCTATAAACACTCAACTCAAAATAAATGAACATTATGGTGATTGCAAATGTAAATAAGTTGTAATAGTAAACTAAAATAAGCTTATTTTTCATAATAAATTAATAAATATTAAGCAGTAAATATATAATTAATAATTAAAAAATGAATAATAAACAAACATAAAATGGAAACTAAATGAACATGTTTGTGAAGAGTTCATGAACATAAACGAACAAGTTTTCTTGTTCGTTTATGTTTATTAAACTTAATAAAAGAATATAAACGAACGCTAATCGAACTCGTTAACGTACTATTTGTCGAAAGTTCTGTCCATTTACAATGCCGCAAATGAGATTTTGCTTAGGCTAGGAAGATTTTGTTCAAGTTCAGAGTCCCGCCTATGCAAATTGTCTTCCCTTTTATATGTTGTCATTAATCGATTGCAAATAGTGGTTTTGATACGTTAGTGTCATAAATGATGTAACTAATATTTTTTCACAGAAAAATTAAAAAACAAATAGGTGGTGAAGTGATGATGACCAATTTCTTGGCAATGCATTGTGGGGCATGTATTTCTGTTTGTTTGTTTTCTCTCTCTTTTTCATTTTCTTTAATGCTTTGACTTTTGTTCATAGTATAAAGTGTATTTTTCTATTTAAAGCAACTTAGTATGGTAACAGTTTGACTTAATTTACAAATTAGTATATTAATATGAAGGCTATTATAGATACTTAAATATGGGCAAATTGCAAAAATATTTTTTTTTAGGGAAAAATTGCAAAAATATTGATCGTGTAACTTAAGGAGTTGTCAAAATCGGTCCTATTCGTTTCTAAATTTTTAAATTGTCCTATAAATTTAAAAAATTGATAAATTTAAGTCCTATTGGCTGAAATATTGCAAAATCACTGAAAATTGACAAAAAAAATTATTTACTGCTTTCTAGGTGACATGACAAACATTAGTCCATATTAATTCTAGGATTACACTTGCTAATTATGTGGATTAACGTTTGCTATGTCACCCAAAAATAGTCGAAAATAAAAATAATTGATTACAGGGGACCACGTACGAATCACGTGTCGAATTCTGGTGAATTTCAACATTCCAACAATAATATTACTAAAATATTTGTCACCTCTCTTAATTCACAATACCAATTTTGCATTTGCTCTTAAATATGTAACAAGTGCACTTTTCAAGCATTCAAACAAATAAACAAATTAAAATCAGGGCAAGAAATTATTGATGGAGAGATGAACTTTGTCGACTGTATATAATAAGCATGATTTTCTAATTTCCACTGTGTTTGGAGACTGGACTCGCAATTCTTGAATATACACGTAACCAAGGGCGGAGCTATCACACGAAAGTCGAGTAGACAAACACTCGAAAATGGGGTTAACTGAATAGAAATCTCAAAAAAAAAATATCATATAAATATTTTGTTTATAACTTAAGCAACAGATAATTAACTGAACATTAATACACTCACTGTTATCACTTACACATAAATCACAAACAAAACAGAGGAGTATCACGTCACGTGCATAAGTAGAACATCTAAAAAAAAAAAAAAAAGAGTCCCACGTGGCACGTAGAACACACAAAGTTTCAGACAGAAAACAGGGACGACAGGAAGATATTCATGTCAGTTTCCTCGGAAAATCCGAAACAGGCACGAAAAGATTCGGCGTTTGATGGCTCCTCGAACGGGAATAACAAACGAGGAGAAGGATTTCAGATGAATAATTTTTTTGTTTTCAGGGGATCTGTCTGAAAACAACGGTGTCGTTTTAATGGAATCCATTTTTGTTGGTTCTTATTTATCCAGGGTGGATAAGTTGTCCCTTTTATAAAGAGTAAAAGGATGTGCGGTGTGACTAGTCTGAGGTTTGGTTTCTTGGAAAGTCCCATGACATAAAAATTGTGGGTCGGCGGTTTATGAATCTCAATTCTCACCTGTCCACGCTGGCTGGATTTTGGGAGAAAGGAAGAAATATGAGTCGGATTTGAAAGGGACGGAGTATACTTTTAGTATTTTTCAATTAATAATAGGGAGAAATGCCGACGGGCTAGGGAGAGTTTGGCCTTTTGGAGGAGGTATAGTTGACGCAGAGGATGTTGAAGAAGATATATTAATTAACAATGGTGAAAGCCGCAAGTGTGGAAAATTTTGGGTTGGAGGGTTGTTAGAATTTAGTGATTAAATTGAAGATTCGGTTTCGAATAAATGAATGAAATTTACAACTGATTATAACGACGTGTGAAAATAAGTTGCAAGCGCTACATGATCATGAATATATAAAGATCTAAAAGAAGAACTTTAAACCTAAATAGATCTAACTGATCTGTAGAATCAGAGTTTCGCTAAAAAGACGCTGAACAAAACACGTGCCAAAGATGATCTCGTTTCTGTCACGTATCGTCGGGTAATGATTCATCTGATTTTCTAAACAAAATCCCACACATGGGACAAACTTATTAATTGCAAAAAAGTCAACTATTGTCATACACGGATGCTCAAAAAAAACAATACACGGATGCACAACCCCCCCTGCAGGGGCACGTGCCCCTGTCAACAATTTTATTTTTATTTTTTATTGTTTATTTTAAAATCTAATAATTCGGTTAATAAAAAATAAAAGTATGAGTGTAGTATTTTTTTTATGTAGTTTATAATTGTACCTATTTTATTTTTGATATATATAGTTTATAATTGTATTTATTTTGTGAGTAGGTCTAGTCACCATGTGCTACGGAATTAAAAAATAATACTTTTTTAATTTAAAAAAAATTATTTTTAGCGTAAAAACTGATACATTGTCTCAACAACTAAAAAAGTATGTTCAATCAAAAGTATTAATTTTTACCCAAAAGAAAATTTATTATCCAAAAAATATTAATTTTTACACAAACACATTATTTTTTTACATCGCACGGTGTGACTGTTTTACATAAATTTTTGCCTTGTTTTATGTCCCCCTTATAAAAAACTTCTGAATCCATCCCTGCCTATTGTGGACAAATAAAAAATCAAACAAGCACTTCTTATTGATGTCGTATCACTTCATTGATCGAGTTCAAATTGAATGTCAAGTTTGGATGGTGTCGTCTACAACACAAGTTATTAGGGGCATTCGATGAAAATCTTTTGATGCTCAAGTCAGTTTCAAAGAGACATAAATTGAACGGAGTGTACAAGATCAGAAATTCAGAATGATAGTATGAATTGCGTATATTTGTGATGTGATTGACGTGTTATTTGTAGATTTCAGAATTCGAGTTATTTTATTTTTGGAAAAAAGGAAGAATTCGAGTTCTTCCAATGTTATGTAGTTTATAGACCAATTAGCTAGATCCAATAAAAAAGAACGGTAAACCCCTTTTTAAAAAAAAATCCTACTAAGCCTTTATTATATTGTTTGAGCTTTTATAATTAGACATTACTCAAGAATAAACTATTAAAGCAAATTTATTTGGCATTAACCCCTCAGACAATCATTGTTGAATGTACGTTGAAGCACTCACTCTGGGACGTCAAACATTTAAGTTTTGTACAATTAAATATTGTAAACCACCTAGTTCCATAATTTTACTTCCTGACACTCAACAATTTTATATTTTTTAATTAATTATTTTATTATTGTATCACTAGGAAATACCGACATTTCTGTGAGGATGACGTACCCATATTGAATACGTATCGGATATGATACTCGGGATACTTCATAGATACATATATACAGTATTGCTAATATTTTCAATATATTTTCTGTGAGTCTATGTGAGTTATCACATTTCAGATTTGAGTATATATGGAATTTTAGGGTGCGATTGGATATGCTTTCATTTTGAAAATTTTATTTTCGCTAGAGAATAGTGGAAAAAAATCTGATGAAAGTTTTTGGAAAATTTTGAGAGTGTGAATGGATATGTAATGATGAAAATTGATTTGACTTAAAAATAGTAAAATAATGATTGGATGTGATTGGTAGTTAGAAATATGTGAGTAAGTAAATAGTGAAATTTGTGGGAGAATGTGTAATAATGATTAGTTTTTTGTGGAAAAATGTGTAGATGTGATATGTGAAAGAAAAAATGACAAAAAGTGAAAGTGAGAGAATAGTATATTTTCTGAAAATTTTCATAAACAATCGCATGTTTGGTCAAAAAAAATTCTCCAGCGGAACGAAAATAAAATCCCGTTCACATCCAATCGCAGCCTTAGTTTTTTGTGCTTGAAATATTATTTTATTAATTGAATTTAGTATGTTTATATTCTAAACAATATAAATATATATAACTATATATATATATATCATACATTGTATCCTTAAAATTTTAAAACACACATATTTTCGTATTTGTATCGTACCGTACCCATGTCACATAATCGTATCGTTGCTTCATAGTCGAAGCATTTCATAGGTGAATTTAATCAAATCAATATAGCTATATGATTGCATTAAAAGAAAGGGTGAATATAATTCAGGTAATATATATATATATATATATATATATATATGGATTGGTTCAAATGAGACCAACCCCTTCAGGTTAGTCCATAAGACCGCATATAGACCCTTTGATTTAATTTTTTAATTTGAGATCTCTTTAGTTATTTTGGGTTATTAAGGGTATGATTGTATTTTCACCATTTTACGATTTTTATGGAGATAACGTTAATTGCTAATTATTAGGAAAATATGATCTTTCCTTTATCGCCTTCCCGTTTTTAGGGGAAAAAACCATAGATTTTTCAAAGTTGTGTCTTTTCAAAACCGGTTCCTTTTCGCTTCCTCATCTTTACGTTTTTTTGACAAGAAAAAAAAACCCTAACTCTTTCTTTTCTCCCCAAATAATCCCACATTTCAAATGAGTAGCGCACAAAAAAAAAAAATTGGTAGTTCTGTCTTCCCTGGTCACACCCAAAAATTGAAGTTCAAATTATTTCACGGTCGTAAATTTGTTGTTGGTAGGCGGTTTGGGTTTGCGAAGAAGGGACCGCAGAAGTACTATTTTTGTGCCCGTTATTGCGTGTGTAAAGGTAAGTCCCTTTTCTCTGTTAATGGCCCAAATCCTCTATTAAGTATTTTTTGGTGGGTGTAGGAGTTCGATTTTTGTGGAGAAGATTTGAGGATTGTATTTTGAAGGTATGTTTATTGTTTTCATCTTCTGCCCTTTTTTATTATTTCTGGTCGTTAATGAAGGTTCCTATCGCAATTTGTGAGTTTTTTCAGTCATCAATTTTTCATTCAATAATTTTGCAATTATCGATAACAAACCCATAACAAGTATGCATATCTTTTTATTAAATATCTTGATATATTTTGTTAATTATACAACATTAAGTAGTATATAAGCATACTTTTGTATTCACGTTTTCATATATGAATTAAGTGTTTTTTTATGTAGGGGGGTTGTGGTGTATTCTTGCTATTCGTACATGTTATGTTAAGTAAACAGGATTAAGTGGAATGTAAACAAATTAGTGTACCACAAGTAAGAAACACGTAACAAGTATGCATATTTTTTTAATAAGTATACTGATATATTATGTTAAATATACAACATTAAGTACAATATAAACATACTTTTGTATGCAGACTTTGTATACTAAGTATACAAGTTTGTCATGTTAAATATTAAGTATGCAAATTGTTTATACTAAGTATATAAGTTTGTCATGTTAAATATACAACATTTATGGGAATGTAAACAAATGAGGTTTAAAGTCTTGATATCTGGATTTGTGTTCTTTTTATGTAGGTGTTTGTGTTAGTAAAATGTCAAGTGAAGAACAGGAAATAGAGGTCAATAGTGGTGCAGAGGATAGTTCCGGAGACGAGCAGCCCAAAAAGAGGCGAAGGATTGATAGTTCATATCCCTAAGACAAGTTAGGCGAAACCCAAGGTTTTGGTTGATGCTCTTGCTTCTATGAAACCCGCACGAAGAATGCAAAGACGTGAGATGGGTTTTGGCGGTTTGTGTAGCGAGAATGTTTTGTTTTTTACCATGTATGGTGTTGTGTCATCTCTTTTTTTTTTCCTTTTAGATTGATCTTTTTTAAGATGAAAGTGTTTTTTTTTTTTGAGATGCATGTACATTATACATGGACGCAAAGAACTTGTATAGATAGTTGTATCGAATTGTATATTTAATATGTTTCATTTGTTTATTTCTAGATTATTTTGAATTGTATTTTTGTTGTATAAACCAGGTTAATATAATTGCTTGATTAGTTAAGTGGATTTGTATATTTTATGCGGTGGAATTGTTTAATTGATTGTATGGGTTATTCACTTTTTTAGTTCAGTGGATTTGTATACCGTTTCAGTGACATGTATAAATAGACATCGAATTGTATATGTAATGTGTATCATTTGTTTATTTTTGATTAGTTGAATTGTATTGTTCGTTGTATAAGTAGATTAATATATCTGTTTAATTAGTTACGTTGAATTGTCTATTTTGTTTGGTGGATTTGTATACTTAGTTGAATGGGTGATTTTCTGATTTTAGTTTAGTTGAATTGTATTTAGTTTGCTATGTGCTTGTATAAATAGATATATAGAATTGTATATTTAATGTATTGCACTTGTCTATTTTGTAGTAGTTGAATTATATTATCTGTTGGATAAGTAGATTAATGTATTTTGTATAAATCTTAAGGTACTTATTGGCGTATACAATGTAGTTGTATATAAAGCAAAACAATTTTGTTTGCTTAGTGTTTTTTTTTTTTTGCATATTTAGTTGATGTAATTGTATATGCAATAAATGTTTAGAGAGAAAAAATAACATTAAAGATAAATTAACAATCACTCAATGTTTCAAAAAAAAAAAGTTTCATAAATAATAAACTGACAGAATTGTTTTTTTGCAAAAAATAGAAACATTGACTAGGGCGTGGTGTCGCGTTTTGGACATGTTCTACTGCGTTATGTTCCGATCTCACCACATGTTCCACATCGTCTTTTGAGTTTTGTGCTTGCTTTAATGGCTTTCTCTCTTTGGCTCAATTCTACTTCTCGGACATCGCCGCCTTTGTTCTTTGCCTGTTTTGGTGGTAACACAGAAATATCAAGTTGTGAGGTTGACCCACAATAGGTCTCTAGTACTGACTTTTTGGTTCCAAAAGACGGTAAAATTGTACACCGGTTTCCAACGTAGCGAAATGCATCCCCACTTGCGGAATTTTTTCGTGTTCCACCCTCGGTATCCAATATTTTGTTGATCCTGGCGAGATTTCGAGCCGTTGTCCACGTTATTTTTGACATCACAAAAGTTATTAGACAATAATACAAAATGTATATATTATATATACAGTTTTATAACACCATTCATACATTTTTAATAGTCTATACATGCACGTTTTGATTTATAAGTATACAAACTTATTAATTTATTATGACAGACAATTTTTACTTGAACAAATTACGACGTAAATATACAACTGTTGCCTTATAAATATATAACGAATAAATAAATATATACATGTTGTAATTGCTGAACAAACATGCAACGAATTTGGTAACAAATGTACTATATGCAGATAAGGCGTAACTATGCATATACATAATGCTATATACACAAGACTTATATTCTAAATTGGCAAATTATCTGTACTAAACATACAAACTACTAATTGAGATGCAACCTTCATACAAGTGGGTAATATGCAAACATATAAAACTTTATATACAACGTGGACACAGTAAATAGACAAAATTCACACACTAAACATACAAAGCAACAATAATACAGTTCTATATTTTTGCATACAAAGCAACAATTTAGACTTATATTCTAAATTCGCAAATTATCCTGTTCTAAACATACAAACTACTAATGAGATTCAACATTCATACAAAGTGGGTAGTATGCAAACATATAAAACTATATATACAATGTTGACACACTAAATAGACAAAATTCACACACTAAACATACAAAGCAACAATAATATAGTTATATATTTTTGCATACAAAGCAACAATTTACACTTATATTCTAAACTGGCAAATTATCCGTTCTAAACATACAAACTACTAATTGAGCTGCAACCTTCATACAAGTAGGTAATATGCAAAAATATAAAAATATATATACTATATTGACACACTATTTAGACAACATTAACATACTAAACATACAAAGCAACAATAAATGTATGCATATAGTTCGGGGATATCGTTGTTGATTCACATGCGTATGAATGTAATAACTTTTTTCTCGCAGAAATTACCAGGAGGACATTCTTCAGTTGCGTTGTAATCAACACTTTTTTCCATTGTATAATTCTATCCAATCAAACGAATGATAATTCTGTGCAAATTGTTAGATTTTCTGTTGCGTTCAATTTTTTTGTGGATGAATTGCAGGCCGATTTTGGGTGACAATGGTGATTACAGAGGTTTTGATAATGGAGATGCAATGTTGGCGTTGGGAAGGAGACGATATTTTTTATTGTATATGGTGAATTGCGTGATTTATGGGGACATGATCAATAACAGAGCACGTCCCTATAATGTAGGAGGAGGTTACCATTAATAATTTTTCGGATTCCAATTTTACCCTTTCTATTGTATAGTTACTTTAAACCTGTATAGATTGTAACGAATCTTGGCCATTGTTTTACTATTTGGATGGTCTAGATTGGGTCTTATGGACTAAACTAAGAGAGTGGTCTCACAGATCCTCTCCCTATATATATATATATATATATATATATATATATATATATATATATATATATATCGATTGGTTCAAATGAGACCAAAACCCCTTTAGGTTAGTCTATAAGAACACTTATGAACCCTTGATTTACATTTTTGATGGTGTAGATGTGAGACCCCATAAGTGAATAATGGTATAGTTAACAATATATAATATTTGGATATAATATAATTATATTATTGTATAATGATATATGACTCATATATATAAACACACATGTGTATGGGGCATATTATACAAGAAATGATTAGTGTTACCCTGGGAATATATGATATCACCTTTGAATAAATACATTATTATATTAGTTTGTACTGATCCAATCTTATAAGAAAATCAAAGAATCAGGGGATAACTTCAAATTGCACACCGCCTTATAATATACACGTGGCTGATACTATTGACAAGCACAAAAGTTTAGTGAAGAGAAAATGGACAATAGAGGGTTGAATTGCAATTAAAAAAAAGAGAGAGAGAGGCTTGATCAATAAATATAAGTAAGTTAAGTCTTATCCCTACACAAATATGTATAACCTCTGTTATATACTCATAAACCACCTTAAATAAAAGAACAGGCATCTTACACGTCTCCACACCTGAAAATGGTAAGCTTCATATCCCTCAAACCTTTAATTAACTTAATATATTTTTTCAAGATTATAAGTTGCATATGGGATTGAAAGAAAAACCACTTATCTTCAAACCTTTAGTTCTTTTTTTCACTATCAAGCATACGGGTACAATTAGAGTATATATGAATTGGTGGATAAGTGATGAAACTATTTATAAAGTAGAGATGCTAGATATGTTTATGTAGATGTAAAAAGATGTCAAGTTTTAAAATTTTGGAAATTTTATTTTTGATAAGAATAGAAAAAAATAAAAGAATAATAAGTGAAGAATGATATCAATTTATATTAGTAGGATGCAGTATTACAGGGTGTATTAGAGTGATTTGATTTTCTATTAAGCTGTAAATAATTTTACAATGATTCTGGGATTTTATGTGTTATATTTAAGAACTTAATTAGATATTATAATTCATCGATTAACTAATTTTTGGAATGAATTTAAAATGAGCTAGGTCTTGGATCTCGTCTTATTAGCTAGGTCTTGGATCTCGGTTCGCTCGGTATGACTTTCCCTAGACAAACTGGAGCCTCTCAATGGAATTCCTCTTCGGGGGATCTTTCTGTGAGAAGAATGCAATTTCAATAGAATAATTTAACCAGATTCAGAATCAACATTAGAAACCAGATCTTATGGATTATCCCCTTCCAAGACCCTTCTTCGACGCCATTGTTTCTGCCTTCTACCTGATGAAACTATTTATAAAGTAGAGATGCTAGATATGTTTATGTAGATGTAAAAAGATGTCAAGTTTTAAAATTTTGAAAATTTTATTTTTGATAAGAATAGAAAAAAATAAAAGAATAATAAGTGAAGAATGATATCAATTTATATTAGTAGGATGCAGTATTACAGGGTGTATTAGAGTGATTTGATTTTCTATTGTCGTAAATAATTTTACAATGATTAAGAGATTTTATGTGTTATATTTAAGAACTTAATTAGATATTATAATTCATCGATTAACTAATTTTTGGAATGAATTTAAAATGAGGAAATTATGGTGCTTGGGAGCTTTAATTAGTAGGTTTAGAGTTTAGATTATAAATTTCAAAGTTTTGAGGATCAATAAAATACATGATTAATAAAGCCTTAATATCATTAGGAATATTAACCTTTAAATGTACATGTCACTTTCCAAACATAAATGGTATAACTAAGAAGCTCATTTTAGGACTATCTAATTTGTTAATTAAAAGACAAATGAGACAAATAGAATGGTTATGATTTTATTACTAAAAACAAATGTACGTATAGATATACACATCAGTATAATATTTGAATATTCCTAGTATTAGTTCTACTAGGATTTAATTGATTGCAATAACTAATGAGTCAGGTGATTTCACAATTAAACTGGATTATACTTCCGAAGGGACGAGGTTGAACCCCGACAACTAGGATTTTCATCCTTCACATTATTAAGGTGGCCTTTCAGTCAAAGGTGGGCAAAATTTCAGTTTCCTAAGGAAAGTTAGGTTTGCTTATATTTTTATAAATTTCACGACATTAGATGTTCCATGAACTCCACGACATTAAGCGATTTTATGATTTCATTATATACACCATTGTCATAAAGTTCATCAATATAATTTAATTTTTTTCAAGAAAACATAAACTTGTATCATTCATGGTTTGAATTTACATTCTCATTTGCATAACTCTTGTAACTGTTTGACTTGGCCTTTGGGCAAATAAATGTCATTTTGACAAAAATATTGACTTTTTGAATCTATTGAGGTGTGGGTAGGGTGGACAATGGATCGAACAGATTGTCTGTGGTCCTTGTTTGACTACCCATTTGCCTAATCCTATTTTCGGGTCGGGCCGGAGACGGCGACAGAACTTGGGTCGTAGAACGGTATATTCATGAATATGACGATCTCTGGGCAAAAGCCCAGGCCAAAGAGACGTCGAGCCTATGTAATACTGCATCTATGGTATCAGAGCTTAGGTTTAAAAAGGATTTACATCTAAGCTGGACCAGGATAAGATCTTTGGCTTGTGATTAAGCTAGTACTATTGTATAACATTAAGGATTTTGAATCTATGTGACGACTTTGGGAATTTGTGATGAAATATTGGTGAATTATTTTGTTACGGGCATTGGATTAGTTTATTTGTTGCACCAGGCTACACCGGGATAAATAGTTATAAGTTACGAACTATGATCAAACGAAACCGAGAACAAATGAAAGATTTTGGTTTAGTGAATTTTGATGACTCCAATGGTTTGACACTATCTAGTGGATATGGACAAAAAGTTCATTTGATTATGACATTTTATTGAAGAATTTTAGTGTTAATTATCAAGAGGAAATGATATTTTATTATTAACTTTTGACATTAAGGGTTAACTTGGTTCATTTGTTAGCTAAGGTTCGTATATAGCTATGTTTAGATTTAGATCTTGATCATCCCTTATGAAGTATTGATTTAAAAATAACATTCATATTCAGTTGATCATCTAAGTATTATATTAATTTAAGTATCGTTTGTACTTAGGAATGACCTTGGAACTAGAGTGGTGTGCTAGGAATTTTGGATGTAACCCTGGTAAGGCAACTACTATAAGTTGATAATAATACGATGTTGTTTGATTTTGTAGTAATTTTGATTTGGGATGCTATAATGTTTTATTACGTGTGTGAATTCGTCATTTACTGTTTATTTGTATAATAATAAAAATACCCATAAGGCACCCGATCGAGGAAACCTAGAGCGAACCGTTTAAGTAAAACCTCGACATTTTGTGAGATATATATATATATATATCTTTTGTGATGGGTCGTCGCCATTAAATGCCTTTAAGTTATGATCACTGGTATTATAGAACTAGGTTAGATAGAATTGTTTGGAATACTACCATATTAGCTACATTTCTCAAAAAGGATAAAGTGAATATTAATATAATATCAAAGGTATATGATTTGCATATGTATATTCTGAATACTCGATGTCCTTACTTACAGATAGGAAAAAGAAAATTAGGATGGCGATCGAGGTTTTATCCAGGGAGACTCCTATTGTTTAAGATTTTTGTAAAATGGTCTATTAGGAAGTTTTGATTTAACATTAGTCTGAAAGAGTCATTGGAAAGGATGCAATTGATTGTTGAGTTCTTGATTGAACATGGCTTAGAAATTTGTAGGTGGAACCAGATAAGCGGTATGTTTCTCTGAACAGTACAAATACTTGTATATCACATTTTGGGTTGTATAGGATTGACCACATAAATGATCTGTAGGTATGAAAATAAGGTAATAGATGCATTTTTTTGCACAACCATTATTTGAAGTTACTTTATCACTCCTTATTAAAAGAATTTAGTTTTACTACAGATATTTGAATTCGATATTATTCTGGGAATAGAATAGTTGGCCCGACAGCAGATGCAGGTGGACCGTCATGCAAAAGAGAGATTTTCGGTACCACTAGACGACCAATGATAGAGATCATTTATATTTTCGGTATTTCAACTCCTTTTTGTTTTCTGGAAACTATGTTATAATTCTTTTGAACTTAGCAGTACCACATGATTACTAACTTGAGTTTGTATATAAATGACGATGTAAACGATGTATAACATAATCAAGAGGTGCAGGAAGCTATCATTGGTACAATTATCAATTAGGTTTTATTATATTTGGTTATAAGGCCTATTTAAGAATTTTGGTTTTACTGTTAATACTTGAGTTTAAGATGAATGTGTGATCTTGACGCTAGGGTTACATGGATTGATGCATGATAGTCGTGAAATCATGTGTATTTGGGTACTAAAAGTAGAAATCATTGTTAAATATTCTAAACTTTTGAGACTAAGTTATGGCTTTTAAATTTGGTTATAAGGCTTATGAAGGTCTACTCAGCTGAACTTAAGGAGAAATTGATAAGAAACTTATTCTTAAGGTGGTAAAAAGATATTCATAGAATTAAGGGATTGACAATTAGACTTTCAATTGACGATTTCATAATAGTTTTACATCAACGACTAGTTTACTAATTTTGGTATCTCTAAGGATATATACTGAGGTTTTGCCTTACGATTGTAATTGTTATTTATAAAGTAGTTATTCATTTGAAGTCTATGTGGGACTATAAAGACAAATGAATTATAATGGAACTCAACAATAGTGAGACATATAATCTAGTACGCATTGGAAAACACTTTTTGTGTGGATTCGAAGAGGACTGAATAAGACTTTTGGGTCAAGATAGATTCTTATAACTAAGTCACCGATGCTTCAAGGTTATTAATTTGGTTTATTTAATATGTGTGAACATATGGGTTAATTATTGGTTAATAGCGAGGGGATATGAATTTGGATTCTATTATCGAAAGTTTGAAATTTAAGAAATGTTAATTTGGTACATGGATGATGTTGTCTTGGAAAACGACTCAAGAATTCTCTGGCTTTTGGAAAGACTGCTTGTGGATCTCAGGCTTGAAAGAATGTTTATTATGATTAGGGATAGATTTTTCTGTGTTATTATAAGAAAAAAAATAGAGAATCGGGGATTTAATTGATTCTTAGTTGCGTAGAACTAAGAAAATAATTGAATTATTTGTATCACGAGATGATTAGAAAGAGATATATACGAATGTGAATTGCATGAAGTAAGGTTGAGTATAGAAATAGGAAAATTACTTTATTGCTTAAGGATAATTTGTTATATAAATTGGGTAACCAATTTTCTATATAATGCTTGGGGACTAACATCATAATAAATGTTTCTAAGTTATGATTAATTGATATTATGAGCACTAGTTGGATGGATATAATTTGGGTAACTTATTCTCTATATAACACTTGGGATTACATTTCCATGATTTTTTTCAAAATTACAATTAACTGATATTACATGTTGAATAAGTTGGATGGAAAATATTTGGAGAAAACTAGTATTATTTCTAGCATTGGTAAGAATGGAATATTAAGTGCAACTTTTACTATATCTAGAACAATTTTATAAAGGAATTTGGGGACCAAATTCATTTAAGGAGAGGAGAATGTGAGACCCCATAAGTGAATAATGGTATAGTTAACAATATATAATATTTGGATATAATATAATTATATTATTGTATAATGATATATGACTCATATATATAAACACACATGTGTATGGGGCATATTATACAAGAAATGATTAGTGTTACCCTGGGAATATATGATATCACCTTTGAATAAATACATTATTATATTAGTTTGTACTAATCCAATCTTATAAGAAAATCATAGAATCAGGGGATAACTTCAAATTGCACACCGCCTTATAATATACACGTGGCTGATACTATTGACAAGCACAAAAGTTTAGTGAAGAGAAAAGGGACAATAGAGGGTTGAATTGCAATTAAAAAAAAAGAGAGAGGCTTGATCAATAAATATAAGTAAGTTAAGTCTTATCCCTACACAAATATGTATAACCTCTGTTATATACTCATAAACCACCTTAAATAAAAGAACAGGCATCTTACACGTCTCCACACCTGAAAATGGTAAGCTTCATATCCCTCAAACCTTTAATTAACTTAATATATTTTTTCAAGATTATAAGTTGCATATGGGATTGAAAGAAAAACCACTTATCTTCAAACCTTTAGTTCTTTTTTTCACTATCAAGCATACGGGTACAATTAGAGTATATATGAATTGGTGGATAAGTGATGAAACTATTTATAAAGTAGAGATGCTAGATATGTTTATGTAGATATAAAAAGATGTCAAGTTTTAAAATTTTGGAAATTTTATTTTTGATAAGAATAGAAAAAAATAAAAGAATAATAAGTGAAGAATGATATCAATTTATATTAGTAGGATGCAGTATTACAGGGTGTATTAGAGTGATTTGATTTTCTATTAAGCTGTAAATAATTTTACAATGATTCTGAGATTTTATGTGTTATATTTAAGAACTTAATTAGATATTATAATTCATCGATTAACTAATTTTTGGAATGAATTTAAAATGAGGAAATTATGGTGCTTGGGAGCTTTAATTAGTAGGTTTAGAGTTTAGATTATAAATTTCAAAGTTTTGAGGATCAATAAAATACATGATTAATAAAGCCTTAATATCATTAGGAATATTAACCTTTAAATGTACACGTCACTTTCCAAACATAAATGGTATAACTAAGAAGCTCATTTTAGGACTATCTAATTTGTTAATTAAAAGACAAATGAGACAAATAGAATGGTTATGATTTTATTACTAAAAACAAATGTACGTATAGATATACACATCGGCATAATATTTGAATATTCCTAGTATTAGTTCTACTATGATTTAATTGATTGCAATAACTAATGACTCGGTGATTTCACAATTAAACGGATTATACTTCCGGAAGGACGAGGTTGAACCCGACAACCAGATTTTCATCCTTCACATTATTAAGGTGGCCTTTCACCAAAGGTGGGCAAAATTTCAGTTAGGTTTCCTAAGGAAAGTTAGGTTTGCTTATATTTTTATAAATTTCACGACATTAGATGTTCCATGAACTCCACGACATTAAGCGATTTTATGATTTCATTATATACACCATTGTCATAAAGTTCATCAATATAATTTAATTTTTTCAAGAAAACATAAACTTGTATCATTCATGGTTTGAATTTACATTCTCATTTGCATAACTCTTTAATCTGTTTGACTTGGCCTTTGGGCAAATAAATGTCATTTTGACAAAAATATTGATTTGAATCTATTGAGGTGTGGGTAGGTGACAATGGATCGAACAGATTGTCTGTGGTCCTTGTTTGACTACCCATTTGCCTAATCCTATTTTCGGTCGGGCCGAGACGGCATGTAACTTGGGTCGTAGAACGGTATATTCATGAATATGACGATCTCGGGCAAAAGCCCAGGCCAAAGAGACGTCGAGCCTAGTGGGAGGGATAAGGTGACAGGCTTCGCCAAATATTATTGGAAGAACAAGAAGAACGGACAGATCGTCCGATCAACACCGATCCTACGCTTTCTTATTTGGTGATTTAATTCATTGACTAACCGTTTATCCTTTGTTTTTAAAATGAGATATCCACTGTTTGTTTTTAAAAATCGGGATATCTATCGTCGCTTGAAAAGTAAAATATTTACCGCATTTGATTAATCTGTTGCACCATGTGCATTGCATCACCGATGGCATCGTAAATTTATATATCAAGATTGAATTGCGATATGTTCTTGATCATTACGGCAATAATTCTTATATGCATCATTATCATGCATACATAAATATTTTTAGATACACTAAGTACTTTTCACGAAGAAACACTTCATCTTTCATTAAACAAATAATGCATTCCTCTACCCCAACCCATTGAGCTCGTCTGGCTCACCCCACGATTTTCATAAAAACTTTTCAGAGACCGAATATTTGAGATCGATGAGGCCGACACAAGGCTTTCGGATCGAGAGTGACTCTACCTAGCAGTTTTTGTTTGATGAGCGTATACATTCACGCGTGATCAATATAACTATTTTATCTTGTAATAGTTAGGTGAGTTACAACTCTATTATAATTATATATTACGAGTTATAGACTTCCGTTGTATTTATTATTATTTTTAGGTGTTGTACTTAGATAATAGTTCTTGATGAGCCTAAGTTGGAATATTTGGGTTGTACCCTATTGGATGTGATTCTATTTTATTGGTTATGTATATTAGGGCGTGACAGTAGATCTCTTTTGTTATTTTTGATTATAAGGGTATGATTGTACTTTTATATTTAATCAGTTTTATTAATTGGACAGTTATTAGCTATTTTTAAGGAAACATAATCCTACCTTTTCAGTCACCCGATTTTTAGGGAGGAAAAATAATCAATTTCAAGCATTTTTTTCAAATTGATACTTCTTTCCGCCATATTTGTGAACAGTCATTTTATTGTATACTAGTTCAGTGGACTTGTATACTTAGTCATGTTTTATTGTATATTTAGTTCAGTGGATTTGTATACTTGGTTCAGTGGAATCGTATTCTTAGTTATATAAGTAGTTTAGTGAATTTGTATACTTAGTTCTGTGGATTTGTATACTTAGTTCAATGGAATTGTATACTTAGTTATATAAGTAATTTAGTGAAATTGTGTATTTAGTTCAGTGTAATTGTATACTTAGTAATATTTTAATGTATAGTTAGTTCAATATAATTGTATACTTAGTTAAATGTTTATGCATACTTAGTAATGTTTTAATGTACAGATAGTTTAGTGTAATTGTATACTTAGTTAATTGTTTATGTATACTTAGTAATGTTTTAATGTATAGCTAGTTTAGTGTAATTGTATACTTTTCATTAATTGTTGCATGATTATGTTGCAATATTTGAATAATTTGCAGGTTCGAATGAGAAGGGAGAAAAAGAAAGGTGAATTGCTTGATTATGGGACGTGATTTATGGGGACGTGATCTGTTATAATGTAGGAGGAGGTTACCATGTCTGATTTTATGGATTCCAATTTTACTCTTTCTATTGTATAGTTAGTTACGAAAACTTGTATAGATTGTAATGTATCTTGGCCATTAATTTACTATTTGGATGGTCTAGATTCGGTCTTATGGACTAACCTAGGAGGGTGGTCTCACATGATCCTCTCCCTATATATATATATATATATATATATATAGTGAGACAATGTGAACTCATCCCAACCCTTCCTTATCTATATCAATGTCTAAGATAAATAGGGCTTAAAATTACATTAAACATTTAATTAAGGCAAAATAAGGGTATAATTGTCAAAACAAACATGTGGGGGACCATCCAAATATGGAATCAGTTATTAAGGGAGAGAAAATCACGTGGGGAGCGAGAAAATCGCGTTGGATAGAGAAAATCACGCATGTGCTTTCCATGCAAAGATGTTGTACACTTATCAATGATTTGTTGTATACTTAACACTCTTTTGTTGTATGTTTAACATAATTTTATCTGTATATTAAAATGGTCAAACAAAAATATGTGGGGACCATTAATTAAGGAATCATTTATATAGAGAGAGTCACGCTCATTAACATGTGGGGACCGTGGATTAAGTAAATCAATTAGACAGAGAGAAAATCACGCTCATTATTATGTTGTATATTTAACATATATTTGATGTATATTTAACACTATTTTGATGTATGTTTAACATAATTTTACTGCATATTACAATTGTCAAACAAAATTATAAGTATACAACAAAACACATATAAATATACAACAAACCACATATAAGTATACAACAAAAAATATAAGTATACACCAACATAAATACATACATAAAAAATTAACAACTTATACAGCAAAACACATCTAAGTATACATCGAAAAACATATAAGTATACAACGAAATCTCCTAAATAAGCATCAAAATACATATAAATACATACATCAAATATTAACTAATTACATAGTAAAACACATCTAAGTACACATCTAAAAACTTGGGATTAGTCCAAACACCGCCTGCGGCACACGGCTGAGTAGCGCCGCTTCGAGTTCCTTCCCCAGAAGCGTCGCCCCCGACAACACCATTCGAATCGAGATCAAATCAAAGTTATCCACCATTGGATTCTTCGCCAAAGCCAAAATCGACACTTTGTGCCTCAGACGCCTCCAAAAGCAAATCGATCTCGAATATCCGCACGTGATAACCCCGCGCCGACTCTCAACGAGCACATCAGCACAGAATTCAACGAGTATATGTGGAACAATGGCAGAACGCAGAAAACGACGTTGTTTGGCTTCAAGTACAGATTCAGATTCTTGCCGTCGATCGTGATTAGGCTTTTGTGAGTTAGGATCACGCCTTTCGGTAATCTGGTGGTGCCAGAGGAAACCGGCAGCGTGACGACAAGCATCGTCCGGATCGATCCCAACCACCGCGCTTCTCGTTCACTTCCGAAAGCACCAGAAATGCAAGCATCCATCCGACGGATTATCGACAGACGACGAGAAATCTTCGCCGAACACCACGTAATTATCCCCTGTTTCGCGGAGCTTATCGACGATCGCGATTGCGTGGATTCGCGGTTAATTTTGACTTGGAGGCATTGAATTGCTTGAAAATTTCTTTCGTCATGCGTAAAGGATTTGCGATGGTGGTAACCGCCATAACAAACAAGTAGCATTCACCAATCACCAAGAATTTAACTTTGAATATTTGAAGAAACTATCGGGTGTCAGCGCATTTAAAACTATGCAAGCCCACTTTTGAAGTTCGGGGATCGAAAGCCCATTTATCAAGTTTGATTAGCATCGTAGTTATTATTAGTCCAGAAACAAGAAAGAGGGGCTAAGCCCACGCGCTTTTCGCTTTTGATATGATCATCAAGATCTAGTTAAAAGTAATATCCGTAGTTCATACAAATCAATCATCGAAGCTCCAATGAAAGTGAAAACAAATTTAGCACAATCGGCGTTTTGAGGCCAGGATTTGCGGTGTTGCCTACCAAAAGGCATGTAATCGTGTAATTACAATTGTGCCCTTTTCAGGTTTAAAATAAATTAAAAATAATTATTAATTTGGATAAATTTCAACCATCTAAAATTACAGAGTGAGACAGTGTGGACTAATCCTGGCCACACATCTCAAATTTTAGATGGTTGAGATTTATCCAATTTAATAAATATTTTTGATTTATTTTAAATCTGAAAATGACAACATTGTAATTTTGTAATTACACATTCTCTCTCTCTCTCTCTCTCTCTCTCTCTCTCTCTCTCTCTCTCTCTCTCTCTCTCTCTTCTGTAACCCAAAGTCATCCACACCCCAAAGCCTGTAGGTGGATCTCCGTGAGACCCATCCCGACAAGGCAAACTTTTCCACCTGAAGAAGTGGCTCCAAGAGTCGTTGACATCATTTTATCAAGCCCGCACGAAAGTTGTGTCAACCATCGCCCTCTATCGCTTTCTTGATTCGTTCGATTTTGCGCAAAGACTTGTAATAGGAATACACACAACTTTTCATTATAGTTGCCATAGCCACTAATCCCCTTTCATACCAAAAACGAATCATTAAAGTCGCAATTGATAGCCAAGAAAGCGCGATTAGTCAGTCGGAAATCAAGCCCAAGAACAGTGAATCATGGTATTAATATTCAACCGGGTTCATTGGCAAAATGATCCCCGCAACCAGCCGCTTGAGGAAGATGAAGTCTTTAGAATATATCGTTGGGGAGCAGAGTATTGGTGGTATGATTGAGAGGATTGTTTACCAGCCCAAGGATTGTACACTTATATGTTTTTCGATGTATATTTAGATGTGTTTTGTTGTATAAGTAGTTAATTTTTATGTATGTATTTATGTTGTTGTATACTTATTTTGTTTGGATGTATACTTATATGTGTTTTGTTGTATACTTATATTTTTTGTTTGACCATTTTAATATTGCAGTAAAAATATGTTAAATATACATCATAATAGTGTTAAGTATACATCAAATATATGTTAAATATACAACACAATAATGATCGTGGTTTTCTCCCTCTATAATTGATTTAATTAATCCACGGTCCCCACATATTAATGAGCGTGATTCTCTCTCTCTTCCTTAATTAATGGTCCCCACATATTTTTGTTTGACCATTTTAATACGCGAGAAAATTATGTTAAACATACAACAAAAAAAATAGTGTTAAGTATACAACAAATCATTGATAACAGACAACATACTGCATTGGCAGAAAGCACATGCGCGATTTTCTTCTCTCCAAATAGCGATTTTCTCGCGATTTTCTCTCCCCACGTGATTTTCTCTCTCCTAATAGTTGATTCCATATCTAGATGGTCCCCCACTTGGTTAATTTGACAATTATACCCTTATTTTGCCTTAATTAAATATTTAATGTAGTTTTAACCCTTATTTATCTTAGCCATTGATATAAATAAGGGAGGGTTGAGATGAAATTTCCACATTGTCTCACTATAATATGTGGTCTTATTTTAACCTCCCCTATATATATATATATATATATATATATATATATATATATTCAGTCCCTCAGCATAACGACATATAAAATCATGTTGCTCCAACATAATTCAAATCAACATGGTGAGTTTCTCTATTTTCATATTATAGATAAAGGTGCACGTAAATTATATCAATTGTTGATGAGAGCGTATTTGAGCAGTCAAAATTTTGATAAGTTTTTAAGAAAATATATAGATAATTGAAGCTCTTGTGAATGATTTGAATTCCATATATATTCATTATTGAATAAATTTTTTATCCTTCTCAATGCTTTATTTTTACTTAAATGAGTAAAATTCACATAAACTGTGCTAGCTAAAAGTAGGGATGACAATTTTACCCCAAACCGTGGCTATCCGAGGCGGGTCTAAGTATCACTTCTATCCCGCGGGTATCCACCCCGACCCGTATATATTTGTAATATATTTGATATATATTTTGAATATATAATATATATTATAATATAATTTTTATCTTTATTATTATATCTACCTAGCGTTTATAAATTAAAAATAATAACTTTTGTATGTTTTCCTTTTTTTTATTTTTTCTATTTAAATTCATTTAATTTGGGCCAGAACGAGTCACCCCCGCCCTGCCCTGTTAATTGTGGTGGGTCATTCTTTAGATACCCGACCCGTCCCATTATAATCCATAAACTAAAAGCTGTAGTGTAGATCGAATCTACATTAGACCGAGTTTGACCCATTCTCATGGACTGGCCCGAATTTAACTCGAATTTCCTACAAACTATTGAGCTTCGGCCTTGGTCAAAAAAAACTATTGAACTTTGGCCCAACAAAGTCCAAAATATTTTTGAAAGTATATGTAAATTATATTAATATTTGCAAAACAAAAAAAAGAAGAATCGATTTCAGGAAAGAAAAGAAAAAGGTTTTAAAAACAAAAATAAAAAGGAAATATTAGTGATAGTGTGAGCAAAGTAAATAAATCCTTTCAGAAAAAAAGTAGGGGTGATCATCGGATCATCAGGTCCGGTTCATGTTTGGTTTCAGGTTGATTTTAGGTTGGTTTCGAATGCATTGAAAATTAATTAAAATATAAAATAATCACGTTTAAAATAAATTAGTAACATCGTGTCTGATTTGTGTTAGTCGTTTTTGTATTTGAATTTCTCGTGTTCGAATTCAGGTTTATCTGAGTAACTTCATATTGGGTTCGTGTCTTATGTGTGAGATTGTCAGTCCAAAAAAAAAAAAAGTACTTAATAAAATAGAAAAACCTAAAAATGATTATTCTATCATACTTTATTACCACTCATAAGGGGATACTCTGTGAAGGGAATCTGTAAAACTTAGCCGGCGATTAACATCACTCATGGCATCTTCCGGCGCCGGTAAGTGCCGATTGCGGATTATACTACTCTAATGTTATATTTGAATGTTTATGTATGTGTGTTTATTTTCAATTTGTATATTAATTATTTTGTAATTTTTTCTTTAAAAGTTTATTCCAACTCTACTGCAATGGTTTTTGGGGATTTCTTCTTGTTTACTTCCTGATCGTTAGAAAGTGGGTTTTCAAGAATTTAGTGAGTGGATAAATATCATGGTTGTAAATTGTAATGGGAGTATTTTTGAAATAAGGATTTTAGAAGATAATTGGGTTTTCTGGAGAAATTTATTTTTCAGTATCATTTGAGTTTATCATTAATAATATCACGAATATGATTGAAATAGTGACTACTTTATGAAGCATCTTCAATTGCAAGTCCTACAAAGATGTTGAGCTGAATTGTCTTATGTAAATTAGTAAAATTGGAATACACATTTCAAATACTTATTATTTATTATGAATCTGTCATCTGTTATCATGAAATTATTTGTGGCTTTGTAATTTCATAAGCTGTGTTGGCAGATTATGGAGAAATGAATAAGGGAGACAAGCTTGTATTAAGGGGTTTAAAGTTCCACGGGTACCATGGGGTGAAACCGGAAGAGAGGACGTTGGGTCAGAAATTCGTGATTGATGTAGATGCCTGGATGGATCTTCAAGCTGCCGGTATTTCTGACTGCCTATCGGATACCATCAGCTATACTGCTATATACAGGTAACCGATAACTTTCAATCATCGCATAATTAATACTTGCGCTGAAATTGGTGAATCACCAAATGATTTTAACTGGGAGTTTAGCAGTTTTGCATTAGATATAGGGAGTGTTTACAAACTCTAAAAAAAGTGATTCTCAGCTTCTAAATGAAAAAAACTATCCCGAAGACAGATGGCAGTTTTTCTATGTAATGCTGTGTTTTTTATCTTGTGATGTCTTATAATTTTCTGTATGAAATGTTGATGCATAACAAAAGAGCTTATGTTCCGGTAAGTAAACATACCAGCTACTTCATGAATGGGTTTTTTGGAGAATATTTTTGCTTTGAAATAGTTATGCATAACTAATGTTTACGAATTACCCTTACACATGAAATATTTTACTTTATTCTTCATCTGATCATCAAGAAGTAGACTTTGATAATCAGAGATGATATGAAAAGATAAATTCTTACTTTGAATTAGCCAGGTTGCATCGACGCATTTCAAATTGTATGTGAGAATGCTGTGTGACATAGGCATACCACTCGCCTCAAAGATCTAAACCCCTACCACCCGACATAACCTCAGAAATTGCATGTGACGAAATGATATGACAAAATGAAACGTGATTTACATAAATATTTTCAATTTGGAGCAGATTCGGAGTAGAATCAGATCTTGACTCTACTGATCTTTTAAAGTTTTTATTGGCCTTTAGTTGAGATAGGTGAAGTGACGAACCTTTTGGTCTGGCAGCACCTGACGCTTGTATGTATATTGTCATGTTATTCTGTTTCTTTATTAATTATTACTTGAGTTCAACTAAATGGGTTGTGAAATAACTACAAATCTTGTGTTCTTTTCAAAACTTCAAAACTTATATGTAGATAATAATCTTGTGTTATTGAACAGGTTGCGAGTAGTGGCTACCTCATCTTAAAGAGATGAATATAAATGTTAAGTTTCACATTTCTAATGTTAATAAAAGCAATATTGAGGGAGCAAAACCAAATTTGGCCACAGCCAAATAAGCCAAACCGGACCAACTTGAATTGCTTTGTTCACAGGGATACCACGAGAGGTATTTCATCTTTTGCCAACAGACTCATGATGGACCAGGATAAATGCTCACAACTGTAACTAGTCTAGCTTGTGGATGGTGCAGGTAGATGGTAATAATCATTTAGGTTTCAATTTCATTTGGAGTTTGGGAAAGGATTTGGGAGAAGGATTTCGATAACTCCATATAAAATGAATTTGAAATCCACCACAATTGCCAGAAAATATCTTAAAATGGTAGCTTATATGGATTTGAAAATCCATTGCATAACGCGCTTGTCGAAACAAGCTTTAGGACAAAAATGAGTCTCAAAGCTCACTTTTAGCATGATATTATTTTTTTTTAAATTCGGCCCTGTCATTGCAAACACTCGAACCCGGGCCCCTTAACTGAAGAGTAATACACATGGCTACTGGACGGTTTAGCATGATATTAGCTTGCATTAGCTTTAGAATATGTAAACAAGTGCTCTCTCGACCTGATTTTTTTTATGGATAAATTGGCCTGTAAATGCAGTATAGTTAGAGACGTAGTGGAAGGAGCTCCACAGAATCTTCTAGAATCAGTAGCTGAACTGATTGCATCTAAAGTGTTGAGCAAGTACCCCCAGGTTTCTGCTGTCCGAGTACAGGTAGGAAAGCCACACATCGCCGTGCTTGGCCAGGTTGACTACTTGGGTGTTGAGATTGTTAGACAACGTACCACAGCTACACAAAGCTAAGCAGTTTTCGGCTCACTGTGTTTACTTCCCTTTGACAACTTCAAATTGTAAAATGCTTGTTACATTCAGTTTGTTTCTTTGTGAACTATTACCATTTTTCTGACATTGATATAAACTCGTGCATGTAATTGTTACTTGGTCATTGTGCACCTCTTTGCTCCTTTTAATATGTTTGTAGTGAGGCAACAAGTCCACCGAATACCGAGCAGGTTTTGCAGTTTCATTCCTTTTTTTTTTCTTCAGTAACTCAGCTTATAGGTTTACACATAAGTATGCTTGAGGACAACAGTTTCGGCTCGTCATTTCTTATTAATAGGGTGATCTAGTGTAAATTTTAGAAAAAAATTAATTTTGAAACCAAATTGTTATGTGCTAAATTTTTATTTTTAATTAAATTTGGAAGTGCCATTTGAGAGAGACTGAGGTGTTTTAAGTTGTTTTGCTCTAAAACTTAATTACACACAAATAAGGGAAAAACCGTGCGTTCTACTTTCTAATAAAAATAACTTTAAGGGCCCATTTGGATTGAGGGATTTGAAATTTCAAGGATTTCAAATCATTTGAAATCCACCCTCTGTTTGTATGATGTGGATGTGTAAGGATTTCAAATCCATCATAAATTTTGATTAAAAAAATTTAGAAGCTCTATTTATTTTCTTAATTGATATTTAATAAATAAAAATAAAAGATATAATCTTATTATTCTATAAATAATTATAATTTTATACACTAATAAAAATATGAAATATATAAATTTTATTATGTATGAATATGTGTGATGATATTGCATGTGCATATTGTTTGATACATGTTTTTATCTTAATTTTGATGATTTTATTTTTACACCAAAATAATGTTTTTAATTGTTGTCCAAATACTCCTAAATGATTTCAAATGGTTTCAATATTTTTCGGAGTATTTCTTCAAGTTTATTTTCGACTATATTGGACAATGCTTTTAATGATTCTATGTCAAAGTGTTTTTACATCCAAACTATGTTTCTAAATGTTGTCCTAATACTTCCGATCGACTTAAAATGTTTTTACTATTTTTCGGAGTATTTTTGAAGTTTATTTTCGATAAAAATGGACAACACATTTGTTTCAGCTCAACCCGCCTATAGACAACCCGCACTCAAGAGTACATTAAAATGTTAATTTGAGCCTGGAGTGAAAAATAAAGCAGTCGACCGATCGCCCGGCCGTCGGCCAGTCGGCCGTGGCCGCCAGTGCGGCGACGGGCTCGTAAGTTTTTTTTTTTGAAACAAACTCGTTCTTAATTTTCCTCGACATGGACCGGTTGAGGCATGGGGTGACCTGGTCGAACCCCACGTCAACCGGCCGCCTGTAAATTTGTGACACGTTTATTTCAAACTCTATTTCGTGCGTGCGACCGGCCGCCTCTATGTTTTGATGACAAATTTTCGACCGCTTGACAAACAGACATCTTTTTCCTTAAAATGTGGGATTGATTTTCAACACTATATTCTTGATTTTAATTGTATTTTTCGTAGATTTTCAATCCCCAAGAGAGCCTATGATTGATCAACCATCTCCTATAAATAGAGGAAGTTTTGGAGCAACCAACACAACCATTGAGATACAACACAACAAGATACACTTCAAGGAAACACTTGTTCGTCATTGTCATTATTTTTGTTGTAATTTGCCCAGCTAATCACTTTCACATCCTCGAGGTCTCAGGCTTTTCTTGATTACACTTGCACTCTATTGTATTATCAATTATAGTTGTAATCTTGAATTTTGGGTTATCATTCAACACAAGACATCCTGTGAGTATTCTGTGGTAAGAATACACTGGGTGATCTAGGTGATAGGTGTGTCAAGAGTGTGGTGCTCTTGAGGTGTTGAAGAATTTGGTATTCTTCAAGATTGAAGATTGTGGTGATTTTCAAAGGTGCCGTTGAATGAAGATTGTGGTAATCTTCAAAGGGAGATTGTGGTAATCTCCAAAGGTGGTGTTGAAGAAGAGTGTGGTGCTCTTCAAGGTGTTGTAAGTTGAGTTTGTATTAATTTTGGTAGTTAATAAAATTCTTTTTCTTTTTGAAATCCATCCCGGATATCTTGGGGTGGTAGAGATTAGGCCTTGGTGGGTTGAACCTCTATAAATCGACGTGTGTTGTTTACATTCCGCACCTTTGTTATTATCTTTGAGCATTCGGTTAAAAAAAAAGAGGGCGTGAATCGAAAAGATGGAGATAATCTATTCACCCCACCTCTGATTATCGTAGCCGCTGACTTACATGTGGTATTAAAGCCAAACTTTGGCAAGCCGTTTCACATCGCGAGTGAAGAGAAACGATCGTCGGCTACATTTAATGAAGCTCATCCTACCGGCACCTCCACCACCAAGCCACCTCTATTTGATTCCAAAAATTATATATTTTGGAAAGAAAGAATGGAATGTTATTTACAAGGTTGCGGGTTCGATATTTGGAACATCGTCATAAATGAAGAATCCATTCCGATGAAAGACACACCACACACCTCCAAGCTCTCAATATTTTGTATTGTTCATTTACTAATTTGGAATATGAACATATTGTAAGAATTCGATCGGCACATGAAGTATGGCAAAAATTAGAGGCCATCTATGGAGTATTTGCAAATGGAAGAAGTCAAACAAAAGTATCTACTTCTCAAAGGGATACAATGTCAAATCTAAGGAACAAACCTCTTACAACTTCCAACTATGAGGAAGTTGAATATTGTCTTATGGGCATCGAAGAAGAAAACGAGGTATGTCTTAAACCCTCTACTTCCTATGATATTGTCATTCAAAATGATTATAGTGATTTGCAAAATGATTTTGATGATCTTCAAAATGAATTCCAAAATTTACTAGTTAAGTACAAAAATTTGAAAAAGGAATTCAATGTTTTGAAAAATGAAAAGGATAGTTTATTTACTTCCTATGAATCACTATCATGTGCTCATACCACCACACTTGACAAGGTTAGAAACCTTGAAAAACAAAATAGTACTCTTGTTGAGGATATTAATTGCATGAAAAATGATTTATCCATAAATTGCCCAATGTTGTGAATGTTAATGGTTGTGATAGTTTGAAAAGTGAACTTGATCATGAGCCTAATATTGTCAAGCATATGAAAAATAATCGAGTTTTTATGCATGTTAATAATATTACTTGCTTTTATTGCGGTAAAAAAAGGTCATACGGTAAATACTTGTCGGGCTAGAAATAGCTCAAATTATCTTTGGAGACCTAAAAGTCTCAAGACTAATCCCAAAGGACCCAAGCACTTGAGGGTACCACAAAACAATGTTATATTAGGTACCCGACGAAATAATAATCGAAGAAAATTTATACCACCAAGAAAACATCAAATGACCATTTCATTTGATCAAAGGAGAAAACACTTTCAACAAAGTCATTTTCCAAGAAGAGGAAATAATCAAAAATGGGATGAACAAAATCCTTGGAAGTGGCAAAGACATCATCAACAAGATGATTTTCCAAGAGAAAGACACTTTCAAAAATGGGAAGGCCACAATGCTTGGAAATGGAGCAATTGGAGAAACCATCATCAACAAGAAGATTTTCAAAAGGGAAGATACCATCAACAATGGGAACGACACAACCCATGGAAATTGAGAAATTGTTAAATCGTATCTCTCTATTTGAATATGCATTTTTATTCTGTTAGTATGCGTGTTTTTATTGCAAATGAGTTTTCATTATTTTTAAAATTTAGGTCTTCAATATATTTGTGAGTTTCAAAAAAAAATTTAAAAAAAAAAGAAGACATTGCATAATGTTTCTAAAACTCTTGTGCATTTAATTAGACTTATGTGGTTTATTATCTCTTATGTATTTTTATAGCATAAGCTCTTTTCTTGATATCTCCTATTACTTGCCTACACTTGTGCTATTGTGCAAATTTTGTTTACGAATTGTGTAGGATATATATATCATATTCATTGGCTATTCCGTCATCAAGTTTCTTAAACTATTGAGGTATGTTCACTCGTATTTCTCTTAGAACTCGATATTATGCTTATGCACATATCTTTCAAGATATTTCATTTCAACCCCTTAAGTGCCCCTAAATGATTTTGCAATTTTTTTCTTAAAAGAGCACTACTCGTTAAGTCTCGATTTTCTCGAATATATGTTTTCCGAAACCCGTATTTGTTGGACTTGGTCCAAAATTATCTTTTCGCAAAGTTTTAAAAACTTTTGGGGTAAAAAATCGAATTTTTGTAAAAACCCGGAGAATGAAAAATTGACTGGGACTTGGGGCCGGCAAGCGTGGGCAACCGGCCGCCCGCACGCCGACCGGCCACACCCTACTCGACCACGGCCGCCCAGTGAAATTTTTCAAGACATAAACGGTTCCGCTTCTCATTTTTGAAACAGTAACTCAAAACTCTCCCAAACCCTTATCAGCGCAAATCACCCCCTTTTTCTCTAAATCTTCAATTCTTCATCAATCTTTACGATTCTTGTTGCTAATCCACCTATTTGTGCAAGAATCTTACATATATGGCACCTCCAAGAAATTCCACCGAACAAAATCCCACTTCCAAGAGAAGAAAGGGCGGAGAGGGTTCTTCGAGAAATCACTGAGAGACGGTTTCAACAAAGGGATATTCGACCGCACAAAGGAACGTGGCTCAAGAACGTGATGACATTCAAAATCCCATACTCTCTCGGGCCCAAATTGCCGAGCTCCGCGGAACAATTTCGCTCAAAAATTGCCGTTGGGCAAAAAATAAGAAATTTTTTATTACTCAAGCTCCTCATTCTAATAAAGTGTTCTTAATTTCATCAATAAATATGGAGTGGTACTATGAAGATTTGGGAATGGGTGGAAAGTCGATTGCTCTCGGACTAAAATTTGTCGCTTTAATTAATTTGCTAATGAATATCCTTCTATTAGAGGATTCTTTGAGGAGCAAGTTGGATGTTTTTATGGGAGCATGCATATGTTTTGTATGATGATGATATTATCCAACATTTTTATGCAAATATGTGGGTGCAATATGATGATGATAATAGAAAGCCTATTGCGGTAAATTCATTTGTAAAAGGTCGCCACTTTAGGTGGACACCTAATGAAATTTGTCGGCTTCTACACGTTAGAGAAGGTGGTTGGGACTTTTTCTCTTGTGTTATTTGGAATGATGATATGTCAGTGTCTATGAGAGAAGTTAAGACCTATTGGGCGTATGGCCAAAGTATTCATTGTTGGCGATGACACTTGAGCACCGAATTTTATCCGTTATTGTCGCCATCGTATTTGTGGAAAAGCGGGTAAAATGCCTAGCAACATGGACTATTTTTTGACCTATAAGATTGCTAGAAGGAACCGCTTAACTTTAAGCGCCATTCTTATTCAATGTCTAATCGAGTCTATCACTCAAGGAAATAAGAAGTTTGTTATGGGCAATCGATTTGTAAACTTCTTATACAATCGGGACTATCTTCGTTTCGGAATGTAATTCTGAGGTATTTCAAATTGACTTTGACATTGATAATATCTCCCAAATGGTCATTATGCACAAAAATATGGACATCCGACCAACTAAGATGGCTAAAGGAAGAGGCCAAGATTCCCCAGATCCAAACGACTTCTTTGATGATGCCGAGGCCGCGAGATTGGCAGAGAAAGGCGGATAGAGCAATCCGGAGGGTAATACCGGTGCTCAACCTTCTAGGAGGTACACCCAAACCGAATTTGATGATTTAAGATCTTTTCATGAAGCTAGGTATGAGACTTTGGAGCAAAAGACCTCAAAAATGCAAAAATCAATCGGCAAGTTGAAGAAATTCATCAAAGATTTTATTCCCGGAACTTGCTTCTCTTCGGACGAGGATTGATGTCCCCACCCCTTTACTATTCTAGCATTTTCTTTCTTGTCCATGTTGTCTTGTATTTCTTTTAACTTTCTTGTAAAACTCTTTCGTACTAATGAGATTGTTTGTTTTCTTGAAAGGGTCAAAATAGCAAGTTGATAATGACTTGTGGATGATCATGATTTTGATGGAGTATTTGATGGAAAAATACTCTAGTTTGGCATAGTTTGTTGTTGGTATGAAGTACTTGATGGTAAAAGTGCTTCTTTTAATTTTTGCTTAAATGCATTTGACATGTCTTGATCATTTTGTTTAGATGGATTATTTGGGACATTTGTAATGTCTAATATGCATTGTTTGATGCTTGACATGTATTACTTGATGACTCTTTAATTTTTGCTTGATGGCATTGGTAATGCCTTGATTCTTTTTGGCTAAAATTATTTCAATTGGGTCGAACCCTTGAGAATTTATTTTGTTTTGAGCCTCTTATTTGATGGACAAATGTTGAAAAATTCTTTTTGGGTGATGATATGAAAAACTTGGCTTAAGCTCTTTTTGCAAGGGCTATATACACCTTCTTTAAACGTTGACGCCCGCCAAGTGTTCGATATATTGCTTCAATGAAAAACTCATCACCTACATGATTCTCTTATTTTTAAATGTCTTAAATTCTTATTGAGATCATGTTTTTGGCTAACAAATGAGCTTATGGTTTTCTTATGATACATCTCTCCCATTTTTTGGATTCTAAGCTTAATTCTTTCAATGATTGATAAATCGTATTATCGGGCGCTTTGATAAACTTGTATGATGTTTTTATCATCCTAACATTCTTTTTGATGATTCCAAAGGCTTAGAAACGGAAATGGCTTATTAGCTCAAAGAAGCTAATAAAAGCTTGTTATAAAAGTTGTAAGCTATGGCTCTTAAAAGCCATAAGTTGTGAATTATTTCTAGTCCAATTGTTGCTTGATGGACTTATATACCTGTAAGCTGAGCTTTTGTTGACAGGGGGAGCTTATAAGCTCTTGAACAATTTGTAAAAGCTAAGCTTTTAGCTTATGGATAATTGCTTTCTCATAATTCTTGATGTGCTTGTTGATAGGGGGAGCTTGTGTTTATTATTGAAATTATTCCCTTCCATACTTGGTTGCTTATGTATTTTAGTTGCTTCCAAACGGTTAGATGTTTTACCGGAAAATTATTTTTAAAATTGTCCTTCTAATTTTTTAAAAAATTGTTTTGGTTTGTAATCATCAAAAGGGGGGAGATTGTTTGATACATGGTTTTATCTTAATTTTGATGATTTTATTTTTACACCAAAACAATGTTTTTAATTGTTGTCCAAATACTCCTAAATGATTTCAAATGGTTTCAATATTTTCCGGAGTATTTCTTCAAGTTTATTTTCGACTATATTGGACAATGCTTTTAATGATTCTATGTCAAAGTGTTTTTACATCCAAACTATGTTTCTAAATGTTGTTCTAATACTTCCGATCGACTTAAAATGTTTTTACTATTTTTCGGAGTATTTTTTGAAGTTTATTTTCGATAAAAAATTGGACAACACATTTGTTTCAGCTCAACCTACGTCGCCCTATAGGGCAACCCGCACCAAGAGTACATTAAAACAGAATTTGAGCCTCGGAGTGAAAAAACAGGTCGACGGCGCCCGCATCGACCGGTCAGTCGACCGGCCGCCCAGGTGCGACCGATGCCTCGCAAGTTTTTTTTGAAACAGTAAACTCGTTCTTCATTTTCCTCGACATGGACTGGTTGAGGCATGGGGTGACCTGGTCGAACCCCACATCGACCGGTCGCCCTGTAAATTTGTGATACGTTTATTTCAAACTCTATTTCTCATGCACGGCCGCCCTATGTTTTGACAACAAATTTTTGACCGCTTGACAGAGACATCTTTTCCTTAAAATGTGGGATTGATTTCTAACATCTATATTCTTGATTTTAATTGTATTTTTCTGTAGATTTTCAATCCCCGAGAGGAGTCTATGCTTGATCAACCATCTCCTATAAATAGAGGAAGTTTTGGAGCAACCAACACAACCATTGAGATACAACACAACAAGATACACTTCAAGGAAAACACTTGTTCTTCATTGTCATTATTTTTGTTGTAATTTGCCCAGCTAATCACTTTCACATCCTTGAGGTCTAGGCTTTTCTTGATTACACTTGCACTCTATTGTATTATCAATTATCGAGTTGTAATCTTGAATTTTTGGGTTATCATTCAACACAAGACATCCTTGTGAGTATTCTTGTGGTAAGAATACTCTTGGGTGATCTAGGTGATAGGTGTGTCAAGAGTGTGGTGATCTTGAGGTGTTGAAGAAATTGGTATTCTTCAAGACTGAAGATTGTGGTGATCTTCAAAGGTGTCGTTGAAGGAAGATTGTGGTAATCTTCAAAGTGAGATTGTGGTAATCTCCAAATGTGGTGTGAAGAGTGTGGTGCTCTTCAAGGTGTTGTAAGTCGAGTTTGTATTAATTTTTTAATTAACAAAATTCTTTTTCTTTTGAAATTCATCCCTGATATATGGGGTGGTAGAGGATTAGGCCCAGGTGGGTTGAACCTCTATAAATCGACGTGTGTTGTTTACATTCCGCACCTTTGTTATTATCTTTGAGCATTCGGTTAAAAAAAGAGGGCGTAATCGAAAAGATGGAGATAATTTATTCACCCCCTCTAGATTATCGTAGCCGTTTGGACTTACACATATGTGAGAGTATGTGTGAGTGTGACAGTGTGTGTGTGTGTGTGTGTGTAAATGTATGTAATGTGTGTGCAGTGTGTATAAATGTGTGTAAATGTGTGCAGTGTGTTTAGTGTGTGCAGTGTGTTATGTGTAAGTGTGTTTAGTGTGTGTAGTGTGTGTAAATGTGTGCAGTGTGTGGAGTGCGTGTAAATGTGTGCAATGTGTGTAACCATTTGGATGAAGGATTTGAGCTATGGATTTCAAATTCATAATAACAAATCCATTGAAGTTTGAATGAAATCATTATATATGGATTTCAAATCCTTGCAAACTATTTTTGGAGGATTTCAAATCTTTTCTATTTGGAGTCATTTGAAATCCTTCCATCCAAATGCAACCTAAGAGTGTGTGAATATGCAAGTGAGCATAAAGGGAAAAAAAAAAAAAAAAGAATTGATTTCAAATAACTAGGTTTTTGGAAGGATTTGAAGTCCTTTGAAAATGAACTAAAACTTAAAGTGGGATTTGAAATCCATTGATTTGGATTTATATGTCAAACAAAGGTGTGAATTTAGCTAAGGATTTCAAATCCCTCCTCCCAAATCCCCCATCCAAATGCACCCTAAAAGTTATACGCCATACAAAATGATTGTACTGCTATTGAGCCGTACAAGATGTTGCATTCTCATTGAATTTCTAAATTATATAGTTCATAATAACTCCACAAAAAAACGATTTAATACAGTGTGATACGACGACCAATTAGAGTAATTTTCTACTTTCATTATCCACCTCTATCCACTAATGATGTTGAAAAACTATAAGCATAAACACACCAATAACTAAATATGCAGAAGATGCCATTTCAGTCGAAACAACGTTAGACTTTGAAAACATTCAGTGCCTTGTCCAAATGAACAACTCAGCTGCACCACAAGACCAAAAGAAATGAAAATAATAGTCTTGGGGGAAGACGAACAATTTTTTTGCTGAGCCAGTGTATAAAAAGAGCAAAAAGAACAGCAGTATGGCTACAAAAACATGAAGGCTAATGGAACGACACTGCTCACGCAGTCATCGCACTCGACTCGTGCCTTCTATTTTTGTTTTTGCGATCCCATATTGGAGTGGTCTCGATAAGTTGATGGGGCACGAGTCGTTTTTCTCTTTTAGTGAGCTTTTTGAAATTGTGCACCTTCAACTTAGCTATCTCAGCCTCCTCTTCCGGTGTTATTTCTCTTATTACCACGGTCAGTCTACACTCTGCTCTAACTTTGATTCCGCACTTACCTTTGGCGTGGTACGATATCCTTTTCTTAAACAGTCCCTTTCCGACAAATGCCTCAGCTACAGAAAAATGAGAGATAAGTGAGAAGAGTGGAAATAAGCATACGGCAACAAAAGCGAAAAGGAAAATATGAAAATATATTTACCAACAAGAAGACGGTCAGGATCGAGTCCATGATTGTGTGTTGCATTGGCACGAGCTGAATGTATAACCTGCACACATGTATTTTCATTTTATAGCATCTAACTGGCAAAGCTGTAGAATCCAGATGGAGACATAATTCTGGTGCTAGTCATGCAACACAAGGATGTTAAAAAGAGACGTGCACGCCAAAAAGCATGCTATATTATATTGGGTATCGAAATAACTAGTCACTTGTCTCTCAATCCCCACCAGTTGCATGATTTAGGCGCGAATACTGGGGAAGCTTCAAGAGGTCTCAAAACACCCTTAAACCAGTAACCGGTTCATTTGTTTTTTTAGGGTTAAATTACAGAAGCTGCCCTTATGAGTTATGGATACAATTTATAATTGACAGTTAGCAGTTTTTTCCCCTGTAATTAGACTGAACTTGTATTTTTTGTAATTAACCCTTGTTTTATTCAATTCATACACTTTCTTTTTTTTTTTTTTTTTTTTTGATCGGTCGATTCATACACTTTTTGCATGAGCTAGTGGTGAATGGGAGGATCAGTGAAGAAAACAGAGGAAGGTTAAAAAATAAAGATAACAAAACAGCAACCTAATTCAGAATAAATTAGTCACCAGCTTAACTTGTACTGCTGTTGTCTGGAAAATGTCAGACCAACAATGCATAGAACTAGAAAGAATCTCCATGATTTCGGGTTTGTTTGAAGCCACAGAACAGAAAAATCACCTGGTAGACAGTTTTAGCAGCCCTCTTCACTGTCACTTGCAACTGCAACAATGCATCTTCTACACGCATTCCACGGACCAATGCAGCAACCAGGTTTACCTTCTTAGGACTCTGAAAGAAACTATGCGTTAAAATGGGAAAACAAAAATAGATGGAAACACATTTCTAAGACTGCAATGTAAAAGAAGAAAGATAAATAATTAGGGGGTAAGATAAAAGATAACAGGAAATTCAATAAAGAACCAGTATACAAACTCTCATTTTCTGCCAATATCTGGAAATCCACTGATACCTATAAAATCCCATATCAATAAAAAAATAAACAACCTTATCGCAAAGTAGTCCTACTAACTGTAACCATCTAGTTCAAAATGTTCTTGCAGGCCTTTATGTTCAAGGCAGCCATGACTTTCAGTCAAATTCGTATTCTGCCATAGCTCGATTCCCCATTATTTTCAGAATGGTAGTGAACTATGGCTAGTTTGAAGTTCAAGTATTTTGAAAAACAAAAGAAAAAATGAAGAGCGTTGATATTGGTAAGAAAAACAGGACGATACTACCTAAAATTTGCAAGAATAAAAGCAGAAGAAAATGAATACTAGAGGATTCAATAGAGTGGCATAAATCCTCCTTGTTCAATGCACAGTTCACACATTAAGACCTGCACGAGAATTCAAGAACATGTGGAGAGATAACTCAGCCACAAAACACCCTTTATTGGATCTACTTGCGATTTTTGCAAAACTATGTTAACCACATTTAGATTTTCTGATCTGTTCAAACGAAAAACAAAGGAATACCACCAAAAACCGGAAAAAAAGGAAAGAAAAAAGGACCAAAATGCAAAAGCTGCTTTACCGATAGAGAAATAAACAATCAAGCCATATGGACATTGCTACTTAGAGAGAGAAAGTTGCAAACACCACGAAAGATACACACAACTGACTCATTAGCTGTTCAAACTCCGATACAATGAGTTTCAGGATTTCTTTCATCTAAGTTTGCAACCGGTGAAAATCAGGACACGGACTCTACCTGTTTTATTCCTTTTAAAATCGCTTGAACTTTCTCAGGCTTAGAAATGGCCTTTGAGTTTCAGTAGTACCAGTACTTGAGGGTAAAGCTGGTATCAATGGTGAAGAAATTGGAGTTACTTCGATGAGTCTGCAAGTAAGATCCTCGAACTGGTGAACTCCTGTTTAAAGAAGACGTAAATTCCCAAGAAAGGAAAAACAAATAATTAACAAATTGAAGATACAAGTCGAATTGGTTTCTTATTAGTCAATCGGAGACCCAACAAATATTCGGTCATATGGTAAAACTAGCATTCAGTGAATACAATCAACGTAAAGGGCTAACATGACTCTATCAGCACATAAATAATAAAAATATATTTCTTAGATTCTTCTCAATTTTTACTTATGAAGAAACATAAAAGTCGCCAACAAAGGATCATTCCTGCCCACCCTGAACTGATCTTAATGAACTTAGAAATAAAGTTCTGTAGTTCAATTTGACAATTCCTCGTACAAACTAGAGGAAGGTTGCAATTGATAATGTTAAAGGAAATGCAGTTTAAATCAACCTTTAGATAATAAAAAAAAATGGGCAAGGCATTTATGGAGTTACCAATTTCTGTAGATATAGATACAGTGGCCTCGCAATAGTAGGACATTGTGAATTCCGCAGACTTGACAAACAAGGCACCTCACCTGCAAAGGTTTCATTAGGAATCAAGAAATTAACTGTGTAGAATGAACACTTCGAAACACCTAATATAAGATGTAGACAATGCATAATAAGACCTCGGAAGATCTTTGCCTAACCCATTGTGCTAACTTTTAGTAAGGGAACAAACAAAATTATATATGATTAAATTGTTCGTATAGTGGAACGAATCACCAACTTTTATCCAACTCAAGCAACACATTACCAGACAGCAGAGAAGCCTTCGCGCGATTAAAAGTACTGAATGAAGCATTTCCACTGCATTCATATCTTTTGGCAACATGACGTACTAATGACTGCAAATGTCGCCGCCAGCCCGCCATAAGTTTCGGTATGAAAGATTTCTTGAATAAAGGCTTTGCCACTAGGAAATATCCAATTATCTGCAAACCATAGTAGTGAGAATTTCAGAATTTATCAAGACACCTGAACTAGAATCAAAAGTTAATTTAGAAAAGTAAGTTTCAGCATTCCATAACAAAAAAATCGCAACGCTGCATTGTTGGTGATGCCTTGACTCAACGAGGCAAGATCATTCGTGAAAAAGATGACCAAACAAAAGATTTAGCCCTTTTTTTATAGGTAAGAGAGAAAACTTCCTGCTGAGGTTCTTATCATAGCGGAAACATTGCGTTATTTTGGACAAAGTGAGGCGAGATTGAAAAAGCTGCTACAGGACATAGAGAAACTCGAGAAGGATAAAAAAGATCACAGCTTTAAAGATTTGCTCATCAGTGGGTATGAGAGGCTTCCGAAAAGTGTTTTATTCGACTGCTATAGTTCAGAAACTTCCTGTGGACACTTTCTAAACGGAGGTGCGATGGTTAATTACAATGAGTTGATATGCTATTGATAATGGAAGGACATCTCGGACATTTTGATCATATCGAGGATGCTTATAAGGAGGGACTCGACTTAATGGAACTTTTGGATTGTGGGCTGTTGAAAAATCAAGAATCTGGCTATGTTATGTCGAGTGGAGCAAAATTCAATTTTGATATCCATGAATGCTATAATTTTTTCGAAGCATTCACTTAGGATTGGCTACGACGTTCGACAGTAAGCTAGGAGGATCGTGTTGGCAGATGGGATGATAAGAACAGTTATAAGCAGTGTCCAGGAGAAAAAAAAGATGTTAACATTGCTGTTAGATCGAAACTATATTGGTGAAATCTCCGAGGCTTTTTTGTTTCGGATGGTGAACTTGAAAATCTTGCCATTTTTAATACTACTCGTAAACACTTTCCACTGCCCGTGTTCAAAATGCACAAGCTTCGTCTGCTGGTGCTTATAGGCTGTGAATTTTTGGACAGCACCGAACAAATTTCCACGAATAAAATCATTTTCAAAGAAGACAGCCATACTGTCATTTCGTCGAACACCTTGCACGCATTCCTAACCCATCTCCAAACACTCATAACATCGCCTAAGTAGGACTAAATCTCTCCCAAAGACCCAAACCAAACAATTTTTTTTTTTTTTGGAACAACAAAACCGAAACCATGAAATAAATTGGGCATATGTAATCCCTTCTCAACCTTCAAATAAACTTATCTTAAAATAATCATGAATTGCTTTCCCCTTCTATTTATACATTCTTTCAGGAATGAAATATTAAGTCATCAATTCTTGCTCAAATATCCACGAGAGAGAAGAAATTAAAAAGTAAAATTTTACGAGAAAAAAGACGGTCTAAGCTTACAACACATTACACATACATCTATATATACATAACCACACAAGCATAAATGAATGAGATAGACAAGTTAAGATTGTACCAGAAATATAAGTAGAATGGATTTGAGACGATTAGAGGATTTGGGAGGAGACAACTGCGAAAGGAAGAAGCCAAAACTTTTTCAGCAGAGTATACGACGAATTGAGAGACTCAAATATGCTTAAGGAGTGACTGCAAATGTGGGCTAATTCTATTTACCCCCCAGAGTTTGACGTAAATTGCAATTACCTCCACCAATTTATGGCAAGTCTCAAATATATCCCCAGAGGTTAATGCGACCACAAAATCACGCATCTATCTTAGTAGTAATTAGTAAATAATAATCATTCGTCTCCATAGTCGCACACACATAGAGTTGTCAAAACGGGCCAGCCCGATCCACCCCGTGTGTTTAGTGGCCCGCCAAGAGACAGGCCGCGGGCTTGACGGGTCGAGTCGGTTATCTCTTATTATTAGTATAATTGATATTTTATATTATTATCTCTTATTAAAGTGTATATAATATGTATTTGTCATACATTATTATATTTAACTCATTAAAATTAATAATATGCAAAACAATATTTTTTTATTTTTTATTTTCTGGGTGGACCGGCCCGCCTTAGCCATGCGGTGGTTGGGTTGGCCAAAGATATTTCGCCCGCCCGCCAATTGGCAGGCTTTTTCGCTCGGCATGGCCGCCCGCCCGCCAACCCATTTTGACAGCTCTACACACACACAACTAAAGGTTCAAACGGGGTAGAGCCGATTTTTTGGGCCTAATAGGCCGGGCCAAATATGCCAGTTTATTTTGGGGCTAGAAAACACGGCACCTAGGGATGTCAACTGGGCGGGCGGGAGCAATCCCCATCTCGCCCGCGGTCCCGGGAATCCCGTCTCGCGAGACAAACGGGGAAAACTCCCCATCCCCGTCCCCCGTTTATAATTATTTTTTTTTTGGCAAAAAACTGGTATTTTAAAAAAATGATTTTTTAATATTTAAAAAATATATGAATTATATAAAAAAGACTAATAAAGCACTCAATATACAAATAAATAAAATAAATTAAAGACTTTTTGATTTATATATTTAATGTGGATATATTTATAATATATTATATACATTTAAAATATTATATTATATATTTAATATCCAGATTGTGGGGGGAGGTGGGGAGGGGATATGATCCCCGTCCCCACCAACGGGGAGAAAAAAAATCTTCGTCCCCGTCCCCACAGGGGGGATTTCGGGGATTCCCCTCCTCGTTCGGGGCGGTTCTCCATGGGGAATGTGAAATCTCCGCCCTACTGCCATTTCTAAGCTCAGCGAGGTCGTTTTATAGGGTAGGGCCAAAATTGACAGTTCTACACAACTAAAAATTAGTTTAAAGCAAATTTATACTCTATTACATATAATAAGTTTATTATTATTGTTGTTCTTGGGATGGTGGTGGTGACAAATGTTGTTGTGTGGTTGATTATAGTTATAATTTCTCTCATTATAAATAACTAAATAAGTTCAAGTAAATATACAAAAAAAAAAAGGTTCAAGTAAATGAAGATAATAAGAATTAAAGAAAAATCGGTTCTTACTAAAAGGAGAAAAATATAATTCCAACCATTAACACGAGTTATACAAATAAACTTGAGGAGATAATTAAGACTTTTCAAAAACTCAGGTAGGTACTTGAGACACACTTAGATAAGGGCTGGGGTAGTGGGACTGTAGGAAATGAGCTATGGCTTGAACAAGTGGGCTCTTTAATATATATATATATATATATAAATATATAAAGACGATCCAGCCCATCCCCTAGACGGGCCTGGTCATAGGCCTGAAGTCCTGAACTACTCCTGGACTGGCCGATTCAATACTGGCCCAAACCCCACTATGCATAATGCATGTTTAGGCTAAATTGTATATTTGATCCATTAACTTACACTGAATTGCATTTTTGTCCACTAACTTTGTGGTGTGTCATAATAGGACATTAACTTCTAATTTGTTGCACATTGAATCCAATCTCGATCGGCAACTGTGAAATCAACCGGACGGAATCCTCTATTCCACCTTTGTGTTTCATCTAATATTCCACCGTGCGGATCGTCACCATGTGTCCATTTAATTAATTAGAGATGACAGTGACTTAACGGACGGTTAACGTCCCAGTAATTAGGAGTCCAAAAATATCAGATTACATCTTTTCCTTTTATGTTTCAGCGCCTTCCTTTTAGGAGTCCCAACAGTGTTGGATTCAATATGTTCCTTTTTTAGATTTAGAATATCACGGAAGAGAGACCAACCAAACAAAAAAGAATTACAGTCTTCTTCTTCGTCTTTCTCAACGCATAACAGCTCCGCGCGCGATTTTTCTTGACAAAACCAACTCTACCAAGCTTCGCCTGCTACTGTCCGGAAATTACCGATGCATCAACAACGTGCAGAAGAATGACGAAGAGAAACGAACAGAACGTCTTTTTTTCGGGAATCCCGTCCGCCGCTGTTGTCCGTGTTTACTTGCAATTGTTTTCCAACCCCTTGGTTTCATGTGTGCATGTTTTTTTCTAAATTTTTTTCTCCTTTTATTTGTTCCCACCCATCCCTGCACACTCTGTTCTATGTACTCAGAATGAGGTTTCGAGAAGAGAACACATGGCCATCTCTGCACTTTAATTTCTTGATTTTCTTTATTTTTTGGTTGCCAGATGTGTGTGTTGTGGTATGTGTAGTGAAGCTTAACCAAAGAATTAAGGATAGTTGCATTAAGGATGTTACGTGAAGAGATGTTTGATACCAAACATTGAATAGAAAGCAGAAAAATTTAATTCTTAATCAATTAGAACATAGGCTTCCATCTGTTTGTTGAAATGCCATTGTGAGGACATTTGCGCACTGGCTTTTTTTCTCTCATTTAACCGTAACTTTTCAAATGATGAAAATTATAACACAACTCTATGTGGCATTCCTTGTAACGCAGGAGTGTGAGACAAATACATTGGAGACAATCTTCAGTCCAGTTATTAGGTATTAAACTACCATCACATGCACGTTAGTATTGGAATTTCTGGAAATTATAATTAAATGAAACATCTATCACTCCATACTATTAAATAAAAAAGTTTAGGCCTAAAAAAAAGAGATTTCTGAGTTTTTGTTTTGGTGTTTCTAAAGCCCGAATCATGATCGCGTTGCAAAGAACAACTTCCACGGAGGAAATATGAATGTTTTCTAGCATCAATAGCTTTAGATAAAATGAACCCATATTGGCTTTTCACAATCAACAGCATTTATACAGAAACTCTAAAGCTATAGAAGACTTATGCGGATTTGACATCATAAAAGGATAGCCAAAGTCTGCAAAGATGAATAATAGCCTGACAACTTTACCACATCTCATGATATAATCTCAAATCAACACTTTATATAAATTGGCATCTCATAACAAGAAATTAAATTAAACTATTGGTACAAAATATATTAAGAGCTTGTGAGCATAAAATTCCTGCAAACTCAAATTTTTTGCAACTACATGAAACTTCATTTTGAGAAGAAACATATATTACAGTGTGCTGCATTTGTTTCTTAAATGGGATAACCTTATATTCATAAGTTTCCCCATTCTCACCAAATATTTCCGCTTTAGAATCATAAGCCTTATGCAGCTCATCTTGAAATAATTCAAAGACTTCATGTGTATAAATGCTAGCTGCATGCTTTAAAATTTGGACTGGGAAAGAAATTACTGGGGTACTCTGGCTTGTTCTTAAATCTTCTTTCAACTCTTGATAACGACGATCATCGACCAATCTATCGAAATGATGGAAAAATTGCAACAAGTTATGTTTGTAGCTCACATATCGTTTAAGAACACTATTCATACTTTCACTACGTTGAGTAGTTATCAAATCTGCACATAATGATTGTCGTCCATAAACTAGTGCCCATTTTTCTCTTATTTTGAATAACCTTTCTAACCACTCAATAGTTTGAAGTCCATATTTTTCTAGCATTTCCTGCCATGCACACATAAACTCTTCTTCTTCCTCATAATCATATATACAAGAGCTGAAGTCTCTTGAAAATTTTGTAAAGTTGGCAAACACACTACTTAAATGGATTGCAGCATTCTGGTAAATGTGCCATATGCATAAGCGATGATATGTTTCAGGCCATTTTATCGCTAAAGCCTTTGCCATTGCAGCATCTTGATCTGTTAGAATAGTTAGAGGTTTTTTCCCATACATAGCTCTAGCAAAAGTATCAAACAACCACTCAAATGTTGGTGCAGTTTCATCGTACAACAATGCTGCCCCAAAGACGATAGTTTGTTTGTGGTGGTTTACACCAACGAGTAGGCCAAATGGTCGACCCTCTTTATTTTTCCTATAAGTTGTATCAAAGCAAACTACATCACCAAAATGAGTATAATCGGCCATCATTTGTGAATCAACCCAAATTATATTAGCTATCAAATCATCCTCATCAACCTGAATTGCGTAAAAGAAATTGGGATCATTTAACTGTTTTTGCTGCAAGTATTCCAGTACCCCACCAGTGTCACCAAGCTTCATTTCCCTAGTTCTTTTTGAACGCAAATAATTTTTGTAATCTTCAAAAACAAAACCAACATTGTCACGTCCACCCATTTGTTTTGCCAATAAGGTGAAACCTGCTCTTGGTGCTATTCTTGAATAATCAATATCATCTGCTAGCGAGGCTTGTACAGCTGTTATAGATCTATGTGATCTCAAGAAATGAGTCTTAGCTGGACTCACTAGATCATGACCATTATGATCGGCAATAAAATTAACAACTTTAAATTTACCAGTATGGCGAGCATCAATTCTCATCATAGCACAACAACCTTTTCTTGTTTCTGGGCGATGAGACTTTATACTAACATCTCTTTTATCCTTTATTCTGTACCCTTGGCATGCACAACAAAATGTTCTATCGATCACCCTCCCTTTTATATCTTTATGGACAGTGTGCTTTCTAATGCCAAATCCAGTCAACCTTGCATATTCGTTATAAAATTTATAAGCTATATCTTCACTATCAAACTCCATGCCAATTTTTGGAATTTTCTCATCCAAATTAGTTGAGTGTTGTTCATTTACGAGCTTTTCTCCACTACTATTGTTAAGTTCTTTTTCTGTGTCCACCTCCTCAAAACAAAATTCCAACTTGCGACGTGGAGTAGAATCAATACTACTATCTCTATCCATTGTCTGTAATTTTTAAAATAAAATTATTTGAATCATCATTATATAAGAGTATAAGGATAATATGAGGAATTTCCATGAATTAATGAGTGGTTAGAAAGAAAAAAAAACAAACTGAAAGAAAAAAAAAAGGTTGTACAAGCATATAAGAAAAACGAAATTGAAGATGGGAAAAACATATAGCAGACGTTAAACAAGAAAGTTAGGGTCTAATGATTTTATTTTCTAAAAGAAAAAAGAAAAGAAAAAGAAAAAGTTCAACCAATTACACATGAATTTTCACAACATATAAAGAAAAAGCATGCTAAACAAGACAACCGCAACGGAAGTGATACTCGAGTTTTGAATGACAAATTAATACACAAAATCAAGATAAAAAAAGAATGCATAGGCTGCAATTGCAAGAAAAAAAGAGAAAAAAACAATAAAAAATTAGGAAATTACCACAAAATAGACTAATCAACTGCGGTGCTTCGTTTCAGTAATTTCCGGACAGTAGCAGGCGAAGCTTGGTAGAGTTGGTTTTGTCAAGAAGAAAAATCGCGCGCGGATTGAGAAAGACGAAGAAGAAGACTGTAATTCTTTTTTGTTTGGTTGGTCTCTCTTCCGTGATATTCTAAATCTAAAAAAGGAACACATTGAATCCAACACTGCTGGGACTCCTAAAAGGAAGGCGCTGAAACATAAAAGGAAAAGATGTAATCTGATATTTTTGGACTCCTAATTACTGGGACGTTAACCGTCCGTTAAGTCACTGTCATCTCTAATTAATTAAATGGACACATGGCGACGATCCGCACGGTGGAATATTAGATGAAACACAAAGGTGGAATAGAGGATCCCGTTCGGAAATCAACCGGAAGTGCTCGCAAATTTTGGGGATTCTAATCCTTATTGCCATTTTTAATGACATATTTCCACATGGATGGATTGAAATCTCCAAAATTTGGGAGCAATTCTAGTTGATTTCGCAATTATCGACTCAGATTGAATTCAATGTGCAACAAATTATAAGTTAATATCCTAGAATTAATTCTAACTCCCACATGAGGGGAAAAAAGTGACGCAATTTATTTCCATCATTTTTTTATTTCGATTACGTTCTCTAATCAACCTCAAAGGGGAATAGCCGCTCCTCTCTGGAAAATTCATGGGTCGGTAGACGGACAAAAGTGTAACTCGGTATAAGTTAATGGGCTAAATATGCACAGCTAGGGATGGCAATGAGGCGGGTCAAAATCCGGCCCCGCATTAAACCCGCCCCGTTCGGTGCGGGTCTAAACCGGTCAAATGGGTCCCGGGACGGGTTGTGGATCCATTTTGAAAAAAAACCACGGGTCCGGGGTGGGTAGCGGGTCCGTATAGACCCGCTCCGGACCCGCCCCATATATAATTAACTTAGTTAAATTTAATTATCAGTTATCTTTTTTTTTTTGCAAATAATATTAGTTTTCTTTTTAAGTCAAGGTTAATTAATAAAACATCAAGACTACAGTGTACTACTTCAATTCTTCGCAACAGATAGTTGAAAATCTCGTCTCATCTTTGTTAAACTGTAGTATGTTTGAAGATTCTAAGAATTGAAAAGGCTTGATCAATTATTCAACTTAATGGGGGCGCCACCCACATAAATCAATAATAAAATTAAAATATAGATTTTAAACAACAAAGTAGATTTTGAATTAAAAGAACATAGAGCCTGAATAGTTTACTGGCAGCCGACACTTTTTTCCATTCTAGCGGGTCCGACGGGTTCAACCCGCCGAGTCGCAAGTCCAAAGTGGGGCGGAGAGGATCCCGAATCCATGAATTTCTTTGCAGAGTAGGTCCCAGGTTTGGCCAAACCCGTCACAGACTCGCCCCGTTGCCATCCAGCACAGCCTGCATATTTATGTTTGACTTATTCCCTAAGAGTGGATTGTGATTGGTCAAACGGAATGTGTTTAAAAGATAAAATGAGATTGTGATTAGCTTACTATTGCATTCAATTAAACACTTGTAGAAAGGTCTAATGACCAGATAAACAACCTTTTTTTAAAAAAAAAACACCATATAAACAACTTAAAATATCATTTTTTTTTAGAATATTAACTTTTTGGCTAGGTCGTAGGTGTAGTCCATGCATTTATTTTAATCTAATTTATCCCGTATTTCTCATTACAAATGTATATTAAATGTATATAATATATCTTTAAATATGTATTTATATAAATTACTCGTATTGTACATATTGTATAAAATAAAATACAAGACCAAATATTAAATTTAAATTTTAAAATAATGTTTTTTCTAAAATTATACAAGAATGATTGGACTTGGTTAATAAGGGAAATGTTTCTGTCACTTGTGCCCAAAAAATAGATTGCCAACCTCCAAACATTTAATAAGGCATACATTTCATGGTCTGAAAATAACCTGTCCATTTCTGACACAACTGATCAACTTTTTGTATGATAATAGAAATTATAGAATACTCTAGTTCATCAACTTTTGGTTGTTTGGCACAATCTTGTCCCTCAATCATGTCGTCACATTTGCAACAAACTCCTAACAAAATAATAAAAATATAAAAAAATGAAAAATTATTAACAATGATAAATTCTATATATATGTTGGGGACAATTTTGATTTTTTTTCCCAATTTATTATTTTATGCATTTTTTAATTCAAAACTATTTAATTAGTTGTCTGATGGTATTAATTATTATTGCGTCACATATATTACTAGTCGGTCCATGAGGTCAGTATTGGCCCGAACGACTCACTTCAGCATACTAAGTCCATGCGGCCCACCAATTAAGGTATAAAAAGTCCATCTTATAGGTATTATGAATTAATTGCTCTAAATTCTATCATTTGCTCTGGAATTATTCTCCTACATGGCTACATGTATTAAATTGAGTGTCGAAGGTGTCTCCCTTAGACAACTCTAGGGCTCGCTCGTCTAACGTTTGTTGGATATTGCAGGCAAGAGACAAGTTCCCACATGAAGATTTTTCCAGCTCCAGTAGTGGAAATTGGATTGACAATTCCACTATTTTAACTTGCAATGATCTGCTTTTTCAAAATTCAAATAGCATCAATATAATATTAAGAATCAACGTAAAAACCAATGTTGGGTATTGGAGGATTGGTGGGAGGTGAATGAATTGCTATTTAGTTATGGCTATACATTAAAGAGTCGCCATCTATTTTTTTGTACTTAATTTGTTTAATTTTATTTTATCTTATTTATATTTTATTTTTTAATGTATGATTGATGAAGGCGTGTCATGAAATTTAAATAATAAAAATTCATATAAATAAATGAGTAAATCTCACGTGAGACCGTATCACGAATTTAAATACATAAAACAAATCCAATTCGTTTTATAGATCAAAACAAAATAGATCCAAATTCAAATGATTTATCTAAATGGGTCAATTATGATTCGTCTCACAAAAGTAAATTCGTGAGATTGTATCATAAAGTATGTCTAACTAAATGAAAATATGAACCAAATATCACCAAATTCATCATAATTAAGTGGGGTTAAGACAACTTTCTCCACCAGAATTTAGTTGTGAAGGCTAGAGATGTAAAAGAATCAAATATTCTTTATTCGATTCGCGATTCGAATTCGAATCTATTCGAATTCGAAAAATTCGGATAAGAATTCAAATAAGAATATATTTTTCGATTTGTATTATTTTCGAATTCGAATTCGAATAACACAATATTCGATTCGAATATTCAAATAATATATATTTATATAATATATTACTAATAAATACATATATATATTAGTATTGATATTATATATATGTATATATATTTCATAATTCAATTCCTATGTTAATTTTATTACCAACTAGTACTTATTTGATAAGTTTTTTATTATTCATATTTTAATTTATATTATAAATTAGTCACAATTTAAAGAAAAAAATTATATAAAATAATTTAAAAAATCGAATACGAATATTCGAACCGAATCCGAATATATTCGAATATATTGGTCGAATCGAATACGAATATATTTTTCAATTTGAATAATAATCAAATACGAATACAAATATTCGAATATTAATCGAATTCGAATCGAATACTGTGCATATTCGATTCGATTCGATTCTTTTACAACCCTAGTGAAGGCTATAAATTATAATTGTACCCTATTAAATCGGCTTTACTTTTCATAGGGTGGTGGTTGGTCGTCAATTGTCATGGCTCGTGGGTCTTCACGACATTATATTCATTAATATGTGGAGTCCACAGTACTTATGATCCTAATGTTCTAACTTTTGAACATTGGAAATAATCCACTCGAAGAGGTGTTTGGCTTAGCTTATTTAAAAATCTTATAAGCTCCTACATATTATAACTTATTTTTAGTGCTTAGAAGATGTTAGATCTTATTTTAAGAATAAGTTGTTGAAATGTTTGGATAAAAGAAGATGGTGTAGGATGTTAGTAATGACAATTTTGTAATTAATATAGTCAAAGTTAAAAGAGGATGTTGAAATAAGATCTTATTTTGAAAAAAAGTTGAGCTTCCCCTACTTTTTTAAAAACAGCTTATAAGCTCCTGACATCTTATTTTGGGAGCTTATAAGATATTTTTCTCAAAAAATTACCAAACAAATTTAAACATCTTATAAACTCTCAAACATCTTATAAAATATTTTGAAGAGCTTATAAGCTCAGCGAAACACCGTCTAAATATATGTGTGTGGTTTTTTTTTTATAGAGAGAAAAGCCAGTGAAAAATAAGTAATAAAAAAAAGAATATGACTTATATGAGATCGTCTCGTAGATTTAAGTTCATGGGACAAATACCAATACACACAAAAATATGGATAATTTCCATGAGTATGGATTTGGAGTTGAGTTGTAATTCGTTTTAGTTTATTCAGTAGAAAAATGGATTAACGTTCATTTGTGAAAATTGAGTGACTCATAAAAAGAGATTGAGATTTTCTATTTCACAAATTCTATTTTGAAATACAATAGAAATGTGGAAAAATAGATCCGGACCATAAAAAAAATATTTAAAACAAAACTAGTCCTGAAAATTCATAAAATTGAGGGGAGAGCATAGCCCAAGTCATGTACAATTATTTAACACAATAATATTCAAATAAAATTCAGATTATACTAGCGATATGATCGATTGAATTGGACAACAATTAACATGAACAAAATTTATGAATATCACCTTTTAACACATTTAATTTGTTTTATGAATTATATATATATATTTAATTTAGATTTAGTTGACAATTCTTGGAGAATGTTTATATCACAAGGGCAACCATGTTAAATCTTAGTCATGCAATAATTATTACAATCAACTAGCGGTTAGCCAGAATTTGATGTGATTAAGGGAGTGTTTACAAACTCAAAATAATAAAAGTGATTCTCAATTTCTAGACGTAAAAAAATAACTCCACAAGCTTGAAAATCATTTTTTTTTTTAGAATTTGCAAACATCTCCTAAACAAACTCTCTTGCTTTTGATCTTATGTGGGTGGCTTAATAATGAGATTTGGGACCAGTAATCTTAATGATCCCTTTTGGAAACAAGAATAACCTTTTACCCGGCATTTAACTAAATCAAAGCATTATTTTAATAATATAAAAACAAAAAGACAAATAGACAGACACACCACAGACTACAGATATGAATCTCATACCAATAATTTAATAAGACTCTCCTTTTGTTTTATTTACCAGATATTGAAAAAAAATAAGGTTAAAGACAAGTATCGTATTTATTCTAACTTGTGTCTGCAATTTGGTTATGTTCAACAAGGGCCCATATTGCTGCTAGGTGTCCGCCTTGGTGGGCTGAAATTATTAATCTCTGTTTTGAGATCTTCAAACTCTGTTACATCAAAATCCCAAGCTTTTTTGAATTCAGAGCTCCAAACACGTCCTGGGGTTTTCTTGAAAACATATGCAAGTAAGTTTTTACTAACTTTCTTGGACCATTTCTGTAAATTTTGTGGACTTTCATTTCATTTCTGTATGAAGGTAACATAAAAAAGTGATCTTTATTCTTTGGCAAGATTTCTATTTGATGATTATTTATTTGTGAACTTGGGAGTGAAGCTTGGAGTTTTTGATTGATTTTTGTACTCATTTTTTCTTCTGTATATGTGGTAATAATGAACATCTAATGAAATACAAAATTAGTTTTTTCTACTTATAACCACAATCATTTCCCCCCTGTAGTATTCTGTTTATCTATGTTATACTGTAATGAGTTATTTCAATACTTTGAAGATGCTTTTTCTTTTTTTTTTTCTCTTTTAAGGGATATTTACAAAAAATTGCAAAAAAACACAGCTAACTTTTAAAATTACAAAAAGTACCCTCAAGGTTTGATTCAGTGTTAAAACCAAGGGGTGAACTGCATTATTTCTATAAATACGATGGGAGATTTTGAAATGATTTTTGCTTGTGAAGGGTTTAAATGCTAGACAAAATGAAACATCGGGGTATTATTCGTAATTTTGAAAGTTAGGTGGGGTTTTTCTGCAATTAGGTCAAACCTCAAGGGTACTTTTTGTAATTATCCCTTCTTTTACTGATGTTCTTTTAGTTTGAAGACGAATTGTGTTTTTTTCTCTTATGCGTTTGATTTATCGCATATAACATCTTAATTCTTACAAAAAGCATGTACTAATATATATTCTGGTTATTATATGTGCTTTTTTTAATAAGTTGGGAGTTGGTTGAAGGGGAGGGGATAAATTTTAAAGAAACTGAAAGATACCGGGTTCGAACCCCAATCAACACCCTTACAAAGGGTTAGCGATACCACTTGAGCTACAAACTCGTGGTTGGTTATTATATGTGCTTGTGATTATAGAGATTAAAAAGTTCTGATGGAATTGCCTAATTATTTTCAGATTGGACTATGGTTGTTTCCAAATGTGTTCTTATGCACTTTTGTGTCCATCAGTAGTAAATAAATCAATTTACATATTTTGCATATTCAGGTTTTATAGGAAATCTCCATGCAATTATGGATGGGAAAGGTAATATTTCTGATTATAGAAGGAAGCTGGACAAGACACTGGCATCTCATGACTTAACAGATGATGAAATTCTTCAGACCCTTGTGAAAAATCAAATTTTGCAATCATCCCATCTTCAGTTAGAAGGTTTATTTATTGTTTGATACCTTTTTTCAGGGTTTTGTGGCATTAGGAATAGTACATTTTTAAGTAAAAGAAGTTTATTACATGTTTTTTCAGGATACATTGAAAATGTGGTGGAAAGAAGAAGTAAGGAGTTGTCCAATTTGCTTAGTATGTTGAGGAGTGCCTCGGTGGATGATATCGAGAGGTCGAAGTCCAGTGAGGAGCCGAACACCGGATGGAAAGTATGCCTCCCGATTAATCATCGACAATCTTCTTTGTTTGCCTTGTCTTAGGGAGGGTTTTCAAAAACTTTTGCTTTTAGAAGAAGTGATTTATTAAAGTAGAAGCAAAAGTAGTTGAGAATCAGAAGTTGGCAGTGTTTGCAAATAGAATCAGAAGTTGAAGGTGTTCGGTGAAAAAAATTATAAAAGTGCTTAATTGTTTGTAAAAGTTAAACCGGAAGCAGAATCAGAAATCTAAAGCATCAATCTTCTTGCTTTTGATTCTGATCAGATAAAGTAGAATCAATCGAAAACACTAAAAAGTGATTTTTTTTCATCCGAAAGCTGAGAAACACTTTTTTTTAAGTGATCGCAAACACTCCCTTAATCTCGTAATATTAGACAGCAGTTTTCCAGTTTCACTCTAATCATAACTAAACTTGTAAAAAAAAAGTTCTATCTTATTATAATTCTAGTCTATAAATGTGTATGTTTTTCTCTTTACTTGATGGAACACATGTATTTGACTTATTACAACGTATATTATATTTAGTAGAGCAATATTATTGATTTTTCTTGTTCTGTAGATAAAACAGGACACTGAAGAAATCCGAGTCATGTATCGAGAAGGACCACGGGGCACTCCGTTTCACACACTACTCGCTGAAGGCTACGTTGATGGACCGCTTGATGTTTGTAAGCTAAACTAAAATTCACAGACACTTTCTGTTTTGTTCTAATTTTCTGTCATGTAATTTTCCGATTTCTGCTTGAAATATGATAATGTCGATTTCGTACATGGTTTTTGAAAAAGTTTCCATCTTTAACAGGTATGTGCATTTCATGTGAGTCGCGCCTCTATAAGAAATGGTAAGAGTTAGATATAAGTTGCTCTTTAATCTTAGGATTATTACATAAACTACAATTGAGATTCAGTCTAATTACAAAAAAAAAAGTCAGTTATCTTTCGAAATTATAAGTTCCCTAGTGAATTTGTTTCCATGTTACTAAGTCGCACCCTCAAAATGCGTAATTTGTTAAGTAAATACAAACCTTATTTAATTCTGCCAGGTGGCCTCAAATTGCAGTTCCAACTTTCAGAGTCATCTCGTCGAAATGTTTACAAAGAGTTAGAGATGGTGAACAGATATCTTTAGTAAGGTATGATGAACTTATTGCTTTAGTCGATGCGAAAACACGACTTTTAAGATGCTGATATTTACGCTGATTATTTGGAAGAAAGGATGAAGGTTACATGGCCGCTGTCAAGCAGAGAGGCTCTGGTGCATTATTTTGCGTTCGAATATTTCCAAGATGATCTAATGGTGGTGCTCCTCAACTCGGTAAAACTAACCGTACTGCTTCTATATTTTTCATTAACATAACATCTCTCTAAGTTATAAATTCAAAGAAAAGTTTAAATCCGTTTTCAGATCCCCGACTCGGAGACCATCGAGAGACATACGCATGGATTCACCAGGGATGGGATACCTGATGCAGAGGATGTTGTACGAATAGATGTGGTCGGAGGGTTTGCTTTACAAAAAGTGACTGCGGATAGGAGTTACTTCCGGTAAGTTGTATCGTTGATAATTAAATCTCGGTTAAAATTGCAAAATTAATCCTATAACTATAAAGCAGTAGCAAAAATGTCCTGTACAAATCACGTTTTATAAATAAGTTCTATAACTATATAAACATCTCAATTTTAGTCTTACAAAATTCGCGGTTTGGAAAATAATCCTGTAATTATACGAAAATCTCAATTTTGGTCCTAATTTCAACAGAAATTAGGAACCACATGTGTGACTCACGTAAATGAAATCCAGTGAAATTATAACCAAAATAGAGATTTTTATATAGTTACAGGACTATTTTATAAACTGTGTATTTTGTAGGACCAAAATCGAGAATTTTCAATTGTTATAGGACTTTTTTGCGAAACGTGATTTTTATAGGACTTTCTTGCTACTATCCTATAGTTTGTTTGAAAAAACTACTATCCTATAGTTACTGGATCAATATTGCAATTTTGCCTTAAATCTTCTAGTCTAACTGGCTCCTACTGAGCATATATGTAGGGCTGTCGACGAATCGAGTAGAGCTGAATCTAGTACTTTTTTTGAACTTTTTCGAGCTTAAAAATTATATGTGTTTTATTTGCTTAGTAGTAGAATTGAGCTAGCCTTAGTCGAGCGGAACGCGAATTGAACTCGAGCAACTTGACATTTTTACACTTTTTTTTACTAATCGAGTCGAGCTCGAGCTCGAGCTGAGCTTCACATCTTATAAAACAGAAAAAATATTCAGGCTTGGAATGAGCTTTAAACAATCAATTTTAACAATCAATCTTGAGTGAGTATTGAATAGTTTAGTTCGTTTTTCAGCCCTGCATACATGTTGCAACTTCGACAAGTTTGTTTATATAAATGTGAAGGTCTCACATTTTTCTGCAGGACAATCGCAAACATGGACATCAAACTAGACTTCGTTCCTCCGGCACTCATCAATTTTATCTCGAGGCAGCTTATTGGTAGCGGTTTCAGGCTCTATAAAAAGGTTAATATCATCAATCTTTCGACAAAGTTCTTTTATGAGATCGAATTCTGATAATTAATTAGGAAGTGCAAGTTGGCAATGTCCAATAAATCAACTTTCCATTTGACACGGTGAAATGCATCTATTACTTGATACGATTAGACTAGACGAAAAATAGGGAGTGTTTGCAAACTCTAAAAAAAAGTGATTCTCAGCTAGCTTCTAGATGGAATTGCTTTTACATCTTGGATTTCATGGTTGATGTTCTTAAAAAACTACAGGCAGTTGCTTCTGTTTCTAAAGGCGATGAAGAATATCGCGAGGCTCTAAAGGACCCGCTTTACACTCGTATACGTGAAGCTCTTTATTCAGGAAATTCTACGAAGTCTCAGGAAGATAATTTGTGTGATGACTCTATTACCGATTCGGTAAATGCCAAGGATGTAATGTTTATAGACAGAAATGAGGTACATGAAATTAAGGAGTTTGAAGAAAACTACACAGAAGGACATGAACCGTTAGATTATTCAACCGATCAAATTACTGAGAAGTTTGAGGCCGAAAAAGAGGAACATTTTATTAGCATTGATGGGGAAGAAGACCTCAGAACAAATGGCATTACGGAAAACTACGGATCCGAAATTAGGAAGAAGGCTCCTATGAGTCCAAAGGTCGAACGAGCTTTGGAGACACTGGAAAAGGTTATTTTCATACTTCGGGAGCATAATAGTAACTCCGGAAAAAATTTAACCGATTCAGAGAAGGAAGATGTGGGAAAATTAATGTCCTTGGAAGATGATCGAATAATGAGTCGAAAGGATGGGAATTTTGCCGAATCTTCAAAATTAGAAGCACAACAGTCGAATGCACTTGAACCCAGAATCAGCTCGGATAGTCATGCTTCCAGGTAAAAAATTTTTTCCTGGTAAAAGAAGTTGTAATCCAAGTTTATGAACTTTCAGCCAGAAACAGGATTTTTTTCATGTTAAAAAAATCCGGGATAATTACAAAGAAACCCCTGAGATTTGGGCTAATTACAAAAAAAAAACCAGATATGTATCAAAGTTACTAAAAGCCCCTTCAGGTTTGATTGTGCCTTAAATCCTATAAATATTAGGGGAGTTTTTGAAATATTTTTTTGCTTATGAAGGGGAGAAATGTAAGATAGAATTAAACTTCAATGTTTTCTTGCAATTTAAAAAAACCTATGGATTTTCTTGTAACTAGCCCAAAACTGAGTTTTTTTTTTTTTTTTTTTTTTTTGTGTAATTATCCCAAATGACAGTAATTTGGTTTCCTTGGTACAAAGTGAACTTTGAATACTAGATATTTGTGGGATAATTATAAAAATGGATAAAAAAAAACACCCGCTTGAGCGCTAATTACAAAAAAAAACCCGGTGACGTTTCAAAATTACAAAAGAACCCCCCAGGTTTCATTCTGATTTAATTTTAAGAGGGTAAAAGGTGAATATTTTTATAAATGTCAGGGAGGTTTTTGAAATATATTTTGCTTATGAAGAGGAAAATATAAGACAAAATCAAATCTCAAGGGCTTTTTTGCAATTTTAAAAAATTTCTGGATTTTTTTGTGACTAGCCCGAATCTGAGGGGGTTTCTTGTAATTATCCCTTATAAAAACTACCCTGAAATTTAGCCTAGTTAGAAAAAACTCCAGTTATCGTTCAGAATTACAAACTCCCCTTAATGTTTGTATTTTACCTAAGTACCCTCACTTGATGGACTTATAATTTCGGAAAGATAATTGTGTTCTTTGTGGGTAGTTTTTATAACTAACCCAACATATGTTTCTCATTGTGATCAAAACATTGTATTGAGATAATACGGAATAATCATCTTTGCGCCACTGATTTTGTCGAAAAATATCTTGTTTCAGGCGTAAAAGTTCCAATTCTTACACAAGGGAAACAAACCAGATCAGCAAGATCGTACCGGCCTCACCAGATGAAAACCGATCAAGTCCATCTAACACCAATAAGCCCATTGCTACACATTCTCTGATCATGAACCAGAAAAACGACTCCACAGTGTTTGAGATTAATGTAACAGAAGACTATCCGCCGGATTCTGGAAATAGGGCGACGAAAAGGAAGAACAAAAAATCGGCGTTTTGCTGCTTACATTTTCGTGCCTGAGTAGTAAGATAGTGTAAGGATATGATATTGTACTCTGTAAGTTGTAACTGGAAGGTGATTTGAGGCCATATGTAATATGTATGTGTTGGTTTGAGTTTCAGTATTGTTAGCAGTTAGCACACAGGTAAAGAAAACGCATTTTGTGAAGTGCTGATATTGTTTAAAAGATGAACCGATGTGTAATTCAATTTTGCTTATGTAGACTTCAGCGAAGTGTGTTGACTTGTTGATTGAGATAAATACTTGGAGAACAAACATTCTTCTTGAATGATGTTCACATATGCAAAATTGGTTTTTACATCAGGCTGGAAATATGAAAACAAGGATTTTTCGACAAGTTTTTCAATTTTCAGAAATTGAGAGTTTTTTTTAAAGTTACTCGATTTTTTTACAAATCGTGATTTCTGTAGGACCAGTATTCTCAGGTTAGCATGCCATGAAGCTGGTAGTGTGGTTGATACTTGCTTCTTGATGGCTTTAGTATGTAGGCCTAGACTTTTTCTTTTACTACTAGAGAATGTAATTATGTAGCTCACTTATAGGATCATAAAACCAGAACTTATAACATATAGGACCAAAATTGCAATATAGTATTCTTATATGACCAAATATGTCATTACATTATATTTACGAGATCAAAATTGCTATACATACTACTTGCACAAAATATGCCCCGGGATCGAAATTGCAATTAAACCATTTGATCCTGTCATTGCAGAGACACAAACTCAGACCTCTTCAGTAAAGATTAATACCCGTAGCTATTGAGCTAATCCGTGGTTAAAATACATGTCACTATAATTACCGCAATTGTCCTTCAATTATAAAACGCAACCTCTACACCAGGTACAGCGGTTTCTAGATTGTCATCCGAAGTTTACACACACACCGAACTTTCCACAGAATTCGACAAACAACATCAACGATGGGTTGGTTGTGGAAGAATGATGATTCCGACTATATTTCCTCTTCCTCAGACCCTAGAGGTGACGGTAACAGCGACCGCTGCGCCACCCGGAAGGTGGTGAGGTCTCAGTGCATCACGGAGGAGGTGGAGCCTGGGAAATTCATTCGTAAGTGCGAGAAAACGGAACAGATCTTCAAGGACTGCCTCGGAAGGTAAATTAAATAGCACTACTTTGAATTGCTGGAATTCGAATTATTGTTTTCTTTTGTTAAGAAATCTAATTTGTTTATATTATATCTTCCCTCGGGGTTAATTTCTTGAGAAATTTATGTGAATAATATGAGGAATTGGGGATTTTTACTTCTTCTGTTTATTTATTTATTTTTTAATATGGGACTAAGTTAGTTTATTGTGCTTACCTCTGTTTTGATGTGTTATAGCCTTATAGATGGAAGTATATTTTTGGATCCAAGAGATCAGAATTTAGAATAATTGGGTATAGAACTTCAGTTCAACATGTGAATGACAAAATGAAAGTATTCATATATCTTGGCCCTATTTTGGTTGCTTAAAATTTAAAACAATCAATATTCTTCAAAAGCTTCGATCTAAAGCGCCAGTGTTGGTGCTTTTCCAAGATTTTGAGCGAAAAATTTTGGGAGCTGGAGATGCTGAAATGTTTTGATAAGTAGGGTTAGTTGAGTTGCCTTGATTTACGAATGAGTATCTCCACCAAAATTGAGGTTGCATTTGGCTGGAACGATTTGGATTTGGATTTGTGAGAATGACTTCAAATGACTCCATATAAGAATGGTTATAAAATCCATCACATTGACTCGAAAAAAAGTTCAAAATGGGAGCTTAAGGATTTGAAATCCATTTAATCCCAACAAGCTCAATGCATTTGTTATTATGGATTTTGAAATTCCATCAATCCAAATGAACCTTAAGGGACGAAAAAAGAATTAAACAAGACAAGAGATGAGGTTATCATGCCAGAAGGAATAGAAGGTAGCGATAGGAAACAATGATTTGAGCAAGTGAGAATAGCAAACTAGCAATCAATGCTAGTAACATTAGGCTAGATGATGGTTAAGCTAATGCAACAGAACAGGCAATAATCCAACTCTCCTTAGTTGGAACTTTTAACTTCAGATCTCAATCGCAGAATTCAGGAACAAATTCAGCCTATCCTTTTCAGTGAATTTATTTGAGCTAAAATACCGAGCCAAGAGCAACACAAGATAATTCATTTTGTTTGAACAAATAATTTAGAGTTAAACAAGTATATTCTGAAAGAATAATGTAATTCGAATGGCATAAATGTAAATGATAAAAAAGTTATATGTTCATGAACTGATATCTAAATGTTCGATGATGTTTGGTTGATTTCCTTTCGCAGAATCCTCCTCGCTCATTTTCATACATTTTATTTCCCTAAGTGGTTAACTTGTCACAATAAACAACACACGAGAAAGAAATAAAATGGTCTAGTACTTGCTATCCGTTTTGAGCTCTTTTCATACTCCCACAAGGTTAATATCCTTGTTTTGGCAGTTAAAATTTTCTCTACCGGTAGCAAGCTATGTTTCGTAGAAGATATTTAACGAGTGTTGTACATAGCTTTATTTAGGTTGCATTTGGATTAGAGTATTTGGATTTGGGAGAAGATTTGAGGGAAGATTTTCAAATGACTTCAAATGAGAAGGATTTGAAATCCTCCAAAATGACTCCAAAAATAGCTTCCAAGGATTTGAAATTCATTATAAATGACTTTATTGAATATGGATTTGAAATCCTTAGCTCCAAATCCATCAATCCAAATGGAGTCTTAGAGAATTGTTGCTGCATTATCCTTCACGTCATATGCCTTTTGGAATTAATGAAAAGTATTCTGTCATAAGGGGTAGTATCTATGTCTGATTACACTTATTTATCGAGCAATGATTGGCTGATTCGTTTATATGGTGTTGTTTCCACTCAGGCCCAGTGAGATGGTACAATCTAACAAAGAATACACCGAGGAAGACGTTACAGACCAAATGGTTAAAGGTTCATTTCCCTTGGACTCTGGAGAGCACAGGTCCTTTCCTGGGTTGCGTAATGATATTGAAGCCATCGAACGTGGTTTCTTTGATGGCATCAGCCAATTTTTTGAAGCAGCCGAAGAGATGAAAAATGAGTTCTTCAGTTCAGCCGGGGTACCGAAAATATTCGATAAAGATTGCTCATCACCACACAAGCGTGGAAATCAGATTGAAGGTGCCCCTCCACAAGAAACTCTTCCTAAGAATAGCCGTGATGGAGATGTTGATCTTTCTGGGTTGGCGAGAGATATTTGAAGCAACATAGCAAGATTCACTAGTATATTGTTATACAATAATATGGGACCAATTTTTTTTGTGTCTTTGTAAATTGGAGTGGCTAGAATGATCTTTGCCTAGTTCAAAATGGAAATGTTATAGAATTTTTTCTTTATTGTTTTTTTTTACGCGTACAACTGTAGTTTGCTTCTTTTTGAGGTGCAAAAGGAAAATTGAAATGGGTGTTCAGGTACGTTCTGGAAACCATTTTGGGACAGGAAAATGCAATTTTTTTTTTTTTTTTGAGGAAAGGAAAATGCAATTTTTTGAGCATACTTGAGAAAGTGATAGACAGCAGATTTGATCAGGATTTTAGTGGATTTATTCAGTGTTCTAAAAAGCGCTAGTCGGGCGGGAGACTAGGGCCTAGCACTTAGGCGGAGTCTAGACAGGATTAGACGGGATTTGGGCAGAGTTAGGCGGGATCTAATCGGAAGAATAACGTAGGCGGACAAGGGAGCTCTAACGCCTAAGCGGGGACTAATCGGGGCTAGAAGGGGATTTTCAGAACAAGGGATTTATTTGATTCTTGCAATGTGTAGTGGTATCCAAGTACTTGACGTGATTGCACGTTGTGTTCCTTCCTGCCCAACAACCTATATTTCAACCATATTATAATTAGGGATAATTACAAAAACCACCTATGAGGTTTAGCATAATTACAAAAAACACCATCTATATGTTTGAAAATTACAAACACCTTCTAAAGTGTTATAAACACCCACTGGAGTTTGTATTACTTTAAAAAATGTAATATAACAAAAAAAATCAAAAAATAAATGTACTTGTTTACTTTCATAAAAATCCAAAAATAAGTATTTCGAAAACTGGAAATAATTGAACAAAAAAACGTATTTGTTCATTGAGATAAATGTATCTCAAATCCAATTTATAGTTGTTAATGATAAATGTATCTCATTTGAATTCATCATGTATTTCTTATAATATATGTACGATCACTGAATAATATACATTTAAGGAAATATTATTTATAATATGATCTCTCTTATTCAAAATAAGTGACATTTTGGGAAAAAAACACACATATTAAAGATTTATTAAAATACCCAATATACCCTTAATTAATCATAAATACTGTTTTGGAAAAAAACAAATTTAAGCATTAGTGTGTGTTGGAAAATGATACATTTAAGGATAGTTTTGGAAAAATATTTTCTAATTACCATTGAAAATATGAGAACGTCATTCTTTTTGAAGTGCCAAAACGTCACTTCTTATTTTGAATATGATGGAGTATAATATAAGCAAAAGGATAAGCTAAAAATAAACGATGTGGACAATTAAATAACAATTTTTGATACTTCTACGAGGTTCCCCCACCCACCACACCCCTAAATTCATAGTTATCAAACCCTATGGTTGTATCGTATGAAACTAAAAATTAAAGAATGTGTTTTTGTTGTAAAAATCCTCGACTAGTCCCGATTAGTCTTCTTCTAGGTGCTAGTTTTTCTTTATCCGCCTACTTTTTTCTTCCGATTAGGCCCTGACTAACCCTGCACAGGTCTCGCCTAATTTTACCAAGGCTCCACCTAAGCGCTAAGCTCCAACATATCGCTCGACTAGTGTCCAACACTTTTTACAAGATTGGAATGTATTAACATTTTAGTTAACATGTGTTTATGATCGGGCTAAATTTGTAAAATCGATGATTCTGATTTAAATAGTATCAGCCCGGCTCTCGCCGGCCGCAGGCTGACGTAAAAGTTTATGCATTGATTTTCATAAACAACTAATTATGGTATGTATAAAGAATCATTAAAAAACTAATATCATCTTAGTGGCTGACCACTTCATCAAAACCTTTCATACGTAGAAATAATCAAAGATATCCAAAGTCTTATAATAATTTCTAATATGTAAGCATAAATTATGATTTGCTAATACGTGCATAAATTTGAAAAATAATATGATCTCGACATGTATTAAGATTTAATTAAGGTCAACAATATTCTTGTAGCCGTGGTCGCCCCAAGTCCCTATACATACACGGAAAAATAATTTATACATATTGATGTCTTTTACATGTAATGTTGAACACAAAATAAGCAAAATTATTGCTTGGAATTGCAATTAATACATCATTTAATTTCGTGCGTAGGTTACTCGATCTGCACAAGAAAAACATTACGGAAGTATTTGCAATCACTAAAAAAAAAAAAAGGATGTTGTAGCTTTTGGCTGAAAAAACCATTCTGTAGTGTTTGCAAATGTCAACTTCTCTTTTGATTCTACTTCATTCAACCAGAATCTAAAAATAGAGAGGAATGCTTTAGATTTTTGCTTCTGCTTCTAATTTGAATTTTAAAAACAAATAAGGAACACTCTCAACTTCTTATTATTAACTTGTGATTCTATTTCCAAACACTATAAACTTCTGGTTCTCAACTGCTTTTACTTTACACTACGATAAATCAATTCTTCTAACAATAGAAGTTTTTGAAAACACTCCCTATTTCAGTCTAATAAAAAATAAGTCGATATTACTGACGATCTAGATGATTTGATGAGACAAAACACAATTTCGTTAGAAGAATTTGCACGTCTGAACCATGAATATTGAATACGTAATCCATAATCACATTTGAGTAACGGTAATGTGATTGGCCCCTTGTTTTACGTTTTTATCTTCTTATATATTTGCATCTATTATTAAATTTGAGCTAGCTGCTCGGCTTTGTGAAACGTTTCTTTAAATAGTTTTATATATTATTTTGTATCTAAAAGAATATAATCAAAAAGCCAAAAAAAAGAAAAAGATAAATAATCATCTAAACATTTTTGCGTTTCGAAAGTGCAATAATTAATGACAAATTTAATGCATAGAGATTAAAATTAATAACATCTTAATTGAATTTTTAATTACTAATTAAAAACGCGTATTCACTTTGTGAAACATTCCCAACAGAAAAACCTGCCACCTCCCCCTCTGTATCTTCTTTTCCCAATTCTCGTTTATTTCAAGAAAGGAAAGAGGGAAAAATTAAAAACCCTAAATCCAGTAAGCAGATATAAATGGAGAGAGAGGGACTTGGTAAACAAGAGGTTGTTTACCACGACCAAACATCCCTTCCATTTTCCCAATCGCCATTTTCTATTGTTTTTCATTTCTCATTCTCGTTGTTTTGTTCAACTCTTCTACATTGCCCTGATTGACTCGGATTTTTGGGGGTTTTATCTCAGTTTCTCCGTTGAAATTTTCTTCCTCGACAGGTTTCAAACCTAGGGTATATCATAAGGGCCTAATTTTATATATTCATATTTTTTGGTGGGGTTTTAGTGGTTTCGATATCTGAAATTACCGCTTTTTTTTTTTTTTAATTCAGTGTTTGTTCATGCTGTTATAAAATTAGGACGTTGATTATTCTTTAATTTTATTTTGATTTGCTTGCAAGTTCTCAATCTGTTCTGGGTGGTGGTGCGATGGCGCTGAACATGCATTGTAATACTCGAATTTGAATTTTTGTAGTTAGAACTTTTTAAATAGTTCAGCAAGAGATGGGGAATAATTGTGTAAATGGAAAAATTGCTAAGGATGGCTTTTTCTACACAATTTCACATTCATTGTGGTGGTCTAAGTCACCAGATATGATTTCTTACAATAACAAAGAAAAATCGGGTGGATCGCCTTCTCCGAAAGCTAGTTCTGATCCTATGGAGTTTGAGACTAAGCCCCCTGAAATGGTGAAGATTGAGAAAGTGGAGCCCACAAAAGTGGAGCCTGTGATCGTAGCGAAGGAAGAGCCAAAACAGTCTCAGGCGACCAAAACGTGGGAGGAGGCGATCAAGACGGACGAAAAAAAGTCCGATCAAATCCCTAAACCCGAGCAAGTGATCATGGCCGTAAACGAAAAAAAGCCTCAACCAGTAGAAGCCCCAAAACCCAAGAAACCTCATAATGTTAAGAGAATGATGAGTGTAGGTCTTAAGGTTGACTCTGTGCTTAGAACCAAAACAGGGCACTTGAAAGAGCACTTTAATTTGGGTCATAAACTTGGGCATGGCCAATTTGGGACGACGTTTCTCTGTGTGGAGAGAAATACCGGAAAGGAATATGCTTGTAAATCTATTGCGAAAAGAAAATTATTGACTCAGGAGGATGTGGATGATGTGAGGAGAGAGATTGAGATCATGCATCACTTGTCGGGAAATCCTAATGTTATTTCGATTAAGGGGGCTTATGAGGATGCTGTGGCGGTTCATGTTGTAATGGAGCTTTGTGCAGGGGGTGAACTTTTTGATAGAATTGTTAAACGAGGGCATTATTCGGAGAAAAAGGCGGCTGAGCTTACTAGAACGATAGTTGGCGTAATAGAAACGTGCCATTCGTTGGGTGTTATGCATAGGGACCTCAAGCCCGAGAATTTTCTGTTTGTCAATGATGAGGAGGATTCGCCGATAAAGACCATTGATTTCGGACTGTCAGTGTTCTTTAAGCCAGGTATATTTTACTTACATTGTCATGATGGATTTATCTCACATTTTGCGAAAATTATATTGCATGTAGCATGTTACCTAATTAGAAGCAAATTTAGTGAATATTTGAGTCCGTTTACTACTTCCCTCTAGAATATTCAACTATAAGAATAACTTGTCATTGATTTACAGGCGATAAAGTTTAATTATGATTTGGTTTGTTTCTTATTTCGTTGGATTGCGTTCGTAATTTTGTCCGGGACAAAATTGTTGGTTCCAATTTACAATGAACTACACATGAAGTGAGATATCTGAATACAATGCATATGTGTGATGATGATAAAATTTTCATTGGATGTGCATCTATGATGGTTGATATGTGGACATCAATCCAATTTCTCTGGCACCTTGACAATTGTTTCTTTCTATTAGGTTATAAGCACTTTAAGTAGAGATAATTACAAAAACTATCCCCGAGGTTTGGGGTTATTACAAAAAAAAAAAAAAACCAGAGAGGTTTCAAAATTACAAAAACTACACTATTCTGTCTTAATTTTAAGGGGTTAACTGTAGTATTTCTATAACTTTTAGGGGGGTAAATGTAAGACGGAATCAAACGTCAAGGGTTTTTTGTAATTTTGTAACCCCAAACCTCAGGGCTAGTTTTTGTAATTATCCCTTTTAAGTATTAGCTTTGTGCATATTATTTTGTAGCGGAATCCTTTTTGTTATGCATATTTGACAGTGACTTTGGTTGCACAATTCTACAGGGGAAATCTTCTCTGATGTGGTTGGAAGCCCTTATTATGTTGCCCCGGAAGTGCTTTGTAAGCGTTATGGACCAGAGGCAGACGTATGGAGTGCAGGCGTTATAATTTATATTCTTCTCTCTGGTGTGCCTCCATTTTGGGGTGGTAAGATATAAAAGATTTTTTTTTTAATTTTTTTTCACATTAGTTGGTTTGCCTTTGGATCAACTCTCATGCTTCTACTTCGATTTGGTAGAGAGCGAACAAGAAATATTTGAAGAGGTTTTGCATGGTGATGTTGATTTCACTTCAGATCCTTGGCCTACGATATCTGAAAGTGCCAAGGATCTAGTGAAGAAAATGCTCGTACGGGATCCAAGAAAGCGGTTAACAGCTCATCAAGTTCTATGTGAGTAACACTATTCTATTTACCTTATTGTTAACATATCTATTTTACATAAGTAGTTCAATTCTTCTTTCAGTGTGTATTAGTTCGGCAACACACAAGCCTGAGCCCTTTTCTGGTTAAAATGTCAAGAGTTGAATTTATTCATTATTCAAATGAATAACTTAGATGATAAATTTAAAAATTATAGATTTGTATACAAAAACCTAGTTTTTCTATCTTATATCAAGTTACAAACTTAGAATTTCTATTTTATATCAAGATTTTTTTTCTTTTGCAGGTCATCCTTGGGTGCAGGTTGATGGAGTTGCTCCTGATAAGCCTCTCGATTCTGCCGTTTTAAGTCGCTTGACACAGTTCTCAGCTATGGACAAGCTTAAGAAAATGGCTCTCAGGGTATGCAGTTAATGTCTTTAAAGAAAAAATCAAGGCAAAAATAAAAAAATAAAAAAACAGATGCACTTCTAATTTGGAACTTTGAAGGCCTCAGGAAATGCAATAAAATTTTTATCTCGTCGTCAATGTATACTCATTTACTCTTTTAAGTACTCATCTTTTTTGGATCATCACAATCTTGAAATTAAGTTATCCTGGTGACAGGTCATTGCTGAGAGTCTATCCGAAGAAGAAATTGCTGGTCTTAAAGAGATGTTCAAAATGATAGACACTGATAACAGCGGCAACATCACTTTCGAAGAGCTCAAGGCCGGCCTAAAAAAATGTGGAGCTAATCTGAATGAGTCTGAAATATATGACTTGATGAAGGCTGTGAGTATTTTTTTTTTCCCTATCTCATTACACTTGATAAAATATTTTTACAGACACCGATGGATTATCATTTTAACAACGATCTAAAAATTTATGAATTTCGTGACGTTTGGGATTACAGAGCAGGTCTGATTTGATTACAGAATTAGAAAAGTCTCTAGTATTGAACTTATCAGAATTTAGAAAAATAAAAGGTAATGTGATAGGAAGTTTAAGAAATACTCGTTTAATATTCTTTTCCTTGAATTTATTTAGTCTATGATGTTATTAATTGAGATTTTCACGGGATAATTACAAAAATCCTCCTGAGGTTTTGTATTGATTACAAAAAACCCAGAGATGTTTCAAACTTACAAAAAAAGAACCAGGTTTGATTCTGTCAGTGTCAAAGGAATTTTTGTATGAAGGAGGAAAATATAAGACGGAATCAAACCTCAAGGTTTTTTTTTTTTTTTCAATTTTCAAAAATCTCTGGAATTTTTTGTAATAAGTCTGAACCTCATTGGGGTTTTTGTTATTATCCAATTTTTCTCCATTACGCTAAAAAATCTTTTGTATGTGATGTATATAAGCCGGCGTCAGCTTATCATTATCCATTTTTGTTGGAATACAGGCAGATGTTGACAATAGTGGTACTATCGACTATGGTGAGTTCATAGCAGCAACATTGCATCTGAACAAAATCGAGAAAGAAGATCATCTCTTTAGAGCTTTTTCCTACTTTGACAAGGACGGGAGTGGTTACATTACACAAGATGAGCTCCAGAAAGCTTGTGAAGAGTTTGGCATAGAGGATTCCCACTTGGAAGAAATGATCCGTGAAGTCGATCAAAACAATGTACGTAAGCTTGTGAAAAACTGAAGTTATTTGAGAAACTATTCCATTGAAATTATTTTAGCATCTTACTAATAATTACTTATTATTGCGATTAATTGCAGGACGGCCGGATAGACTATAATGAGTTTGTGGCGATGATGCAGAAAGGAAATGCAGATTTTGGTAAGAAGAGATATCAGAACAACTTTAACATTGGATTCAGGGAGGCTATGCCAGTTTATTGACATATAAACCATGTTTTTATTTTTATTTTTATTTTGCTGTATTTTGTAATATATGCAACTTTCAATAGGTTTCAGCATCTTTTGATGCCATAGAGATTCCAATGTTGATATTCTGCCTGGTGTATAAATGCTGGCATTTCAAGAAAATTGCACAAAACATTGTTTCTCAGAATTTTTCAAAACAGGGTTCAGAGAATAACTAAATTAGCTGAGTACATGCAAAATTCATCTTCTTCAGGTTCTAATAGTTTTAATTATACTCCCTCCTATTCAAAATAAGTGTCTTTCTAGAAAAAAAACACACATATTAAGGAATGTATTAAAATACCCAATATACCCTTAATTAACCATAAATGCTGCTTTGAAAGAAAATAAAATTTAAACAATAAGTATGAAGGTAATCGGGAAAAATCTTTTCTTGAAAACATCAAAAGGACATTCTTTTTTAATAATATTTTATGTGTCAAAAGGACACTTATTGTGAATAGGAGGGAGTATATATGTTCATTGGAAATAACTACATTCTTAATTATATCTTGGCAAATTTACAGTCTCCTAGAGTTAAGTTTTACACAAAAACTTAGGAAGTGTTTGTAATAACTTATGCTTTTAGAAGAAAAAAAAGTAATTTATTTTAGTAGAAGTTGAAGTAGTTGAGAATTAGAAGTTGATAGTGCTTGCAAATAAAATCAGAAGTTAAGAGTATTGGTGAAAAAGTGTAAAAGTGCTTATTTGTTTGTAAAACACTACAAAAAAAATGCAGTTTACCGACAGAAAATTCTGTCGGTAATTCAAAAAATTTTGTCGGCAATTAAATTGCCGACAATATTCCGACAAACCAAAACTGCAGGTAAAATCGTTGTCGGTAAATAATCATCGACAATATTTAAATGTTTGGTAATTACCGGTGAGTTTTGTCGGTAAATTGCAAAAAATTGTAGGTAAGCTCATGTTTGTTATTGTTGGAGACAATTTGCCTACTACATTATTGTCGGTAATTTTGTCGGTAATTAGCAACATATATTATCTGTTGGTAATCTGTTGGTATTTTTGTCTTGCCTACTAAATTTATGTCAGTACTTTTATCGATAAGTAGCAAGTAAATTCTATATAAATTATTGCTAATCTGTCGGTATTTTTTTCTTGTAGTTCTTTTTATATTTTCTGTAGGCAATTAGTAGGTAATCTATTTGTGGGCATGTATACATTATATTTTGAATTGTCTGTAGCCCGCCTATAATGCAATTAAATCATAATATAATAAAGATACTCATGTAGACAAATTAAAATCTCAAAATGAACTCATTAATATAATGCAAAAGCGTACTTAAGATATCCGAGAAATAGTGCAAAATGATAATACCAAAAGTAACAAGCATGTTAAAAGTGTGAATAATAAAAACTACCAAATACGCCAAATAAGCATAAAATGTCGATACTAAAACAACATATGGTACACTGTAGCAGACTCATCATCGTCGTCGTCCTCATCATCATCACCAACATGTTGGGGTGGTGGTTGAGTTCCTGACATTCCATCAATACGCTAATTTGAGTAGATTCCATGAATTTTTTTGGACTTCGCATTAGTAAATGTCTTGCCATCATGATTTTTTGTGTGGGTGTGGAGATGCAACTCTGGGGCTGTTGGTTTACGTCCGAGTTGCCGAACCTAAATATTTGGAAATAATACATCTCATTAGTATAGGGATACAATTGATTTTAAAAAAATGGAAGCATAAAATTAAAGATAAAGCTCAGCTAAATTGTTTACAAGATTTCAAATAAAACAATATTTCTATGTTGATTATTATGAGGATTATAATAGATATCTAATGATTGCCAAATTTGACTATAAGAATTCATAACCCCAAAATTGACAGTGTCCTATTGAACACTCAGCCACCATACATCAAAGCTTACCACTGCTATCAAAGTTGGCCACATTGATGATGTACAAGAACTAAAAATCGCTTTTTGCTTACAACTAAAAATTCCAGCCTCTGTTTCCAGGTGATGGACTCTGTTCCTCATCTCAGCTGCTTTTTGTTTTTTGTTAAAAATTGCAAAAACTACCCTTAAGTTTAGCGTAGTTAAACTTGTTTGGTGCATTTTCAAAATTTGTCCTCTAAGGGCCCTAAACTTGTTCCTTTGTGTCACAATTCAAATAATTTTAAAGTCTTGGCATATTAAACAAACAATTCTATTTTGAAATCAACTTCAATTCTTTGCTTAAGTGGTTATTAGGCAAACTTATTATAAATTTCATGTCTTTAATTCTAGGGCCACCAAGTTCTGAAAATAAATTATCTGTAGCCATATGAAAATAAGCAATACCTTGAAAAGGAGAAACTAAGGAATAAACTTACAAGTCGTTCCCCAGGCTTGTGATGGGTAATGCTGCCTCCAGTGTGAGTAGATAGTCCTTTTCCATCAGTAGCATGTTTCATCCTATTGTCCGAGTATGTTTTAGAAATATTTTTGGCACGTGTAGTGTTCCAATAGCGTTGCCACCGCTGCCACGTCTCTTTGTTAATGAAGGCTGGTTTTTTCTTGCTGGTCTTTGCATCACATGCCAAAATCTGTACAAGTAAATCATTAGCTTGAAAGATAATTACAAATTTCATTTGTTATCATTTCAAGGGTTTGAAAAGAACTTTATTCAATTCAATTAATAAGAAAATTTACACTTAATATTACGCATACCACTTAACCATACTGATTGTTTAGAGCTCACCACACACTTCCAAAAGTGACATTACCAACTTCCTTAATGACCTTATACCTGCATTGGCCATTATGATGCTAATCCACCAAAACAGGGACACACTTGTAAGAATATGAAATTGCAAATTATCCATAAAAGTATATCAAATCAACAAAAATGAGACAGAGACAAAGTGGTGGACATTAAGTACTATGGAACATCTTAATGCTGATTAAAAATGACTAACAAAGTTGAACTCTACAAAAGACATTTTGTTTGTCCAAAGATCCATTTGATCTGTAATGGTGCTCCCAGTCTACAAGACACATAGAATCAAGAAACAGAGAATTACCCATCATTTCATGAAACATATAAATAATCAAATGAACAGTTTTCAAAGAAACGGCGAAATTATATGAAAAAACGAAACATATAAATAATCAAATGAACGAGATCAGAAAATATAAAAGAGATAAGTGGACTTATTTATTTTGAAGACATGTATGAATTTCTTTTGTTGTATAGAACATAACCTCCCAGCTTTCAGAAATCTGTAGCTCCCTTTTTACCAATTGAAAAAATGTTGTGTTATAATAACATTGAAATGTAGACTATGTAAAAGCACTCTCCAACCAAACACATGACACTTCTTAAAAGATTAAAATGTTATATCTTAAAAAAAAAGGCAAATGTACAGACCAGTTTGATGTCTCCATTTAATATCCTCAAGATAGTTCTTGAGTTAACAAACAAAATGGCATTAATGATTGGGATCATATGTTTAATAATACAAACTCTTTACAAACATGTACAGTCTGAACAAAACAGAGTGCAGTACTTGAACTTCGAACAATTTAAAAGAATTGACACAAACTTCTTGAAACTGAACCTTTTGGCTGGAAAGAATCATACTTACACTTCTACATGTCTATTTAGAACTTTAAATTTCTAGCATTACCTGACCATTAAGAAGGGCACGAGGAAACTCATCAGAATTCCTAGCAATGACAACTTCGAACAATTTGAGCTGCAAGGCCTTGTCCCTGATGCAACGACAAATTATAAGATTGCAAAATCAGATGGGTCATTATTCATTTAGGTACTTTTAATATGTCACCCTCATTATCAAACATGTTTTTGAGCCGAGAAGAAAAGTAGAACTAAGAAAGATACAAATATTAGGAAAATTACAAATACGTAGCCATGCACAACATCTAAAAGGCAATGGATAACTTCATTTGTGTCAGATTAGTAGCAAAATATAACAAATGTCCAAATGATGATTTCTCTAAAATTTATTAATGTTCCACAAGTGCAAGGATGAATGCTGATATGTTTTCCTCTAGCTGGAGTTTACTACCAAGAGATAGGACTGTAAATTCAAGCGAGTGCCCGAAAGAGGAAAAAGAAAACAAAAAAACGAACAAATATTTTTAATCACTCAAAGTCAATTTTTGGTAGATTTTGTACTCTGCAGACTCAAGTCTTTTGACTAGTTTAAAATGACATCCTTTTTCATTCGCCACCATTTTCATTATAGTGCCAATTTGTGCCAATAGAAAAAAGGCTAGAAGACCACTAAAACTCATTTAACTTCTTCAAGCCGACATTAAACTCTACCAATTAAACCATCATAAACACACTGATTTTAATCAAATGTGGTTTGCAGAATGTACCAGGACCAGAAGCAACAAGACTGCTGCATTTGCGGGCATAAGACTAAACCTAAGGGTAGTTTTTATAATTAACCAAATACTTTTGTAAGAGAGTTGAATTATTTTCTCAGGTCTTGTGAGATATCCAATGAAATTTGAATAAAGTATTTTGAAAAAGGTATTTCTTGAAAAGGAAAACAAAGGTATTTCCTTCACTTCTAAGCAGTCTTGGCATATCATACACTTTTCTCAACCCCCAGATTTCTATTGAATATGTAAATTTATGCATAGGAAAAGATAATTATTGCAGATCATATATCCACAAATAGATTTTAGACATCGGCTCTGTTGGAAATCAAAATCCTTGGGCACCTTATGACAACGATAGAGACTGTTCACAAGGAATTTGTAGCTTATACTGCCCACAATTTTGCTACTTCTTTTTCCCTCCTCCACCACCATCAGATGACGATTCTACCCCTTTCTCCACAACTGAGGGGAAGATTTTATAATTTAAACATTGACAGATTTTTTTTCCCTAAAGCTAAAATTTCACTGATAGAAAAATATAACTACAAAAACATAAAACAAATCCATAATCACTTAGCAGATACCTAGTCCCAAACATTTATAACTACAAAAATACTGGAAAAACAAAAGGAGTGAGAAAGAACAAATGTAAATTCTTACCATGCAAAGTGTGGATGAAATCAGAAATCAACAATTTCTCAACACTGGCATAGTAATATGCCCTCAACCTCACAATTGACCTATGAATATAGAAGAGATTAGTCAAAAGACACATAACTCCAGCCTACCAATATTTATTGAAAAATATAACTTAACTATTTTTTAAACCTAATTATTTATTAAACCTCCACCTAAACCTCGCTCAAATCAGGAAGAAAAACATTTTTGCATAGAGTTCTAACCTAATTATTTTTGCATAGGAAGAAAAATCAGGAAGAAAAATCAGGAAGAAAAATCAGGAAGAAAAACAAATAAAAGAGAAATTCACAAATAATAAAATCAAAAGTTTAAGGAAGATAGAACTTCACTGATATGGAGGTATGAGGTGCGATGGATGACGGTGCAATGGTGGGCCGTGCGACGGCGGGCGGTGCGACGGTGGCTATTTGGTGGTGCGGCCGCTGCGAGAGGATTTGGGGGAGGTCACGAGTTTTTTCATTTTGTGTTTAGACTCTATAAAAAGGAAAGTAATTAAAAATGTTTGGGTTTTCAAAGTAATACCAATTTTTAAGATTTTAAAAAAAAAATTAATTTTACCAACAGATGTTCTGTCGGTAAAAAAAATTGAGTTTGTTGGAAAATATTTAAAATGACGCCTATTTTAATTTTTACCTACAAAATTATCTGTCGGTAAATATTTGTCGTTAATACGTGTCAAGAATCGGTATAGATTGGGAAAAAACAATATATAAATTTTGTCGGTAATTTGTAGGTACTTGTACACTTTTAGTAACAAAATTATTTCTGTCGGTAAATTCTGTCGGTAAACTGAAATTTTCTTGTAGTGAAACTCAAACCCAAAGCATAATTAGAAATCTAAAACACCAATTTATTTGCTTTTAAATTCTAATTAAATGAACCAGAATCGGAAGCAAAAGTTGACATTTCCAATCACTAAGATTTTTTCAGTTAAAAGCATAAAAACATTTTTTTTGTGATTGCAAACACTCACTTAATATTTTAATAATTTTCTTGTTCACATAATCACATAGGTGGTTTGACTTCATATTCTCAAATAGGGTTTTATGCGGATAATAATATGACAATTTTCGATATTTTTCAATAATTTGCAATCTTTGTGGGGTGTCCAAATCAGGCTGAAAGCCGATTTCCTGGAATAGCTATGCATTGGCCCCATTTTCATAATTAACAGTAAATACACAGATTTTGATGATAAAAATGGGTCCATTTAAATTAATTATAGGGTTAAAAAAGGACAACTGATTGATTGTAAAGTTGAACAAAAAGAATACTTAATATTTAATTGTAATCAACATTGGAATAATGAACCCAATGCTTCATAGTTAGTTTTGGGATGTGGAGAATAACATCCAGATCATTAAATTCCCTGGAATTGTCAACATGTTCTATTCTATGCTTTAAATAGTTTATCATTAAGCAAAATTGGTTGAGTGGAGATGTCAATAAGGGTATGTCCCGAAGGCTGACTCTACCCTGCCATAAAAACTTGAGGATTGGGCCTATACTTCATAAACCCTTATAAATATGAGGGTTTTTTAGTCCGACCCTAATTGGCCCTAGGGCTGACTAGGCTAGGGCCGAGCAAACTCTTAAGACTTTTTTCTTAATAAAGTTTCTATATTTATAAACTTATATTTAAATTTATAGTTATATTACTATTAAATCTAATCTTTGATCTTATTTATCAATTATCATTTAATCTTAGCAAATTATAATTGACACAGATGAAGGAATACAATATTATGATTCGCGATTCCATTGTTAGAATATTAGGTTAATGGTGTATTTTATTAATTCAGAAAATTATTTAGAAGAAATCTCATTACTTAATTTTTATTAGATTGTATTATATCAATATTTGATTTGGTTAGCAATATTAAAGTTATAAGGACATGACTTCATCAAAAAGGGGAAAAAAATTAGAGCCCGACCTAGCTCGACCCTGACCCTGTAGGGTTTGGGTTGAGCTTAGATTTTTTTAAATCTTTATGACTTTAGGGCCTTTTAGGGTAAGGGTAGAATCAGAGCGCGTCGACCCTTAATGACATCTTTAGCGATGAGCCTTAACTAAGATCCTAAGCCTTTATGACTAGTTGTACTCTTTTTGTTTTTTTGAGAAAAAAACAGAAAAAAAAAAGTAAAGAAAGAGAGGATGAAACAACGAAGCAAGACACGAAAGATCACCATAATTTGTAAAACATTTGGTTTGAAATGTAATTTTAATTGATGTAGCTCATCAATACGAGTTTACTAAAATGTAAATCAAAGGAGAAAAAATACTTTGTCCTCCGAACTATAGACTACAAGAGATCTAAAGTTTGCCCCTGGAGTCCACTGGCGGCGAATATTCTACCAATATTCTATCACATATCTTTGCCATCTAAACATTTTATAAGTGCACTTTGCTACCTCAAAATAAATAAATAAATGAATAATTTTATATATGCATGTATTTGATCTTTTTATTTTTTTTGGTGTTACACATTCACACCAATAAATTTAATTGACAAATCACTTTTAGAATTATTTAAAAAAAAATTATTTTTTATAACTTGAATTATAAATTTTATCTTTTCATTTACTTTGTTAATTTTTTTAGCTAAACCAAATGAAAATTAATTTCAATGATATTTTTTTTAAAAATAGACATTAATTGAATTTTGTTTTGCAAATGAGTAATACAAAAAAATCAAATACATTCATATACATTTATTTATTTTTATTTTTTTAAATTCAGGGGCGGTAAAGTGCAAATATTTTTGTAAAAGCTTTAGCAGGTGATAGAATCTCTACGGAATATTCAGCGGCAGGGGGATCCATGGGTGAAGTGCAAATATCGTGTAGTCCGTATTTTAAAGGATCACAAAAAAAAACCAAAAAAAAAAAGAAAATTAGTAGGCCAAGTGTAAAAAATGGTCATAGTTCGAAAGATAAAGTATTTTTCTCCCTTAAAATCATATTGGATTTGCGCATTTTTAAATTTTCACTACATCATCATCATCGTCAAATCAATTATAACTTCCATACTCCTTAATTATCATATAATTAAACTTGATATATCGAGTAACACCTTTTAATTTGGTTAATATAGTTTCCTCACTTTAGAAAACTTAATTATATCGATATTTCTACTTGTTCTTTGTAAGTTGGATTGCAGCTATAGATCCAATATCCCATTAGAACAATAAAAGGTCAACTAGGATTTCTGGGGCACATGTTTTTATGCAACACAAAATCCAAACTTGAGTTTCTTTCATGCCTAGGATACTCTTAAGGGCAACATGTACAAGACAAAGATGCATCAAATTTGGATGTAATGCTATAACATTACATGTGCTAGTTCATGAAGAAATAGGACTTAGCCTTTGCTAGCGACAAACATCTTATTATGATGACCAAAGAATTATTCAATTGATTGGTTTGTTCTCATGTTACAACACACATGCATGCCCATCACCTTGAATTATATTTACACACATAATATATATGTCGACGCAATTTTTTGATAATATAATTATTTCATGGGTCACATATTTTTAGACAAATCGATGAATTTGTAAAATCAAGTCAAGATATCAAGAAATATTTGTAACATTTAAACACATATATCTCATAAGAAGTAACACAAATATGATGAGATAAAGGACCATCTATATGAAAGGATGTTACTTAGGGTTGCAATCGAACCGAAATGAACTGAGTTTTTGAGAGTCTGATCATGACTCGTTTATTATCGAGTCAAGCTCGATCATAATTTATCAAATGTATTGATGGTTCACAAGGTTATTCAAGCTATTCGAGTTTAATAAATATCATTCATAAATTAAATTATTCTTCAATTTATAACAAAAATAAAATCATATATTTCTAAAACGCATTCTATATCTACTAAAACCTATTTAAACAAATAAATTTATCTAAATGTTTCTAAATTTATCATAAGTAAACGTATAAAAATTAAAAAAATTAAAGTCAAACTATTAATTTAAATTATACGAGCTAGCCTGCATGATTACTCTTAGCCCAAATTTTTTTCTCCTACCTCAACTATTCCCCCCCCCTAAAAATATATATATAAACTTTTTTCTATTTTTTTCTCATAGAAAAAATGGGACAAAAAAAAATTGGGGGTGCGTGGGGGACCGAGGTGGGCCCCCCTTGGCTATGCCCCTGCCCGTGCGTATGCGCACAACCCGTGCATGAGACAGGGTCTTGACATACGTAATGGGATGACACGTGGTCAGCCTTTGCGTATGCGCACAGACTGTGCGTCTGTGCGGGATTTGGCATGATCTTTCCTTATCCAATCATGTTTGTATCCTATTATGGAGTGTTTGGGATTGGTTATTAGCTGTGATAAGGATTGTTATCACGTTGAATCCGATGTTTGGGATCAAGGATAGCGGCCCGTTATTAGCCCGCGGGCTGGGATTGTTATCACAATTTGGTTTGATTAACAATCCCAGCCCCACCCCTGGTATTATGTAATCCCGCCCATTCTCATTTTGTGAAAGGTCACTGGTACCCTTATATTAGGTGATGACATGACCATCTAGCCCTCAAATATTACAATATTAACAAGATTGGTACATATATAAACCTCATCTTCCTCCTCTTGGAACCCTAGTTCACGGCCACGCATCGCTGGTAAGTTTTCCTCCATTTCCCTCGTGTTTCGATTCAAACTGCATTTGTGAATTAAATGTTAACATAGATTTTGATTTCCTTTTCATATCCATATTACCTATATTTGGGATCTCGTCGGCAACATCCGTCATTTCTGTTTCCGACCAGTTCGAAGCTTTGGCAAGGATTCTCAAAATCGAAGAAGATAACTACCCAAAATCGCACAAGTGACTGTAAGTTTTTACGTACCCAATTTTTTTTATAGCTTTACATCTGACACCTTACACGATCACACAAGTCCAGTATAAATTCTTTGTCCAAAAAATAAAATCGCACAATCCTGCTATGCGTGTTCAACTACTTTAGTTTGTAAATTGGCACATAATTTTATCGAGGATTGAGCGGGTTAGATTTTTTCAATCTCAGTTCCTATGCCAATTAATTTTGAAAAATGAAAATAAATTTGTGAAAAAGATTAAACTGAGGAATGCTTTCAATTATTGTAATTTCACTTGTTGCTTTATACTAAATTGCCAATTTGATGGGAAAAATGATCAGCAAGGCACTTTTTGATTACATTTTATTCCCCTGTATGTGTTCATATTTAATTAATCTATCTTCAACATGTTTGTGTACTGCTAGATTCAATATAAATAAAACTATATTGAAACAAGCAACAATAATTTTTAGGATTTCAAAGAAAGATGGCTGATGAAGATGTTCAGTTACTTGTTGTTCTCCAAGAAATTGTTACAATAATTAAGACATTCTTGTTCTTCGTTTATTTCTATCAACGACACTTTGCGCCTCAAACTCGACGTCGTATTTCTACCGCAAACCGTGCCCCGTACACAATGATTGCCCGTTTAAATCGACAACTTGAACATATGAGTGAACTAATCAACATGACTGATCAAGATTGTATTTCACAACTCCGAATGGACAGGAATTGTTTTCGTAGATTGTGCTTTCTTTTAGAAAATGTTGGGGGTTGAACCGAACTAGGCACGTACAAATTACTGAACAAGTTGCTATCTTCTTATCTATTCTGGCACATCACAAAAAAATCGTGTTGTGAATTTTGATTTCAAACGATCCGGTTATACCATTAGCACACATTTCAATTTGGTGCTACAAGCAGTGCTTAGGCTTTATTCAATCTTACTAGTCACGGGATGTTACGCGCAATAATGGTTTAAAAGTCCCAAATGGTTAGTCATTTTTTTATCAGGTCCCAATTTTAGTATCATGTGTTTGGCTAAGGCCTATTAAATATTTTTAGTGGAACTGACATTAGATATATCACCATAAATTTCAGGTTCTTATTACCATGTGATTGTGGTTATACAAAGCGATTACTGGTTTCTAGCACCATATCGAGTAGTTAGATACCACTTGGATGAATGGGGATCGGCTCCTCACCCCTCAAAATCATAGGGAACTATTCAATCGAGGCATGCCAAGGCAAGAAATATAATTGAGCGCACATTTTGTTTACTAAAAGGACGTTGGGTCATTCTACGTAGCAATGCCTTTTACCCTATAAAGACGCAAAACCGAATCATCATGGCTTGTTGCTTATTGCATAACTTTATCCGCACTACCATGTCGTATGATCCTTTAGAAGATGAGATTCCAGAATTTGTAGTAGAAGAACATCCTCACGCAGCTTATGATGATGGTGATTTTGTTGACCAATTGGAGTAATCCCAGCCTTGGAATTCTTGGCGCGATAATCTTGCAATTTCAATGTACAACGAATGGCGGGCTTGATTTGTAATAATTATTAACAGCTTCATTTTTAAGTTATTTACAAGACAGTTTTATTGGATAATGCTGAAGATTTATGTGAACAATGGTGATGTAAAACAATGTTGTGTTTGTATGTCAAACGTGATTCTAGCTAACTATTTATGAATTTAATGTAATGACACCTTATTTGCGTGCATGTAGTACTTGATTGTATTGTGATAATGTATTTATCAATTTGTGCATCATATTGTTTATAACTTAAGTGTCTCTTCAATTGCTTGATAACTGCTACTTGTTGTTCCTATATAAATATTGATTAATAGGTAATATGGAATCAACTGGGAGTGTCCCAAAAAGTGGGGCAGGTCGTAAAACTACCCAATGTCAACGTTCCTGGACTATTGAGGAGGAGCAAGTGTTAATTCATGCCTTGAAAGAACTCGTTGTACAAGGTATGAAATGTGACAACGGGTTCAAATCAGGGTACCAACACATGCTTGAAAAGTCAATGAAACAAGCGTTTCCAGGAACAACGATGCGTGCAATTCCACACATCAGTTCCAAGCTACATGTGTGGAAGAAAGATTATGGTTCAATATCCAGTATGCTTGCAAGGACTGGATTCGGTTGGAATGACTCATCTAATACTTTGACCGTGAAAGAAGATATTTTTTGGGACGAATATGTCAAGGTAATCTATATAAATTATATTTGCTTTTTTTAGTATGATCTTACTAAGCGCATTGGCCTTTCATAATGTTACAGATTCCCATGAAACTGATCCATTGAATTTTTTTTTCCATGTCATAGTGTGATCCTAATGCTAAAGGCATGCGATACAAGTCCTGGCCCTATTATAAGGATTGGTGCGAGATTTTTGGCAAGGATCGAGCTACTGGTGAGAATGCTGAGGGGTTCGCAGATGCCCTCCATGATGTTTTAAGTGTGTTCACAAATACAACAAAACTGCACAACTAGACAATGTAGTCAAAGGCCAGTTTCAATGTAGCAAACGAATTCATTTTGGTATAGCAAACTAAACTGCACAATTACATGCTAATGGATAAACTTGGTAACCAAGATTTAACATCTTAAGAAGAAAATTTACATCAGTAACAAACAGTATGTTCAAATTACAAAACACATATGAATGCATCATTTCATAAACCCATACAAACAGATACAAAAACACATAGATGAGTTCCGATATCATGACTACAAAAAACACACCTAAAGTGAGACCAGTCACGAATCTATGCTTAAATAGCCCTACTTAGACTTTCATACGTGTCCATAGTAATACAAGGTTAAATTTTGCAAATCACATACGAGACAAAGCAAACAATAAACGTAATAACCCAGGATATGAGGACCATCTTCCTCAAGAACTGAACTTGCTGTCGAGCTGATGCTAACTCATTCCTAGCTAACTTGAGTTTGTCCAACAAACCAGAAATTATGTTTCTCGATCGATCACAATTATCGTCGTCAATCCACTTGAAGAAGCCACATTTGTTCACCTGTTACAAATTCATATGGATACATTATGATAAATATATTCAGATTTGAAATTACTTAAAACTGACTATATTGGATTTTTTGTAAAATTAAAGATGAACTCACCCTCTCTAGGGTAAGATATAAAACGTCTTAGGGATTTGATTTTGTTCACGAAGTGTGAATCCTTAATTCATATCCACAATGACATCGAATCGCGGTGGATCATTCAAGTGAATCTACATCATCGACAAGTCACGTTGCTACCACTGCTAAAGGCGTCGCTGTTCGTACTGCTCATCTTTGTTGTTCCTGAAGAACATAGTGGATGAAAGAACATGTGAGATACATAACTTAAAAAATGAAACCAATATGCAGAAATCATAATAAATCAGTGTACATAATATGAATTAGAAAATTTAATTTGATTAATTTTCATATAATTTTAAACAAATCTAACACAATGCCGAAACAAAGGCAAAAATTACTAGTATCAAACCAATTGTCATACGTTTACAAGTTAATCATATACACGACCTTCATATAATTAAATTCAGAAATCCTCTATAATACCCAACATTTGCATAACGAAATTCTCGAAATCGGGATTCTGAAAAAACAGATAAAAATTATATGGAGACCTCCAAAACCCTAACTAATTGGATCACAAGAGAAATTGGAAAACATGTATGATTATTAGCTTATCAAATACTTCGGTACAATGACATAAAACGAGTATTGCAAACATTAATTAGGCGAAAAAAAATTCAAGATTGTGAAACCGTCTAACCTTTACTGAGCGAATGTGTACTGCTGATGATCGTGAGTCTTTTCACCCAGGGGAGTGTTTGGTTGCGAATTCACTCTCAAAGGCTGATGTGATGCTGGATTAGGATGAGTAGCCGAGCAATTTCAGTTTCCGATAGTCCTCTGGAAAATTTGGCTGTGGCGAGAATGAGGAAGGGTTTCAACATTTGAGGAGGATGAGTGGTATGCAGGGTAATTACATGTAAGGGCATTTCAGACAATTTCTTAGTTTATCACACTTAATCACAAAAGCCAAACAAACATATTGAATTATACAATCAGTCTCCCTACAACCCAATCAAAAATGCCAAACACAATACTAAGTGGTATTATATAATCAATGAACAGTGCAATCCTATCCTATCCAAAAAATTTATCCAATCCCATCAACATTCCCAAATGATCCCTTAGTGTATAAAAAAAGAAGAAGCGAAACAGAATTGAGAAGAACAAATTTACGCCCTAGAAAAGAGAAAAAAATAGCCGCCGTCTTCAAGATCGAGAGGAAAAATCAAGATCCGCGCTTGAGGATATATAGACGATAGATCGAGATATTTATCGATATCCCTAAGTTTTCTTTCTCTATTGTATTTTATTTTCATCTAGTTTGATATGGCTATGAATAATTTGCCTATGAATTTGTCGTTCTCCATGTCTGGCTAAACAACTTGTGATTCTAGACTTGGGAGTAGGTTAATTTTCTTTTTGTTGGATGATTAGTTTTAATTGAAGTTGTATTTTGAACCTTATTCGAGTACTTTGATTTATTGTTAGTTTTATCATCTGACCAATGATTTAGCATGTTTGATGTGTTGATTTATAAATCGAGAGAGGAGTTTCAATACTAGATATTGGGTACTTGACATTAATATATCGCGTGATTGAGAAATTTGTGATTATTTATAAGGATTTATTGATCTTTTATGCTATTGGGAGTTAGTTATTCTATGTTGAGTTGAGATGCTTGCGTATATAATCCAATCTACACTTTTATTTTGTCTCAAGAGAGAATAAATAATTTGTGTGATGACGTGATAATCTTACATAAAAAATAAATAATAACTTTGGTTTGATTGATTTGATAATAAACGGCGACGATTAAGCGAAATCGTAACATAGAATCCATTCGTTTACTTGATCTTTTCTTTTGTGATTCTTTCTTTGGTTTAGTTCTCGTGTTGGAATCTTTCGTAGTTTTGATTAATCGTCAATCTCAATTCCGATCGTCGAAATAAAAGTAGTGCTATTATAATCTCAATACTTAGTAAGTTAACTTATTAGTCCTTGTGGGATTGACCTTGCTCACAATATCTATTAACTAAGTCGTTTATTTGCGGTGAAGCTAAAAAGAAATAGACGAAGAATACTCCAAAATTGGTGGGAATATTCATATAAATACTCTTATGGAAATCCCAAGCGAAAGACCAAAATGCCCTTAAATAAGAAACTAAATACCTAAGCAGATCCACATCTTTCGCAATAGATTTCACATTGTGATTTGAATGACCCTGACTTGAATAATGACCATTTATGTGACATTTTAGATTTAATCCTCTCAAGCAACACGAGTCCAAGCATGTGATAGAGCACATGCCTGATTTACTATAGATCCTATACATATACAATATGGGAAGGTTCTATTTCTAATTTGATCATTATAGAGTACTCATTATAAAACCATACCATAAAATTTTGCAGTTTAGGTCGTCTTTCTTATAATTATATATTGAATCAAGGTCAAGTTCATCGCTTGCTAGATAGGTACTAACTCTATCATATATACCATAACAAAATATTTTATCGTCTCAAATTTAGGGATAATTAAAAAAAAATACACAGCCATTGAGGTTTAGTTTAATTACAAAAAAACTAAAATTATTTTTAAAATTACAAATATACCTTAAGGTGTTTTACACACACACGGCACTACGAGAAATTTAATTCAGTTTATCAAAAGAAATGATTTTGTCACTAAATTTATAGTTACGTACATATTATCTACAAAATAAAAAACATTGTTTTTTCTCAAATTATATCGATAAATTACCGACAAGTCACTGATAATTTTTAAATTTACCGACAGAAATACTATAGGTATTTATCAACAGTTTTAAATGGCAAAATTTTGACATTAGGGTTTCTAAACCCTATACAAAAGATGCTCCTAAATTTCCGGTAGTCCCAACCTTCACTTTCCCGGCCGCCGATAATTTCTAATATTCGATCTCTGCCATTAATGGATTTGGATAATCTTCTTTTCCATGAAATAGCTACGCATAAGGATGCTGATCTCGATCTGCAGCACGTCGAGGTGCCGTCTTCAGCACGGGGGATGATGCTGCCGTCATTCTCTCAGCCCAACGACGGCAACAAGCGTGAGGGAAAACAGGATTTTAACACGTCGCAGTTCACACTACCGGTTGTTGGAAATTTTGGTTTTGATAAAGTGGGTATCGACCCGACTTTGTCCAAATTTTCGGTGGCTAAATATTTAATTTTGGAGGAATTAAATTATATATTATTATTCTACATTCCGAATAGATGTTCGTAGTATTTTTTATGATGAGAATCCATCTACAAAGGATCCGGGCAACACCAAATGCAAGTTATCTCGAGTTCTTGAAAACTATCTATTTGAGTTCTTGAGTTCTTGTATTTGTTTATCATAGATTAGGTGTTAATTTCCATTGTTTTGAGTCATTTGAGTGGCCAAGTTGATGTTAGAGGCCAAGTATATTGAGTCTAGAGTCATGTTAGTTAATCATGGGTCGAAAGGAAGCATTGACGATCGAAGAACAAGAGATTGCGTTCAAAAACGTCCAAGCCCATCAACAGTTTTCAGCACTGGCAGAGTTTAGTATTTTGGCCATAACCTTTTCTACAAAATTGATATTGGGCTGATTCAAGATGCTATGGAAAGCTAAGAGAAAGGGTTACAACTTTTATGAAGACATCGGGGGCTAATTACGTGAAGAACACGACCTGTCCGTGCTTATTTACACTGCCGTGTTCGTCAAGGACGTGCACGGCCGTGCTTTGTGCCGCGTTTTTTGAGTATGTTCAGTTTTTCGTTTCCTTTTTGGTTTTTAGTTGATTCCTAGTTAGTTTAGGATTTGTTTTGAGTCGCCTATATAAGGCAAACACTTGTTTATTTTTCATAACAACTTTGATATTGAATATTGAATTGAGATTATTCTCTCCAATCCTTTGGGTTTTTCCAAGAGGAGGGGTGTCACAAAGAAAACCTCCAATATTAGTACCAACACTTGGGATTTTGTTGACAATGATCTGCGTTTTGCGTCGCTTTTTAAAACCACGGAGAACCCCTCAGTAAAGGTAATCAAGCCGAAGTTGGAGGAAGTTCCAGAAGTTGTCGAATCAAGATTAGAAATTGTCAAGCCAGAGATAGATATTGTAAAGCCGGAGTTGGAGGATGTTCCTGAAGTACTTTATCCGGTGAAAGGGGATCTGTTATCATTGGATTTTGATGATATGTTGGGTATCGATCCAACAATTGAATCTGATGATTCATTAGAAATTGAAGTTGGTGGGGCAGATGAGATAGAAACTTCGGTTGGTGTGCAAAACAAAAATTATGAAGCCGAAGACAATGAGAGATTGAGTGAGAAACAAATTGAGAGTCCGGCCAAGGGTGGAAGCGAGATTCGAGTGATGGCCGAGAAAAAGGTGATTAATAATTTAGAATGGGCCGAAAACATGGGTGTAATGGCCATTGAGGTAAAATTCGAGGGAAAATCTAATCATGGCAAAAGAGAAGAGAGATACTAGGACTAAGTTTTCATGTTCTAACACTTTATCTTTGTTTTGCCTAGTATTATTATTTCTTGGTTACAGGATTATGGAAAAACGGATGAATGTGCATGTCGTTTAACATTTGATACGGGAGGATTAACATGATCGTTCAACCTTTGGGGTCCAACGTTTGGATTCGAGGACGAATCCCTTTCAAGGGGAGGGGAATGATGATAATCCATCTACAAAGGATCCGGGCAACACCAAATGCAAGTTATCTCGAGTTCTTGAAGACTATGTATTTGAGTTCTTGAGTTCTTGTATTTATTTATCATAGATTAGGTGTTAATTTCCATTGTTTTGAGTCATTTGAGTGGCCAAGTTGATGTTAGAGGCCAAGTATATTGAGTCTAGAGTCATGTTAGTTAATCATGGGTTGAAAGGAAGCATTGACGATCGAATAACAAGAGATTGCGTTCCAAAACGTCCAAGCCCATCAACAGTTTTCAGCACTGGCAGAGTTTAGTATTTTGGCCATAAATTTCTCTACAAAATTGATATTGAGCTGATTCAAGATGCTATGGAAATATAAGAGAAAGGGCTACAACCTTTGTGAAGACACCGGGGGCTAATTACATGAAGAACACGGCCTGTCCGTGCTTATTTGCATGGTCGTGTTCGTCAAGGACATGCACGGCCGTGCTTTGTGCCGCGTTTCTTGAGTATGTTCAGTTTTTCGTTTCCTTTTTGGTTTCTAGTTGATTCCTAGTTAGTTTAGGGTTTGTTTTGAGTCGCCTATATAAGGCAAACACTTGTTTATTTTTCATAACAACTTTGATATTGAATATTGAATTGAGATTATTCTCTCCAACCCTTTGGGTTTTTCCAAGAGCTTTAAGATTGTTCATCTTGTTGCGATTACCGACTTATCAAGCGAACTTACATATTCGTTTGTGGCGTCTACGCATACCGATGTTCTTGATTTTCTAAGCAACGGGTCGAGGCTTCCACCAAATTAACCAAACTAGTGAAGATCTTGGGTTAACAACATATTGTTGTTGGGTCGTATGCACAGTTGTTGCTGCGGTTCACATCATTGTATTTCTCAAAACCGAATTTCGGTGAGTGAGAAATTAATACACGAATGTAGCCACATAAATGGGCATTATGTAAAGATTATGTAAAGGGAGATGAAAGGCTTTTGCCTTTCCCACATGGAATACAAATCATTGTTTATCCTAGTTTATTTACTAAAAGGTGTTATATGTTGTATAAACTATAACACAAGTGGATGATCACAAGTGGGCCACACGCGCGCATGCCCGACCCGGTTTCGGCCAGGGCCAGGGCTGGCCCAGCCCTGGTCCAAGTCCACTAAATTTGCCACTCGAAAATGGGCTTGGCCAGATTCGAGTGACTGTTGGACTGTTGGAGCCCAATAAATCTGGACATTGTAGGTGTCCAGATTCGTGTGATTGTTGGAGTTAGTAACTCCTACAGTGAGTGGTCATCGAAGAGAGCCCACTACTTGTCTGTTATGAAGTAGTGGGGTGTAACATCTGGGATGTTACAATTGGATTAATGCCCACTACTTTTTGTTATCTCCTACAGGTGCTGGTTGGCTATAAATTCGCTGTTGTGCATTGCAGATTAAACAGAAAAATTCATAGCATTTCTGATACATCAAAAAAGTAATTTTATGCATTTTACACATAGAGTCCAGCAGCCAGTCTTCAATATTTTCTAGTTCGAAGGAGCTTCTGTGTTAGTGGTGCTACTACACAGAAGACGTAAGCCGTTTTATCTTTGGAAGCAATACGTCAGACCGTGAGCACTAGCCGGGATGTAATTGCTTTGTGGAAAGAGATTCGTCTCGACTCGGCTTTGTGAAAGTTCTACTCTTGTAATAGCTAGTTCTTTTTCTATAATCTTCTGTTTCTATAATTTGCCATTTTGAAGGTTTCCCGATTCTGTACCATTGTAATCAACACCGGTGACTCCTCTGGGGCCGTCTTCAGCCTTCCAAGCCTCTGCATGGACCTCTGAATTGGGAAACTTGGAAGCGAACGTTTTGTCATAGAAAGCCGATGACACGGGTTCAAAAAACATGTCTTCTTTTGCTAAAACCTTGTCGATGGGGGAATCTTCCAAGCCGGTTAAAAAGGGGGAATATTTCTCAGTCGCCATGGACAAAGATATTTATCAACAACGGATTGCGGAGCTTAGAAAATCCTTGATTGGACGGGTGATTCAACCTAAAGTGGCACGGCTTTATGGCGTTGGAGGGTATCAAGCAGAAGTTGTCGCAAATATGGAATCACCAATCCCCTTGGAAACTAATTCCTTTGGGCAATGGGTATTACAATATCCAAATGTCGGACATGAACGAGAGAAATCGGATTCTACAGAAGGCGACGTGGAATTTAACCTCGGGTTCAATTCGTCTCATTAATTGGATACCCAGTTTTAATCCGTACAAAATCAATATGTCCAAGGCTCAGGTTTGGGTTCGTATTTACGAGCTCAATCTGGAATATTGGCATCCTTCGTTGATTTCGAAATTGGCTTGCGCCATCGGTACTCTCATGCAAATTGATAGTCGTTCTTTAACAGGTGAGGTGGGTCACTTTGTTCGTGTTCTTGTTGAAATAGATCTTAGCTCTCCTCTTCAGGATTGAATAATGGTTGAACGAGTAGGACATTGCTCTTTTATTTCCATTGGATATGAAAATATTCCGAAATATTGTGTTCGTTGTCGGATTGTAGGTCATAACATTAATCAGTGCAGACAATCCACAACTCATGAGGTAAAACAGGTAGATGTTGAGGTGCGCCTTCGTAGTCGTTCGGCGGACTTATAATAGGGGGAAGTCTCCGGCTAAAAAGGATAAGAATGTGGGTGAAACTTGGGTACAAGTGAAAAACAAAAAGGGACGGCCCTCGAAAGACAACCCGGATAACAGAACTTCTACATCGGGTATTGCAACCCGGAACTCGTTCGATATCTTTGAGGAGCTTGATGCCAATCGTCAACAATATGAGACAAATCATACCAATTTTGATGGTGGAGAATTACATGGCAATGGAGATATCATGACGGTTAAGAACAATGATAAAGATGCTCAAGGAAACAAGGAGCGTTCGCTGGTGGTCTACGAACCGCAACCATCAAATATTTTTCATAATCAGGCACAGGCTGATCAGTTGGTTGACAAAGAGAAGGCTGAATTAAATAAGGCCATTGAGACAGTGAATAACATTAACCCTATTAGTAATTACGTGTTAACACCTAGTGATCCTTCGGAAAGTTTTAATTCGACTGATCTTTCGGAGAGCTTTCAAGCCATGGCGGCAATAGTCCCAAAGAGGTGGTCAGATAGGGCGGAAGACATAGAGCAAGATGAAGAAGAACATCACAAATCAGAAGCTTTAAAGACCAAGCTAGGCGTCTCTTCAACTACATCGTTTGTCATTCACTCATGTGCTTCCTCAGAAGCTATGAAGAATATGAACATTGTAGCTCGAGGATCCTGGGCCGACATTCAACAAAATCCATCAGACCATCAAGATGATACTCGAGCATGTGCAAAAACAACAAATGACAATATCACTAGAAAATCCTCGAGACAGAAACGCCCTTCACTCAAATTGCGTTTTTAAGTTATTTTGTGGTTTTCCTGAATTTTTGCATTGTTTTTCCTTTTTTCCTTTGCTACCTGATCGGCTTGTGATCAGGACTTTTTCCTTTCTTTTTATATATTTTTATTTATTAAAAAAAATCAACAGTTTTAAATATTTTCCTCAATGATTTTATATACAATAATTTTACCTACATTTCACATTTATTTTAATACTTAGCTACATATTTTTCTATAGGCAAACTGTTTTTTTCTTGTAGTGCTGCTACTGAGGTTTGTATTTACCAAACAAATATAAAGAGGTTTATATTTGCTATTTTGAATTATAACTGGGTCTTTTTGTAATTACCCCTAAAATCTATATATTAGGTTCTTGCTATATTTTAAACATATTTTCTTAATATAGAATTGTTTTTTTTTTCTGAAAAATCATTCTCACTTTAAAAACAAACTCTGGTGCTTGTACATGCCAGCCATGAATACAACGTATCACCCACAAAATCCTACAACCAAAGTTTGTGCAAATCTCGGTTCATTCTCGAACGTGGAAATTGTTTTGACTTCGAATTGACGGCTCAGATATCTCCGTAAAGGAATGTCAGCCGCTAGATCATATCCGCCACCCAACATGTTCTGACAACTCACCGATCAACGGTTGTTGGCAACACATCAGGGTGGGACCAATCACGTTGCTTCCTCGTGCCACGTCGGCTGACGCCCTCCAAAATCATCTGTTTGTGGCCCCCCCACGTTCCCTCTACAGTTATGTTATATCTTGGTTTTATGCAGTCAATCATTGCTTGGGTTCATGTTGTTTGACCGTATTGCCCTTGATCATTTTTTTCCCTGGAAGGGCAGATTTCACATTTTTGGGCTTCCTGCAAGAAAGTCGCATTATTTTTCTGTTTAATTTTCTGTAGACTTTTCTTATTGAGTAAAAACATTTTTTTTTTAAGAATAGTGGGATATTAGAGAATTGAACACACGTATTCATATAGGAGATTGAACCCTTTTTCTTTTTTTTTTTTTTTGAAAAAGAAGAATTATATTAATATGTAGGGTGCTGGAAATCATCCAGCAACAACAATTGACAAAAGGGGGAATATATAGAATCCCATGAAAATAGGTTCGCAGACATAATTTTTGCATAAAAAACTAGAAAATATGCAACAAAATTATTGGTTCGACGAATCCACATAACATTTTTTTTCTTTCTTTTTTTTTTCTTTTCATCACCTCCCCGTGTCAGGATTCCACATAACATTAACATGGGGCATTTGCCTTTTCGCTATAAGAAGATCTTCAGCCAGGCCGGAGCAAGAAGATGGGAATTGAGCTTCTTCGTTAATCGCAAGGATAATAGCAGCGGCATCCCCGAAAATTTCGACAATATTAAGATTAAGATTTTTGACCATTGTCAGAGCTTCTCGGAGAGCCAAGCATTCGACAACTTCAGGGTTTTGAATATGAACAAATTTTTTGGAGATGCCCTGAATTGATTTTGGTTCAATTATTATGATAGCACAATCTTCTACTACAGAAGCAAGAGATTAGCCCGAACTACGCAGTGAATACAAATGATCAGTCACAACCAAATTATTATTGTGACATTGTATGTGATCAATTGATTATAAGACAATTTTATCATCGATCCACGATATTTTATTAATCAATACTAGGACGAAATTCCAAAAAACACAACTTATTTTATTTTTTATTTTTACTTATTTTATTCATGTAATACAATTAGAGAGTGTTTGACTAAAGATATTTAAAAATATTATTGTTGATGCGTGGATTTGTATTTCCAGTGTGTCAAACTATGATATTAAAGTTTCGTCGGTTAACAACTGTCAAAACTGGTATAAAGAGAATTAGAGCAGTAAAACACGCAGATTTGCCGACTTGAGGTAGGCCGGACTTAATATTCCTTTTGTATTAATCAACTCTGAAGTTTAAATGCAATAAATGCTCTTGAATATAAGTATATAGAATTGGAACCGAAAAAATCAAAACCATTTTTTAGTCATTAGCGAGGGTATTTATAGTGGAGAATTAATTATATCCCACATGTACAAGTGGTATGAGTAGCTATAGGGGTGATGATTTCTTGTCAATCGACCAGCTAACACCCTTGTTTTAGGGTTATCATGTGTCAAACAACTACTTTAGTGATTAACATGACTGATTATATATATAACATTTGTTTTTTGACATTTCTTGTGTGCAAGTTTCTTCCTTATTAAGTTATGCAAGACCTCCGAACATGTTTCATTTATTTGGTCGATTCTTCGATCAGGTCGGTCGATGTAAAGACACTTTTGCGGTAATTTATCTGGTTGGACGATGAGCTCGGACGGTTTCGTGGACAACCATGCTTTCAGGTTGGTTTATTTTCATGGCGATTGGTCTATCCTATATCCTTTGTTGTCACTGGTGAGTCAGATGGAATTTGTCAGCCGTCTCTTAGTGGGTCCTACATTTGGCGTGGATCAGACGGGGCACAACAATTATAAGTTATACATTTATTATAAGAACTCCTTACTTTTCTTGAAGCAACTTATAAATTCCAAGTTTTATCTTAAAAATTCCCAAACATTTTATAAATTCTAAAGTATCTTATAAAGTATTTAAAAGAATTTATAAATTCACCCAAAGACCCTCTTAACGTAGTCATGAAATTAAGTATTTCATGGTTAATATGTAAAATGAGATGATTTAATTCATTATCATCATCTCTTCTTTCACCTCAAATGAAAAATAGTAAAATAATCATTAATACAAACAAAACTCTGTTGTAGATAAGACCGAAAAACATAGCTGAGTACATGTGCAATGTTTCCAAGACTTCCTTAAACTTGACTACAAGACAAACTTGATGTTCTAAAATGATCACTTTTTACATTCATGAATCGTCGACTAAGGAACCCATAGCAACTTGACTAGTCAACATTTTTCCCACCTCTTACATAAAAAGACCTTGAGGAGCTAATGGCATGAATATTTTGAACCATGAAAATTATTAGGGGACAAATTTATCCACTCAAATACCTAAAAGGACATTGGAAAGGAAAGAACACTTGTTTAACTCATGAACATAGCAATTAGCAACCTACAACATAAGGTACCTCTAACAGTTATACAAGCCAAAACTTACATGATAGTGGGCTATATCCAAATAAGTTTTAATAACTTATATATGGTGTGCTTTCAAAAAAAAAAAAAACAATTTATATGGTGTGAATGAGTTGAATCGAGTTGAATATATAACTCAACATATGTTTAAACTTGTTTTGATTGTTAATTGAATCGAATTTGAATGAGTTTCACTCGAGTCATACATGAACCAAGATACATATATTATCATTTTTTTGCTAATTAAGTTGAGCTCAAACTAGTTTCAGAACGTACAAAACGAAAATGAATTTAACAAATCATCAAACTCGAATGAGTTTTAAGAGATCGATATTCGTTTGAGTACTGATGACTTTAATCAACTAGGAAAAGTTGGATTTATTTTAGGATATTCTATATATTTTATGGAAAGATGTTTCGAAAATGTATTGAGATATGTGTAATATCTGGAAATACTTTGATGTGTAACCGTCAACAGTTTGATTTGTATGATTTGAATGGAACGGATAGAAATGAAATGAACTTAGGAATGAAATGCTATATTTATTCCTTACTTATACTTGGTATCAGTAAAGAATGCGAAAGGAATGGAAAAGTCATTTCTAACTTGATTCTAATTTCATGATTGGTAATTGAAAATAAATGATAAGAATGTAATGAAATATTTTAATTACTAAATTACCCTTTAGTAGCTTTTTTTTTTTGAAAAAAAAAAAGGTTTCAACTAGGTTATTAACTTTATCTTTGAATTTTAAATATTCCTTTTTTCCCAAAATAAATATACTCCATTTTTAGATATTTTTGCATTCATGCAAAATATTCGTTTTGCATTAATGACACATATTTATTTTACTAGGCCTCAAATTATCAAACAACCCAAGATTAAATTTTCCTTTCTATCCAATTTAGAGTTGTCAAAATGAGTCCGACCCGATAAAAAAAGTCGGACCGAGCTTCATTTTTGGAGGCCCAAAATGTAATGGCCCTATTTGGCCTTCCCATTCGACCCAAAACAACGGGCCGACACGATCGATCTGATTTGTTTTTGTGTTTTCATGAGCTGGGCCGAACGAGGTTCCAAAAATAACGATCTGATCATTGTTTGGCCTAGCTCAACTCCATTTTATCCTTTGGCCCGGCGGACTAGCGTCGAAATTTGCCTACCGACTGACATTGTTTAACAACTCTAACGTCTATTTACACGGATATTTACACGCTTAAATGAAAAAAAAAATTGAGTGAAAAGCATATTAAAATTAATTAAAAATTTGCAATTGTAAGAAAATAAAAATAAATACTACCTTTTTGTGTATGATTAGTTTTATATAATATTTTTTATAAGTTTAATAAGAGAATCATTTTGTCCAAAATAAAAATAGTTTTATTTCTAACAGATTGGGAATGACTAAAGCCATGAAGATGAGAGAAATGATTAATACTATTGGGTATAGGAGTTCCCATGGGAATGGAAACGTAACCTTTTAAACATATCAATCGTGTGAATGAGAATGAATCTAGGAATGCCAACTCTATTTCCACAAGTAATTGCTTAGATTAACAAAAAAGGGATAATTATATAAACACACCTAAGGTTCGAGCTAATTACAAAAAAAAAAACAAGTGAATTTTGAAAATTGCAAAAAAATCCGGTTGGATTCCTCTTACATCTTCCCCTTCATTAAGTAAAAAATATTTCAAAACCCCCCTGATATTTGTGGTAATATTACAGTTACCCCCTTAAATTTAAGACATAAAAAATTTGAGGGTTTTTTTTGTAATTAGCCCAAACCTTGGGAGTGTTTTAGTAATTATCCCTTAAGAAAAATTTGCAACATTCTGGTCCATGATGAAAAATAAAAAACTTCAAGAAAATGAAATAATTGATAAGAAATTGTTGCTGAGGGGATTAATGAGTGTGTATAAGGACTTTATTAGATTTTGACCTAAATTTTTTCTAATTAATCTCTGTTGCGTTTCTAACCCAAAAATGTAAGTCTTCTTTTGCGTCTCCATCAGACTCCATCAATGATACTAAATTGTGCTTGTATCAAAAGATGATTTGAAAGAAGAGGTATCTTAAGTGAATAAAAACAATTATGTTGCTTTCCAAAAAAATAAAAATTATGTCTGAATGTTATTATTTTTCATTTTATTTATTTATTTATGCCCATCGCCTGTGTGCTTTACATGTTAATTATCTATTGACAAACCAGGGAAGATTATTAAAAATTAATGAAATCTGACTATGATTTTGATGTTGATAAAAATGTTTTACTGAAGTACCCTTAGAAATAGCAATATAGCACAAGATTCTGATGAGATCTTTTATTTCAAAATGGTGTTTCATTTCATTTACACAAAATGAATAATTGGCACGTGTATAAAAACTATCATGTTAATTTTCGGATGGGATCTACTATTCCAAAATCGTGTTTCATCTTATATATTCCATAGCACGAATGATTGTTACGTGTATAGCACTTACCATATTAGTTTTCAAGCGTAAACCACGCCTAAATTTTGGGTATTTAATATGGTAAGATACACATGACAATCATCTTTGCAATGGAAATATAGAAACACAAGTTTGGAATAGAAGATCTCATCCGGTTAACTTTGAAGCATAAATCAAACCCAAATTATAGGTTTTTAATATAGTAGTTTTTATATAGAAGATGAAACACGATCCTGGAATAGAAGATCCCATCCGGCTTCCATGTTAATACTTTTCCCCATTAATTATTCTTCCACTTAATTTTGGTGGTTTTAGATTATTTTCCATTTTTCTGCATAGGGAAAAGAATAAATTTCACTTTAAGATCAAATCTCATTACAATTTGCAGTTTTGCACCAGTTATTCCTCTTTTCTAACTGTCCAGTTTTTTGTGTGAAATGGATTAGGCTGGGGTGGTAGTTTTAAAGAAGTTAATGGAGTGGCAGTTTAGTCATTTTCAAATTACCATGAAATATATTCATCAAATTCTCCATGAAAGAGAAACTTCTCCTCTCTGACTCTCTCTGCACAAACACATCACCTTTTAAAGAAAGCAGCATTCAAATTCCACGCATAGTTTCCTGTTTGGCACAAAACAACCTTGTCCACCATCAAACCTTAAACAAGGTAATATTTTGATCATGGTATCTCGTTCCTACTTGTCTCATCTCTTTTTATTCACTTGTTGACTCTTGACAGTATTATGATCAGTCATGTTTGATTTTTTTTTTCTATAATCTTGGAGACTTAATTGTTCAGGATCTCTAGTTTCTTCTGATCTTTCTGGGATTCTTTTGTTAAGTTTGGTATGTGGCACTCATATGTTTCTTGAAATTGTTTTCGTCTGATCTTTATGGGATTCTCTTGTTTTGATTAGTCTATGGCAGTTATGTGTTTCTTGATCGTTTCTTCGTGTGCCTGATTGGTGTTTGATGAATTGTGTCAATGAAAACAGAGTTAACTTACAAAATGTTAAACTCCTCTGCTTTTTGAGGACTTCTTATTTGGATTTTGCATATTGATTTAGCCAATATATGTTTAGTATAATGGATTTTAGCCCTTTTGGATATATTCTTTCATTAATTGGGTTGAAAATGGTCTAATTTTATATCCCATTATATTTAAATTCTTGTTTTCTGATTTATATAGGACATTTTCTCTGTAATGGAGTCGGACAGTAGTGTTCCTCTTGAACATGAAAAAAAGGTTATTGTAGAGAAATCTATTGGTGAAGGATTAACTCTAGTTCTGAACAAGGAGATTATCAGTAACAGTGATGATGAGCCAATTTCTGGTGAAAATGAAGTGTGTAAAAAAGATGAGAAAACAGACAAAGAGGGCCCTAATTCATCAGGGCCCGACGTCGTCTTGTCCACATCTCTATCAAAGATTAAAACATCAAATCCGAGTAAAGATTCCAATGTCAATGGCCCTAAGAGCAATAAATTGTCCAGAAATCAATCTACTTCAAAAGTATCAGTTGTGTTTGGCCGGAATACGAAACCAAGCTTGACACAGAGTCTTTCTTTCCCGGCCAGAGGCCGCCATCCGGATGTTATGAAAAGAAGCATTGAGATTTATCCGTCTAAATCGGACATCAGGCAATCTCAGAAAAATAGTTCGAGAATTGAGTCCCAAGTTACAAATGGAATTGTTAGTTCTAGTCCGAGGATTAATCCGGCTGGCAAGGGGCCATTTCCTGGAGTAAATTCTAAGTCTGTGACAAGTGCTAGAAAGACAGGCAGAACTTCAGCATCTCTGCCAAGCCTTAAGACATCTGTGGTGAAGTTTTTAATATTTTCCGCTCCTTTTTCTTCCAATGTTTTTTTTATGGGTTAAATTACAATAACTAACTCTCAAGTTTAGTCTAATTATAAAAAGGGATAATTACAAAAGACCCCCTGAGGTTTGGGCTAATTACAAAAAAATCTAGAATGTTTCAAAATTACTAAACGCCCCTCAGGTTTGATTATGTTTCAAATTTAAGGGGTAACTGTAATATTTTTAGAAATATTATGGGTTTTTTTTTTTTGAAATGTTTTTTGATTATGAAGGGGGGAAATGTAGAAAGAAAGCAAACATCAAGGAGTTTTTTGCAATTTTCAAAAACCTCTTTTTTTCTTTTTGGTAACTATCCCCTTATGAAAAATTCCAGGTATCTTTCACAATAACAAATACCTTAAGGCATTGCAAAGACCAGCTTGAGGAGACGTATTTGCTTAAGAAATACCCCCGTTTTGAGGGTGCAGTTTGTAAAACATAAACAAATGTCGGGGGTTATTTGTAATTTTGAAAGATGTTTTTTGTTTTTGGTAATTAGATTGAACTTTAATGGTATTTTTTGTAACTAACCTTTTTTCTTTAATTTCTGCCCTTGACATTTTTCTTGGTGGTTCTATTGTATGTGTCGAATTCAGTCCGGGAAAAATGTATCGGCTAATGGAACTGGGACCAATCCTGCAACTGATGTGTACGTAATATCATAGTTAACGTTTTGTTGTTTATTTAGATGATATATTCTTAGTGTTGCTCTGATTGCTGACTATTTTTAGCTACAAATGCAGATTGGTGGCAAAAGATTCTGAGCCTAGCAACTCTGCATTGCCTGTAAAGGAAGACGATGTCCATTCTACTACTTCATCGTACTCATCATCTTAGACTCTAAATTATTCGTTTCTAGCTTCACTTTATCCCATATTTTTTCTTTGCTTTTATTTGAACTGAAATGTTAATGGATTTGTACTTTAACCAGAAATCTTACTCCTCGGTCACAGCAGAGGATTAATGTTTCAACATTCTCCTTCAGGTTGGAACAACGTGCTGAGAAGCGCAAAGAGGTTAGACACTGTAAACGCATCATGTATTGTTTATCTCGTCGTAATTTTTAAATGCATAATGCAAGAACATGATCTATTTCGATCTTCAGTTCTTTTCGAAGATAGAAGAGAAAGTACAAGCCAAGGAAGAGGAAAAAAATAACATGCAAGCAAAATCTAAGGTGCTCGCGAATCCACTCTTACAAGACATGTCCCTAATATTGCCTAATTTATACATTACATTAACTTTCAGTTTATTTACTCTTGTTTTCTTGGATTTGATATTAGGAATATCAAGAGGCAGAAATAAAGCAACTTAGGAAGAGCTTGGCATTTAAAGCTACACCTATGCCGAGTTTCTACAAAGAACCTCCTCCAAAAGTTGAACTCAAAAAGGTCATACTCATGAATCTTTTCTTAGATCTCACTATAAATTTACTTAGGGGGTGTTTGCAATCACTAAAAAAAAGTGTTTCTCACCTTTTGGCTTATATTGTTTGCAAATGCCAACTTGTACTTATGATTCTACTTCATTTAATCGGAATCTAAAAGCATGGAGATGAGCACTTTACATTTCTGATTTTGCTTATGGTTTGACTTTTAGAAATAAATAAGCACTCTTACAACTTTTTCACCAAACGCTCTCAATTTCTATTCTCAACATCTAATTCAATTTACAAATACTACCAACTTCTGATTCTCAACTACTTTTACTTTTGCTACAATGAATTACTTCTTCGAAAAACAGAAGGTTTTGTAAACACTCCCTTAATGACTTGAACATATGAATTATTACAGATACCAACTACGCGTGCAATATCTCCCAAGCTTGGAAGGCACAAAGGCACCGCCTCGTCAGCTAGCAATTCACCATGTGTTAGTCCGCGAGTGAGTAGAGACAATTGCAAGTCACCAAAGTCTCCCTTCGCAAACGGTGACAAGGGCAATGCTTTTTTAAAGAGATCGGGCAAAAGCTCCTTGTCTAAGCCTCAAACTCGAGAACCTACGACTCCTAGAAAAGCAAAGCATGCAGAAACAGAGGGCCAAGACCGGCCTCGTTGCTCTCCCGAACTTGTGGACCAGATAGAAGAAGAGCCTGAAAAGAATACTTTGTGCAGTGATGGATCGAATCTTGCTTCGTCAAATCCTGACGCAATGCCTGCTGAAGTTGTTGTCGAAAGTTGAATGACAATAAATAAAGACCTTTTTAATTGTTGTTTGTCACAGAAAGTTTGAATGATGAAACTTCGGTTTTGTTGTGAATAGTGTTGTTGTATGTTAAAGTTTGAGTTATAGGTATGTTTTTCGACAGTGTTTTACATATTTTGTTGAAAAGTTTATGAAAGTGTATTTGTTTAACTTGTTTCTCTATGGTGAAGTGTTAATTGCATTAGCTTTTTGTATATTGTGCTATCCATTTTCTGTTTTCTCCATATCTGTCGTCTGGTAATATGCTAACCTGTTCATATTTTCATGGTTCATTGGCGGCTAAATTGAACTTTAGTAAAATGTTAGAATCTAAGGCTGCATTTTGGGATGAAGGATTTGGATTTGTTGAGAGGATTTAGGGAAAGGATTTCAAATGGCTTTATTTAAGATAATTTGAAATCCTTCAAAATGACTCCAAAAATAGCTTCCAATGATTTGAAATCCGTTATAAAACAACATTAATGAACTTGTAATTATGGGTTTGTAATTAGAATAATTTTTTAATTTGTCCCCCAAACTATGCGAGTTTTTCTATTTTGCCATAGTAACTTTTTATTGTTCTATTTTACTCCCTGAACTTTGCGAATTGTTGCATTTAACCTATATTTTCCAAATTTACATCTTATCTTTTATGGTTTTTTTTTAATATCTAACAATGGTATCATAGGCTATGATTATTAATGAAATTTAGTATTATCTAATACTATTTGTACATTGACTAAAGATGAGGAGATTTTGAGAGAAATGGATTCTAATAATTGTTCGAGATGCAATAATTACAGACAATCCATTAATAGTGAGGTGTAAATTTAGAAATTATATGCTAAGTACAACAACTTGCAAAATTTATAAGGTAAAGTAGAACAATTTAAAATTAAGTAGGCAAAATAGAAAAACACATAGAATTTTGGGGGCAAGTTAATATTACCTCTTGAAATTATCATCTTCAAATCAACCCAAATGGAGCCTAAAGGAAATTTTCTCTTACATTTTATTGTTGCAAAGATTAGCCACATGATATTGCTTTACATTTTTATATTTATTTGGGTTTTTCTTCCTCTTTAATTTGTTGTGTAATTAGCTTTGATGTTCAAAATGCAGTAATCAAAAGAATATTCCAATAGATTGACTACAGGTATATTTTTTCAGTCAAAATTGTTTATAATTAATTTAGCTAAAGAAATAAGGAGATGTGGAACTAGGAGCGTCAACTTGTGATACGACACAATAACCCGACACAAATCTAACACGAATTTAGTAGGTACATGTACAACCCTTAGCATGTTCGGGTTAAATCAGGTCGGACACGATTAACACGAGAAAATAAATAGGTCAGGTCAGGTCGACGAGATTGACCTATTTAATCCATTTAATTTTATAGTGACATATTATTTTAATATTTTGTGAATTTTTTTTTTGAGGAAAATTATGATATTTTAGTTGGTTATATGATGATGGAAAAATCATTAAATGCATTTATTAATATTTTTTTAATAATTTAATGTATTTCTTATTTATAATTTTAGTTTTTTCTCCATTTTTTTATTTTCTTCGTATCGAATTTAATTATAATGGTTTTTCATGTCGTGTTTGGGTTACCCATGTCATAAACGGGTCGTGTTCGTGTCGTGTATCTTTACACGAATAGTTAAACGATTCGTGTTCGTGTTTGTGTCAGACCTATTATACTCATATCAGAATACGACCCGCGAACACGAAACACGATACAATTAACACCCTATGTGAAACATCTATTTTTGGTGATTCATTTAGATTGTGGGATGTGCGAATCTCAAAAAATACAAAACTTTATTGTTATAACTCTTATGTCAAATTTCTGAATGGGCAACATAATTAAAAACAATTGATATATTATACATGGACTGACCCTGATGAGCTTGTACCAATTGGAAGATCACTTGAGCAGGTGACTTGCATACCCTGGCCCAATTCTCATGAACCTTTTTGTCCCACTTTTGTCATGAATTTGTGGGTTGGACTCCTACAGGTCTATCCCTGAGGCCCATCACAAATCATTCAATCTCCAGTCCATCCAATCCCATTACATGAATCAATTGTTTAATAACTTGCAACTTTTAGGGTGTAAACAAATCGAGTAAAACTAAATATAGTATTGTTCAGTTTGAATTAGGGCCGGCCTTAAAGGTAGTCATCGGGAGAGACCGTCTAGGGCCCCCGATTCTAAGGGTAACCAATATCAAATAAGTCTTTATATAGATATACATGTTTTATTAAAAAAAATTATAGAGCCTCCCCAAGAATTATAAAATACCGAATGGCAAAAATTAGAAAATAACAAAAGGCCTTTTACTTTCAAAATTGTACCAAAAAAAATTAATCAAACTTCCAATTCAAAATAAAAGAATCATATTTTTCTTTCATATCCTACTTCTATTCAAGAACAAAGTCTTTCTTTTTTAAATTAAAAAAGTTATATGAAATATATTTTTTTTATAAATTTTAAAAGCTTTGTATTGTTTTCAAATTACTTCCATTGCTTATTGTGTTTTGTGAACTATTCCAGTTAATGTAGCATCAGCAAATTAAAGAGAAAATTTTCAAACCTAAAATTGATAAATCACACATGCGTTCTGTTGGAAATTGGTTTGAGAAGTAATGGTTTAATACCTAACTTTGACCAATTTTTTAGTGACTAATTATTTAATTTCGGAGGAATTAAATATTAAAATAAAATTCTACGTTTCGAGTAGATGAGTGTGGTAAATTTAACTTCTCAAAACCATTTAGTGGTGATTGAGAAATAAAATCCACAAGTTAGTCACTTGGAAATGGGATAATGGATGATGGGAAGGTGAAAAGACACCATCCCACATGGGAATAAAATGTTAATTTTATTCAATATATAAGTAAGTGGGCTTGTAAGAATGTGCAAGATGAAATAACTATACACATGTGAGGTGTGGTGGGCAAGGCCACACGCGCGCCCGCCCGGCCCGGGGACATGGGCCGTGGGCCGTGGGCCGAGCCCGAGCCCGAGCCCGAGCCCATGTCCGTGTCCCGACTGGACTGAGCCTAGTTTTGCACATAAAACATTTGTTTTTATTTTTTTAAAGAATAAAAACAAATAAAGTTACAACTTAAAAGCTGAAACTGCAGCTTTTATAATGAAACAACACCACTCTGCCCACTACTTGGAAGTTACAGCATAGTGGTCATTGAATGAGTGCCCACTACCTGGAGGTTTGATTGACATGTATTTTGCATGTATTTTGGGCTTAATCTTAGCTAGAATGTGTTGATATGCATGCATTATATGAGTAAATATGGTTTTATTCCTGTTATGTGGAAAAGGATTACGCTTTGCTCGTTTTGTAGGAATTTATCGATAATTGTAGCATTTTGGCAACAATTCGGAGCATTGCAATCGCCAATACTTGACTTGAAGTACGAAGTTTGGAGTCGAATCGAGAAGAAATCAAACGAACCGGGCAAAAAAAGGAAAAAATGGCCAAGTGTTTGTTGCTACAGGTGAGCACGGGCAGGGCGTGCCCCCTAACACGACCCATGCTCAACCTATAACTGAAGGATCAAGGTTCGACATAGAGCATGGCCTGGTCGTGCCTTACAGCACGGCCCGTGCTCCATTATGCGAGTTGGGCAATTCATGCGGCACCCAGCACGGGTTGGACGTGCCATACAGCACAGCTTGTGCTCCTCTGCGGGAAAAACAGAGTTTAACTCATTTTCAACTAGGTTTCGACCCAAACGAAGTACAAATAGACACAGGGCGGCCACAAACAGGACACGCTAATTTTTACCCTAGAAAGCAGAGAAAAGAGCAATTCCCCACCGGAGATTCGGAGAGATCGATTAAGACCGCAACCATACCTTCGAGGATTGAAGATAGATCGAGAGATCGTCATCATCCCCGAGTTCACTCATTCCATAGTATCATTATTTTCAATTAGTTTAGCCATGAACTTTAATAATTTGTCTATGAATTATTTCTTTTCTATGTCTGGCTAAACACTTTGTGATTCCCGGGTTTGGGAGTAGGTTAATGGATACTTTTGTTTGATGATTTATTGCAATCAAAGTTAATGTTTTCCAACTCTATTCAAGTACTTTGCTTTAATTCTTGTTTTATCAAAAAAGCTATTGGTTTAACTTGTTTTGATATATTGATTCATAATTCGAACATATGAGTTTCAATATTAGATCTATGAGTACTTGACATGAATAACTTACATGATTGAGAAGTCTGTGAATATTCGTGAGGCCTTTTAATCTTTTGATCTTTTGGGAGTTGAATATCTCATGTTGAGTAGAGATGCTAGCATAGATATTCCAATCAACGCTTTTACATACATCTCGAGAGAGAGGGTAAATTACTTTTGTGATTGGTCTATAGAGAAGAATACGTTTATCTTTGGTTTGATTAATCTGATAATAAAAAGGGATATTAACTGAAACCATAACCCAGGAATCCATTTATCCATTATTCTTCTTGATCTTTTTATCCACTCTTTATTTTGCTATTCTAGGATAATTTCTGCTTTAGTATTAATAAAACCAATCCTTCAAATTTCGATAGTCTAGATAAAAATAAGGCTATTATAATCCAATACTTAGTATATTAATTTATTAGTCCATGTGGATTCGACCTTGCTAACCCTATTCTATAAACTACACCGTACACTTGCGGTGAAGCTAAAAATAAGGCTAACAAGGTTATAACCCATTATCTTGAAGTTACTGCCATGCAGTAAAGAGACCCCAAGGCCTGGATGGAAGTCCTATATATAGGAGCATTGTTGTTGTTCAGATTACACCTTCATACACATTTTACATTCTTGTACTTGCATAAAGTGTACTTAGTTTTTCATATTCCAGTTCGAAAGGTGCCTTGAAATTTGCAGTGCTGTTATTTCAAGGACGAAACTGTTGTATCTTTGGGGATAACACGTCTGTTCCATCAAAGATATGACGGGGACGTGTTTATCTTGCGGATAGAGTTTTTACTCGCCTCAGCTTTTCTACTATTTTCTATTCTCTGTAATAGATAGGTTCTGTTTCTTTGTAATCCAGTTTACAGAAATAAACACCAGATATTTCAACATCGCAAGATCAACACTTTTTGTTTTTGTAAATGATGGCGTCTACTTCAAGGGTGAATGTTCCCTCTTGCTCCGCTGGCGAGAAGCCAGAAAATTTTCTGCATGCGATTTCAAGAGATGGCAATCCAAGATGTTATTTTATCGACTACGCTCGAGCCTCGCTAAGTTCCCGAAGGAGGATCACCGGTGGTGGAAGAAAATGAAACCAATAATGAAAAATGTGCTGCCTTCGATGCTTGGGGCTAGGGTGACTTCTTGTGCCGCAACTACGTCCTAAATGGACTCTGATTCGCTATATAATGTGTATAGTGAAGTGAAATCTTCCAAAGAGCTCTAGGATTCTTTGGAAAAGAAATACCGAACTGAGGACGCTGGTTCCAAGAAGTTCGTGGTTGGCAGGTTTCTAGATTTCAAGATGGTGGATTCTAGAACTATCATGGATCAAGCTCAAGAATTGCAGTTAATTATGCACGATATTCGTGCAGAAGGAATGCAATTGAATGAGGCTTTCCAAGTGGCGTGCATGATTGAAAAATTGCCGCCTGGATGGAAGGACTTCAAAAATTATTTGAAGCACAAGCGAAAAGAAATATATCTTGAAGAGCTAATTATGCGTTTACGAATTGAGGAGGTAATCGCAAAATAGATTCAAGGTTTGAAAAGGGTGTTGTTGATGCAAAGGCGAATTTGCTAGAACATGGCAGTTCTAGTAACAACAACAAAAGGAAATGTGACAATAACAACAACTACAAGGGAAAGAAGTTTGTAAACAAAAAGCCGTTTACAGAAAATTGTCACAATTGTGGTAAGCCCAACCACATGGCTAAGGACTGTCGGCTTCCTAAAAAACCAAAATATAGACAGCCTAATGCTAATGTGGTTGAGCACAGTGGTATGATCCAAGAGCTGACTGATATGGATCTATCTGCAGTGGTTTTTGAGGCAAACCTTTTGGATAATCCAAGAGAGTGGTATATTAACACAGGGGCCACTCGACATGTCTGTTCTGACAAGGATGCGTTACGTTCTCTACCTATACCCTTGCAGGTAGAAAACTTAATATGGGTAATTCTTCCTCTTCCGATGTTGTAGGTTTTGGCAACGTGGTTCTGAAGCTCACTACGGAAAAGAGTCGCTTACGAAAGATGTTTTTCATGTCCCGTAAATCCAGGAAGAATCTAGTGTCAGGATCTCTTCTTGTAAACCATAGTTTCAGATGATGTTTGAGTCCGAAAAGTTTATTTTAACTAAGTTTGGACAGTTCCTAGGAAAAGGTTATCTGTATAATGGACTGTTCAAAATGAATGTAATGGGCGATTCGCCGTGTAACCGATTCAAGCAAAGAATAAAATTGAGCCTACTGTTTTATATGCTTGAGTATTCTAATTTGTGGCATGTTAGATTAGGGCATGTTAATCTAAATGCTATAAAAAGATTAACGAACTTGGAATTACTTCCAACTTCAAAATTTGATTCTCAAAAGAGATGCGAAATCAGATTGAAGCTAAAATGGCTAAGTTTACCTTTTCATTCGTGGAAAGAAATACAAGAGACCTCTAGAATTGATACATACCGATATATGTGATCTGAAATTTGTGCAAACTAGAGGTGGTAAAAATATTTCATCACTTTTATTGATGATTGCACAAAATTTTGCTACTTATATTTATTAAGAACCAAAGATGAAGCGTTGGAAGCCTTCAAAAATTATAAAAATGAGGTTGAAAATCAACTTGATGTAGGATTAAAATAATTCGGAGTGATAGAGGTGGAGAATATGTTGCACCTTTTGAAGAATTATGTAACCAGTGGGGAATAATTCATCAAACTGCTGCACCATATTCACCACAATCTAATGACATTGCTAAACGTAAAAATCAAAGTTTAAAAGAAATGATGAATGCCATGTTGATTAGTTTTGGGCTACCTCAGAATATGTGGGGGGAAGTCGTTTTAACAGCAAACCACATTTTAAATAAAATCCCACTTAAAGGAAAAAATAAGACACCTTATGAATTGTGGAAAAATCATAAGATGAATTGTGGAAAAATCATAAAATGGTGGATATATATTTACTATTGGAGGAGGAGCAGTATCATGGAAATCCACTAAGCAGACTTGTATAGCTAGATCCACCATGTAATCTGAGTTTATAGCTTTTGATAAAGCTGACGAAGAAGTTGAGTGGCTTTGTAATTTCTTAGAAGATATTCCATCTTTGGAAAAAGTAGCATCCTCGTGATGACTGTTTGTGATAGTCAAGCTACTATAGGGAGAGCACAAAGTAATATGTATAACGGTAAGTCTAGACACATCCATCATAGACATAATACCGTAAGACAATTGATCTCTAATGGTGTTATATCAATTGACTATGTAAAGTCAAAAGATAACATAGCGGATCTGCTCACGAAAGGACTTAACAGAGATCAATTGAGTAAATTGCTAGAGGGAATGGGATTAAAATCCACAATTTAAAGAACGATTAAAGTGGTAACCCAACTCGTGATTGGAGATCCCAAGAACTTGGTTCAATGGGAAAACTAAACTTTAAAAGTTCAGTTAAGCACTTGTAAATCAGTTAACCCATCCCTAGAAGGCAAAATAAGTGCAATAAACTTGTTGGTTGTGGTAAGGTTAAGTCATAAGGACTTTTAATGATAAATTGACTCGGTCAAGAGAGATCACCTATATAAGTGAGAAGTGAGGGTCGCTTCAATGTAACACTTATGAATCCAAAGATGTTGTCCATGGCCAAAAAGGACACAATCAAGAACGGAATGTGACGAAGTCATATTGTGTAAATGTCATTGACTAGGTGTACACGAAGGAGGAATAGTTCAAGGCGTTCGCCCACTAAAGCCGCCAGAACTGATGATATTAACAAAGGAAGGTTCAAAGTCGCAAACTACCGTCCCGATCAATATGGTTTCAATTAAACCGAGTAAGTCCGCATTTTCATGTGCATTTGATTTCCACTCATGTGGGGGATTGTTGGAAATTGGTTTGAGAAGTAATGGTTTAATACCTAATTTTGACCAATTTTTTAGTGACTAATTATTTAATTTCGGAGAAGTTAAATATTAAAATAAAATTCTACGTTTCGAGTAGATGAGTGTGGTATATTTAACTTCTCAAAACCATTTAGTGGTGAGTGAGAAATAAAATGCACAAGTTAGTCACTTGGAAATGGGATAATGGATGATAGGAAGGTGAAAAGACACCATCCCACATAGAAATAAAATATTAATTTTATTCAATATATAAGTAAGTGGGCTTGTAAGAGTGTGCAAGATGAAATAACTATACACATGTGAGATGTGGTGGGCAAGGCCACACGCGCGCGCCCGCCCGCCCGGCGCCGGCACCGTGGGCCGAGGCCCGAGCCCGTGTCCCGTGTCCCGACTGGACTGGGCCTAGTTTTGCAGTTTTGCACAGAAAATATTTGTTTTTATTTTTTTTAAAGAATGAAAACAAATAAAGTTACAACTTAAAAGCTGAAACTACAACTTTTATAATGAAACAACACCACTCTGCCCACTACTTGGAAGTTACAACAGAGTGGCCATTGAAGGAGTGTCCACTACCTGGAGGTTACAACCCATTATCTTGAAGTTATTGCCCTGCAGTAAAGAGACTCCAAGGCCTGGATGGAAGTCCTATATATAGGAGCATTGTTGTTGTTCAGATTACACCTTCATACACATTTTACATTCCTGTACTTGCATAAAGTGTACTCAGTTTTTCATATTTCAGTTCGAAAGGTGCCTTGAAATTTGCGATCTTGCTATTTCAGGACGGAAGGCTGATATCTTTGGGGATAACACGCGGCATTAAAAAGACTATACGGGACGTATTTATCTTCGGATAGAGTTTTTACTCTCCTCAGTTTTTCTGCTATTTTCTATTCTATGTAATAGATAGGTTCTGTTTCTTTGTAATACAGTTTACAGAAATAAACACCAGATATTTCAACACGTCAACAATTTCTCAAGAAAGATTAATAAATGAATTGACAACTCTATGTATTACTTGGGCCTCCATCAGAGAGAGAGAAAAAAATCTCTTCACCCACTTTCTTTGCATTCATGATGATAGTAGCTTGCACATTTATGAGATGCAAATAAATTGAAGACACATTTTTTAACCTACTTAATGTTTCAAATATTTTGGAGGGTCTATTTATTTATTTATTTGGTACAATATAAATCAAAGACAATATATAGCAGTTCTCCAAGGACAAATATCTAACAATGAATGGACTGGAAATAGCATGAATTAATATAGAACTTGATCACCTGTCTCTGTGGCGGCAGGTTAGACCCGAATCCAGTTTGACCTGAACAAAAACCCGTATTTCTTACAACATATAGTACACATACTACACTTAGCAACAAACACAAGAAACATTGATTGGCGATAAATTTAATATGAGATTAGGGATCTACAAAAATATGTTTCTTCAAAACAAATCAATTCTTTTTTATCACTGATTTAGGCATCAATGGGGTTTAGTCAACAGGTCATCTCAACAAGTCCAACCAAATGTCTTACATGGTGCCCCAACAGTTAGTTGACCTGATAGAATTTATTGATAGTCAAATATTTTACAATTACATACCTCATTTTTTCTAAATATTACAGTAAACCTAATGACTCATTTAACTATTTGTAATATTTAGTAAAGTTGAGGGGAAAAACTGTAAAATGTAAAATAAAAAGTTGGGGTTGTTTGTAATATTTAAAAACCTTGTGGGGATATAATTATGAAAACATTGATGATGTCAGTAATTTCCGTTAGCTACACTAATAGCAGATGCAAAATGTAAGATAGGTGTAAACTTAAGAGTGATTTTTGTAATTTTTAAAGTTAGCCCTTTTTTTTTTGTAATTATGTCAATCCTCAGGTAGTCCCTTCAATATTTATTTATTCACTAAAAAATATAATACAGACATAACATCTAATAAATACGGACACTTCTGTGAGGAAGCCGTACCCGTACATATCATATGATATTTTATCATATAATTTGTTGTATTTCTACTAATTTCAATATGTTTTTGTACGTTTACGTGAGTTACTATATTTTTGATTTAACTATTTATGAAAGTTTAGTTTTTATGCTAGAAATATTATTTTTTCATATGTATTTAGTGCATCTATATTTTCAGTAAAATAAAAATATATAATTTTATATGTATATATATACCATATTCATATCTTTAATATTTTAAAACATAACATATTTTTGTATCCGTTTTGTATCATAACTGTGTCTCGTACCCATATCAGTGTTTCGTAGCATAACATTAGGGATTTGGGATTTGGCTAATCGTGCCACGGGTTTGTTAGAATATATATCCCTGTTATATTATGGACGGTCAATGTGATTTATTTCAATTTCTTACTTAAAGCATTAGTTCAATTCCTGAAAAACCTGTCTTGCCAGTAAAGTTATTGGAGTTTTTCCATTGACCAATCAAAGAATCAATGAATAAAGTCAACTAGGGTTGCGAAGTCCCCCTGTCATAATAATTCCATTCCATGTGAGCCAGCTCACCTGATAAATTAGTATAATAAAGCATGTAAAAACATGACTTTTTTAATTAAAAAAAAAAAACAAAGTAGTAAAATTAAAAATAGCCACCTGAGTATATATTATTTTCATTTGTGTTACTGAACTTGGAAGAATTTGTTTTAAGCATGCAACCAATAATTGACAATGATATATTATAGGTGTTGTTTCTTTTCATAATTATTTTAAGGTAGACTCAACGCACACAGAGCATCTTGTGTGAAAAAACCCATATACCAACTTACAAGTTTAGCTGTCCTTTTCAGGTATTATTATAATGCCACTCAACAACCATTTGATTTTAGGGTGTCGGTTGTGCAGTAAATTAAAATACACTCTCTAGTATCTTCCTCGGTAATTAATGTTTTGTGTCTAATATACCTTGAGTTGTCAAATTGGTCGGGCCAAACTGGTTCGGTGCCGGTTCGTCTAGCCAAATAATGATTGAACCGCTATTTTTAAAGCTCAATTCGTAATATACATTGAAAAATTAGGAACAATCGGGTCATATAGGTTTTTCGAACCGAATTCTGGGCCTCCAAAAATATAGCCCAGTCCGATCTTTTCACTAGGCCAGACCAAAATTCACAGAACCCATTCTCAGATACGTGCAAATATGCGTATGGTAAAAATACTGTGGACAATGTAATATTTAAAAGTTATATAAAAAGTTCCCAAAGAGTATATTTTGTTGGGAATTTTATCACTTATTTTACATTGATATGAGTCATATGACAATATTCACTTTTACCTTTAAATTTTCATAGTTTTGTTTTGAATTTTTACCCAAAATTAAACGAAGATATTATTCGCATTTATAAACCCATGACTATAATTAACAATCATTTTGGTAATTCATGTTACATCTTCACGCAGAATTACGAATAAACGATGATATTATTCGTAGTTATTATCGCGCAACAAACAACCATTTTCTCAACTCAAAGAACTATTGAGTACGACAATATTGTCCGCATACTTAAAAAGTCTCATCGAACGAAAAATTACCAAAATTTCCCTCAAATGATAATCTAATTTGGCAATTCATGATACATGTTCTTTACCCATCTTTCACCGCATTATAGCACAACAACGAAACACCTGATTTAGATATTGCAGACTGACGTAGTTTCTTGACTATTGCACGAAATAGAAGATTTACTCAATACGTGCACCTAAAAAATAGTGATTGCAATCAGTATATTCCCCGTTTAAGAAAAAAAAAACAATAAATATGAAACTTTAGTTGTCACACCTAATATATTCTTCACGAAGAACCCAGAACCCTACCATGTTATCCATCAAATTAAAATTACTCCCACCAAAAACAATTTTTCAGCTTAATTTCTAATTAAAGCCGAATTTGATCCTTTAATTAACAGCCGTCCACATTTGTCATTATTAATTAAAAGTAGAACAAAATGTGTATCTCCACGTTGCTTGTGTTGAAAATAAAGTAGGAACTTGAAAAGGATATGAAGGTTCATTTCCCTTCACACAAGGACAAAAAGGTCAATTTTTTATTAAAAAATAGGAAAAGTAGAAATAGGGTCACAAGATTTGTATTTGATGCTAAAGACATAAATCAGAGGCAAAAAAAGGCAAACAAGCCAACCCGTGATCAACATAACAAAAATAATAGGGATAATTACCAAAAACCCCTTGAGATTTGGGTTAATTACAAAAAATCCGAGAATATTACAAAATTGCAAAAAACCCTCTCAAGCTTAATTATGTTTTAAATTTAAGAAATAACTGTAATATTTCTTTGATGGGGTTTGAAATGTTTTCGCATATGAATGAAGAAAATGTCAGACTACATCAAACCTCAAGGACTTTTTTATAATTAGCACAAATGACAAACCTAAATGTTTTTTAAAATTATCCCAAAAAACTAATATGTTCTTCAAAAGGACTGTATATATCTTGCATACACTGTCGGTGGTACAAACTTAAATACAAATTAAAAAATGGGTATTTAATTACAGTATTTATAGCAAAATAACAAAGAACCAAAAAAAAAAAAAAAAAAACTCTCCAGTGGGTATTCTGAGGAACTACATCAATACAGGCACCTCCACATTTATGTTCATCAACCTAAAAAACCTGTCATATTTAGAGAAAAAATATTATTAGCATTAAAAAAATAACAATAATTATTAAATATCATAATTTATAATGAAAAATGAGGAAATACATTTATACTCACCCTTTCTTCATCATTGTGTTTCCTTTTTCCTTTTCTTTAATTTTCTGAGTATGAAAATTTAATGACAGTTAGAGAAACGAGAATCTTGTCCAACAACACCAAGCATCGTACATGTCATTTCCAATAATTTCCCTGCAAAATATCAAGAATAAAATCACAGCTGTTAGGAGCATATTCTGAAATTTTGGTAAAATAATGGTAAGAAATATTCTGGAAAAAAATAATTTCTGTAAAATTAGTCCAATTAATTTCTTTTTTACAAAAGGTAAAAATAAATCTTTTGGTAGTACTTATTACTGAAATTGATGTCTTATATCAATAGCTACAAAAAAGCATTACGCGCTAGTAGAGCGGCAGGATGAAGTCTAGCATCTAAATGGGGTCTTAGCATATTAGGCGGGATTTAGGCGAATTTAGATGAGACATAATCGGAAAGAAAAAAATATATACTGACAAAAGAGTCTAGCGATTGGGGAATAATCGGGACTATACGGTATTTTGAGAAGAGTACTATTAATTGATGGTCCTAGGGCCATGACACATCAGAAAAGACAGCTGATTGAATTATCAAGCTTTAGTGGCACCAAAAAAATAAAAAAGATGGACAATATAAGTCAATATACAGGCTGGTCTCAACAATTGAAGCTTTTAGAAGAATCAATAATTATTGCAAAACCACAGCTGGGCTCAGCTGGAAAACTGGTTTTTATTCCATGAGCTAGACCCCATACAACAAACCAAACAGACCCCAACACAGTCCAATAGTTGTGTTTACAGCACACTATGGCTGGCTCAATAAGAAGGTTCTTGTGTGTTCCGCGCATCATAGGATAACTTCCTCCTTTCTATGTTGCACCGACAAAAACCCAAAAACTAATTTAATATTCAATACTAAATAAAACTCTTATAATATCTTAAATCCTACCTTAACCCTCTACATTAACATGTTAATATCATAATTAGAGAAACTTTAACAGATTATACAAATGGAGCAATAGTAATGTGTCACTTCTATTAAGCAACTTAAGTAATTAAGTTTAATTTAAAGCCTTTAATTATTTACCTAATAGTGTTTTAAAAACCCGATAAACAAACCGGTCATACTAGATTCACGGTTCAAGAGGTCGGATCGGTTCAACTAATACAAACATGATCATATTTTCCTAATTTTACAACACCGAATATAATCTCAGCGTACAAATGCAGCAAAAAAATGTAAACGGCCAAAACTGAATAAGACAAAATAAATCCGCCGGAAACTACCTGAACTTTCGCCGGAAACAACATTCCCCGGCCAATTGCATAAAATTAACCAAATATTCTAAATTTCTGATATACTAAATATCAATAATTTCATCAAAAAAATAGAGGATTAATTAAAAAAAATGGCTAAAAGAAAATACCTCTTCTTGGTTTAGAAACAATTTTTGCAACCGGAGCAGCTTTAGGACTCTTACTTTCCTCCGGCGGGAACAAAACCCCGTCAATCCCCTGAACAGAAATTCTCCCGTCGGTATAAATATCCGGGTCGAACAGATAAGCGGATCCTTCACCATGCCCGAATTTAACCGACCCGTCGGCTTCCTCCGCCACCACCTTATGCGGCAATCTCAGAGTATCGTAATTCACTTTCCCAAATCTCCGAACAGAATTATACATACTCTCCTCCGTCTGATACTCCGGAATCAAATGGTAGTACATTATCTGCTCCGGCGCCCCGGGGTCGCTCAGCTGGTCCGTCGTCAATTTCGCCATGGCCTCATCGTTTGGCGCCAAAACCGTGAGCACGTACCCTTCCGAAACTAATCTCCCCATTTCAGAGGCCAAGGAGGTGAGATTCACTAAAATATCCGCCATCTCGTTGTACCCGCCGTAATGCAGGAGGGTCTGGATGAAGTCCTTCACCTGGCTCTCGCCGTCGAAGTGGTGGCGGGGGCCGCCGGGTCCGGGAGCCGGCGCCGGCGCTAGCGACGGGCCGGGGGCCAGAGCGTCGAAAATGGGGAGAGCCGGTGGTGGACCGGCGGGGAGAGGCGGCGATGGTTTTTTCAGCCTGTGTGTTCTCGGGTCGACTTCCGGCGCTCCCTCCGGTATCACGGCGGAGGTGGCTCTCAAGCTCCGCCGGGCGTTAAACTCCTGCTGAACGGATTTCGGAACTAATAACCGTTCAATGCCGTGGATAATCCCGTCGGGGCGGATAATATCGTCGGATTTGATAACTCTCGCCGTGCCGACTATTTTCTCCCCATTTTTCCGGTGAAGTGGAATCTTCTCGTCGCCGGCGTCACGGCAAAGACTGGTGTGATAAACGGGCTTCTTTTTAACCCCGACGGGCCAGTGATTCGACTCAATGCGGGCTGGAATCATATGAAACAGAATCAGATTCTGAAGGGATTTGAGATTTCCAGGCTCCAGCAAAAACCGTTTAAACTCCGGGTCTAAATCTCTCTCCAGGGCCTCATTCCTGGGGGCAAAAATGGAAATATTGTGGTTCGTAACAGCTTCTTCGAGTGTCTGTAACAATAAAGCCTTCTCCACCAGCTCTGACAGCTCTGTATAGTGGGAATCCAAGAGGGCAACCAAAACTGAATTGGAATTTATCTGAGAAATTGAATTTAATCCCTTATTTGAAGAATTATTTTCCGGCAATGCAGAAACTGTGAAGGCGAGAAAAGTGAAGAAAATAAGATTGGGGATCTGAAAACCCATGACGATTAATTGATGAATTTTGGGTTTGAAGGAAAAAAATGTGGAGATCCTTTAATTTGTTTTTGGTTTGGGTAGAGTGGGTTTTATGTTGTTTGATGAAATATTAAAGTAGAGGGGAAAGAGTTCAGAAGTAGGGGTTTGCTTCTTCTGTACTAAAATAATAGTATTGAATTTTTTTGGGTTCTTTATAACATTTATTTTTGTGAAAGTAAGAGTTTAGGTATGATGTATTATAATATTGCGGAAATCTGTTAAGACAGACACATTGGGAGAAAATAGGTTATAAAGGTATGGGGGAGGGATTGCTTGGGAATGAAAAAAGGGGAAAGGGTGAAGAAGGGGGGAAGTGAAAAGTGGAAACTGGAAAGTAGAAATATATATTAATAAATTGATAAGTAGAGTTTTTGTTAGGGTAAGGTATAGGGGTAAAGTGGGAAATGCCGGGACAGGCTGGAAAAGGGACCACGCGGAGTTTGCAGCAGGTGAATTGTTAGCGGTGGCTGGCTTTAGCTGCTCTTTGCTTGCCTACTTGCATTGCATAGCTGCTCTTGTTGCCGACGGCTCACTCTAGGAGATGTATGGATGCATTTCCTTGTTCAATTTTCAGTTTTCAGTGTTGAAAAATAATTTTCGAGATGTGTTTTGCCTTTCTCAAGATTTTTTTATTTTCGTGTGAGAACTAAAAATAAGCAAGGTTATAGTTTTTTCAATGGCTTCTTAACCACCGATGTAGTTTTTAAATGTACCTTTGAAATAAATTTGCGTGATTATAATGTATTTTTACATAGATTTGTGTGATAGTGGTAAAAAATTATTTGGTTTTGTTTTCAAAAGAATATTTTTATAAAAATTAAAAACTGAAAATAACTTCATTTTTATTGAAAATTACCTAAACAAACATAAACTCATTTTTTCGAAATAGTTGGAAAGTGGAGAATTACTTTTGAAAATACAACCATACATGACCATTGATTTTCGTGTGAAAAATAAATATATTTTTTTGTTATTTGAATTTCTATTACGATATATATTCGGTAATGAATATATATTTTCTTATATAGATTGCAATGAAAAATTATTTTGTTACAGTTTTTATAGTGTGGTCTCACATAAATTTGAGTGATTGTGATAAAAAATAATTATTTGACTATGTTCCCAAAGTCCTATTCACATGAAATAGTAAAAAATTGAAAATGACTTTCTTTCCGGTAAGAATTTCCTTAAACAAAAACAAACTCATTTCCTGAAATAATGGAAATAGAAAATGGCACTTGAAAACACACCCATAATTTTCTAGATTTTTTGTTCTTCTGTTCAATATTTCTCTTTTAATTTTATTTTAGAAAATTTTTTAAGAGGGAATTAGCCACTGCCATTTTTTATTGTATTTGGAACAATCCAATGACGGAGCCAACACAAGAAATTGGGGTAAGTCGGTACATAAAAGTGAGTTGAGCCTGATGAAAAACTAAAAATAGGTCATATAAACTATTACTAGTTTTTTTTAAATTTCTTAACATTGTTCGGACGAAAATAGGTCTAGGCTGGGCCCAATATAGCATCTATCTCCGTCAGTGTCCCTCTCCAATAGAAGACTGTACATGTTAGCATGGACGAACACATGGAGAGCTGGTGGTGGCAACCGCCCCTCCTCATATTGCGATTGAACCCCTATAATATATTATTCAATAAATTAATATAGTATATATAAATATAAACCAAAATATCTTGCCTCCCCCTCCCACCAATTTTCATGTAATTTAGAAAAACTTGTATATTTTGTTTTTATTTATAATAGATTTGATTTTGCCAGAGTCAGTCCAAGGTTTCGAGGGGTCTAGAGCAAAAAATAATATATATACAATCGCGGAGATAGGGGGAGGCCAACCTAGGCCCCGACACCCTCTTTTTTTTAAAAATAATTAAGATAATTTTTTAAAAAAAATTAGTTAATATTTATGTGTATTTTTTTAGTTTTTATTATCTGACCCACCCCAATTTCGTGTATACAATAGCGTAGCTAGGAATTATCACGGGGTGAGCAGATACAAGAAAATTGGGTACAATGGCATACCTAGGAATTATCACGGGTAGACCGTACACTAAACTAAATCAATAATAAAAAAACAAAAAAAAAATACACATAAACATTAACAAAAAAAAAATTGAAAAATTTTGCCTAGAAATTTTTTTAAAAAAAAAATGGGTCAGGGCCCAGGTTGTCCCCATATCTCCGCCATTGATTGTATATATACGTATATAAAAAAACTTTGGCGCCCCTCGCCGGAAGGCTTCCTGTGAGGCGGCACCATCTGCGCCGCCCCAATGCCGCTCCTGAATTTTACCCCCCCAAGAATAAATTCTTGTGTCCGCCTCTTTATGTTAGTGGAGATTTCCACACCAAATAATTGTATTATAATAATAATTAAATAAATAAAATTTAGTTACATGGGTTTGATTTATGCACAATTTCTTCGAATTTGCTTTACTTCATGTTTTTTTTTTGTGTGTGTATATGTTTTTTTTTTTGTTTGTTGTTGTTCATTGAAGATCTGGGTGTTTGACCATAGATCTGGTTGTTTGGAGCGGATAAGTTAAACTGACCACAGTTGGAAGCTGTCATAGGAAGATGAATCTGAGTTTATTGTGCACAGAAGAAGATTTTTATCATACAACCGAGCTTCTAGCCGATTTTTAGAGTTTTGGTTTTGGGTGTTTGATGGAACGATTTTCTGATATTGTTGTTCATGTCCTGTTTTAGCTGATATGCTCCTTCGTGGCCGTTCACCTTTGGGATTCTCCTGTTGTCTCCTATATTGAATTGTGGGTTTGCTTTTTGCTTCATTTTTTTCCCTTTCAGTTTACCAGGATGAGGGGTTGTCCTCAATGTGTTATCCTGCTTTTTAGAGCATCCTTAGTGGTGGATGTTTTTCCAGTTTCAGTTTGTTGAAACGTTGGGTTATTTAACCTACAAATGTAATTTTTGATTTTGGCTTTTATAATATTCTACCGTTTGGATAAAAAAAAAAAAGAAAAGCAACCTAAATACACAATTTTTCGTCTGACATTAACTTTTAAAGTACCTGAAAAAGGACTGGTGCAGGTAATATAAATGAAAAATCTGCCTACTATTTTTCTTCTTTAAATTTTCCCTTTTTGTTTTTTAATAAATAAAATAATGTATACTACTGAACAAAAACCTGCCGCCAAAAGATTTAAGCCGATGCTATGACGGCTAAGCTAAGCCGAAAGCTGATCAAATGGCTGGAAGCCGAGTCCAACGTATGACCTCAGCAAACCCAGCAGGGGAGCTGTCACTGTCGGACACCAATAACTGCCATCGTTTCTACGGCAAGTGTAAGAATGTAATGGAATTAAGTTTAATCTAAACAGATTCTTGCTTAGGTTTTAGTTATATTTAAATTTAGCTTGATTACTAAATAAATTAAGATTGTATGAGTTTAATTTAAGGATTTTCTATGATTTTCGCAATGTTCATATTCCAAGATTAAGTTTCACGTGATCGACATGGAATAAGCCGAAAGCTAGAGAATGAGCTAAAGAATCGCAGAGTCCAACCGGGCGCCGTGGAGATTCACTTTTTAAGGCCCAATTTCTAGAAAGACGAGAGTGCTCGGGATTGACATTCAAGCTCGGTATTTGTAAGCTTAACCTAAAATGATCGAGATCTAGATAAGATTTTGTAACAAACATCCAATGATTCTCCTTAAACGCTTTTAGGAAAAGCGGAAACCCTAACAGTAAACCTTATAAATAGGCATTCCTCGGTATGAGTAAGGTTAATGCATTTTTATTCAGCCACACTATACTTGAGCTATTTTTATCCTCTTTGAATTGATATCCGACTTGAGCGTCGGTTTTAATGACGGAAAAACCCTCCGGCCCCCTTTTCTGCAGTGCTCGGTCTGTCACTAGTGGAGTTCGGTCGGAGATACATCGGAGTTGATCGGCCTTGGCCATTGTACATTTTTCGGTATAACCAAATTGGCGCCGTCTCGTGGGAAGTTTTGAGCTGGCGTGAGGTTTGAGGCGATTATGGAGGATATGAGGAGGAATTTGAACCGCACTCCGGGGTCGATACGGGGTGACTCAAGAGAGAGGTGTCGTCCTCCACCACCTCGGTGGAAGATCCACATCGGGAAAATCCGGAATGACTCGGGGGCTCTGCCCCATTATCCCGTGGGGCGGGGGTATTGGGACCCATGTTTTTTGAGCAATGGGTAATTTTGTCAATGCGGTGGAAGCGGTGTGGATCGGAGGTTTAGCCATTGGGTGCCACCACCACCTCCCCGTCACCACCACCGGGGCGTGCGAGACTAGGAATCCTGAGGAGGTGACAGAGGCGGCGGGCTCCGGTGGTGGGAGGAGCACTCATCGCGTTCCGAGTATACCACTCCGGATGATCCGGATCGGGTCGAGCGGATGAATGATCTCGAGAGGAAGTAAGGGAGGTGCGCGGGAGAGTAAAGCGAGAGCACCGGCAGTGAGCCTTTTGTGCCTCGAGTGCGAGAGAGGACACCATTCACGCGGATGAGGTGATGGCGGATGAGTTGCGTGTCTTATAGAGCTTTGAGTTTTGAATATGGACCAGTGCAGACAGACCCATGGGATCACCTTTGCGGTTCGAGAATGCGGCGTTGTTACATAGGTCTCTCGATGGAGTAATGTGCGTGGTGTTCCCAACAACCCTCACTAAGTCGGCGAAAGTGATGTTTTCCCAACTTCCCCCGAACTCTATAAGGAATTTCGACGAATTGATTCGAGTGTTTATGCATCGTTCACTAGCTGCAGAAAGTATCGAAAGCCCCTTTGACGCTATTCAAGATCAAGCGAGAGGAGGAGAAAGGGCGAGAGCTACATCCAACGCTTCACAAGCAAAGCAAAAGTGGGAGTACCCTCGATTAGCCGAAATCTTAACGACGAACGCATCGCCGAGGGGCGAGGATGGAGAATTTTTGAGTCCTTGTGTCGAGCGCACCAAAACTTTCGATGAGTTGTTGGCAGAGCGAGAAAGATACATTAATTTGGAGGAAGCTAGAAAGATGAAGAAGGAAGAAGGAAGTAAAAGAAGGGATAAAGGGGAGGATAAGGAGGAGAAAACATCTCGAAGAAATCAAAGGTGGAGGTATCGGGGAAGGCCTAGATTCGATAAGTATACCCCGTTGGTGGCTTCCCAAGGAGAGGTGTTTTCAAGAATAGAAAGACACCCGACTTGAGGTGGCAAGAACATATTCGAGGTTCCCAGGAAGGAAGGAGAAGAAGCGATGAGTTTTGTCGTTTTCACAATGAATATGGGCATACCACAGAACAATGTACTCACCTGAAAGATGAAATTGAAAGAATGATCCAGGCAGGACACTTGAAGGAGTTCGTATATGTGGATAAGATGAGGTCAAAAGGTAATTACCGGAGGGGGCAAGGTAATTAGAGCAGGAGAGAGAGAGAAAAAGCCGGACGAAGAGAAGAATCTTCCTCCTCCACCGCCAAGGAGGGGGGTTATTCAAATGGTTATTGGAGGTCCGTCTGGAGGATTCTCGAAGGGCTAGAAAGAGCTACGTCGAGGCGTGGTCTCTTGAGAGAATTCAAGAACAAATGAGGATTGAGCAAGTGACGGTGGGTCCAAACATTGATTTGGGCGCAGATAAGCGGGCATTGTGACTCCGCACAGTGATGCCCTTGTCATTACGGCAACGATTGCGAATTACGATGTGCAAAGGGTATTTGTAGATACAGGTAGTTCAGCTGATATACTCTTTTATGAATGTTATAAACGGATGGACTTGCAGGTGGAGCTGGAAAGGGTGGATACTTCCCTGGTGGGCTTTGCAGGGGGAACTATTCAGCCATTGGGGATGGTTACTTTGCCCGTATCCCTGGGTAAAGAACCATTCAGGAAAACGAGGATGGTGAGATTTTTGGTAGTAGATGCCCCTTCATCGTATATTGTGATGATTGGGAGGCCATCTCTGAATGCGTTCCAAGCTGTGGTCTCAGTATATCATCTAAAGATGAAATTCCCGATGGATGACCAGGTGGGAGAAGTAGAGGGGGATCAACACATGGCACGAAGGTTGTATGTGGAGAGCCTTCAGATGGCCGAAAGAAGAGAGGCTCATGATGATGGGAAAGGGAAAGAAAAAATTATTAAGCTGGATGAGGATCCGGTGGAGCATGTGCAGCCGAATGAGGAATTGATGTGGGTGGATTTGGTACCAGGAGAGCCGGGTAAAGCTACGAAGATAGGAAAGAACTTGGCAGATGATCTTAAAGAAGAGTTGGTGGAGTTCTTGAGAAACAATGCCGATGTGTTCGCCTGGCCTGGCGGCTAGCGATCTAGTGGGGATAGATCCGAGCATTCGAACACACTCAACGTAAACCCTTCATATAAGCCGATGTCTGAGAAGAAGAGGAACTTCGGTCCAAAGAAGGACGCGATCATTCGAGCGGAGGTACAGAAGCTGCTGAGGGCGGGGCACATTAGGGAAATTCAGTTTCCCGAATGGTTATCTAACACTGTCTTGGTCCCGGGACTCAAGACGATTGGGAGGATGTGTATAGACTTTAGGGATTTGAATAGAGCGTGCCCTAAAGACTATTACCCACCCCCCGAGAATAGATCGGTTGGTGGACTCTACCTCGGGATGTGAGATGCTTAGTATGATGGATGCCCGCTATCATCGATTCGGTCGGTTGCGGAAGAGGACCGAAAAGAGGGTGAGCTTCACCACCTCTTTTGGCACCTATTGCTACGTTGTGATGCCCTTTGGTCTAAAAACGCGGAGCAACATATCAAAGATTGGTGGACAAGATGTTTAGTGATCAGATCGGGAGAAATATGGAAGTCTATGTCGATGACATGTTGGTTAAAAGTGCGAAGGCCGTGGACCATGGGAAAGACCTGGCGGAAACATTCGATACGTTGAGGAGATATAGGATGAAGCTTAATCCTAAGAAATGCGCTTTGGGGTGAGATCGGGAAAGTTTTCGGGATACATGGTAAGAAAAAAGGAATTGAGGCTAATCCGGAGAAGGTGAGGGCTATACGAGAGATGGCTGAGCCCAAGGATGAAAAGGATGTACAGAGTTTAACTGGGAGGATAACGACCCTCAATCGATTCATTTCGAGGTCGGCGGAGAGGAGCTTGCCTTTCTTTAAAGTATTAAGGAAAGCCAAGAAATTTGCTTGGGATGAAGAATGCCAAAAAGCGTTTAAGGAATTGAAAGATTATTTGGCCGAGTTATCAGTACTGACAAAACCAATACCTGGGGAGCCGTTGTATCTTTACATTTCGGTAGGAGAAGCGGGGGTTAGTACGGTATTGATAAGGGAAGAGAACTCGCAGATCTTAGGTGTATTATGTGAGCAAGGTGTTAAGAAACGCCGAGGTAAAGTATCTTGAGATTGAGAAAGCCGTTTGGCCACGATAATAACAGCTCGGAGATTGAGACCATATTTTTTGTCACATAAAGTAATTGTGCGCACAAACTTTGTTTGATAAATGGTTTTATCATGATTTTGATGATTTTGATTTTACACCAAAACAATGTTTTTAAAGGTTGTCCAAATACTCCTAAATGATTTAAAATTGTTTTAATATTTTCCGGAGTATTTCTACAAGTTTATTTTCGATATAAATTGGACAACACTTTTGATGATTTTGTGTTAATGTGTTTTTTCACCAAAACAATGGTTCTAAAATATTGTCCTAATACTCCCGATCGGTCTAAAATATTTTTACTATTTTTTGGAGTATTTCTTGAAGTTTATTTTCGATATAAAATTGGACAATACTTTTGTTTTGAGGCCAATCGGTCGCCCTATAGGGCATCCCGTACCTGAAAATTGTGAAAAACAGTGAATAAGCTATTTCTTTGAAAAAAGGCTGGTTGACCGGTCCACAGGGTGGTAGACCGGTGCGGTCGGCCCGGTCGGCCGCCTGTGCGTCGGCCGGTCGGCCGGTGAGTCAGTACTGGAGCATTTTTCAAAACAGAACTTTCGACTCGTTTTTGGTTTCGCTTTCGACCCATTTGGACATAGGGTCGACCGTCGGACCGTCGCCGCCGGCCCATTGTGTAAATGTGTTTTCTCATTTTCAAACGTCTATTTGTCTTGCGACGGCCGCATCGAAGTTTGACAAAAACCGTTGTAACCGCAGGCAGACTTTTCCCTAAATTGTGGGATTGATTTCTAACACTCTTTTCTTCAATTGTCTTGCAATTTTTCTGAGAATTCATGTCCCCAAGAGGAGCCTATCATGTACAAGACATCTTCTATAAATAGAGGAAGAATTGAAGCTACACGAAATGAGAAAACTACAACACAACAAGATACACTCAAGAATACACTTGTTCTTACATTGTCTTATTTCTTGTTGTAATTTGCCTAGCTATTCACTTTCACATTCTTGAGGTCTAGGCTATTCTTGATTACACTTGCACTCTATTGTATTATCAATTATCGAGTTGTAATCTTGAATTTGTGGTCGTCATTCAAACACAAGATATCCTTGTGAGTGTTCTGTGGTAAGAACACACTTGGGTGAACTAGGTGTTAGGTGTAAGAAGATTGTGGTAATCTTCTTGTTGAGGTGTTGAAGAGTGTGGTGCTCTTCAAGGGTGAAGATTGTGGTAATCTTCACAAGGTGCCGTTTGGAGATTGTGGTAATCTTCAAGTGAGATTGTGGTAATCTCAAAGGTGGTGTTGAAGAAGAGTGTGGTGCTCTTCAAGGTGTTGGTGTAAGATTTTGTTGTAATAATTTTGGTAATTATTAATAAAATCTTTTTCTCTTTCGAAATCCATCCCTGAGGATATCTTGGGGTGGTAGAGGATTAGGCCCTAGGTGGGTTGAACCTCTTTAAATCGACGCGTGTTGCTTACATTCCGCACCTTTATATTTGTCTTTGAGCATTCGGTTTTAAAAAGAGGGATAAATCGAAAAGATGGAGATAATCTATTCACCCCCCCTCTAGATTATCGTAGCCGCTTGGACTTACAAGTGGTATCAAAGCCAAACTCTTTGGCAAGCTCGTTTCACATCGCGAGTGAAGAGGAACGATCGTCGGCTACGAATGAAGCTCATCTATCCGACACCTCCACCACCAAGCCACCTCGGTTTGATTCCAAAAATTTTATATTTTGGAAAGAAAGAATGGAATGCTATTTACAAGGTTGCGGGTTCGATATTTGGAACACCGTCATCAATGGAGAATCCATTCCGATGAAAGATACACCACACACCTCAAAAGGCTTCAAAAAGCTCAATGATGAAGAGAAGAAAATCATCTCCTTAAATGGTAAAGCTCTTAATATTTTACATTGTTCACTTACCACTTTGGAATTTGATCATGTTGTAGGTATTCGGTCGGCACATGAAGTATGGCAAAAATTAGAAGCCATCTATGAAGTATATGCAAATGAAAGGAGCAACTCAAAAGCATCTACTTCACAAATGGATACAACATCAAATTCAACAACATGGTATAAGCCTTCTACAACCTCCCATGATGAACAAGTTGAACAATGCCTCATGGGCATCGAAGAAGAAAACGAGGTAAGTTCTAAACCTCTATTTATTATGACAATGAATTGCAAAATGAATATAGTGACTTGCAAAATGATTATGATGAGCTACAAGATGAATTCCAAAACTTACTTGTTAAATACAAAAATTTGAAAAAGGAATTCATTGTTTTAAAGAATGATAAGGATAGTTTATTTACTTCCTATGAATCACTATCATGTGCTCACACCACCACTCTTGACAAGGTTAGAAACCTTGAGAAAGAAAAATAGTACTCTTGTTGAGGATATAAATTGCTTGAAAAATGATTTATCTAAATCCAACTTGAGTATCGATAAGATGACCAATATTGTTGATTGTTGTGATAATTCGAAACTAGAACTTGATCATAAGCCTAAGGGTGTCAATCACATGAAAAGGAATCAAGTCTCTAAGCACGTTGGTCATTATGCTCCTAGAATTATTACATGCTTTTATTGCGGTAAAAAGGGTCATACGGTAAATACTTGTCGGGCTAGAAATAGCTCCAATTATTGTTGGAGACCTAAAAGTCTCAAGACTAATCCCAAAGGACCCAAACACATAAGGGTACCACAAAACAATGTCATATTAGGTACCGTGAAATAATGATCGAAGAAAATTTATACCGCCAAGAAGACATCAAATGACCGTTTCATTTGATCAAAGAAGAAGAGACTTTCAACAATGGGAAAGCAACAAACCTTGGAAATGGAGCAATCAAAGAAGTCATCATCAACAAAGTGACTTCTCAAAGGGAAGATATCATCAACAATGGGAACGACACAACCCATGGAAATGGCGTAATTGGTAACCCGTATCTCCCTATTTAAATATGCATTTTATTTTGTTATTATGCATGCTTTTATTTGTGTCTTAATTGCAAAATGAGTTTTCAAATATTTATTTTTAATTAAGGTCTTCAATATATACTTGTGCTTTTAAAATATTTTTGAAAAAGAAGACCTTATATGATGTTTTTAAAACTCTTGTGCATTTTTGTAGACTAAAGTGTGTTATCATCTTTTATGGATTTTTATGGCATGAGCTTACTTGTGATATCTCTTAGCCTACACTTTTATCATTATGATTTGTCTAGATATGTTTTAAGAATTGTGTAGGATTTACATATTTTCACAAATGGCCATTTACGTCATTATTTGTCAAGAAAGACATAAATTATCGAGGTACGTTTACTTGTGTTATTCTTACTCTTATAGACTCGATATATGTATTGCCATGTGCCTATGTGCTTGTTTTTCATAGTATTTCATACAAGTGCCATTAAGAGGATTTTTAGATTTTTTTGAAAGGCACTATTCGATATTTGATTGCACATATTTGCCGTATCAACTCTTGTTCAAATACTTCTTTTAAATAAGGTCTCAACTATATGCTTCGGATTTTCAAATTTCAAAAGAGACCTTTTGTAGCTTTCTTAAGCTTATTTGAACGTGTATGATTTATTAGAATCTTGATGATCTTCTAAATGCATAGTATGTGTTTCTTACTTCATGGTCTATATATATAATGTCTCTTACTACTATACTCTTTTGCAAGATATTTTGTTATTGATGATTGAGACATGTTTTTACACTTGGGCTATTTTTCTCTTGATTATATAAGCGATGCCGTTAATGAGTTTGTTAAGTTGTGTAGATGAGAAATGAAGTACTCCAAATATTAGTGACCTCAAAATATTTGGATAAATGTTCTTTTATGAACACCTTAGACCAATTGAATTCCCTATGATGAAGAAGATAAAAAGGGTATTCCGGAACAAACTCGATGACCAATGCAACATTGGTCGAACTAAGGTGGGTTAGTATCTCGAAGGTATTTTCAAGAAGAAGGTAATTGATTTTGATGTAACATTTGCACTCATAGCACATTTAGTAGCTATTTACATTTTACTTGCCCATTCTTGTTCTAAGAAAATTTCAAACTTTACCAAATGGATGTTAAATCCAATTTTCTCAATGGTTTTATTCAAGAAGAAGTCTATGTAAAACAACCTCCGGGGTTTAAAATTTTTCTAGGCCAAATGATTGTTTTTAAGGCCTTGTATTGTTTGAAACAAGTACCCCGTGTATGGTATGATACACTTAGCTATTTTTGCTAAATGATTTTACAAAAGGTAAAGTTGATATTACTCTCTTTGTTTGTGAAAAAAGGGCAAGATTGTTTAAACTTGTGCATATTTATGAGAATATTTTTGGTGCTACTAATGAATATTTGTGCAAGATTTTTTTTTTAAGTTGATACTAGGTGAACTCGAGATGAGCTTGATGGGAGAGCTCAATTTATTGCTTGGACTTCAAATTACTCAATGCCAAGAAGATGGTTATATTTCAAAAGAACTCTTGAAGGAGTTAGGCATTGAAGAAAGAAGAACTATCTCAACATCTATGGCTAAAGATTGACAAATGTTGAAAAAGGCATGTCGGTCGACAAACAAATTCGAGGTATGTTTTCTTGTATTATTTCTATAGACTCGACATTCCATATGCCTTATGTCTATATGCTCGACTTCAAAAACTATCCCAACGAATCTCTTTAAAAGTGCCATTAAAAGAAATTTTTAAATATTTGAAAGGCACTTCTTCGTATGACTTGTTGTATCGAAAGCTTTAAAACGTTCTTATTGTTTTTGGGATAACAAGTTCGGTATCTATTATACGGTTATTCATATTCAAAATTTGGTTCGTCATAATCAAACTAAACATATTGAGATTCGATATATTTTAAGGGATTGTGATTTTTTAACAAAAACTTGAGATGTGTTTAATTCCGTCTCAAGGATAACTCGCGGACTTTTTGATCGTTAACCGCCGAGTATTTTACCTCATTTCGAGCTTGATTATGACATAATGTATATTGAATGAGGTCTCCGTTTGCATTTGCACGTTTTTAAAACTTAGGGGCGAAAAATCGGATTTTTGGTTGAAAATTCGGATTTTGGAAAAAGCGACAAAAAAATAGTGAAATTTGAAGGAGTTGAGGGCAACCGTCGCCCTCAACCTCGACCGGTCGCCCTCAACCTCGGCCGTCGCCTAAGCTATATTCTGGCTTTTAAACGTTCTGTCTTCAGCATTCTTCATTTTAACAAATTTTTGGCCATTTTTCGTCCCCTTTGCAAATTTCACACACAATTCACTTCAAATGAGTTTTGATGCATGAATTATATATTTTGGGGGATTATCTAGCTCGACTATCATCATCATTGCTCGTCTTTACCGATTGAATGGTAAGAATTTCACTATCTTTAGCTCAATTGGGTTGAACCCTTGAGTTTGTGGCTTATATGTATTTTTCTTGATGTGATTCATATATGTTTGTGATGAGCTTATTGATTGTTGATGAATGATATTTGTTAAATTGTAATTGGTGATAAAAAAACTTGGCTTGATTTCATTTACAAAGGCTATATATAACTTTTTCTATTTTTGACGCCTGCCAAGTGTTCGATAAAACGTTTCAATGAAAAATTCATCACCTACATGATTCTCTTGCTTTCAAAAGTCTTATATATTTATGGAGATCATGTTTTGCTTATCCAATAAGTTTTCATAAGCTTCTTCAAGTCGTATGATTCGACTTTTCCCTCCTATTTGGTTTATAAGCTTCAATGTTCAAATGGCTCGATACATCGGTTTACTTGTGCACCTTGATAAGAATATATGATGTATTTATTGTGCTAACATTCTTTTTGATGATTACAAAGGGGGAGAAACAGGTTATAAGCTCGTTAGCTCATAAAAGCTAAGATAAGCTTAAAAAGTTAGTTATAAGCTATGGCTTCATAAAGCCATGTAAGTTGTGGATCATATTTAGTCCACTTGGTGCATTATGGTTATATATGAATCATGGTCCATTGGTTGTAGTATGGACTTATATACGGTTCTAATGATGTATCTTTGACAGGGGGGCTTTTAAGTTTTTGATACTTAAGCTCAATATCGAAAAGCTAAGATCTTAGCTTATGTTGAAGTTGTTTCTATATAACTCTTGTTGTGCATGTTGATAGGGGGAGCATTTGCTATATGTGTTTGAATATCTCTACTCCCATCCTTGTGTTTTTATTGCATGGAATGTTGTCGCTCACAACGGATAGTTCTCTTTAACCGGTAAAATTGTTTTGTTTTCAAAATCGACCTCGTTAAAATTGTTTTGGTTTGTAATCATCAAAAAGGGGAGATTGTTTGATAAATGGTTTTATCATGATTTTGATGATTTTGATTTTACACCAAAACAATGTTTTTAAAGGTTGTCCAAATACTCCTAAATGATTTAAAATTGTTTTAATATTTTCCGGAGTATTTCTACAAGTTTATTTTCGATATAAATTGGACAACACTTTTGATGATTTTGTGTTAATGTGTTTTTACACCAAAACAATGGTTCTAAAATATTGTCCTAATACTCCCGATCGGTCTAAAATATTTTTACTATTTTTTGGAGTATTTCTTGAAGTTTATTTTCGATATAAAATTGGACAATACTTTTGTTTTGAGGCCAATCGGTCGCCCTATAGGGCATCCCGTGACTGAAAATTGTGAAAAAAATGTGAATAAGCTATTCTTGAAAAAAGTGGTTGACCGGTCAACAGGGTGGTAGACGGCGGTCGGCGTCGGTCGACCGGCCAAGGCGTCGGCCGGTGCGGTCGACGGTCGGTCGACCGGCGGGTGCCGGTCGACCGGCGTGAGTGAGTGCACTGGGAGCATTTTTCAAATGTAACTTTCTCGGACTCGTTTTTTGGTTCTCGCTCGACCATTTGGACATGGTCGACGGTCGGACCCCGTCGACGGGCCGCTGTGTAAATGTGTTTTCTCATTTTCAAACGTCTATTTGTGCATGACCGGTCGCCCTGAAGTTTGACAAAGAAAATTTAACCGTTAAGCGGCAGATGAACTTTTCCCTAAATTGTGGGATTGATTTCTAATGACTCTTTTCTTCAATTGTCTTGCAATTTTTACGTAATTCATGTCCCCAAGAGGAGCCTATCATGTACAAGACATCTTCTATAAATAGAGGAAGAATTAAAGCTACACGAAATGAGAGAAAACTACAACACAACAAGATACACTCAAGAATACACTTGTTCTTACATTGTCTTATTTCTTGTTGTAATTTGCCTAGCTATTCACTTTCACATTCTTGAGGTCTAGGTTATTCTTGATTACACTTGCACTCTATTGTATTATCAATTATCGAGTTGTAATCTTGAATTTGTGGTCGTCATTCAAACACAAGATATCCTTGTGAGTGTTCTTGTGGTAAGAACACACTGGGTGAACTAGGTGTTAGGTGTAAGAAGATTGTGGTAATCTTCTTGTTGAGGTGTTGAAGAGTGTGGTGCTCTTGAGGGTGAAGATTGTGGTAATCTTCACAAGGTGCCGTTGGAGATTGTGGTAATCTTCATGAGATTGTGGTAATCTCAAAGGTGGTGTTGAAGAAGAGTGTGGTGCTCTTCAAGGTGTTGGTGTAAGATTTTGTTGTAATAATTTTGGTAATTATTAATAAAATCTTTTCTCTTTTCGAAATCCATCCCGGATATCTTTGGGGTGGTAGAGGATTAGGCCCTAGGTGGGTTGAACCTCTTTAAATCGACGCGTGTTGCTTACATTCCGCACCTTTATATTTGTCTTTGAGCATTCGGTTTTAAAAAGAGGGATAAATCGAAAAGATGGAGATAATCTATTCACCCCCCCTCTAGATTATCGTAGCCGCTTGGACTTACAAACTTACCGTTGAAGGCTGTGATGAGTAAACCCGAAGTCTCGGGAAGGTTGGTGAAGTGGGCTATTGAATTGAGCGAATATGATGTAGAGTTCCAGAGCCGGACCGCCATTAAAGCCCAGGCCTTAGCGGATTTCGTGCAGGAATTAACAAAGGATGTGCTCGAGGAGAGAACATGGGTACTATTCGTGGACGGATCCGTGGGAAGCATGGGATGCGGAGTAGGTATTTGTATTGATCAGTCCTGAGGGGGTAGAGAGTAGTTTTGCGGTGAGATTGGATTTCAAGTTGTCCAATAATGAGGCGGAGTACGAGGCTTTTCTCGCGAGGAATCAATATGGCAATAAGTATGGGAGCATCTAAGGTGCTCATACATATAGATTCCCAATTGGTATACAAACAGATAAGGGGAGTTCGAGATTCGGGAAGAGAGGATGAAAAATTATGTGGAGAAATATAAGATCCTAGAAAAGAAGTTCGAAAGAAATCGAGGTCACCATATACCGAGGGAAGAAAATGCAAAGGCCGATTTCTATCTAAGATTGCAAGTTCGGCGGCAGGGGTTACGATAGGAATATTACTCTGTTGGTAGATCGGATACGGTTCTAAGTTTGGAGATTGGAGAGATGGAGGAGAATGAAGATTGGAGAGTGCCAATCCTAGCATATCTGAAAGAGGGGATTTTACCGAAAGATAGAAAGGAAGCGGCTCGGGTAAAAATACGAGCGACGCGTTTTTGTATCTTGGGAGAATTCTCGCATCTGAAGGGCTTTAGTGCCCCACTTTTGAGATGTGTAAGTTACAAGGAAGGAGAGTATGTTTTGAAGGAAGTACATGAGGGATGTTGTGGAAATCACATGAGAGCCAGGACTTTGGCAAATAAAGTACTAAGGGCCGGATATTTTTGGCCGAGCTTAAGAAGAGATGCGGAACTGATGGTGAAACAGTGTGGAAAATGTTAGGTGCATGCGCCTTTCATACATAGGCCAGCCGAGGAACTCATGACCATGAGCTCGGCTTGCCCGTTCGCTAGATGGGGAATTGATATTGTGGGGCCTTTCCCTCCGGCCTCGGGACAAAGGAAATTCTTGATAGTGGCGATAGATTACTTTAGCAAATGGGTAGAAGTTTGAACCAAAGTGGCTAAAATAACCGAGGATGTGGTTATGAAGTTTATTTGGCAGCATATAGTGTGCGAGTTTGGGATACCTCGAGTGATTGTTTCGATAATGGAACGCAGTTCAACGGAGCAGGGATTCGGGAATGGTGTAAGGAAATGAAGATTAAGCGAGAACTTCACCTCGGTGGCCCACCTGCGCGAATGGGCGGTAGAGGTTATGAATGCATTTTGGTCCAAGGGTTGAAGGCTCGGTTAGAGAAGTCCGGGAGGGGCTTGGGTCGAGAGTTGAGCTCGGTACTATGGGCGTATAGGGACGAATCCAAAAGAAGCAACAAAGGCGAAACACCCTTTAGTCCGGGTATATGGAATGGATGCGATCATACCAGTGAGATCGGGATGGAAACCCACCGTATTCGTAATTATGAGGAAAATCGAATGAAATGAGAACTCAAGAGTCTTTGGATATGATTAATGAAAAGCGAGAAATGGCATTTTTACGGATGGAAAGGGCAAGAAGTCGAGTTCGAGCTAGTTACAACAGCAAAGTGAACAAGAGGAGTTTCCAGCTGGGGGACTTAGTGTTGAGGAAGGCAGATGCTACGAAAAACCGAGGAAAGCTGGAAGCTAATTGGGAGGGACCTCTCCGAGTAATCGCAAGATCTTGGTGGCGGTGCTTACGAATTGGAGGAGTTAGATGGAAAGAAGCTACCCCGAGCATGGAACATTGTTAACGTGAAGAAGTACTACTCTTAAGAAAAAGGAAGTTCGGTAGTGGACCCATGATGTCCACAAAAGTATCTGTTTTTATCTTGATGTAATGAAGAAAAGAATGAATGAAAGAGTTTGCGCTTTATCGACTAAAATCGTGTGAATATAGCAAAATCTCGATTCAACACCCTTAGCTTGAAAATAAATAAATAGCGATCTAAAGGGTGGATACCCGAGAACTAAAACTGAGTAACTCGGACTTGATCATGGAAATGGTCGAGAGTCGGAGCCTTGGAGGGGTGGATACCCATAAGTATTTTTAGCATGGTCCCGAGGGGACTCGGCTAAAAATACCACAGAGCTTCGACTCGAGCTTCGAAAGATCGAAAATTTATCAAAGTATTTTTAGCATGGTCCCCGAGGTGACTCGAAGCTAAAAATAAAGAGCTCGGCTCGAGCTTCAAAGATCGAAAATTTATCCAAGTATTTTTAGCATGGTCCCAGGACTCGAAGCTAAAAATACCAGAGCTCGGCTCGAGCTTCGAAAGATCGAAAATTTATCCAAGTATTTTTAGCATGGTCCCCGAGGTGACTCGAAGCTAAAAATACCTAGAGCTCCGGCTCGAGCTTCAAAAAGATCGAAAATTTATCCAAGTATTTTTAGCATGGTCCCCGAGGTGACTCGAAGCTAAAAATACCTAGAGCTCTACTCGAGCTTCAAAGATCGAAAATTTATCCAAATATTTTTAGCATGGTCCCGAGGTGACTCGAAGCTAAAAATACCAAGAGCTCGGCTCGAGCTTCGAAAGATCGAAAATTTATCCAAGTATTTTTAGCATGGTCCCCGAGGTGACTCAAGCTAAAAATACCAGAGCTCGACTCGAGCTTCAAAGATCGAAAATTTATCCAAGTATTTTTAGCATGGTCCCCGAGGTGACTCAAGCTAAAAATACCAGAGCTCGGCTCGAGCTTGAAAGATCGAAAATTTATCCAAGTATTTTTAGCATGGTCCCCGAGGTGACTCAAGCTAAAAATACCTAGAGCTCGCTCGAGCTTCGAAAGATCGAAAATTTATCCAAGTATTTTTAGCATGGTCCCCGAGGTGACTCGAAGCTAAAAATACCTAGCGGCTCGAGCTTCGAAAGATCGAAAATTTATCCAAGTATTTTTAGCATGGTCCCCGAGGTGACTCGAAGCTAAAAATACCTAGAGCTCGGCTCGAGCTTCGAAAGATCGAAAATTTATCCAAGTATTTTTAGCATGGTCCCCGAGGTGACTCGAAGCTAAAAATACCTAGAGCTCGGCTCGAGCTTCGAAAGATCGAAAATTTATCCAAGTATTTTTAGCATGGTCCCCGAGGGGACTCGAAGCTAAAAATACCTAGAGCTCGGCTCGAGCTTCGAAAGATCGAAAATTTATCCAAGTATTTTTAGCATGGTCCCCGAGGGGACTCGAAGCTAAAAATACCTAGAGCTCGGCTCGAGCTTGAAAGATCGAAAATTTATCCAAGTATTTTTAGCATTGTCCCCGAGGGGACTCAAGCTAAAAATACCTAGAGCTCGACTCGAGCTTCAAAGATCGAAAATTTATCCAAGTATTTTTAGCATGGTCCCGAGGGGACTCAAGCTAAAAATACCAGAGCTCGGCTCGAGCTTCGAAAGATCGAAAATTTATCCAAGTATTTTTAGCATGGTCCCCGAGGTGACTCGAAGCTAAAAATACCTAGAGCTCGGCTCGAGCTTCGAAAGATCGAAAATTTATCCAAGTATTTTTAGCATGGTCCCCGAGGTGACTCGAAGCTAAAAATACCTAGAGCTCGGCTCGAGCTTTGAAAGATCGAAAATTTATCCAAGTATTTTTAGCATGGTCCCCGAGGTGACTCGAAGCTAAAAATACCTAGAGCTCGCTCGAGCTCAAAGATCGAAAAATTTATCCAAGTATTTTTAGCATGGTCCCGAGGGACTCAAGCTAAAAATACCAGAGCTCGGCTCGAGCTTCCGAAAGATCGAAAATTTATCCAAGTATTTTTAGCATGGTCCCTAGGACCTCGAAGCTAAAAATACCTAGAGCTCGGCTCGAGCTTCGAAAGATCGAAAATTTATCCAAGTATTTTTAGCATGGTCCCCGAGGTGACTCGAAGCTAAAAATACCTAGAGCTCGGCTCGAGCTTCGAAAGATCGAAAATTTATCCAAGTATTTTTAGCATGGTCCCGAGGTGACTCGAAGCTAAAAATACCAGAGCTCGGCTCGAGCTTCGAAAGATCGAAAATTTATCCAAGTATTTTTAGCATGGTCCAGGGGACTCAAGCTAAAAATACCTAGAGCTCGGCTCGAGCTTCGAAAGATCGAAAATTTATCCAAGTATTTTTAGCATGGTCCCAGGGGACTCGGCTAAAAATACCTGAGCTCTCGAGCTTCGAAAGATCGAAAATTTATCCAAGTATTTTTAGCATGGTCCTTAGGGGACTCAAGCTAAAAATACCTAGAGCTCGGCTCGAGCTTCGAAAGATCGAAAATTTATCCAAGTATTTTTAGCATGGTCCCCAGGGGACTCGAAGCTAAAAATACCTAGAGCTCGACTCGAGCTTCAAAGATCGAAAATTTATCCAAGTATTTTTAGCATGGTCCCCAGAGGTGACTCGAAGCTAAAAATACCTAGAGCTCGGCTCGAGCTTCGAAAGATCGAAAATTTATCCAAGTATTTTTAGCATGGTCCCCAGAGGTGACTCAAGCTAAAAATACCTAGAGCTCGGCTCGAGCTTCGAAAGATCGAAAAATTTATCCAAGTATTTTTAGCATGGTCCCCGAGGGGACTCAAGCTAAAAATACCTAGAGCTCGCTCGAGCTTGAAAGATCGAAAATTTATCCAAGTATTTTTAGCATGGTCCCAGGGGACTCAAGCTAAAAATACCTAGAGCTCGGCTCGAGCTTCAAAGATCGAAAATTTATCCAAGTATTTTTAGCATGGTCCCCGAGGGGACTCGAAGCTAAAAATACCTAGAGCTCGGCTCGAGCTTGAAAGATCGAAAATTTATCCAAGTATTTTTAGCATGGTCCCCGAGGGGACTCAAGCTAAAAATACCAGAGCTCTACTCGAGCTTCAAAGATCGAAAATTTATCCAAGTATTTTTAGCATGGTCCCGAGGGACTCAAGCTAAAAATACCTAGAGCTCTACTCGAGCTCCGAAAGATCGAAAATTTATCCAAGTATTTTTGGCATGGTCCCGAGGACTGCCGGCTAAAAATACCTAGAGCTCGGCTCGAGCTCCGAAAGATCGAAAATTTATCCAAGTATTTTTGGCATGGTCCCCGAGGGGACTCGAAGCTAAAAATACCTAGAGCTCGCTATCGAGCTCCGAAAGATCGAAAATTTATCCAAGTATTTTTGGCATGGTCCCCAGGGGACTCGAAGCTAAAAATACCTAGAGCTCGACTCGAGCTCCGAAAGATCGAAAATTTATCCAAGTATTTTTAGCATGGTCGAGGGGACTCGAAGCTAAAAATACCTAGAGCTCGGCTCGAGCTCGAAAGATCGAAAATTTATCCAAGTATTTTTAGCATGGTCCCCAGGGGACTCGAAGCTAAAAATACCAGAGCTCGGCTCGAGCTCCGAAAGATCGAAAATTTATCCAAGTATTTTTAGCATGGTCCCCAGGGGACTCGAAGCTAAAAATACCAGAGCTCGGCTCGAGCTTCGAAAGATCGAAAATTTATCCAAGTATTTTTAGCATGGTCCTTAGGGGGACTCGAAGCTAAAAATACCAGAGCTCGGCTCGAGCTTCAAAAGATCGAAAATTTATCCAAGTATTTTTAGCATGGTCCCCAGGGACTCAAGCTAAAAATACCTAGAGCTCGGCTCGAGCTTCAAAGATCGAAAATTTATCCAATTATTTTTAGCATGGTCCCCGAGGGGACTCAAGCTAAAAATACCTAGAGCTCGGCTCGAGCTTGAAAAGAACTTAAAATTTATCCAATTATTTTTAGCATGGTCCCCGAGGTGACTCGAAGCTAAAAATACCTAGAGCTCGGCTCGAGCTTCGAAAGATCGAAAATTTATCCAAGTATTTTTAGCATGGTCCCCGAGGGTGACTCGAAGCTAAAAATACCAGAGCTCGCTCGAGTTTGAAAGATCGAAAATTTATCCAAGTATTTTTAGCATGGTCCCGAGGTGACTCGAAGCTAAAAATACCAGAGCTCTCGCTCGAGCTTCGAAAGATCGAAAATTTATCCAAGTATTTTTAGCATGGTCCCGAGGGTGACTGAAGCTAAAAATACCAGAGCTCGACTCGAGCTTGAAAGATCGAAAATTTATCCAAGTATTTTTAGCATGGTCCCCTCGAGGGGACTCGGCTAAAAATACCTAGAGCTCGGCTCGAGCTTCCGAAAGATCGAAAATTTATCCAAGTATTTTTAGCATGGTCCCGAGGGGACTCGGCTAAAAATACCTAGACTCGCTCGAGCTTGAAAGATCGAAAATTTATCCAAGTATTTTTAGCATGGTCCCGAGGTGACTCGAAGCTAAAAATACCTGAGCTCGACTCGAGCTTGAAAGATCGAAAATTTATCCAAGTATTTTTAGCATGGTCCCCGAGGTGACTCGAAGCTAAAAATACCAGAGCTCCTACTCGAGCTTCGAAAGATCAAAAATTTATCCAAGTATTTTTAGCATGGTCCCGAGGGGACTCAAGCTAAAAATACCAGAGCTCGGCTCGAGCTTCAAAGATCGAAAATTTATCCAAGTTTTTTAGCATGGTCCCCAGAGGGGACTCGAAGCTAAAAATACCAGAGCTCGGCTCGAGCTTCGAAAGATCGAAAATTTATCCAAGTATTTTTAGCATGGTCCCCGAGGTGACTCGAAGCTAAAAATACCTAGAGCTCGCTCGAGCTTCGAAAGATCGAAAATTTATCCAAGTATTTTTAGCATGGTCCCCGAGGTGACTCGAAGCTAAAAATACCTAGAGCTCGGCTCGAGCTTGAAAGATCGAAAATTTATCCAAGTATTTTTAGCATGGTCCCAGAGGTGACTCGAAGCTAAAAATACCAGAGCTCGGCTCGAGCTTCGAAAGATCGAAAATTTATCCAAGTATTTTTAGCATGGTCCCCGAGGTGACTCGAAGCTAAAAATACCTAGAGCTCGGCTCGAGCTTCGAAAGATCGAAAATTTATCCAAGTATTTTTAGCATGGTCTCAGGGGACTCAAGATAAAAATACCTAGAGCTCGACTCGAGCTTGAAAGATCGAAAATTTATACAAGTATTTTTAGCATGGTCCCAGGGGACTCGGCTAAAAATACCTAGAGCTCGCTCGAGCTTCAAAGATCGAAAATTTATACAAGTATTTTTAGCATGGTCCCGAGGGGACTCAAGCTAAAAATACCTAGAGCTCCTCGAGCTTCGAAAGATCGAAAATTTATCCAAGTATTTTTAGCATGGTCCCGAGGGGACTCGGCTAAAAATACCTAGAGCTCGCCTCGAGCTTCGAAAGATTGAAAATTTATCCAAGTATTTTTAGCATGGTCCCCGAGGTGACTCGAAGCTAAAAATACCTAGAGCTCGGCTCGAGCTTCGAAAGATCGAAAATTTATCCAAGTATTTTTAGCATGGTCCCCGAGGTGACTTGAAGCTAAAAATACCTAGAGCTCGGCTCGAGCTTCGAAAGATCGAAAATTTATCCAAGTATTTTTAGCATGGTCCCCGAGGGGACTCAAGCTAAAAATACCTGAGCTCGGCTCGAGCTTGAAAGATCGAAAATTTATCCAAGTATTTTTAGTATGGTCCCGAGTTGACTCGAAGCTAAAAATACCTAGAGCTCGGCTCGAGCTTTGAAAGATCGAAAATTTATCCAAGTATTTTTAGCATGGTCCCCGAGGTGACTCGAAGCTAAAAATACCTAGAGCTCGGCTTAGCTTTGAAAGATCGAAAATTTATCCAAGTATTTTTAGCATGGTCCCCGAGGGGACTCAAGCTAAAAATACCTAGAGCTCGACTCGAGCTTCGAAAGATCGAAAATTTATCCAAGTATTTTTAGCATGGTCCCTGAGGGGACTCGAAGCTAAAAATACCTAGAGCTCGGCTACTCGAGCTTCAAAGATCGAAAATTTATCCAAGTATTTTTAGCATGGTCCCCGAGGTGACTCGAAGCTAAAAATACCTAGAGCTCGCTCGAGCTTCGAAAGATCGAAAATTTATCCCGATTTTTAGCATGGTCCCAGGAGGTGACTTGAAGCTAAAAATACCAGAGCTCGGCTCGAGCTTGAAAGATCGAAAATTTATCCAAGTATTTTTAGCATGGTCCCGAGGGGACTCAAGCTAAAAATACCTAAAGCTCGGCTCGAGCTTCGAAAGATCGAAAATTTATCCAAGTATTTTTAGTATGGTCCCCGAGTTGACTCGAAGCTAAAAATACCAGAGCTCGGCTCGAGCTTTGAAAGATCGAAAATTTATCCAAGTATTTTTAGCATGGTCCCCGAGGTGACTCAAGCTAAAAATACCAGAGCTCGACTTAGCTTTGAAAGATCGAAAATTTATCCAAGTATTTTTAGCATGGTCCCCGAGGTGACTCAAGCTAAAAATACCAGAGCTCACTCGAGCTTCGAAAGATCGAAAATTTATCCAAGTATTTTTAGCATGGTCCCGAGGTGACTCGAAGCTAAAAATACCTAGAGCTCTGCCTCGAGCTTCGAAAGATCGAAAATTTATCCTAGTATTTTTAGCATGGTCCCCGAGGTGACTTGAAGCTAAAAATACCTAGAGCTCGGCTCGAGCTTCGAAAGATCGAAAATTTATCCGAGTATTTTTAGCATGGTCCCCGAGGTGACTTGAAGCTAAAAAAACCTAGAGCTCGGCTCGAGCTTCGAAAGATCGAAAATTTATCCGAGTATTTTAACATGGTCCCCGAGGTGACTTGAAGCTAAAAATACCTAGAGCTCAGCTCGAGCTTCGAAAGATCGAAAATTTATCAGAGTATTTTTAGCATGGTCCCCGAGGTGACTTGAAGCTAAAAAAACCTAGAGCTCAGCTCGAGCTTCGAAAGATCGAAAATTTATCCGAGTATTTTTGGCATGGTCCCCGAGGTAACTTGAAGCTAAAAATACCTAGAGCTCGGCTCGAGCTTCGAAAGATCGAAAATTTATCCAAGTATTTTTAGCATGGTCCCCGAGGTGACTTGAAGCTAAAAATACCTAGAGCTCGGCTCGAGCTTCGAAAAATTGAAGATAGAAAGCAGTAAAGGAAAAGGACTCGATTAAAGGAGAAGTTCATTAAACATAAAAGATGAAGTACATAGAATTAAAGAGGCCAAATTATATTAAAGCTAAGAAGGGGGGGTATCCTTAATGCCGTAATCCGCTACGGTTAAGGGAGCCTCGTCAGATTTCGATATCTCTATCGCCTTCAGCAAAGAAGAGTCGAGAATCAACTCCCGAGCCGGGAGGAAGAGCTAAGGAGCCGATCTTTCAAGCTTCGGTTGGCTTTCGAAGGGAGAGGATATGATTGAGGAAAGTTTCGAGGGAGCTGAGATTGACTGGTTTGCCTCGCCAGGAAGGTTTATATCCTTCAGGGTCGGTTGCAAAGGTTAAAGCCTTGCGTCGGTCGAACTTCTTCTCAAGAAAGCCCTTCTCCGCACTGGGCTTCACTTCGGGTCGAAGGCTAGGTGGAAATATTGGAGAGCTCCGTGAAAGGACGTCAAGAAACTCTTCTGAGCTCGTAAAGCTTTGTTTGGCCACCTCCCGAGCCTTTTGAACCAGAGCACAAAGACTCTGGTGATTGGAGAAAGTTCGAACACTGGTTCGGGCACCTTCTTCTCGAGCTTGACTATCTTACGAGCAAATCTAAGTTCAAATTTCGCGAGCTCGGCTTGAGAGCTCCTATTTCTTCATCCTTCCGAGCCGTGGGCGGCTTTATGCTCATCAAGTTCGACTTTGCCCTTATCCGAAATCTTGATCATCTTAGCATCCCTCTCTTTGAGCTTGGTTACTTGGAGTCAAGATCATTGCGCTCATTAACGGATGGGGATCGCAAAGCCCACGTGACCTCGGGCAATTATCTCGGAGAGGCGGAGTAAGGCCTACAAGATAAGAATGGAAAACAAACATAAGTAAAGGTATGAAATAATGCAACAGGAGTATGAAAAAGGAAAATGATTACCTTGGAGAAGTCAAGGCTAAAGTTATCCACCAGCTCGGAAGCAGAGGCTTGCTGCAAAGGGTGGCGTTCCCTGCAGTAAATTCACCTTGCCATGCGAGGATTGTAATTCTCCATGACAGGAGTTTGGAGGAAAAAGGTTTGATTGGGAGTAGTGACGTCTCCCGAGCTGCTCACAGTTTTAGACTTCTTCTGGGAAGAGTCCAAAACAGAGGGTTGGCGTTTCTTCGGGAGCGGGTTATGGCTCGGATCGGTGAATTCTTTGATAACATCCCGAGCGGAGTTGGGACGAACAGTCCTCAGGGATTTAGGGGCCTGGTCCGCAGTAGGTTGAGCAGGGGTTGTTGAAGGAAGAGATTGGGAAGAAGTTCCTTGAGAAGGAGCTCGGCTCATTGAAATGTTCCTTAACCGAGCAGCCTCCTTCTCGGCAAGCCTTTTTTCCATAAGGGTGGCTGCATAAAGAAGTGATGAGAGTTAGTAAAATAAAAAAGAAAACAGAAATAGAAAATAAGTACTAGCAAAAGATGAATACCGAGGTCTTCCTCGAGCTTGGCAGGGGTGTGGCTTAATTTGAAATGCCATAATAGAGCAGGACAAGAGCAGAGTCGTGAAAGATCATACTCTTGCTTATTTAACCGATCTATGAGAACTTGGAGATCGGGATTTCGCCTCCTAATATTTACTTTTCTTTGAGGAGGAACTTCCCAAACCCACTGGGTAGGAAAGGGCCAGGGTTCGGGAGACGAGAGAAAGAAATAGCGATCCTTCCAAAATTTATTGGAAGTAGGATATTTCCCGAGGAATCGTGCATCACCTCGGGAGGAGAGATAGAAGAGGCCACGAGTAGTAGAGACCTTTATTTGAAATAGAGAGTGAAAGAGCTCGGCTGTTGGTTCAATTTCGAGAAATTTGGCAACCATGACGGCTTCTGGTCATAAGTCGAAAAGAGTTGGGAGAAAATTGGTTCAAAGGGATTTGATATAGGGGCGGAGAGTTCGGTCATAAGAGGATGGATAGAGGCAGAAGTCCACCATCAATCTGCCGGAGAAAAAGGCTAGAAAACCTGGGGGAGGTCAATTCGGCCTATCGTAAAGAGTCTGGGGGAGAGCTAATTTAAAAGTTGAAGGAATACTTATATTTTTACAAAGATATTTTAAATTCCTAGCAAACATGGCGGTGGCATTGAAACTACTATCTACATGGGAGGTCGGGATCGATGACCTTATTTCTATATTAGAATAACTATCATCGAGAGAGAGCTCGCTCATGGGGAGGTTTGAGGAAGAGTCCTCGGTATGGTGTGAAGCGGAGAGGGAGCGTCATTTTCAAAAGAAAGTTCTAGGTTATCGACCCAAGCCGCGAAACGACTTATTTTTGGGATCCGTTGAGGTACCCGAGAGGAAGAGATTTGAGGGAAGACATACTATTATACAAAATAAGAAAAACAGAGAAAGAAGATAGAAATGGGAGAATAAAAATAGGGCTAGGATAGTACCTAAGTAGAAGAGAATGAGGAAGAAAATTTACACGCCGGAGTGGAGGTTGAATCAGGAGGGACGTTGGAGGGTGCTAGGAAATCGTTCGAGGGAGAAATTTGCAAAAGTGAGAAATGAAATGGTAAGCCCCTTTATATAGGAGAAAGACCGGCACAAATACGAGGACGATGAATCTTAGCCGTCGATGAAAGGGAAAATCGGCGGCTAAGGATGCATCAAGCGAGGACAGACGCCCCATCAATAGGCAATGATGATAGCGATGTACGGATCTCAAGAGGCGGGAATTTCAAACGATAGGCGGCAAGAAGTTCGGTATATAGAAATCAATGTATATCGATGCTCGGTTTACGAGGTCGGCCTCGTGATTAGGGAACACTATAACCAAGCTTTTCCTACGCGCGGCTCGGCTATAGTTTATAGTGGGGGATGGTTGATCCAAGCATGGAATAAGCCGAAAGCTAGAGAATGGGCTCTAAAGAATCGAGTCCAACTCCGGCCCATGGAGATTCACTTTTAAGGCCCAATTTCTAGAAGACTGAGAGTGCTCGGGATTGACATTCAAGCTCGGTATTTGTAAGCTTAACCTAAAATGATCAGATCTAGATAAGATTTTGTAACAAACATCTGACAGATTCTCCTTAACCGTTTCCGGAAAAGGCGGAAACCCTAACGGTAAACCTTATAAATAGGCATTCCTCAGGTATGAGTAAGGTTAATGCATTTTTATTCAGCCACATTATACTTGAGCTATTTTTATCCTCTTTGAATTGATATCTGACTTGAGCGTCGGAGAGGGTACGCCGGAAAAACCCTCCGCCCCCCCTTTTCTTGCAGGTGCTCGGTGTCACTAGTGGAGTTCGATCGGAGATACATCGGAGTTCAGTCAGCTTGGCCATTGTACAATTTCTGGTATAACCATCACGTTAGTTTCAATCATGTGAAGGTGGAAATGTGAAGAAAAAATTATTTTATTAGGCTGAAAATGCAATGTAGAGTAGTACATTTATGATGTTCTTGAGATGTAATTTGTCTCGATTTTCAGATGAAATTTTCTATTTCAAATTGGTGTTTCATCTCTTATTCTATTATATAAATGATTGCCACATATTTTTTTAATATTATCACTTGTTTTATAAAAATCACATATTAGAACAGGAGAATCGAATTTGGAAGTGAATATTCTGAGTATTATTCATTGATTATCAGCTTGTACATGAGGTGTATTTATACAATGGAAATTGAACTAATTAACAGAAATATGGTTGAGCTTAACCAACTAACAAACTATGCTAACCACTGTAACTGAATAACCGTTTCATAGAAACTGAATAACTAATCTAATATCACAATTTATGCTTGCAAATTAATATATAATAATTTGTATACACTTGACAAACATCCGCGCGTTGAAATAGGAGATGAAATATTATTTTAGATTGAAGACCCGCTACAGTTTCATTTGAGGTGTGAGTCCTCAAGGTCAAGACCCTAACTTAACGACAAAAGCTAGCTCATGAGTGGAGGTTTGACCATAACTTTAAATATCAATCCACAATTGTTTATGGATTCAATGTGAGAATGTATCATTGTCGTCCCTTTGAGAAGTTAGATGTTCACGCACAACTCTCACTTCGAATTCTTTTCTGCACCAGGTAGCCTCTTTTTCCTTATGGTGGCTTCACTCCTGACTTTATCAAGTATCTGGTTTCCCCTTGGATGACTCTACTCTGGAGTCTTCGCGACAACAAATAGCACTTTTTCCTTGGAAAACTTCACTCGCAGCGCAATGCTCTCAATGAAAGCACCAATAATAGGCCCTCAAGGCCAAGACCCTAGTTCCACCACAAAAGCTGAGATTTGACTCAAACTCTAAGTATCAACTCACAATTGCTTGTGAATCCGATGTGGGATGATATCAATGTAGCAACTTAATAAGGTTGGTTGTGACGTGGCGATTATGCGAAAGACATGCAATTGTACCGCTTCCACATAGGCTCTACATGATCAGATATAAACGTCCACCATGCACTAATTGGCCAAAAAGTTCAAAAATTAATCTCCTCGAGAGTGAGCCACACATGATAATTCTCGATCCAAAATCAATTATCTTGTGAGATTTGAACTGAAATTGAGAGTGATAAAAGTTTTAAATATTTTTTCAAAATTGAATTTCTGTGTGATCAATAATTATTTGATACATCACAAGTTTCTAGCTCAAATAGTATCCATCATACTAAATTTATTGAATCAGAATTCCGATCATAAGTCTTTCTGTTTGTTTAAGTTTTATACTCTCCCCACCATTTACTCCATCCAACTTATTCAAAATAGTTTAACCACTATACTACGACCAAAATTGCAATTTTCACACTATCTAAATTTTTTCAAAATAAAAAAGTAAAATAAATGTCCTTTCTAATTAAGCGCGTGTCGCGCGTGAATGCAGCGTTTGGTTCGTCCCGCAGTCGCCTTAATAGGGACAGCTCTCCAAATGAAAGATCTTTTGTCTTCTCACTGACATCACTAATTATAAATTTATTTAACATTTATTAGTTTGGTTGTATAATATAAAAGGCACTCAGTTTGTCCACGTACAGATATGGGCCATGTACTAATTATAGTTATGGCCTATGGGGACTTAAATTTTATTTTAAGATTTTCAAAGTTTATGAGAATTGATTAATAATGTTTCAAACAAAGAATAAGTGGTTGTTTGATGATGAATTTAGATATGATAATCATGAAATAATGTTTTAATAAGATATATGCATTTTTAACGTGAATGATGTTTTTGTCCTGTTGCCAAAGTTGGGATTTAGTGTCGGCTCCCATGTCTCACATTTTATGTCAAATTTGAGCACCTCAAAATTAGTTCAATTGTCATTTCTTAAACATATTGCAAAAAGTTTTGAATTATTATAATTTTCTCTTAAAGTAAATCTTTAATATTGGGAAAGTTTATTGATCAATAATTAAGAGCTAGTTTTTCAATCATGCCTATTTTCAGGTTTTGATATTAGTTTGATAGATTTTCGTATAAAAATAGATATATGTTTACATTAGTAAATATTTATATTGATAGCTATGTAATATGTATGTTTGGAAATATCACTTTTATTTGTTTTATGGCAGGTTTATGCAAAGGACTCAGATAGTGGTAGAGTGTTTAAAACTCTCAGTCCATGCCAGAGTGTCGGGTTCAATTCTCATTTTGAAAGATGTATATTCCTTTTTAATTTTGACAATTTTTTTATAGATATCATTTCTGATAAAAATAAACATAATATGTATGTTTCCAAATTTTCAAACTATAAAATTAAAAGGATGATTCTTGAAAATTATACCAAATTGCAGTAAAATCTCGATAATTTAATATTTGATTAATTAATAACATCGCTGGAAGAATATTTTTGTCCGGTCCGGACTGAAGAAAAACATGCTAAATTAATAATTTGTTAAATTTATAAGATAATACATATACGTGAATTCATATAGGACCTATGTAATATATAAATTAATAATTCTTTAATATATAATATATATGATTAAATCTATGATTATTCCACAAGAAATAACTCAGTTGTTATTTGTTTCATGTTGAAATTAATGTCACATTGGGTTTCATCTCTAACTTTTGTCATGGTAGTAACAAGTAAGAACTATTAATGTGGTTTTTCCACAACTCAACAAAAAATATTCAATGTCATTGTTTGAACTTCATTTTGAGAATGGGGATATGTACTATAATTTTTATCTTCAACTTCATATTCACATGTCGCTCTCGATCTATGTTCACCGGTCAATAACTCTGCAATTTCTACCGTTGTACAATACTCGCATTACTAATTGGTTGGATTTTTTGATGTTCAAGAAAAATAAATCAATATTTTGCCACAACTCGATCAAATGTTTTTAGATAAGCATGACAATTATCGATTATTTAACATCCACTAAATTAAATGATTTTGGTCATCCCAAAATTATTACTCCCTCCTATTCAAAATAAGTGTCTTTTTAGGAAAAAAAAACACATATTAAGAATTGTGTTAAAATATCAAATATACCCTTAATTAATAATAAATGCTACTTTGGAACAAACAAATTTAAGTATTAGTGTTAGTTGGGAAACAATATATTTAAGAGTAATTTGGCAAATCTTTTTCTCACAAACCTTGAAATTTGAGAAGGACATTCTTTTTGAAAAAAAATTCATGTGCCAAAAGGACACTTGTTATGAATAGGAGGGAGTAATTTATAAAGGTTTAACTATATATACATCTAAAAACTCTAAAAATGGACTTTAATTAATAGTGCAATTTGACAACTACTACACAAAAATATCTGAAAAATTTTGCAACTGCATTTCGTAGAAAGTACAGCCTCTGACTGTCGGTGGCAAGTTCAAACCATCTGCATTTAATCAAATAAACATGTGGCCCATCAATTTATTCCCATTCGATGCAATGCCATTTATTATTTCACTGTTTCAATTAGATCTCATGTTTCACGAGCACATTTTTACTCAAGCGTAATATAACGATAATAATATTAATTATTAATTTACTACAAACAAAAAACAGATTAATAATTCCTCGTAAAAATGAAGAGAGACAAACTAATTAGTATTTAATAAATATCAACACGATTTGTGGGATTCACAAATAACATTTTATACTTTATTAAATACTAATGGTAATAATAAAGTATATATTAAAGTTATATCAATCAAAAAAATTATTGATTATAATCAATGTCCCTTAGGTTTTAAAGAAAAATGGAGAGGAAGAAAAGTGAAGTAAGTTATTACACTATGAGTTTAAGCCCCAAAATCTTAAATAGTCATGTAGATGTTAATACCTGGTATAAATACGATTGGTATGTAATCATCGTATATGTGTCCTATTTTTTTTTATAAAATGAGACAATTATTTTCAATTCACACACCAAACGTACAATACACATGGTGTAGCATGTAATACCATCTTAAATTGGAAACCATCTACCTTTGTGATATAGAATTTACCTTATTGACCTCGCCTAGATCAAAATTATCACACTGATCTTACACCGCTTGAAATTACCAGAATACCCTTAGGATCTGGGACTTCATTATATGGGTTTCGACCCGACCCAAAAGCCCAAGTCGGTTCACCCGCAAGCCCTCCATTATTGATGAAGCGAGATGTTCACCCAATCATGACACGTGTACGATGATCCGTGTTTCATGGTGAACAATATTATATATATACAACATGAAAATCAATGTAAATGGTAACTTGTCATATTCTAAATTACCTCGTTCTTTAGCTTACAAGCACCTCAATTACCTAATCTGACTTAAGCATCGGAAGACCTTAGCTGGGGGTCTCCCAAGCTAGCCTAATGTGTGTTTTGTTTCAGGTTCTCTTCGTACAAAATACCTTACCTTGCTTTTTTGCGACCCGAAGTCAGGTACATCTGATTAATTACTTCCTAAATCCCTTCGTTGAGTAAATTTCTAATGTTTTAATAGGCCCAAATGATTGCTAAACAATTACCCAATACTCCTTTCACCAAATAGCCCCATACTGGGTCTGAGATGCATTAGGGCCCAAAGCCATTGAAACTTTTAAAGTTAAACAAAAGTTAATAGATGCATACAAAAAATAAGTCTTGAAAATTCTTAATTGATGATTTGATATTCCGACAAAATAACATATCTTACACTCTGTGCGTTGAGATAATGATTTAGTGGTTGGTTAGCCCAATTAAAGTGTGTAACATCAAAGACTTTTTTCGCATTATTGAGTCAAGAACTTTGATAATACCCATCTTGTCCAAATGTCTTTAAAGGTGAATCTGTGACCATTATTGATCAATTATCCAACCAATCAAATTGATTCAATCCTTGATCTAATTGATTCAACAAAAAGTAATTATATTTTTATTATATTATGTAAAAATGATAATATAATAAAATATAATTGTTATATAATAAAAAAATTAAAAGTTAAAAAGAATAAACAACTAAAAGATATATATATATATAACAATGTCTGAAAATCATATAATCATATATATACAAAATAAAAATCCAAAAAAATATAAAGAATTTAAACAATAAATTAATCAATCAATTTTAACTGATTTGACCGTAAAAATCAACTTTTTAGAGGTATCCGATCAGACCGACCACCAATTCCCATTCGATCTAGTCTAGTCCATTCATCAATTCGATTTGAAATTTGGCTTCCTCATATACAACGATCCTAATCTGGTTTAGAATTTAGACAGAGCCCCAACAACCAACCTAACTCGGTTTCATCTCCTCCAAAAAAGGCATCGTCATCACCAGCGGCAATGAGACCACCAGAAGTGACATCACCATCACCACCATCAAATACACTCTGTATACCTTTCTTTCTCCCACCACCAAACACCTTTCATCTCCCATTTTTTTTTTCCAACAATCAAAGAATCAATTTAAAATATAATTTCAAGAAGCTGGGATTTGGGCAATTCGACTATGGCAGAAAATCAAAGCCCTATCCAAATATGGGGAAGAAATCAAAGCCATATAATATATAGACATAACAGTCATTCTCGTCGAATTTATGGCCAATGATTTCGCGTTAACACCATAAAAGACTTGCACACTAAAATACAATAATTAATTCTGAACTTTTTTGTGTTATGCGGATTCGATTTCTTCTCCATCTTTGGATAGAGCTTTGATTTTAATTAATTATTACTTTTAGAGGGCCACTAATACTATTCAGTGAATAAACTAATACATTTTAGTGAGACTATTAATACTCGTTCTTGGAAAAACAAATACTTTTTAAGGGAATTACTAAAAGACTATCAGGGGAAAAAACTAATATTTTTCAGAGAAACTACTAATACGTTTCAAAGGTACTACTAATACTTTTGAAGGAAAAAATTAATAGGGATTATTAAATATTCACTAAAGTGAACAACATACTAATGTTTTTCAAATGAATTACTAATACTTTTCAGATGAGAAGATAATACTTTTCATCGTTGTCAAAAAATACTACAAAAGCTATAATATTTTTCAAGTGAACTACGTACTAATATTTTTCAGATGGACTGCTAATACTTTTCAGTGGAAACACTAAGGGTGCGATTGGATATATTTTCATTTTAAAATATTTCATTTTACTAGAAAATAGTGGTGAAAAATATTTTGGAACAAAAAAAGATGAATTATGTGAGTGTGATTGGATGTGAGATGAAAAAGTAATGATGAAAATCGATTTGATTTAATAATAGTAAAATAATGACTGGATATGATTGGTAGTTAGAAATGCGTGAGTAAGTAAATAGTGGAATTTGTGGGAGAATGTGTAATAATGATTAGTTTTTTGTAAAAAAATATGTAGATGTGATTGATAAGATAAAAAATGAGAAAATGTGAAAATGAGATAATAATATATTTTCGAAAAATTTTCATAAACAATCGCATGTGTTGGTCAAAAAAAAAATCTTCAGCGGAACGAAAATGAAATTTCCCTCACATCCAATCGCGCCATAATACTTTTTAGGTCAAAACAACTACAAACAACTACAAAAATGCCTCCGGTCCCGAATATTTAAAAACGCCACCAAGTCGATTTTAGGATCTGTCTAACTGATTTTGGCCCGTTAGACCGTCTGACAGGAGCTTTTGTCATCCAATTTTGTGAGTGTTTGCAAACTCTAAGAAAAAAAAATCTCAAATTTTTTAGGTGAAAAAAACTATTTTGTTCATTAAGAAGCTACGGTCTTGTATGGTTGTGTTTACAAAAATAGTTTTCCACTTCCAACTATTCTGGAAAATGAGTTTATGTTTGTTAAGGAAGTTCCCAATAGAAATGGAGTCATTTCTAGTTTTCATTTTTTTTATGAAAATATTCTTTTGAAAGCACAACTAAACAATTTTTCACCACATTCACGCAAATCGATATGAAAATACACTACAATCGCGTAAACCTATGTCAAAAATACATTTAGAAAACTATAACCAAATATATTTTCATTCCAAACAGAAATTCAGACAACAAACCAAACATATTCTCAATTCTCACACGAAAATCAATCAAGTTTGAAAACTCATTTTCCAACACTATAAACTGGAAATTGAACTTGGAAATACATCATTCAAGGCCTCGAGAATCTCCCTTCCTCAAATCCAATTCCATCCAGTTAAAATTGCCTAAAAGTAAGATGCACAACAAATAACAAGAACATTTATCATAAGTTAACGGCCCAAAACAAATAAAGACTACCAAATCTAATCCAATAATTTTGGTTCAATCATCTTCAAATTTCAGTAATTGGGATGTTTCCAATAGTAATGTTGAACCAGACCAGTGAAATAGACGCATCAAGTATAAAATTTAATTATCAGTAGAGAACAAAGGGCAAATGAAGTCAGCTATTAACACTATATTTAGCAAGAAATGCTAAACCATCATGCGTTTTAATTCATCAATCGAAACAAAAATAAGAAAAAAGAACAGAACATCCATCATACTATCTCTGCCAAATTCCACCTCTGAAAGTTTCAATGGCGGATCGATGTATCCATTTACATGCAGATAAATATATATAACAAGCAAGTTTTCCAGTTGTTCTTTCCTTAATAAAGGTTGTCTGAATCTGCACTCTAGCCTTACTTAAACCGAAGCAATAAAACTCATTCATCCTCAGCATGTCATATTTGGAGAAGAGAAACGTATACCTGAAAATTGAATTATATGACGATGATGCAATAGATTTCAGAACACGAAAGACTTCAATAACCAAACTAAAAATGAAAAAAATAAAAATAAACTCACTCCAGGTTAGCAGATAGATGTACAATTAGAAGTCTTCTCCAAGAAACTTAAAAAGCAAAGCAATAAAGATGTATGAAGAAATATGCTTATTGACATGTAAGATCACATACGGCTGATGCTGAATGGTACCAGGCAGAATGCAGGGGACAGTCTTGAAAAGAAATACTCTGAGCATACACAACTTTAACAAGTGCATCTCAACTTAATTTCCACATTTTTTTCAATTTTTTGTTGACAAATATATCAGAGTTGCAAACCGGTACTTTTCTCTTTTAATTGGTCTTATGAAATTGATGCCTATTGTAGAACTTAACGTTCTCCAAGCTCAGGCCATGGAACATATCTGGAGCAAATTTTTCCTTGTGCAAGTCAGCCCTCTTAAATATACTCATTTATGTTTACGGTGGGTAAAAGATAAGGGAAAATTACAAAAAAGTCCCTCAGGTTTGGGCTAATTACAAAAAAACCCAAAGATATTTCTATAAATGTCGGGGTTTTGAAATGTTTTTTTACTTATGAAGGGGGGAAATGTAACACAAGATCAAACCTCAAGGTTTTTATTTTTTTTTATAATTTTCAAAAATCTCTGGATTTTTTTGTAATTAGCCTGAACCATAGGGGGGTTGTTGTAATTATCCCAAAAGATAATTAAGGTTACTTGATAGCATTATCTCCTTCCATGCCATACTTAAGAGCCATATTACTTTACCAACCAAAACTAGTTCACTACTTATCATTGCATTATCCTGGTCATTTAAGAAAGATATATTGATGGTACTCAAGCCCACTTACAGTTTGCTAAATTTCTCACATCTGCAGTGGTAAATCATAGGACACATTATTAAACTGCTATTAACTCCTGTGCCAGTGCTTACTGATTAGCAGCAAGAGATGGTCAAACTATGAAGGAAGGTACTAAATGCATTAAAATTCGCATATCAAACAAGTCTTGGACTAGAACTCTCAATCATATCATTTCACAATCAACAAACCAAAGGGCAAAAATATTCTAGTATATCTCAAGGCCAGTGGTGCACGGTAAAGATATAAGATTTTAAATAACAGCAGATGAAAGTAAATGTCATCGAGTAGTCTGATGATGAGTGAGAGAAAAAGAAGGAAAGCAAACTAGAAAGGGCCATTAAAAATATCGCTTATAGTTAAGAGTCGCTAGTTCAATCTCATATAGTCACGTATCAGCTTTTCACAACCAATTATTAGTTAAGAACTTAAAAGTAAAGGGGGTCAAAATTTCGCTAAAAAGGGCCTTCATTCAGAGGCATGACAGATCTTTCTTCTCAGCCTGTAAAGTTTTAATAAGATAACGGGCATCATCAGTTGAGAAAGTGGGTATTGTATTACACACAATGAGAAAGGAACACTCATACGCAACATCTGCTCTAAGCTCATACTACTTAAAAATCAAATTTAGAGGTAGATGGTGCTATCGTTTCCATTTTCATCCTGATTGTCCACTTCTACTCACAAGTTGATTTACCATCACTCTCTCTTTCGCACTATGCAGAAATGAAGCTTAAGTTTCATAACTGCAAATAATCACTCATACATGACTTCAGAATATAATGCCTATACCCATTGTTATTAAAGTAGCATAATTCTCACTTCAGGTGTGTCCAGTATGTCTCTACCTAACTACAGTCCAACTAATACCTTGTGTCTAATTCCACATATATCTTAATCTTCCTACTAGCACTTTGTCACAAATTCCAACTACTTATATGTTGTTTTAGTTTGAGCATCTACGATCTTTATTAAAAAAATATTATTGCACTTTTCCCTTGCAAAGAGTCCGAGGCCACAAATAGTTGCATTGAATGTCAAGATTAAGTTGAACATGTGAAAAAATATGAAAGAAGTAGACTATAAAAACAAGCAAGAAACAGCAATCAAGCTTGATGAAGTATATAGAAATGGAGATTGGGATCTACAAATGTGCCAACATAACTAATTAAACAACTCGATAACGCACCTTCAAAGATGAAATGCTGAGAAGGATGCCCTTTTTTCAATAGTATTATAAACTTAACTCGAAATTGAACTTGCAGCAAAAGAAGATGAGTTATTTCCATTCAAAGGCATATCATCAGGAGTATCCCTATTATTGTTTCTTTGTTCAGTGACTGAAGAATTCACTGCACTATTTGGCCGCAGCACACGATCAGCTCTATTATTATCTCTAGTTTCAAGGCGTTCCATCATGCGGGATACAGTAGCAATTCCAGCATTTACCTCCCTCCTAACTTCAGAACCAATATCTGCCACGGAAGAGCTTCGGGAAAACAACTTCTCCTTCAATTCTTTTGTACTCTTCGAAATTGACTCTTTGTATCTTAAGCAAAATTAACATGCAAACATTGAGAATTCAAAAGGCACAAATTATAGATAAATACACACAAAAAAGCAATTTTTCATTAAACCAACTCATACTTCATTGAAATAGAACTGAATCGAGATTTCCAAGTGTCTGAAAAAGACTGAAACTCCGAGGGTCCTGCTCTGTCTTGATTTGGCAAGGAAGGCTGACTCACATGGTTTCTGAAAATGGGTAAATATAAAGTCAGTCCAAGTGATAACATAATTACAGGACTTTATGTAAGGCTTGTGAACTATAACACTACCTATTATCAATGGATAACCTCGACCAGTGATTGGCATGACTAAAGATCCAGATGATGAAGCTGAAATTTGATTGCTAAGCGGTACAGATGTATTATTTTCAGTTGCAGCAGCTGGCTCAGTTTCTTCACTCCCAGCACCAGTAGAAGATCCATTAGGATTAGCTGAGAGCACCACAAACTGTGGACGGGCATGAGCAGATGTACGACTCCTTGAGCCCTCCCTTCGACCAATGCGGTGAGTCCTCCCCATTGCAGCAGCAGCCGCCAAGTGTTGGATAATGCGGTCCTCAAGTTCAGCATCATTCACTCCCACTGGCAACTGCATTGGTGAGAGGAGTCATGAAACACTAACAACAGATCACAAAAACAATGGCAGATCACAAAAACAATGGAGCGACTAGACGACAAAACTGAAACTAAAAAAAGATTGCCAACAGACATGCTGCAATTCAAAATCCCCAAGAGCGGGATGATGAAATATTCTTGCATTCCTTGATGGTGTGAACCTGAAACTTCTCTCCCGTTCTACCGCCTCAAGCAATTCTTGACTGCAATAATAACAGAAACATGAATTCTATCACCACAGATATAAGAAACAAAAAAGTTGAACAAGAAGACCAAATGAAATTAAAAGAAAAGATGAACATCAGAGACAAACCTTGTGGGATCTTTCAGACTGATATTTTGCCAGCACATTGGACAATTGGAGCTTCTTTGGCACCTGTCTCATACAGTGAAAGGTAAGTTTCTCTTCCACCATCATTTCCCCAAAAACTTAGGGCCTGTTTGTTTATGTTTCCATGGTCCATTTCCAGTTTCTGGAGTTGGAAATAGAATTTTGAGAATTTATTGGTTTTCGTGTGGAAATTGGGATTGTGTTTGGATGAATGAATTGAAATGTGTTTTATGTAGGGTTGGAAATGAGATTGTGTTTGGTTTGAGTAGTTTTGAAATATTATTTTACGTATATAATAATTGAAAAGTTGGTAGTGGTGGGGTCCACTTCAATATTTTAATTTGAATATATAATATTATATTTGTAAGATTATAGTTGGTGGGTCCCATTAGATAGTTATAATTAAAAATAGTAATATTTTAAGTAGATAAAATTGACAATGGTGGGTCCCACCTATATAATTGGGTTAAAATATGAAAGTAGTGATTGATAAGTAATGATGAATGATGTAGGGTAGTGTATAGGTTTGAGAATAGAAATTATAGGTTTGAGATGTTTTATATGAAAAATAGAAAATGAAAATGATGATTTCCATTAGAAATTTTATGAACAAACATGATTCCACTTTTATGTATAGTTGGAAACTGGAAAGAGGCCATTGGAAACATAAACAAACAAGGCCTTACTTTTAAATAAGCTTTCAATATAGCTTTCCTAACCCTTATGCTCCCCATGTTAATACTTAAATTATAACAACCCAAGTCAACAAATTTCGTGAAATTCCACATGAATGAAATCTATGTGATCACAAACGTATCTAGGCTCCAAACAAGAATATACAATACCGTGTCCCAATTAGTCCCCATGATATTTTCATTGAGCTCTCTAAGCAAATGAGCAAAAAGGAAAAAAAGGATGGAGAATTAACTTAAATAGAAGGCAACAAAGCCAGATAATTATAGATGATTATGATTATACCGTACCCAAAAAAAGTTAGATGATTATGCTTCCCAAATCCTCGTAGTATAGCAAGTAAATAAAAGTCTCAAGACAATAGAGGAATTAAGAAACCAGATTATTAAATGCATTGTAACCTATTGTTTGATTAAGTAATAGAGAGACGAGAAAAGGTTTGGGCGTGTAACTTCATAGTGGATTATCTTTGCCGCTTGAGGAATTTATCCAGACCAAATTAATCTGTCCACATTCACCCACTATAATTGGTTTTGGGTTCAACCAATAATGAGTTCATGGGTGAAAAATTATCCCATCAAATCATAAAAGTGGCACAACCAACCCATTAATGCTCATTTGAGTTTACTGACCTAACAATATGCTGCAAATATTTTATCATCTAAACAATATAAAATCGAAAAAATAACCTTAAAACCCACTAGAAGTCCCCCAGTAGCTTAACCATTGCCATCCATCACCCCCCAAACCCTTCTCCCAAAACCCCACAAACCAGATGATAGAACACTTGACAAGCACATACTGAAACCAAACATCAACCCACCCCCTTATATGTCAGCATCATCACACCCACAGACCCACACAACAGCGCTGCAGCTTACGACCTTCACCTTGTCCACCGGTAGGGTAGCTGGTGAAATTGGAAGGAGTGATCGGATCAGTTTGTGCAAGAGTGTCTCTCATATGTGGATAATAAGGGGGAGGTGGAGGTGAGCTGATGGGGAAGGGGCAGCATGCTGGGGGCACTGGGGGCTAGGTTTAAGCAACTGCAAGGCCATTACTGCAAGGAAATAGGATGGGGTTTAGGACATTCTCCCCAGGATCCCTCATTATCCCCTCACAGCGAACCACTTAATGCAATCCTTTTCAGCACCATCCAACTGCCTATGTGGGCTACAGAGCTAAACTATAAAAATACAACAAATCTTGATCAAGTACATGTCAACTACTTCCTGAAAAATCTCTACCATGGCAAGCAAAATTTAGATGGTTTTCTTTTATTTGAAAAATATAAGGAGAAATCTCAATCAGTTCAAACACATTATATTCTGATATAATTATGACCTTAACAAGGACACAAAGTAATATACAAAACAATGCTAAGCTAACAATTGGGAGAAAGAATAAGTACAGCTGAGGATATCAGCAGACAACAATCCTAAAATTAAAATGCACAGCACATACCATTCTAGAATGCATTGAAGGTGGAACTCATGCTTGCAACTTGTCACCTACGCGACATAATTCATGAGAGATATCAGTAACAGCAAAGGATATCACAAAATATAGGTGTCGTAATAAACATGGAATGAAACAATATATTGGCACTTCACCGTGGAAGGATCACCATCACAAAAACCCTCAAGGCATATGCTACAAGAATCATCACAGGCCTCCTGAATCCCCCCTTCTACAAAAGCCGCAGCTGATGTCATATGAGACTCTGCCTTCTTGGCCTCATCCATTGCCAAAACCTTAAACACAGAACACAAACAAAAGATGAAATTAGCTAGTTTACAATCACATTCCTTACATTCTTATAGAAGCCCACATACTTTTCTCTGTTTGAAGCAGGTAGCGGCACGAGCAAGTAAATGGAAATAAAAAACAAAACGAAAAAAAAATATAAAAACCAATTTTGGGCATATTTCTCTATGATTATCGGCGTTCAAAAATTACCAAAAATCAGGGAACAAGTGAATTGGATGTGGGATTCCTTGATATCATTGATTGCATAACAAAATATCGGAGACATAATAAAAAATCACAAAATAAATTAGGAGATAGACTCTAATTCATGAAACCAACCGATAATCTTCAACAAGCACCAGCATCTCAACAATGGCACAATAAACATACACGATCCAGATCGCACAAAACATAAAACTTATAATTGGTGAATTGAACCGTTACCTCCATTAAAAGATAAAAAATTTCCAGACAAAAGTCAAGAATTGGGGAACAATCCCATCAATCTCGATAAAACTGAGACGTAATCTTTTCCCCTAATGATGAAATTTAACGCAGAGGTCACAATCACGAAAAACCTCACGCACTTGAGAGAGAGAGAGAGAGAGAGAGAGAGAGAGAGAGAATGGAAAGGTATATAAATAGCAGATATGGATATGGAGGTCACGTATTTGTCTATTTATGACTTTTTCGTTGATTATTAATTAAAGATGAAACATAAGTGGTTGTTTGGTTTGGTTAGGTTAATTATCCAATATTTTAGCTTTTGTCAAAAATGAATTATCCTTTCTCAAAAAAAAAAAAAAAATGAATTATCCAATATTTTAGGCAGATTCGATAACTGGGTTGGAATTGTAGTCGGCAAAAATGTTTTTTCCGTCAGCTAAGTGGAGTGAATGACTTGAAGATTTAGTCTACACTTTTAAAAAAATTTGAAATTGGTCCACTAAGTGGCAAAATTCGGATTTTTAGTCAAAAGAAACCTATCTATTGCAGGTAATAATCCTATGTGGAATTTTTTTTTTTTGCTTTTTTTTTCTTGCCTCAAAATATGAATTGTTTTTTTTGTTGATGTGGCGTTTTGGAGGAAAACATATTATTTTCAATGTAAATTAGGTAAAAATATAATATTCATTATGAATAAAATAAAAATAATTTACAGAATATATTTAAATTATTTGTTAATTTGAAAAACAAAACATAATTTTAAAAAAACCATGAAAAACAAAAAAAATGTTAATATTTAAATTATTTTTTAATTTGAAAAACGGAAAAATAATTTTAAAAAATCCATGAAAAACAAAAATAATGTTAATAAAATTTAAGATATTTTAATTGGAGAAATATATTCAAAATTATAAAATAAAAAATTATTTATATCATATGTTTAAATTATAAATTATTTAATTGTATAAATAACATTTTATATTTACAATTAAAAAGAAATAATTAAATTGTTTTTATACAGTTTTTTAAAATTTAAATATCTTTTATGCAGATTTTTTGTAATTAAATAGTTATTGTACAGTTTTTTAAAATTTACATTGTTTTTTATACTATTTTTTTTTATAATTCAAAGTTTTTTATACAGCTTTTTTAAAAAATTTCTTGAAAAATAAGAATAATGTTAATAAATTTTAAAATATTTTGAATATATTTATTAAATCAAAATATTTAAATTATATTACCATTATTCTTATTTTTCATCGATTTTTTAAAAAAAAATATTTTGTGTTTTTCGACTAATAAAAAAATTAAATATATTATGCAAATTATTTTTATTTTATTCTTAGTGAATATTATATTTTGTAAATTAACAAATAATTTAAATATATTCTGTAAATTAAAAAATTAACTGTTTTTCATTTTTCAAATTAACAAATAATTTAAATATATTCTGTAAATTATTTTTATTTTATTCATAATGAATATTATATTTTTACCTAATTTACATTGAAAATAATATTTTTTTCCCTCCAAAATGCCACATTAACAAAAACAATTCATATTTTGAGGCAAGAAAAAAAAAAAAAAAAATTCCACATAGATTGTTACTGCAATAAAGCAGTTCTCGGAATAAAAATCCGAATTTTTGCCACTTAGTGACCAATTTCAAATTTTTTAAAAGATATTAAATCTCTGTCGTCACTTAATTCGACTAAAAACATTTTTGCCAATTGTAGTCTAATGTTTCTCTTAGAATAATAGAGATTGAGATTTGATGACAAGTGAAACGTGCCATTTGACAAGTCTATAGCGATTGGGAGCCCACTTTTATGTCATTGTGTCCATATTTTGTGTTTTATTATTATCAGGGATAATTACATAAAAATCCCTGAGATTCGGACTAATTATAAAGAAAATAGGAATTTTTGAAAATTGTAAAAATCCTCAAGGTTTGATTCTGTTTATATTTTTCCCCTTCATAAGAAATATATTTTAAAAATGCCCTTAATATTTGTAGAAATATTACAGTTATCTTTTTAAATTTAAGATATAATCAAACTTGAGGAGGCTTTTTGTAATTTTGAAACATATCTGATTTTTTTTATAATTAGCGGCAACCTTGGGGGTGTTTTCGTAATTATCCCTTATTATTGTTTGCTTGGTAGATTTATGTGACCACTGGGTTATTGCATATCTAAAACATTTAAATAATGCTTACAAAGTTAAATAATGTATAGCAATTTGTTCGAAAAACATAAAATAAAATACATTAAATCAAATGAAATTTTATATTTATATACTAATAGTTGTAAATAATGCTGACTTATTGTATACATGATTCAAATACCCCACCAAAAAAATCACATAGTTTTTATATATTTTTGTTTTCTAATCTAAATATATAACAAAAGCATTATCATTTGTCGCAACAAACCTAAGGATGGCGATGGGTCCTCGTAAGACTTGGACCCGAACCAAACATGTCTCATTTTGGGTGGGTAACATGTATTGATTTTTAGACTGGAGTGGGTCTGGGTCGGGTAACGGGTATAGTAGGACCCGAACCATACAATTAGTTTTTATCTATAGTGTACACTGTTCTAAAAATCTTCGCCTAGTCCCGATTAGTCCCCGCCTAGGCGCTAGGCCCCCCTTTCGCCTACATTATTCTTCCGATTAGGCCCCGCCTAGATTAGTCCCCGCCTATGCCCTAAGCCCCAGTCTGCCGTCCGACTAGCGCCTAGCGGTTTTTAGGACATTGATATTGTATATATTGTAGTTCAAAAGCTCTTGATTTATATATATATATATATATATATATATATATATATGTGTGTGTGTGTGTGTGTGTGTGTGTGTGTGTGTGTTGTTGGTATTTATTTCATAATTCATATTATATCTACATTAATATCACACTTGACATAATTTTTATAAAGCACTATTTTGAGTAAAAATCATATAAATTTGGCCAAATATATGAAATTGGCGAGTCTAATGGGTCTAACATGTCTTACCCGCTAGACACGAGTCTAGGTCTGAGGTAAGGTGGGACGAGTCTGGTTGTATGTTTTTTTACGTTGTGTGTCTCAGGTCTGGGTTGACCCGGCCCAAACTCGATCCGTTAACATCCCTAAACAAACCTCTGTTTCGTTATAAATAAATTGAGCCCGAACAATTTTAATATGATCCCATAAAGCACATGCTTCAAATTTCTTGTTTCACTTTCTTATTTCATTTTGTATTCTATTTTTTTTAAATGAATGATACATGGTCGTGAAAATCAAGATACATTCAAATAATCAATTATTCATCCAACAAAGTCAAATAAAAAGGTAAATGAATATGGAGCCAAAACCCTAAAACTTTTTTCTCTCACTACCTCTCTTTTCTCCTTCCACTCTCTAAAAATCCTAAAACTTTAAACTTTTTCCCTCCTCCTCATCACAAGGCCTTCTTCCCTCCTCCCCCTCTCCTCCTCCTCATTCCCCTTATCCCCTCCTCCCCAACCATGTTTCATGATGGAGCCGATGAAGGTATATCCCTTGTGATATCCAGGAGGTGATCGGTTTTTCCGATAGAGTGGAAGCAAGTCGAAGGTCGGAGCTACAAAAGAGGAGAGTTGGAGCCGGAGTAGGTGATGGGTTCAGGTTGCGATTGAAGATCGGGTGAGGGAGAAGCATTTTCTTCTCCTTTTTTTTTTCGATTTTTTTTTTTTTTTTCGTTTTTCTTTTGTCTTTTTTAGGTTGATTTGCGAAACTCGAGGCGGCGGTAATTTGATCTTGCGGTGCGTGTAGTAGCTCGTGCCCCGATTTGTTCGAGTTGGGTAGTCTCCTTGCATGAGTGTCTTAGTCCTCCTTTCGGAGGTGGTTTAGTTTCCTTTGGAGTTCTTAGTTTTTATTTGTTTTGTGTTTTTTAGTAGTTTCTTGTTTTGCTCCCTCGAATTACGGTGGTTTTACCTCTCGTATGGAGTTCTCCCCTTGACATGTATCAATGTATGTATGTTCAAGGTGGCCATTTGCCAGTTGGCAGTGTAAGTTTATTTGAGTAATGAATATATTTCTATCGTTTCTTTAAAAAAAAAAAATATGGAGCCAAAACCACAAGGCTCAAAATATAACCACCTATAGGCTACAAGTACAACCACTTTATCAAGTTACGTTCATTAAACTCATTTTTGGGCTTGGTTAAGTTATTGGTCTCTCTAACTGGAGTGCAAATATTGTGGTAGTTACAAAGATATGGACAACTTATTATTTGTAGCCCATCCCAAATGGACTTGTCAAAAACTTGGTAGGTAGTTGGAATAATTTTGGTGTTTTTGCGTAGACCTCACTTTAGAATTGTCAAAACTAATCTCAGTCCAGTGGGCTGGTCCAATGGTCATGTGATAGAGTTGGTTCGGGCTGTAATATTAGAGCTCCAAAAAAAACTGGGCCTATTTAGCTTGGCTCATTAGGCTTGAGATGTCGGCCCGGTCCAGTCGGCCTGACTTTTCACGTGTAATTTTATGGGCTTGAGCCTCCAAAATGGCGCCTCGATAGAATTTCAGCCTTGTCTGGCTCAAACCAATTTTCATTTTGGCCCGACGAACTAGTACCAGCCCAACCCATTTGTCAACTCTACTTTCACTAATTAGATTTTCGTTAGATGGCCGCTTATATTATTACAATAAAGAACATAACTTTTTCTGGTGACCTAGTTAACGACACAATATCTTTTTACGATGAGAGGATATTTTATTATTTTTGCCAGGTTTGGATATTAGATTTCACTCATGAAAATGTTTAAAGAAATGTTAGCATTGAAAAACAATTTTTCATTACAACTATAAGTGTGTTGGCTATAATTCGAATAAGCACAAAAGACTAAGTCCAACGAGAATGTTCGACTTGTAGTTCAAAAGACGAAAAGATTCAATATGATTTGGGTGAATAAATTAGATGTACGATTTGGATCGGTTCGACTCGAGCCTGTGTACTTTCAGTTTGGGTGTTGTGAAAGAGTGATCGTTAGATTAGCCGGATGGACTCCCAGCTAAGGCCCTCCAATGATAAAGTTAGATACATACATACATACATATATATAGGATTTGGTTCAAATGAGACCATCCTCTCTAGGTGAGACAGTGTGGACTCATCTCACCCATTGATCTTAAAAAATGAAGAGATGTGATTTATTCGGTTTTTTTTTGGTTTTCCATTTTTTCCACGATTTAAGGGTAATTCAGTAATTTTGTAATCTAAAATAGTGGTCCAAGCAGATTTTCCGGTAAGTTTGACTTTTTGAAACCGTTTTTATAATGAAATTGATCATCACGGATTTTGTGGCGGAATTTAAGGAACCTGTTTTCTTTCCAAATATTTTTATTTTCAAAGATAGTTAGGGTTCTTCTCTTTGCATAATTAGACATCAAATAATGCATATTTAGCTATTCTCATGGCAATTTGTTTTACAAAAAAAAGACATAATTGAATATAACGCATCGCGTATATGTAGTTATACTACATTTGTATAAATAGGTTCAATATAATGTATATTTAGTTATGAAAATGGGATGTTGCTTTTGGAAATTATAAAAATGTGATGTTACATAACGTACTGCATATTTAGTTATTCCACAATGCATAGATAGTTTTAGATAATACATAGTTAGTTGATTTTGTTGCATAGTTTATGACGTCTTGCATAGTTGGATATCTTGTACTAAATATTAGTTTTTTTTACGCCGTAGATAGTTTTCGAGATAATGCATATTTAGTTGAGTTTGTTGCATCTTATAGTAATTTATGCAGTGTTCCCAACATATTTTTGCACCATATCCAACACGGGAATTTATAAGCATACGAACATTATCTTCTTCGTTGCATTTTTTACAGTTTTAATATTTGAATTTTACAAACCCGGTTTGAGTTCTTCATCAAAGCTTAATCCTTCATTGTTTGCTATTACAGAATATTCTATAATTGTTGAAGCTTCTTCCTATGAATTTGACGTCATATCTCATACCAATTTTTCTGTGCTTTCGTTTTTTGCAGGTCTGGCTATGGAGATGAACCAGATTTTCTCAGATTTGTATAATGGTGATTTCTCAAATGATTGATAGTGTGAGAGAGAAACAAAATATGCGTGCGTGATTAGATACAATTCCATGTGTAAATGTTTCTGTTTTTGTTATTTTACTATATTACCCTTATATTAATTAAAATAAATCATTAATGTTATGTTTATGTGTTTAATCTCACCCATTGATTAATAGTGATGGATGGTTGAGATTAGTCCATTGTGTCTCACCTAGAGACATGGTCTCACTTGATCCTCCCCCCATATATATATATATATGGTGGAAAGTCGCTAATAAACTGAAGAGCGAGGTGAATAGCAATACACGTGATATCTAATTTCATTCCACTGTGTTATATTTATAAATTAATTATGGTATTTATAGGTCGTACAATTTGTACAGGCTACTTCCGCATGTCGGGCATATTTTCATTCCCTCATCACATCATCAATGAGTTCCACGTGTCAGGTTGCGAACGACCCTAGCCTTGCTAAGCATCGCTTTGGACGTACAAATTTGCTAGGTTCAAACGAGCTCCACATGTTTACACCTCCAAGCGAGGGTAATATGGTAATTCCGGTTTTATGTATATCGCAATAAAATTAATTTTATGGCTATTAATTGTCATTTAATCAATTTGGGATACATACCTAAATTAATTTGAGAGATTAATTCCATGGAGTTTCTCCATGAATAAAATTCTCTGATTTGGGTGACCAATGCCCCTAAAGGCCTAAAAAGGCCAATTTTGCCCTTGTAATATAGGGAAAGTTATAATACATGTTGGGATCACATATCACATTTTACCATGAGTCAAATCGATCCAGGCAAAAATGTTTTTTTCGTCCACTAAGTGGACGACTTAAGAGATTTAGTCCACACTTTTAAATTTTTTTGAAATTGGTCCACTAAGTGGCAAAAATTCGGGCATTTAGTCCAGTGACATGCTATTGCAGGTATTAATCCTATGTGGAATTTGTTTTCTTTTTGCTTTTTTTTAGCCTTAAAGTATGAATTGTTTTTGTTCATGTGGCATATTATGTGGCATTTTGGAGGGAAAAAATATTATTATTCAATGTAAATTAGGTAAAAATACAATATTCATTATGAATAAAATTAAAATTATTTACAGAATATATTTAAATTTTTTATTAGTTGAAAAACACAAAATAATTTTTTTTAAAAAAGTCAATGAAAAATATGAATAATGTTAATAAAATTTAAATATTTTAATTGGATAAATATATTCGAAACTATAAAATAAGAAAAATTATTTATATCATATAAAATTACTTCTTAATATTAGTATTTTTTAAATATTAGACTTAAAATATAGAAAAATATATTTAATTCAACTAAAAATAAAATATTTTGTGGTAAAAAGAAAAATAAAAAACTATTTAATTATTACTCTTTGAACATAAAAAATGAAAATATTTTATTTTATAATTTTGAATATATTTATCCAATTAAAATATTTCAAAATTTATTAACATTATTCTTATTTTTCAAGAAATTTTTTAAAAAATCTGTATAAAAAACTATTGAATTACAAAAAAAAGTATAAAAAACTATGTAAATTTTAAAAAATTGTACAAAACACTATTTAATTACAAAAAAACTACATAAAAAATATTTTATTTTTAATCTTATTTTTCAAGAATTTTTTTAAAAAAGTTGTATATAAAACTATTGAATTACAAAAAAACAGTATAAAAATATGTAAATTTTAAAAAACTGCACAAAAAACTATTTAATTACAAAAAAACTGCATAAAATATATTTAAATTTTAAAAAACTGTATAAAAAACAATTTAATTATTACTCTTTAATTATAAATATAAAATGTTATTTATACAATTAAATATTTTATAATTTAAACATACGATATAAATAATTTTATATTTTATAATTTCGAATACATTTCTCCAATTAAAATATCTTAAATTTTATTAACATTATTTTTGTTTTCATGGATTTTCTAAAATTATTTTTCGTTTTTCAAATTAACAAATAATTTTAATATTTTATGTAAATTATTTTCATTTTATTCATAATAAATCTTATAATTTTTTATCTAATTTACATTGAATATAATATTTTTTCCCTCCAAAATGCCACATAATATGCCACATCAACAAAAACAATTCATACTTTAAGGCTAAAAAGAAAAGCAAAAAGAAAAAAAATTCCACATAGGATTGTTACCTGCAATAGCAGGTCACTGGACTAAATGTCCGAATTTTTGTCACTTAGTGGACCAATTTCAAATTTTTTTAAAAGTGTGGACTAAATCTCTCAAGTCGTCCACTTAGTGGACTAAAAAAATATTTTTGCCAATCGATCCAAGTTCGATCACATTTAAAATTTGGATTACTGTGCTGTGCAGATCTAAACTCGGCTTTAAAAATGCCACGTGTAAGATTAAAATATCATCAATAGGGTTAAGCTGTAGCATTGAAGGTGTATTTATTCATTATATTTATTGCCACTTATATATTATGTTTAATCCCTTTGTCTCCATTAACCTTTTTTTGGGGTGGGACAAGTGAGATTTGATCTCAGGTCAACAGTCTGGTTTACAAATGCTCAAACCAACTGAGCTATAATCAATTTCATGTCTCCATTAACTTTTTAGTCATTTCTTTTAACTCAGCTTACATGCTTACATCTGATTATGCTTGATGACATCAGCTCCATCCTCTTATGGGGATGTGCACACACTGACCAACGTTACTCAGCTTACATGCTTATAAAGTAAATGAGGGGATGTGCACACACTGACCAATGTTATGATATGATCTGCTAACGTATAACTAGATCCTCTCAGGTAAAGAGGACAATTATGTTCGACCCCCAAATCTAATAATAGTTGATCTCTCATCAAATCGAACTCACATGAATGCTATTTAGTATGAGTTCCCACCAAATCTTTATCAGCTCGCATATAACTGGAGTCCACTTCAATAAATTGAGGATTGTCAGCAGATCCGAATATCTGAGATCGGGTTCTTCGGGCAAGATCCGAATCCAAACCGGAAATTGATTATAGGGTCCAGACTTAAAAAAAGAAGACGAGACAAAGTAGTCAACATAAGATAACGAGTTTAATTACTTTACATGCTTAATGTAAATAATCTTTGAAATGATTGAAGAATCTGATTTATCAACTAGGGGCAACTTTTGGACTAGATCTAAGGAAAAGCAGATCGAAAATCCTATTGACCCTTTTTGACATATTGAAATCTTAAAGAAAAATCTGCAAGATCTAAAAAAAAGACAAAAAGATGGGTCAAATGCAAATGATATCTTTAGCGTTAAAAAAAACATTAAAAATAGCAAAATTATAAAATTAGTTTAGTAACAAAGGGCTGACGAAATTGGTCATGTTCAAATCCAAAAATTTGATTTGATCCTATAAGTATAAAAATCACTCGAATTGCGTTATATTTTGGCCGAAATTTTAAAAATTGACCCAAAGAGGGGGAAAATGGGATTCCGGACAAATTTAGGGTTCTATGGTCATTTTTGTCCTTTTTTTCCTTGAATGATAGACTTTTAATTAACAGCTCAACCAAAAAACTTACATCGTTGCCGACTGCCAAAAATCCCATTGCACAAACAATTGTCAATGAGGGAAATACATACCCAACAAAAACTCAAACATTCTCACCCGAGGAGACTAAGACATTTCCTACGGGAGACTTGACCGAACAATCTCAATGCACCAAAAAAAATCAAAAGACGAAAGAACCACTACATCTTGCATGCACAAAACTGGATCCGTCTATGAGTTTTACAAATCAACCGTGAAGACAAAAGACACCAACGAAAAAGAAATAAAAAAAATTACAACGAACCAAATAAAGTACATAAAATCAAATTTGGCCGGAACCCCATTTGTTCCCTATTTATTGTCAATTTCTCAAGTTCCAGCCAAAATAGGACGCAATTCGACCAATTATAATATTGTATGACAAATTTTTGGATTTGAACAAAACCTTAAACAGGACTGACTTGCAATTTTCCCTTAAAATCATGGTGTAACATGTTATATATGCTCCATGCACTCCCCATATGTTTAATCACAAAGAGACAATGGTGTTTTAACATTTCATTTTTATCCATCCAAATAAAAATTACATCTCCCTTTGCATATCCATCGATGTGTCATTCAAAGTACAATCATATTTCTTTTGCTTTTTTTCCCTATTTTCCCCTTTACATTTGTGGAGTGGGATGAAAATATATGTCCAAGTGGCCCTTGTAAGGTGTCATTTCAGATCCTTTTTCCATGTGAAACTAATGTACAAAGGGGACCATTTCCGGGTGTCGCTCATTGTGCTCTTGCCCCTAAAACTTCTGAAACCACCTGAACTGGCACTCCTTTGGAGCTTTATTAATTCATCAAACCTTAAGGTACAACCATCTAATAATGAAGCCAATACACTAGGGCTCGTGTGGTCGCAGGTACAACCATCTAATAATGAAGCCAAGACACTAGGGCTCGTGTGGTCGTGTTTTCATTGAGATTTTCCGTTTTCAGTATAATTTCGTTGAGATTTTTGGATTGTATTGATTTTCGTGTTACGTTTAGAAATGAAATTAGGTTTGGTTAAATACTTTTAATAATGAATGTTATGCACGAAAGACGTGATAGAAGTAAAAATATGATAGGAGGTGTTTTGAAAAAATGGTAATGGTGACAAAAAATCGTTTTAGAAAATGTAAAGATTAAAAAAATAACCACGTTTTTTAACACATCTTTTTAGTCATTTTGGGGTGTAAAATGACATTAATACCTTCTAAAGATGTTTGTTTGATATTTGGGTTATTTCTCTCTCTCTCACTTATCTCTATGTATCTTCTTACTTTTTTTTTCAAACTTTTTAAGAAATTGAACCGTATTTTTATTTTTAAATATGCAATATTGGTGTTGAATTATAGATATCGAAAAGAGGATTAATTTGATATATTATACATGCAAAACGGATTTAAAACGAAAAAAGTTATGTGAATTCAAAGTTTTTTGAAAAAAAAAAATAATCAGTATCTTTGTGACTCGATTTCGAGTCACTCAATGTATGATATATAAAGTAAAGTTTGTTATTATAACCAAAAAGTTTATCTCAAGCATAGCGGATTGTCCAGGTGTTTCTCACTTTTGGGTCATGGATCGAAATCTTCACTAACCCCATTTTTTTTTTAAAAAAAAAAAAAAGCTGACTCAAAATCGAGTCATGTGATGACTCGAATTCGAGTCACAGTGACTCGAATTCGAGTTACAACATACCCATTTATTTTTTTTCCAAAAAACTTTGAATTCACATAACTATTTCGTTTTAAATCCGTTTTGCATGTATAATATATCAAATTAATGCTCTTTTCGATATCTATAATTCAACACCCATATTTCATATTTAAAAATGAAAAATACAGGTTCGATTTCTTAAAAAAAGTTTGGAAAAAAAAGAGTAAGAAGATACATAGGGATAAGTTGAAGAGAGAGAAATAACTCAAATATCAAACAAACATGCTAGAAGGGTATGAATGTTATTTTACACCCCAAAATGGCTAAAAAAGATGTGTTTGAAAAAGATGGCTAAAAAATATCTTGGTTTGTTGGGAATGGCTAAAAAAAACCGATTGTTTGAAAAATATATTTTTCATGTTTTATTGAGTTGTATTAATTGAGAAAATGTGAAGATGGTGATGTGATAATATGGATGTGATTGAATGACATTATATGGAAATATGTTTAAGAATGAGTGAATTTTCCGGAGAGAATTGAGATGTAAAAATGAGTTAATGTCATAGGAAATGTATCAAAGAAATATTTTTTAAAATTTATGGATAGTATAATACTGGAAATAGGGATTTGGAAATGGGAACATACGGGCTCTGAGGATGCGGTTGGATATCCTTTAATTTTGGAGAAAATAATTTTGTTAGAGAATTGTGATGGAAAAACTTTTCAAAGAAGAATAATGAATATTGATAGTGCGATTGAATATGAGATAAAAATGTAATGATGAAAGTTGAGTTGATACTTGATAAAGAAGAAGATAAGTTAATTGTTGAATATGAATGGTAATTAGAAATATGTGAGGGCTGAGGGGTTGTTTACTTAGTTTTATACTATTGATTTGGGCTTCCTAGACTTGAGTTTTGTATTGTTTTTGAGTATTTTGAGTCATTTTTGTTATATCTCATAGGCTAGGCATTAATTCTCCTAGTTTCGAGTCATTTGAGTGGTCAATCCATGTTGAGGGACAATTATATTGAGTTTATAGTCATATTAATGAATCATGTATCAAAGGAAGTATGAACGATCAAACAACGAGAGATTGATTTGAAGAAACGTCCAAATGCGTCTGAAATTTCCATCACTGGCAGGGTTTCGTATTTTGGCCATAACTCTCTCTACAAAATTGATATTGAGATGATTCAAGTGTCTATAGAAAGCTAAGAGATAGAGCTACAACTTTGATGAAGGGTGCGAAAGCAAATTCGAACATTTGGTGGGCGAAAACCCCAGGCGGGCGCTGCAGCGCTCGTCCACGGGCGCTGCAGCGCCCGATACAGGCGGACGAATGGCGATGGACGAATGGGGCGCTGCAGTGCCCGGGCGGCAATCTTGAACATTTATGCTGGGCGCCGCAGCGCCCGGGGCGGATTCTCCTATGTTTGCCTACCTTTTTCTTGGATCTTGGTGGGGTTATAAATGTTGGAGGAGGGTTATCTCAATTTAGGTAAGAAGGGGTTATTTAGAAATTGGAAGTTGGAAGAGGAATTATTTTTTCTTTGTAGTTGGAGGAGGTTATTTAGGCTAAGAAATATAAGAGAGTTTTTGGTGGAGAAATATTTGCTTGTATTGATTTTTCTCAAATTTTGGCTTGTTACAAAATGATCAAGACACCCCTATTTATACTAGTACAACTTCCTAACCAATGGCTAGGATTTATTTGATCTAATGGCTATAATTCATCCACTAGAATCATCCTCCAAAATATCTACTTTCCTAGAACATTCTACAAACTTTTCTACAAATAATATCTAAAATATTTTCTCAAGACATTTCTAGATATATTCTAGAACTTGGGCCATTTGGGTTTGGGCTCTCATTCTTTTCTTTTATCTCAAAATTAATCTTCCAAGCCCAATATTACTTGGGCTAAATCAAGTTTAATTTCCAACACCCCCCCTTAAACTTGATTTGTCATTCCGAGAAAACTTCTAAGTCGTATGAAGTCTTCATGCTTGAGCGGTTTGGTGAAGATGTCTGCAATTTGATCCTGAGACTTCACATACTCCACTTGCACGCCCTTTCTTGATATGCATTCTCGTATGTAGTGGTAGCGAGTGTCAATGTGCTTGCTTCGATCATGAAACACCGGATTCTTTGCCAATGCCATAGCCGACTTGTTGTCGACCACGAATCTTAGTTGGCTCTCTCTTCAGTGTCATTCCCTGGCCTTTCAAAGAAATTTCGGCCCAAATCGCATGGCAAACACAAGTCGCCGCACTACGTACTCGACTTTCACAGGTTGAGAGAGTGACTATCGGTTGCTTCTTTGACATCCAAGTGAATGCGGTATCTCCCATGAAGAACACAAAGCCGAGTACTTTTTCGATCATCCACATCTCCGGACAATCGCTATCACTATAGCCAACAAGTTTATGATCATTAGTTGTTGAATAAAATAAGCCGTAATTGATCATACCTTTAAGATAGCGAAGAACCCTTTTAGCAACCTTCATGTGAGTAGTGGTTGGATTTTCCATGTATCGACTTATTAGATCGGGTGGCATAGAGAATGTCGGGTCTTGGCACGTCAAATACCGCAAACTTCCAACCAAACTTTTTGTACAATGTCGGGTCCACTTTTTCTTCTCCATCATACTTTGATAGCTTGATCCCGCACTCCATTGGTGTGTTAATAGGCTTGCGATTATCCATCTTGAATCTCTTGAGAATCTCCTTTGCGTAGCCTTCTTGCGAGATGAAAATCCCATCTTCTTGTTGTTTAACTTCAACGCCGAGGTAATATGCCATAAGCCCGATATCGTCATCTCAAATTCTCTCGATCATTGCTTTCTTGAACTCTCCAAACATGTATGGATTATTTCTGTGAAGATCAAGTCATCCACATATAAACACACGATCAAAACATCATTTTTTCCGACCCGACATAAAGTGCATGTTCGTGCGGGCACTTAGTGAACCCATTCTCTTGCAAGTATTTATCGATCCCGCTTATTCCATGCCCTTGGTGCTTGCTTTAATCCGTATAGAGCCTTCTTCACCTTCAAGACTTTATCTTCTTCATTCTTCACCACATAGCCCTTTGGTCGCTTTCAATGTAGACTTCTTCCTCGAGAACTCCATTTAAGAAAGTCGACTTTACGTCCATCCGGTGAATCTTCCACTGTTTTGAGCCGCTAAAGAAATGATAAGCCTTATTGTTTCCAAGCGAGCGATCGAGCAAATACCTCGTCATAGTCGATTCAAAAGACCTTCTTTGACTATAGCCTTTGCGACTAGCCTTGCTTTATATCTTTCAATTTCTCCTTTAGCATTCTTCTTTGCTTTGTACACCCACTTGACGCCGATAGCCTTATGTCCTTTTGGAAGTGAGGTCAGCTCCCACGTGTCGTTCTTCATGATTGCTTGTATATCTCCTCATCCATAGCATCTCTCCATCTTTTATTTTGATTTCGCTTTTTCAAAAGTCACAGGTTCACAACTGCAAGAGATGTTAAAAAGAAAAGTGTTATATCATCTATTCTCTCGGTGTTCTCATAAAGATCTTCTAGACTCCTTGCACGTGTTATGCCTCTTTCATTTAGAAATGATGGTGGCGAGTCTCCTTCATTGTTGATTGTGAAGTGGATGGAGTAGTTGGCTCTTGTTGAACTTCTATTGTTGGCTCGACGGTCTCGGCTCCTTTTCTTCAAAATCCGGAAAGAAATTGAAGTTGTTTTGGGAGCCAAAATCCCAATCGATTCTTCATCAAACTCTACATCACGACTTATCACAAGCTTCTTTAAGTATTTGGATTATATAACTTATAACCTTTAGAATTTGAGTCATACCCGATGAAGATGAATGTCTCGCTTTTGTCATCAAGCTTACTTCTTCTCTCGTCGGTACATGTGCATATGCTTTGCTTCCAAATACTTTTAGATGAGAGATACCGGTTTTCTTCCACCAAGCTCTTGTGGTGTTTTTCCCCAAACACTTTACGGTTGGTGAACGATTTGACAGTACACCGCACATGCCATCGCTTCTTGACCCAGAACTAACCTTTGTGACCTTTTGCTTTTGAGCATGCACCTTGCCATTTCAAGAATTGTTCTATTCTTTCTCTCGCCTACGCCATTTTCTTTGGGATCTTGGGATCTGTCAAGGGCGGACGGATTCCATTTGCTTCGCAAAATTCTTGAACTCCTTAGATGTGAATTCTCCTCCACGATCCGATCGCATTGCGCTTTGATTTTGCATCCACTTTCATTTTCCACCATAGCTTTGAACTTCTTGAATGCTTGAACACTTCAGGACTTTGTTTCAAAAAGTATACCCAGGTCTTTCTAGAGAAATCATCAATAAAGAGGAGGAAATAATTATTTTTACCGAGAGAGCTTGGCTTGATTGGTCCACAAACATCGTGTGTATGAGCTCCAGGAGAGGCTTCGCGTGATCTCGAGCTTGATTCCTTTGGAAAACTCTTTCTGGATTGTTTTCCCAATACACATCCTTCACATAATTGATCGGGATGATTGATGGACGGTAATCCTCTCACCATCTCTTTCTTTGATAGTAATTCTAATCCGCCAAAATTTAAGTGCCCAAATCGTAGATGCCAAAGCCAAGATATATCTTTGTAGCAAGCTTTGAGACATTTTGCTACATCATTCTGGATATTTAATAAGAACATTCTATTTCTAGACATTGGCACTTTAGTGATTAAATTATTTCTATCATCTCTTATAGAAAGACTACGATCTTTCATGTGAATGTCATAGCCTTTCTCTAAAAGTTGTCCCAAACTCAAGATATTACTTTTCATATTTGGAACGTAATAGACATTAGAAATAAATTGATGACTTCCATTCTTCAAGCGGATTAGAATTTTACTTTTTCCTTTAACCGGGACTTTAGATTCATCTCTAAAAGAAACATTGCCACTCACCGATTCATCAAGCTCCACAAACATGCTTCTTCTTCCACACATATGGTTGCTTGCACCAAAAGATCAGGTACCAAGTGTTGTCTTGTCTTCCATCACCACCTTTGTATGCTAGTAACAAATTGACATCTTCTTCGTTTTTATTTTCCACATAGTGGGCCTTTTCTTCAACCTTGTTTTTGGGAGCTCTACACTCGGAAGCATAGTGTCCAAATTTTTGACAATTATAACACTTAGTTTGTGATTTTTCGTACCTTGTTCTTGGATTGCTCCTCCCGCGTCCACTAGTTGGGTATTCTCTTCTATCTTCATTATTATTAAAACCTCCTCGTGCATGTCCACGACCACGGCCTCGTCCGCCTCGTCCTTGGAAACGACCTCTTCCATGTTGACCACGTTCATTGCTCATGCTTTCTTCTTTATCCTTCACTTACATTTTAAAAAGTTGTTCTACAATATCTTCGCTTCTTTTTATGTTTTTCTTCATATGCTTGTAATGACCCCAATAATTGATCAATAGTCATCTCCTCCAAATTTTTTGTTTCCTCAATTATTACGACAATATGCTCAAATTTAGGACTTAAAGAACGGAGTATCTTTTCCATAATTCTCACATCACTTAATTTTTCACCATTTCTTTTCATTTAATTAGAAACCGCTAAAACTCTTGAAAAATAGTCGGAAATAGATTCGAGACTCTTTCATATGTAAAGCTTCAAATTCACCTCTTAATGTTTGGAGACGTACCTTCTTTACTTGCTCGGCTCCTTTGTGAGATGTTTGAAGCTTCTCCCATGCATCCTGGCGGTAGTTGCACTTGAGATCTTTTGAAACCATCATCATCCAAAGCTTGGTAGATGAGATAGAGAGCTTTCTTGTCTCTCTTTCGACTCTTTCAAATTATCCTTTTGAGTTTGGGATAGTGTAGTCTCGTCTTGTGACTCGACATATCCCTTTTCTACAATATCCCAAACATCATGTGCACCCAAAAGGGCCTTCATCTTGATACTCCAATTATCATAGTTGCTTGTGTTGAGCATAGGGACTTGAAAGGAAGCCACACCATTTGCCATATTTTTATGTAAACACAAGTGATCTTGTGGCTCGATACCACTTTGTTGGGAGGGGTTATCTCAATTTAGGTAAGAAGGGGTTATTAAGAAATTGGAAGTTGGAAGAGGAATTATTTTTTCTTTGTAGTTGGAGGAGGTTATTTAGGCTAAGAAATATAAGAGAGTTTTTGGTGGAGAAATATTTGCTTGTATTGATTTTTCTCAAATTTTGGCTTGTTACAAAATGATCAAGACACCCCTATTTATACTAGTACAACTTCCTAACCAATGGCTAGGATTTATTTGATCTAATGGCTATAATTCATCCACTAGAATCATCCTCCAAAATATCTACTTTCCTAGAACATTCTACAAACTTTTCTACAAATAATATCTAAAATATTTTCTCAAGACATTTCTAGATATATTCTAGAACTTGGGCCATTTGGGTTTGGGCTCTCATTCTTTTCTTTTATCTCAAAATTAATCTTCCAAGCCCAATATTACTTGGGCTAAATCAAGTTTAATTTCCAACAATAAATAGAGACACTTGGGCGTTATTTCAGGTATCTTGGACCATTGGGAAGACAAGAAAACATCTACAAGATAAGGAAGAAGGCTTGGTACATCTTGGGAAGAGCTTGGAGAAGAAGTATTGGAGGCTCTTTCATCTAGAAATAGAGAAGATCCCTCAACTCTTGTTCTTATTTTGTTGCTTTTTTCATATCTTGTAAGATGTATTGTTGTATTTTTATGGATTCATTTTCTTTAATCATGAGCTAAACTCTATAATTCTAGAGGGATGATGTAATCTATGTTTGAACTTATGTTTTGAGATTGTGGTTTGTCAATCTAGATCTATCAATTTATTTGTGCTATTGGGATCTATTGCTTCTAAATTACTTGATCAATAATTTAGAGTGTTTGGTGTATTTGATTTGACACTTGAGAGAGGTAATTGAATACATGACCTTGGAATAGCATAACCTATGATTTCATAGAATTGAGAGATTTGTGAATCCTTTGAAGTCATTTATCAAGATTCATAGTTTTTATTGAGATTTCAATTGGTGATTTTTATAGAGATATTGATTTCCCAATTGAGATCTAAAATCATTTGGCACTCGAGAGAGGAAATGATTATTGTAGAAATCTTGACTTATAAATTGGTAATTGATGATTGATAAACCATATTGATAACATAAGGGATAACTAGATTCATCACACCTCTAGAATTCATTTAATCATTTGGATAAACTCATTTGTATTTTCATATTCTTAATTTATTTTTGTCATTCTAGTATAATAAACTCCTCAAATATTGAATTTCTAAATAAAGTTAGACTACTATATTATAGATTTAGCAATAATTCGATAATTATTCCCTGTGGATACGACAACCTTACTTTCACTATATTAAAACTTGACATCGTAGACTTGCGGTTAGAAAATCTCTAATAGGGGTTAATAGTAGGTGATGAGGGGTAAAATTGTATTTTTCCGTTTAAATATTTAATTACTTATTTAGTTCTCTTAAGTAATTATTAACCCATAAAAATTAACAATTGGGTCAAGTCAACAAAAATGCTCACAAGACCAGGTTCATCGCATCAAACCCATGAGGCTCAACTCATAATAACCCTAAGCCCAATTCATTTTAATAGGCCTTTGAGGCCCAACTCATTATACTGCACTCCACGCGACCTACAATCCTAGATATAAGTAGCCCTTCCCTATTTATTTTTCATCAAACACAATTTAACTGTTGAATTCCTTTACCTCAAGAGTTTTCTCATACACATTGTTGACGAAAGATCGACGAGCTTCCCTGTGACAACCTCGGGGCCCTTATAACCTCGTTTGCATATAGCAGGGTGGTTTCCTCTACACGGATTGAACATTAAAGCACAGACAGACACTTTAGCTCAGATTACCCTAACTCGGAGTAATGAGCTGCCCAATTTTTAGCAGCATCAGTAGGATTTGTGAGAAATGTGTAATACTAATTGGTGATTTGATGTTTTTTTCTTTTGGGAAATGAATAGAAGTAATTGGCAGGGGGAAAAATGATCATGTTATATTTTCTGAAAAATTTCGTAAGAAATAGCATTTGGAATTAGAAAATTTTTTCTAATGGAACAAAAATGATGAGATTGTTGTGGTATCCAATGGCTAACTGAATTTTCACTTTTTACCTCCAACATAGTTGTTAATAGAGGTACTACAACTTCTGATTTATAGCATCTGCTAGTAGCCTAGTACTATTAGTACCACACTTGATTTCAAATATGCAGACAAATAATTCAATTCTACGATCTTTAATTTATCCCTATGGCCACCAGCTTTATTAACCTTTTGATAATTAATTAGTGGTATAATTACAAAAACACCCCCAAGGTTTGGCATAATTACAAAAGAATCCAGAGATGTTTCAAAATTACAAAAAAACCCCTCATATTTGATTTTGTCTTAAATTTAAGGGGTTAATTGTAATATTTCTACAAATATCAAAGTGGCTTTTGAAATGTTTTTCACTACGAAGGGAAGGTCTAAATGGAATCAAACCTTAAAGGGTTTTTGTATTTTTCAAAAATCTCCGGTTTTTATGTAATTAGCTCAAAACTCAGGGGGTTTTATGTAATTATCCCTTAATTATATTCAATTTATCGTGTCCTTAAACGTTCTTATGGGAACGTATATGTATATATATAGAGTTGTGTAAATGTAGTTAAGTTTGGGTGGTATCATACTCAAATGAGAAACGCATATATAGATTATCCTCAAATGCCAAGTGTTCTATATTTAATGATAAATATAACATTTCAGACAAAGACATGTATGCACCGAGGATGGGGTGCCACGTACCTTGTTGAAATTTTACCCACTTAATTTCTCTTTTTTATATTTTTAGTATAACTGAAAAATATATACATATTCCCTCAAAAAAGAAATATACATATTGGAATTAAAATTGGGTTAACGGGTTGGTTGCCCATGAGGCTTGACCCGATCCAACTTGAAACATCAAACTCAATTTTTGATAACCAAGGCAAAAAAAAATTTAGTCTTGGGAGATTTGATCCTCATTTTTTTATTTTTTGAAATTGATCCTTAAAATGAGTTTTTTTTCCAAATATTTAGTCTTGTGACCTGCTACAACAGGTAAAAGTTACTTGCTGAGTTGATTTGGAATTTAATTTGACAAAAATAATTTATTTGGGAGAAAAACAACATAGAAAAATAGAGAATAATCTCATCACCATTTAAAAGTTTTTAAATTGTTAACAAAAAGCTTTTAAATGACAATACTAAAAATGTTTGGAACAAGTAATATATCATTTTTTTTTGGCAAATGTAATACATCAGTTATTGATTCCTCAATTTTGGCCGATATTTTCAGCAAATCGGCGGACTTGTGACCAGTGACGAAGTCAGGAAATTCGAGTAGGGAGACCCAACTAATATTAATATTAAAAATAAAATACAATATATTAAGTCAATTTATTAATTCAATTACATCTTAATATTCAAAAAATAAATAAAATAATAGAAGTACATTAATATATCATAACATCTTGAAATCGTTGCATAATAGCTCCATTGCTAATATTTCTAAAAGAAAATGATAAGGAGAAAAGAAGAATGAATGGATTGAAGATTTATTTTATTTTTCATATTTTTATATTTTTCTTAAGGTTATAAATTAAAATTACCAAAAAACCCCTATTTTTTTAAAAATTTGAGGGGGGCCTAATGATGCCTTTGGCCCCCCTCTAGCTTTGTCAATGCTTGTGGCCATCTCTTACTTTAATTGACCGAACTAGTTAGGCTTTGTATGGTTTTGTTTTTTTTTTTTTTTTTTTTTCCAGCAGATCCCCACACACAAAGGCACGATCCCATATTTTCTTCGGACTATGAGACATCCGTACTTCCCATGAATGATTCTAATATTTGAGGGAGAAGGGGCAAAAATCCCAACCCCTCAGTTAGTCAAGGTTTAAACCAAGAATCTCAAGGTTGTTAGGTCAATCCTGGGGATTTGTATGGTTTCCTTTCAATGGAGTTTTTTTTTTTCTTTTTCAATTTTTACTATTTCAAATATTTAAATCATGTTTGTTTTACTCAATTTTATTGGAAATATCTCATTTTTCTTATTTTCATCATTTTACTTTCCACTAGAAAAAATTTTCAACTCCATATTCTCACTTCTCACGCCTATACAGGGACCTACTATTACTACTTACTCATTTTTCCAACCATATATTATATTTATGGGACCCATTACTGCCATTTACATCCACGTAAATCATTATTTCCAAATAAACTTTTCAAAGTGGACACCTTACTATAAATTTCATTCAATTATATATTATTACTTTTTCATTGTAAACCAAATATAATCCTATTTTTCACCTTATAAATTCTTCACCAAAATTTTTATAAATATACATATTTTCATTTTTGCACAAATTTCAATGAAAAATTGAGAAATTATCTCAATGAGATGGAAAGTGAGATTCTCTAGTGGAATAAAAATTAAAAACCATAAAAGCCCTTAGATTTTTTATTTTTATTTTTTTGAAAAGAAAGCCCTTAGATTTTTTTTTTTTTTTTTTGAAAAGAAAGCCCTTAGATTTTCAAAACATGGTGATATGTTTATTTTGAACTGAAATTATTGAATTAACTACTTTCTATAACCTCTACTAAAAGATACTTGCAAGGTTGAATTTTTTCAACCATGGAAATTGAGAATCATCGAAGAACTACTGATATTATCCATATTACACTAAGTGTAATACATTTGGTGCATAGATGAATAAAAGTCATTCACACACTTTTTTACGTGGATGAATGATGTCGCATTAATTTATGAAGTGAGGTGATTTCAGATGGTAGATCTACACTGGTGTATGTCTGTGAGGGTGCAGAAGATCTACAAGACCGAACTACCTTTGCATATGATCACTTTGTGAATTAAGTACCACTCTGGTTCCATTGTTTTTTCTTACATGATTTATGTGGTTTATGAAATTCTAATTTTTTTTACATTATTTATGTGGTTATCAAATTTGAATTTACACGTAGAGAAAACATACACATTGATAGAAGACCGCGATCAATCTTCTTGTAGTACGTGGTATCACTGTCAATTTCATAAGTCATTGTCAATATAAATGTTCCTAGGAAGAAAGTAAAAATAATGTAATCTCAAGTAATTTAAGAAAGCTGATTTGTACCACACCAATAATCAATATCCCTGTCCCAACTCAAATATGACGACCAAAAATTTCAGTGGTCCACCAGATGGAATAAAAAAAATCAAATTATTAGGTGTTCTTAAAATTAATTAAAAGGAAAAAGAGAGATGGTTTATATTATTTTGACAAGGAGAGATAATTTATATTTATGGATGACAAATTTTTAAAATTTAATTATCTTACTGATAAAAACTATATTTTTATGAAATAAGGGTGGAGCTCTCCTTACCAACACCTTTGACTATGTCTCTTGCATGTGGTGTAGATCTAGAGTTTTCTTCTTCTTTTTTTTTTTTTCAAAAAAATAAATTATTATTATCATTATAATTATTATTATTAAAGTGGGGATGATAGGAAAGAGACCACACACTCATATAAAACCGAATTCGGGTCAATTGACTGATATCACAAGTTTTTGTCACTCGGGCACTGAAGAAGCACAAGGTTGATCTCATCTAGAGTTTTTTTTCCTTGTTTCCACTCAAAACCACTGTTCTAAAAAGTGTTAGGCGCTAGACGGAGCCTAATACTTAGCCTGGGCGAGGTTAGACGAGGCATAATCGGAAAAAAAAAACCTAAGTAAATAAGGGGAGACTTAACGCCTAGGCGATCACTAATCGGGTAAGGTGGGATTCTTAGAACAATACTCAAAACTCATTAAATTGTTTCCACTCAAAACTCATTTATTGATGAAGCCAAGAAAATATTCCAAAGACACTACTTAATTACTTATCAATGATTAATCAGATTTGTAAGTTCAAGATATAGAAATCTCAAGTAATAAAGTCCCATATGAAAGTTTAATTATGATTAACATTTAATTGGAAACACTAGTGGAGTATTATGGGGTCAACTTTATTGTGACATACTAATAATTATCATCAAGAAAACTATGAAGTATAATAAACAAACTACATTGTCAAAAAATTATAATACTCCAACACCAACCTCAATATTGTACAGGTGCACATTAAATTTTCCCTTAAAACGGACCAACATTTTTTCATTCTCTGTACAGTGTACACCATAACAAAAGAGAAGCAATCACTTTTCTGATTGGCAACAAAAATTCACCATCCAATTTCACAAAAATAAAATAAAATAAATAATATTTATAATAATTTTTTTCTTTTTTGAAAGCAATAGCAAAGACTAAATAGAATTTTATATATTTATAAAACTGTTTTCCCTGCAAATGACGCAGTAATTATCTGATTTTACTGTGCTTAATTTTCGTTTTTCCTGGAGGAGCTCCTCCAGAAACCACCGCCGTAAAATTGCTCCATCATTTCCTTGTCAAGCTCGATAACTTCCATATTTTCCGGTCCCTGTTCCAGATTATTAGCCATGGCGACGGGAGCCGTTACGGGATGGACATGAAACTCCTTCTCATCGCAGCCGCACTTCCGCGGCGGCGACATCCCCATCTTCAACATCCTACGGCGGCGCTTCTTTCTCAAAGCCTTCCGGCAGAGCCCCGCCGGCAGCTTGTACACGGTCAGCACGAGGAGGTTGACCACGCTGCAGGGGCAGCAGCAGCACACCGCCGCGCACTCCGCCGTAGTCCCGCCGGCCACCTCCGCTAGCCTCACGTGTCTCACGCCTCCACGCGACGAATCGTCCGAGTTCTCCAACAACGGCTGCCGCCGATCCACCATCGACCCGGCCGGAGCCAGCACGATTTGCTTCGTCATTTTTTCAAAATCCCTAACTACTTCAATCGATTTCCCCCTTTCCTCGTGTTCCTTAACAAACAAAACAAATCACACGCGCATAAATTTCAAATTTCAAATCCACCACCACCTACAGTAAAAACGAAACCACAAACGATCGATTCATTTTCTCCAGACTTAAATCAATTTTTCACCGATTTACGAAAATTGAATGAAATTACCTTTGAATCGTCACAGAATTCGGCAGACCCAAAGGCGTGTCATGGTCAGAGGGCGGTGTGCGGCGGAATGGGGGAGGTGGAGGGCCGTGCTACAGAGCAAACACGGCTAATATGCGCGCAGGAAGAAATGGTAATTGTTTTTTCTTGTTACCTTGGAAAGGATAAACCGACGAGTGCCCCGGAATAGTAGGGATAGTTGATGAATCTCCGGCGTTGTTTTGTGAAATTAAAGTGATTGGTTCTCCTGGTATTTAGCTTGACAGTTTTTGTATTTTTCTGCTTGATTAATATACGATATTTACCATGGGAGCAGAGATATACAGAAAGAGGGGGAATTTTTTGTGGGGAAATGAGTGCTCCAGATTTAACGGATGGAGAGAGAGTGTGTATTTTTAAATTTATTTCAGTAAATATATAAAGGGTGTGAAATGGAGGAAGACAAACAAGCACGAGTTCAAGAGGTTTTAGAGCTACAAAACTTCAGTGACATGCATAATTTATTGGGATAATTACAAAAACACCCCTCAAATTTGGGCTAATTATAAAAAAAACCTAAAGATGTTTCAAATTTATAAAAAATCTTATCATGTTTTGATTATGCGTTAAATTTAAGGGAAAAATGTAGTGTTTTTATAAATATCAGGGGTTTTTGATATGTTTTTTTTTTTACTTATGAGGGGAGAAAATATAAGATGTAATCAAATCTCAAGAGGATTTTTGTAATTTTCATAAACCTTTGGGTTTTTTGTAATTAGCCCAAACCATAAGGGATTTTTTGTAATTATCCCTAAATTATATATAATTTATTTTGTTGTTTAAAAATAAGGTAAAATACAATATATCCCTGAACTTGACCTAATTTATTAAACACTCCTCTGAACTTGCCAATATAACACTTGCCTCATCTATCAAAGTATTAGGACAAAATCAAGGTACAATTATTAAAACATGCTAAAAATAGTTGTTACTAAGGGTCATTTTGTTCACATACTTTGATTGAGGGGGCAAGTGTTACATTGTCAAGTTCAGAAATATTTAGGAAATTAGGTAAAGCTCAAGAGGTATATTGTATTTTGCCCTTAAAAATAAGTTGATGGTTAAATTGATATCCCTTCACACCTATCAAGTACTTTGGGTACACATACTTTGAAAAAAAAAAAAAAAAAAAGGTGCACATTTGATTGGAATTTCGTTCAAACAAAATCATAATTAAAAGTTAGAACAGAGAATTAATCTTTTTTTTTTTTGCTTCAAAATATTTGATTAACTGATTTTTTTATAAAAATATTAAAATTTGACAATGTTGCTAACTATTTGTTTGTGTTGCGAGCATAACCCATCTAGTTTTATTTTAAGAAAAGTTGAAAATAACCAATGAGTCCTTGGCCTAGAAGGAGGAGGCCCTAGGAATCTTGTGGTTCTAGATTCAAGTCTCCGGGCACATCTCATCTAATTGACCAATCAACATCATAGTCTTGCGTCTAGCAGTAGGATGGGAGTTCGAATCCAACTGGAAACAAACGATTTCTTGGGGGATGCTAGAAGAGGGGCAATGTAGCATTCGGGGCCCTTGTGTGCTGAAGTGCACATGTGGCATGTCTTGTTGGGAAATCATGAGGTATTGAGCCACTTATGCGTAGAAATGTATAAGTCTTGTTGAGAATTTGAGGCTAGTTGACTCACATCTCATGATTCACATTCCTTTAGTCAATTTCCAGGAGCTCATGAGCCCCAAGAAACCTGCGAACCCGAGACATAAAAAAAAAAAATGAAAATAGTTAATTTTTTTACATTCAAGTAATTCCAAAATTGCACCTAACTTTAATTACATCTATAATAAAAATCAAATTCTTCATTTACTCAATTAGACGATTTTAACAGAAATAGGCATCTATATTTTTTTTTTTTTGATATATTCTCCCCCTACGCCAAATGTTTGGTTGCCTCATTTGGCACACGAATGAAATCACTATTTAAGTGGTAATGAGGAGAACCAAACGCGTGTTTTTGTTTAGGCGCGAGTGTGAAAGAAAACAGAATTATGTTGAATGACGTGTACTCTTAGCATTTTTGAGTTTACTCGGCAAAAGTCGCTATCAACTGTGGTGAAAATGATGCGTTGGCATGATGTGTACAAACATTACAGATTGTTTTGGATTCATATATGAATAGAGTGGCTATGTTATTATAAGCTCTTTTAAAAAAAGTTGGGGTGGATGTCTTTTTTTTTTTTATGTCTTATCTCTCTACAGCATTTTATCTTTAGAACATTAATTTCTTTTGGAAAAAAATTACCAAACACATTTTAAGAGCTTATAAGCTGTTTTTAAGAGCTTATAAGCTCAACCAAACACCCTCTTAGTCTGTTATTGGTTATGCTTTTATTCCGTCCACTCTCAATAATAATTAATTTTATTTTAAAAATGAAATTTGGATGTATTGAGAAAATAATAGTGTAAAATATAATTCAAGAAAATTGAAAAAAACAATGAAAATTTGAGCCAAAAATAGGCAATATGGATATCGTTTTATATATTTCGTTATCAAAATTAAAAGAAAATTAATAAAAATAGTGATAAATTAAAGATATTACTAAAATTCTTTACATCAATATGAAGATGAGAGAGAAAGATAAATAATATAATTGGGTATTGGGAAGTGTGAGAGAGAAAAAAAAAAGTTGAATTTTTTCTTTTCTTTTAGAGGGGAAAATACGGAATTATATTACGAGACCATCTCCGCTAAAGCCAAGTGTCAACTGATCGAGGATATCCCTGATTCTCGGCAAAGTACAACGGAAAGAAAATGCTAAACGAGCTAGGTGATGGACTAAAGTATTTCCCGATCTCCTAACAAAACAAAGTTTAACCGAAATGAAAAAAGGAAACAGATCTTCTACATCATTTAAGATATTGCTCAAGTAAGATAGGTCTTCCGACTTCCTTTCTTTTTATAAACAATCACATATTCTTAAAAACAAAATACTCAAAAATGAAAATTTGGGAAAAAATTTCACAACCAATCACAATTTTAGGGTATCTCCAACTCAAATTCATATCCCACACCATCGCACCAAACATGCGGAAAAAAAAACCCTTCAACCCAACTCTAAACCTTACACCAAATTTGGTCTAACACTAATTCATTCACACCAATTTTTTGTAAACAATATCCCCTATTTGTGCTCTAATTCTCTAATACTTCAAATTTAAATTTCAATTGTATCCTCATCTTATATGTAATTAATTTATATAACATGGTTTTAATAATTAATTATTATTTTTAATAAAATAATAATAATTAACGAATAATTATAATTTAAACCAAAAGATATACTAATATTAATTGTAATTTTTTGTAATAATTAATCTATACAATATTAATTAAATGCAAATTTCTACTTAATTACATTAATAGCAATATAATATAAGTAAATGAAATAATTATATAAATAAATAATATTTTTAGTATAAATTAAAAAAATAATAAAATATTCATTTGGCGTAGATTTGGTGTGATGGGTTGGAGATGGTGTTGACAAAATTGCACCAAAACACCAAATTTGGTGTACTTTTTAGACTAAATTTGGTGCAATGCGTTGGAGATGGCCTTAGTGATTGAAGCAGTTCTATATCACAAATTAAAAGTTATTTTGTGATATTTTTACTATTTAATTTAATACAATGATTGAAATATTGGCTCTTATCTTAAAATAAATGTTCCATTTGTTACTGTAAAGAAAAACTTTTAAATCTTTTAACTATCTTATAATATTAGTATTTTTTTAGTACAAATGTACAATGAGGGATAATAGGGGAGCGGACGCATGCACTTGTAAGGAATCAAACTCGGGTCAATTGCCTTTACAACACAAGACTCTACTACCACTGGAACATAAGATTGATCCTATAATATTAGTAATATTTTTTTTTAAGTAATTTGATATTGTAAAACTTTCTAACCTTAATTTTTGCTGTATGTTAATTGACATCACCAGAAAAGCATATATAAATAACAAAAGGGTTGCGATCAGGCAGGCCAGTCGGCCCAGTCCGCACTGTAATGCGCCTAATCTCTTTGGGCTTGTAGTATGAAATGGGCCAAACCTGGTTTTATTTTTTGAGAAAATTCCACCACATAACCTCGATTTTGGGAAAATCCACTGTTTACGCGTTCATTCCCTTATTTACTCTTGGCAAAAACTCATATAGGACCGTCTTACGGATCCTATTCCGTAAGACGGATCCTCCAACGACCCGCGACCCGCCCACTCCCCAACCCCAACCCCAACCCGCTTGATATTTTGTCAATTTAAAAAAAAAAAATCGCAACCACCCCCCGCCCGCGCCCACCCCACAAGCCCACGCCACCCCCGCCAGGCCCTCTTATTTTAAATAAAAAGAGGCCACATGGGAATTGAACTCATGACCTTAATAAAGGTAAGATGGTGTTCTACCACTAGGCCACTAGTTCTTGTTGTGCATATTTTGTATAACCATGAATATATCCATGAATATAAAGCTTCATTATCATCCCTTCATTTTAAAAATTTAAACTCTTTGAATAGGAAACTATACTTTATCCGAAAATAGTGATACTTTTATAATAAATATGATACTTTTAAGGTGAACATTGATACTTTAATTTTTACATATTCAAAAAATAAGATTTTTTAATGTACTCGTTCTAGTCTTGTAACTAATGTTTTTTCCATTGAAAAAATGATAATTGTGCTGGAAATAGTGATACATTTTATATTAAATATGATACTTTTATGATATTAAATATTACATTACATTGAAGGACAAATAAATATATCAGAGTTAAAGTAACACCTTTATGAGTAAAAATATATATTTTTTGAGGCAAAATATCATGTTTTAAGAGTAAAAATATCTGTTTTTTTTAAATAAAGTATTACATTTTTTAATAATAAATACAAAGAAAGATGAATAATAAATATGATAGAGTTAAAGTAATACTTTTACAAGTAAAAGTATTTGTTTTTTGAGATAAAGTAACATATTTTTAATATAGTCACAAATTATGAATATATTATAATAAATATATATAATGAGTTAAAGTAACACTTTTATACGTTAAAGTATCTATTTGTTGAGATAAAGTATCATGTTTTTAATATAGCCACAAATTATGAATATATTATAATAAATATATATATATATATAACATATTAAAGTAACACTTTTATACGTTAAAGTATCTATTTTTTGAGATAAGGTATCATGTTTTTTAATATAGTCACAAATTAGAAATGAAGGAAAGAAAGAAAAATAAAAAAATAAATATGATATAGTTAAAGTAACACTTTTATACGTTAAAGTATCTATTTTTTGAGATAAAGTATCATGTTTTTTAATATAGTCACAAATTAGAAATGAAGGAAAGAAGGAAAAATAAAAATTAAATATGATATAGTTAAAGTAACACTTTTATAAGTAAAAGTATCCGCTTGTTGAGATAAAATATCAGATTTCTTAATACAGTTACAAAATAGGAACAAAAAAAGAGAAACAATAAAAAATAAATATGATATAGTTAAAGTAACACTTTTATAAGTAAAGTATCCGCTTGTTGAGATAAAGTATCAGATTTCTTAATCTGAGTTACAAAAATAGAAAAAAAAAAGAGAAACAATAAAAAATAAATATGATGTAGTTAAAGTAACACTTTTATAAGTATCCATTTATTGATATAATATATCATGTTTTTTTTAATAGACTTGGGTTTGATTCTTAGCCTTTACATTTATAGGTGTTTTTAATTTTTTTTTTAATTACCAAGCGTATTTATGAATGGGGTTATATAAATTGTTATACTATATTTGCATAATAAGCACTAGTGGTATAGTGGTAGAACACCACCTTAAGTCTATTAAGGTTGCGAGTTCAATTCCCCTGTGGAACTCTTTTTTTTCTAAATAAGAGATCGGCTGGGGCGCCCGCACAGCGGGTTATATAAATTGTTATACTAAATCTGCACAATAAGCACTAGTGGTATAGTGGCCACCTTAAATCTATTAAGGTTGCGGGTTCAATTCACATGTGGAGCTCTTTTTTTTTTTAAATAAGAGGGGCTGGGCTGGGGCGCTGGGTCAGTGGGTGGGATGGGGAGCGGGTCACGGTCGGTGTGTGGGTGGGAGCGTGTGAGCTGGTCGGGCGTGTGTGGGGCTGGGAACGGGTGGGTGGGGCGTGGCGGGTTGCGGGTAGGATCCGTAAGACGGTCTTACAAGAGACCTACTCTTTACTCTTTTGGTTGACTTTTTTGACTTTTTTACACTTCTATATATTTTTTTGTTCTTTTTACATTTTTTTCGATTTTTTCTTGGTTCATGTATTGTTTTATATGTTATTTTTGTTGTTTCAATGTTGTTTATATTTATTTATTGGTTGTTTCTATGTTATTCCGATGTTGTTTTTATGTAAAATGGAACTTGTTCCATTTTCAAGGATTATGCACTTATATATTCCGGTTATTTGACAAATTGTTTATACACGATTACTCCCCATAATCCCATTCTCACAATTCAACAAAATAAAAGAAAATTAGATAATCATAGTTCATCACTCTTTGGCATGCTAGATTAGGTCATATTTCGAAAAAGAATACACAAGTTGGGACAAAAACTCAACCTTATGGGAGAGCAAAAGTTGCCAACATGTGAATCATGTTTTAAAGGGAAAATGACCAAATCACCATTTGTTGGACAAGTGGAACGAGCCAAAGATCTGTTGGATTTGATCCATACGGATATTTGTGGTCCACTAAGTGTTAGTGCACGAGGGAACTATCACTATTTCATAACTTTTACCGATGACTATTCTAGGTATGGTTATGCATACCTTATGAGGTTCAAATCTGAAGATTTTGAAAAGTTCAAAGAATTTAGATGTGAGGTGGAGAAACAAACTGGTCGTAGTATTAAGACTATTCGATCGGATCGAGGAGGTGAATACTTGACCACTGAGTTTCTTGATTATCTAAAAGAGAATGGTATTCTCTCACAGTGGACTCCTCCTTCTACTCCACAACTCAATGGAGTTTCAGAGCGTAGAAATCGAACTTTGTTAGACATGGTTCGATCGATGATGAGTTTCACTATTTTACCTCTTTCATTCTGGGGTTATGCCTTAGAGACAACAGACACTTATTGAATAGGGTGCCATCTAAAGCTGTTCCTAACACACCATATGAAATGTGGTGTGGTAAGACACCCTCCTACAAATACCTCAAAGTATGGGGGTGTGCTGCCTATGTCAAACAACAAGTGGGAGATAAGTTGGATATGCGATCTATCTTATGTAAATTCGTGGGGTATCGAGAGAGTCATAGGATACTATTTCTATGATCCTTCGGAACAAAAGGTTTTGTTTCGAGGAATGCTACTTTCCTGAAGAAGAATTTTTTCGGAGGAGTGGCGAAGCGAGAGAACTTGAAGAAATTCAAGAACCACAGAATTTCCCAAATGTTGCGAGATAATGCACCCGGTGGTCGACCATCTAAAGCACAACCTCTTGAAAATCCATAAGGGTTTCAAAGGCGCTGAGAAGGCTAAACCTTTTATTAGAGAATAGAGAAGAGGGGCTCCTTTTTGATAATGATCAAGAAGCTATGAAGAAGCGATGTCGACATCGACTCGGATAAATGGAAAGAAGCAATGCAATCGAAATTGACTCTATGTACTCCAACAAGGTATGGACTTGGTGGACCCACCACATGGAATTATTCCCATTGGTTGCAAATGGGTCTACAAGCGAAAGCTTGGGGTAGATGGAGAGGTGGCGGCCGTTAAAGCACGTTTGGTTGCAAAAGGTTATACTCAAAAGCAAGGAGTTGATTATGATGAGACCTTTTCACGAAGCGATGCTTAAATCCATTCGGATCTTGCTAGCTATATCAGATATTATGACTATGAGATATGGCAAATGGATGTAAAGATCGCTTTTCTTAATGGAAACATTAAAGAAGAGATCTATATGAAAGCAACAGAGGGCTTCATATCCAATGGAAGCGAACAAAAGTTTGTAAACTCCAGGAGATCCATTTATGGACTTAAACAAGCTTCTAGGAGTTGGAACATTCGATTTGATGAAACGATCAAAACATTTGATTTTCATAAGAATCCGGATGAACCATGTGTATATAAGAAGGTTAGTGGGAGTGCAGTTGTATTTGTTGTGCTCTATGTTGATGACATTCTACTCATTGGAAATGATGTAGGTGTGTTACAATCAACTAGGACTTGGTTGTCTAAACAGTTCTCCATGAAGGACTTGGGAGAAGCATCTTTTATCCTAGGGATAAAGATCTATAGAGATAGATCACGAAAGATGATTGGATTATCCCAGTCCATGTACATAGACAAAGTGCTAAAAAGGTTTAGTATGGAGGAATCCAAACGAGGATACCCGCTTTATGAAGTCGTGGTGTTTCACTTTCTAAAGCTATGTCTCCTAAGACACCTGGAGAAAGAGAAAGAATGTCTCGCATACCTTATGCATCCGCTATTGGAAGCATAATGTACGCAATGTTATGTACTAGGCCTGATGTCACACATGCTTTGAGTGTCACAAGCATATATTAGTCCAATCTAGGTGATGAACACTGGAAGGCCGTTAAGATGATCCTTAAGTACTTGAGAAGAACTAAGGATATGTTTTTGATATATGGCAGTGGAGAGCTAAAACTAGAAGGATTCACTGATTCTAGTTTCAAGTCTGATAAAGACGACTCTAAGTCCATGTCTGGATATATATTCATCTTGAATGGAGGAGCAGTTAGTTGGAAAAGTTCCAAACAAGAAACAAGCTGCAGACTCCACCATCGAAAGTGAATATATTGCCGATCGGATGCGACAAAAGAGGTCGTTTGGATACGAAACTACATCCAAGGGTTGGGTGTAGTTCCATCTATTGTTGATCCAATAATGATTTATTGTGACAACAACGGTGCTATAGCGCAAGCAAAAGAGCCAAGATCTCATCAAAAATCCAAGCATATAATGACACGATACCACCTGATCAGAGAGATCATTGGTAGAGGCGATGTTGTTGTGAATCGAGTTGCTTATTGAGAAAATGTAGCGCACCGCTAACTAAGCCCTTATCACAAAAAGTATTTGACGGACATCTCGAAAAGATGGGCCTAAGATACATGGGCAATTGGAACTAGGGCAAGTGAGAGATTGTTAGAGTAGAATGCCCGACATTCCAGTTAGATTGGATTTTATTCTACTTGTAAAACAATTTTATTGGAAATTATAATAATATAAAGGCATTTCTTTATCTTATGTTCTTTTGCATTTATCACATATTTGCACATATGATAAAGTCCTTAGATCAATTTAAGCTATGACGCATGGTCGCGCATTTGATGGCGATCATGGAATATGTCTCTAAGGCTTTGATCTTAAATTTGTTCCAAGTCCATGGGTTTTTCAAGATAGGACATTAAACAACCCCGTAAGACTTGTACATATGGTGCATGCTCATGAGACGAGGATGGTGCATTCCATTAACATCAGTGTTGAGACACAAATGCACATATGTGGGTGCTTGTTAGCGAACAAGTTCACTGAACATGACCCAATGAAAATTCTTAGATAGAAGCTTTGATTGTCGAATAAGAATTTTCATATTGTAATAGTACATGATTAATCCTCGTACTTGAGGCACAACTATACCTTGTGTATATCCTACAATACTTTGATTTACCTTTTGATTGCTTGACAATCACAAAGAGGTATTTTGGGTATTGTAGTGATATACATGGAGGTTTGTGTGGCCAACATAATTCGACACTTGTCATTTAATAAGGGAATTTCTGTGTTTTCATAGTTTGTGGTTCAAAGACCTTGGCAAAGCACGATGAATTTGATTCATAAGAGAATCACAAGTACTTGAAATGGAATCACGATTATTAAATCAATTGGGTTCGACTTATAAATCTATGCCCAAGATTTAATCGGGAAATTAGTTGTCGAAAGGATCGTACATGAATGCAATTGCAATTGAAATAGGTTTACTCGCTATTTCACCTAATACTAGGTAATCATGCTACTTGCTAGGTGTTACCATGATTTGTAGGTTCTTGAAATTAAAGAGTTAACTTCAAGTATATTTATTAATTGGATTAATAAATAAAATAAGTTATTATTATTCGAAAGTTACAAAAGTTGTAAGCCTACTACTAGTGTTAGTCGTGAACCTAAAAGGGTCACACATAATTTTGGATGTTGACATTTTGAGATTGAAAGATCCAATGGTTGGATGCAATTAATTGATATAGATTAATTAATTGGGTTTTTAATTTAATTCAATTGTGGAATTAAATATTTAATTATATAATTTGATTATTTAATTAAATCTAATTTGATTAGAGAATCAAATAATTGGAATAGAATGAATTAATCAATATTTGAATTGATTAATTGAGATTTAATTAATTAATTAATTAATTAGTAGAATTAATTAATTGGACTTTAAAGTCCAATCCCATACCCTAATCTAGTAGGCCTAATTGTAGAAGCCCATTAGATAATTGAAGAGAAATAAAATAAATAAGATTTATTTATATATATATATATATTAGGATATATATATATATATATATATATATGATTAAGTGAAAAAAAATTAAAAAACAAAAATCACATTACTCATACATGCATGTGACCATGTGGGTTTGTGGTATTTTTTTTCTTTACTTTTACTTAAGCCACACAACCAAATGTTTTTTAATTAAAAAGGGTGGCTTTAACTTTTTATTTTTTTAATAAAAGGTTGAGTTGTTAGAATGATTATGTTTTTTGATTGTGATTAAAAGCATGTGTCTTCAATTTGGTGCAAGAGAGAAAGAGGGCAGACGGTTTTTTTTTAAAAATGAAGATGGGAAATTGATCTCAATGCTCTCTATCACAAGTGTACTAAATCATCTCTCTCTCTCTCAATCTCTTACTCAAAAAATACACTCTTCTCTTCAAAATTTATGTAGAGAATAATTAATCAATAATTATTCATCTATAAAATTTTAACAATAGTTGATTGTTGGAATTAAATTATATTACATTTTTCAATTTCGAAAACGTGGTAAATTCTACTAGCGAATGATTTATCCCATTTGTCACAACCAAAGAGGTGGACTCGATTAGAGGAGAGGCGCTTGAATCTCTATTCGCGAGTTTGCGAGGATTTACCTGTTGTGAGGAATTTGGATTCCTTCTACATCATCTTCAAAAGGAAGCATTTTAGGTAAGATCCTAAATCTTATTTTACAACTTGTATAAACGCGCGATCGTTAAATCGCTACGATAATCGGGGCTTTATTTTTATGTATAATTGTATGCATGATTTAAATTTTAATTTTCATTGCGTTTAGCCCCCAATATAGCGAACTCTATTTCTACTGAGTGTTCAGCCGTTGGGGCAGGTGGTAAGACACCTTCATTAGGGGTTGGCTCGACTGGGGTCCCCACTAACCCAGTTTCATCGCCAATTCCCTTAATTCCTTCTTCCGAGTGAGTGAGGGGAAGTGGTGGCAAAGAACAACGGTGGCGATTTTTTGCACGCACTACTCCCATGTTGGGTTCGCTATATCGCAGGGGCTAAACGCAGGAAAATTAAAATTTTAATCATGCATACAATTATACATAAAAATAAAGCCGCCGATTATCGTAGCAATTTAACGATCGCGCGTTTATACAAGTGGTAAAATAAGATTTAAGATCTTACTAAAAATGCTTCCTTTTGAAGATGATGTAGAAGGAATCCAAATTCCTCACAAAGACAGGTAAATCCTCGCAAACTCGCCAATAGGGATTCGAGTGCCTCCCTCTAATTGAGTCCACCTCTTGGTTGTGACAGGGATAAATTCTTCGCTAGTAGAGTTTACCACGTTTTGAAATTGAAAACGGAATAGAATTTAATTCCAACAATCAACTATTGTTAAAATTTTGTAGATGAATAATTATTGGTTAATTATTCTCTACTAAAATCTTGAAGAGAAAAGTGGTGTATATTGAAGAGATAATGAGAGAGTTTACACCAAGAGTACAAATCAATATTAAGAAATCAAACTCTCAATCTCATTGTGAAAAACCGTCTGCTCTTGTTAAACCACACCAAAGATGAAGACTTGTGTATTAATCACAACCAAAAAATATAATCATTGTCACAACTCAACCTTTTATTTAAAAATAAAAAGTTAAGTCATCATTTTGAATTAAAAACATATTTGGTTGGGTGGCACAAGTAAAAGTAAAGAAAAAGAATACCACAAACCCACATGGTCACATGCATGTACGAGTAATGTGATTTTTTTTTCTTAATCATATATATATATCCTATTATATATATATATATATATATAAATCTTATTTATTTTATTTCTCTTCAATTATCTAATGGGCTTCTACAAATAGACCTACTAGATTAGGGTATAGGATTGGACTTTAAAGTCCAATTAATTAATTCTACTAATTAATTAATTAAATCCCAATTAATCAATTCAAATATTGATTAATTCATTCTATTCCAATTATTTGATTCTCTAATCAAATTAGATTTAATTAAATAATCAAATTATATAATTAAATATTTAATTCCACAATTGAATTAAATTTAAAACCCAATTAATTAATCTTCATCAATTAATTGCATCCAACCATTGGATTTTTTCAATCTCAAAATGTCAACATCCAAAATTATGTGTGACCCTTTTAGGTTCACGACTAACACTAGTAGTAGGCTTACAACTTTTGTAACTTTTGAATAATAATAACTTATTCTATTTATTAATCCAATTAATAAATATACTTGAAGTTAACTCTTTAATTTCAAGAACCTACAAATCATGGTAACACCTAGCAAGTAGCATGATTACCTAGTATTAGGTGAAATAGCGAGTAAACCTATTTCAATTGCAATTGCATACATGTACGATCCTTTCGACAACTAATTTCCCGATTAAATCTTGGGCATAGATTTATAAGTCGAACCCAATTGATTTAATAATTGTGATCCCATTTCAAGTTCTTGTGATTCTTTTATAAATCAAATTCATCGTGCCTTGGCCAAGGTCTTTGAACCACGAACTATGAAAACACAGGAAATTCCCTTATTAAATGATAAGTGTCGAATTCTATGTTGGCCACACACAAACCTCCATACATATCACTGCAATACCCAAAACATCTCTTTGTGATTGTCAAGCGATCAAAAGATAAATCAAAGTATTGTAGGAAATACACAAGGTATAGTCGTGCCTCAAAGCGACGAGGATTAATCATGTACTTATTGCAATATAAAAATTCTTATTCGACATTCAAAGTTTTATCTAAGAATTTTCATTGGGTCATGTTCGGTGAACTTGTTCGCTAACAAGCACCACATATGTGCATTTGTGTCTAAACACCGATGTTAATGGAATGCACCATCCTCGTCTCATGAGCATGCACCATATGTTCAAGTCTTGGGGTTATTTAATGTCTTGAAAAACCCATTGATCGGGAACAAATTTAAGATCAAAGCCTTAGAGACATGTTCCATGATCGCCATCAAACGCGACCATACCTCATAGCTTAAATTGATCTAAGGACTTTATCATATGTGCAAATATGTGATAAATGCAAAAGAACATAAGATAAAGAAATGCCTTTATTATTATTATAATTTCCAATAAAATTGTTCTACAAGTAGAATAAAATCCAATCTAATTGGAACGCTGGGCATTCTACTCTAACAATCTCCCACTTGTCCTAGTTCCAATTGCCCATGTATTTTAGGCCCATCTTTTCGAGATGTCCGTCAAATACCTTTTGTGATAAGGGCTTAGTTAGCGGTGCCGCTACATTTTCTCAAAGCAACTCGATCCACAACAACATCGCTCTACCAATGATCTCTCTCGATCGGTGGTATCGTGTCATTATATGCTTGGATCTTTGATGAGATCTTCGCTCTTTTGCTTGCGCTTATAGCACCGTTGTTGTCACAATAAATCATTATTGGATCAACAATAGATGGAACTACACCCAACCCTCGATGCGATTTCGATCCAAACGGCCCTCTTTTCTTTGCGATCCGTGCGCAATATATTCACCGGTGGTGGAGTCCAGTTGTTTCTTGTTTGGAACTTTTCCAACTAATCGCTTCCTCCATTCAAGATGAATATATATCCAGACATGGACTTAGAGTCGTCTTTATCAGACTTGAAACTAGAATCAGTGAATCATTCTAGTTTTAGCTCTCCACTGCCATATATCAAAAACATATCCTTAGTTCTTCTTAAGTACTTAAGGATCATCTTAACGACCTTCCGTGTTCATCACCTGGATTGGACTGATATCTGCTCGTGACACTCAAAGCATGTGCGACATCAGGCCTAGTACATAACATTGCGTACATTATGCTTCCAATAGCGGATGCATAAGGTATGCGAGACATTCTTTCTCTTTCTTCAGGTGTCTTAGGAGACATAGCTTTAGAAAGTGAAACACCATGACTCATAGGTAGGTATCCTCGTTTGGATTCCTCCATACTAAACCTTTTTAGTACTTTGTCTATGTACATTGACTGGGATAATCCGATCATCTTTCGTGATCTATCTCTATAGATCTTTATCCCTAGGATAAAAGATGCTTCTCCCAAGTCCTTCATGGGGAACTGTTTAGACAACCAAGTCCTAGTTGATTGTAACATACCTACATCATTTCCAATAAGTAGAATGTCATTAACATAGAGCACAACAAATGCAACTGCACTCCCACTAACCTTTTTATAAACACATGGTTCATCCAGATTCTTATGAAAATCAAATGTTTTGATCGTTTCATCAAATCGAATGTTCCAACTCCTAGAAGCTTTGTTTAAGTCCATAAATGGATCTCTGGAGTTTACAAACTTTTGTTCACTTCCATTGGATATGAAGCCCTTGGTTGCTTCATATAGATCTCTTCTTTAATGTTTCCATTAAGAAAAGCAGTCTTCACATCCATTTGCCATATCTCATAGTCATAATATCGATATAGCTTGCAAGATCCGAATGGATTTAAGCATCGCCATGGTGAAAAGGTCTCATCATAATCAACTCCTTGCTTTTGAGTATAACCTTTTGCAACCAAACGTGCTTTAAAAGTTGCCACCTCTCCATCTACAAGCTTTCGTTTATAGACCCATTTGCAACCAATGGGAACAATTCCATGTGGTGGGTCCACCAAGGTCCATACCTTGTTGGAGTACATGGAGTCAATTTCGGATTGCATTGCTTCTTGCCATTTATTTGAGTCGATATCGACATCGCCTCTTCATAGCTTCTTGGATCATTATCCAATAGAGCCTCTCTTCTTTGTTCTCTAATAAAGGTTTAGCCTCTCGGCGCCTTTTTAAACCCTTATGGATTTTCGAAGAGGTTGTGCTTTAGATGGTCCGACCAATTTGGTGCATTATCTGCGACAACATTTGGGAAATTCAGTAGTTCTTGAACTTCTTCAAGTTCTCTCTTTGCTTCGCCACTCTCCGAGAAAGAAATTCTTCTTCAAGGAAAGTAGCATTCCTTGAAACAAAACCTTTTGTTCAGAAGGATCATAGAAATAATATCCTATAGACTCTCTTGGATACCCCACTTAATTTACATAAGATGGATCGCATATCCAACTTATCTCCCACTTGTTGTTTTACATAAGAAAAGACACCCCATACTTTGAGGTATTTGTAAGAGGGTGTCTTACCACACCACATTTCATATGGTGTGTTGGGAACGGCCTTAGATGGCACCCTATTCAATAAGTATGCTGTTGTCTCTAAGGCATAGCCCCAGAATGAAAGAGGTAAAGAAGTGAAACTTCGTCATCGATCGAACCATGTCTAACAAAGTTCGATTTCGCTCTAAAACTCCGTTGAGTTGTGGAGTAGCAGGAGGAGTCCACTGTGAGAGAATACCATTCTCTTTTAGATAATCAAGAAACTCAGTGGTCAAGTATTCACCTCCTCGATCCGATCGAAGAGTTTTAATACTACGACTAGTTTGTTTCTCCACCTCACATCTAAATTCTTTGAACTTTTCAAAAGCTTCAGATTTGAACCTCATAAGGTATACATAACCATACCTAGAATAGTCGTCGGTAAAAGTTATGAAATAGTGATAGTTTCCTCGTGCACTAACACTTAGTGGACCACAAATATCCGTATGGATCAAATCCAACAGATCTTTGGCTCGTTCCACTTGTCCAATAAATGGTGATTTGGTCATTTTCCCTTTAAGACATGATTCACATGTTGGCAACATTTGCTCTCCCATAAGGTTGTGTTTTTGTCCCAACTTGTGTATTCTTTTTTCGGAAATATGACCTAATCTGGCATGTCAAAGAGTGACAGAACTATGATTATCTAATTTTCTTTTATTTTGTTGAATTGTGAGAATGGGATTATGGGGAGTAACAGTGTATAAACAATTTGTCAAATAACCGGAATATATAAGTGCATAATGTTTGAAAATGGAACAAGTTCCATTCTCAATTACAAATTTAAAACATTCTCTGTCCAAAACAGAGCAGAGATAATATTTCTAATAATATCCAGGAACATAAAGACAATTGTTCAAACACAAATTAAAACCATTCTCCAAAGATAGATAAGCAGTCCCTATAGCTAATGCGCAAAGCAACTCTTGCTCCATTCCCCATCAGAAGGACCATCTCCTTTCTATCAAGCTTCTTGTTTCTTACCATTATATCGCAAATCATTGCAAATATGTGAGCACAACCGGTATCCAATACCCAAGAAGCATCATTAATCGATAAGTTAACTTCAACAAAATATATACCAACGAAGCGTTTCGGACTTGCAAGGTACTCCTTGCAATTCCTCTTTCAATGTCCCATTTTGCCTCAGTAATTGCATTTGTCATTGGCTTGAGAGTTAATCTTTTTCTTGCCATTGTCCTTTGCCTTCTTGTTGGGCTTAGAGGAACCCTTTCCTTTCCAATTCCTTTTCTTAGATTTTGCGGCCTTTGATCAGGAAGTGGATCCAACAAGCACGATCGGCTTATCCTTTTTATAGTAGATTCGATCGTCTTTAACATACTCACCAATTCGGGAGACTAGTCTCCATGGAGTGCGTGTTAAAGTTGACAACAAATATATCAAATGAGGGAGGCAGAGATTGCAACATAAGGTCCACATAGAGTTCATTGTCCATAATAACTCCAAGGGACGTAAGCCTTTCAATGAGTGCTATCATCTTCAGTCCATGGTCTTGGACTAAAGAGCCCTCAGTCATACGACATCTAAAAAGCTCCTTTGATATCTGATATCTTATTTGTCGTGTTCTCTCACCGTACAACTCTTGTAGATGGAGAAGAATCTCACTAGCGATTTTAGACCTTCATGTCTTTTTGCTTTGCGGCTCATTTGACATTGATGCCAACATATAACACCGAGCACTGGAGATTGTCATCAACATGACGAAGGTATTCTCCATAGGCATTTGATGTGATATCTTCAGGAGGTGGAGGAGGTGCTTGGTCAAGTACATAAGCCCTCTTCTCAGACTGAAGGACAATTTTTAGGTTTCTCAGCCAATCGACAAAGTTTGGGCCAGTTAATTTGTTTTGCTCAAGTATGGATCCTAGTGGATTCTTAGCCATTTTAGTAGAGTTATCTACAAAAATAAACGAAGCAGAAAATGAGTAAACTATGGAAAATATAATCATTCAATATAAGGTCTTTAATATTAAATGTCTCCCACTATTTTATTCAAATTTTATTAACCCCATAATAAAATTCGGAAAATCTAATTTTCTTAATGGGCTTGAAGCCCAATAGAAATATTTCATACCCCAATTTTATGAGCCCATGAGATATTTCTATTGGTAGTCAACTCTTTGTCAATTGTATCATTTATACAACCCTCAAGATTATTTTGCCTCACGTTTTCCCATATACCCCAATTTTATGAGCCTATATGGTACTAGGCGTCAAACATAACCCATCAAACCTTCGTGTAGATGGAGCATCAAGATGTTCCACGACTCGTGGCCAACATAAAGACGATTCCACCCCACGAGTATCTCAATACTTGATAGATATCACAACTTTCCAACACAAAATCACTCCACGACTCGTGGCCAGTGACCCAAGTGTGGTAGCATCGTCATGTCGTCTACCTTTGATGGAAGGCATGGAACGATGAGTCCTACCTATCTTGTCCATTTTGCTTGATATGGAATTAACTAAAATTAAATTCCTTTTTAAGTTTCAAAAACTTGGGGTTTTAAACTTTTCAAAAATCTCATCAACTTAATTACTAGATTGGTTTTTATTTAACGCGATTCATCATATGAGCGCAAGCAAAAAGCATTAAATAAATCTAGCATACGTCCTATGCAAAAAGCGGTGGGATGATCATGGCCAACCTGTCACGCGACCCATTTGAGCCAAAAATGGGTGCGTGGTCAATCTATGGGTCAAAATAAATAGAACTATTTCTATTACATTTCATTAATATACCCATACATGCATGGGCCTTGATTCTTCTATTCTATTACATTTGTAAAATATATACCCACACAAGCGTGGGCCTTTCGCATCGAACGTCCTCCAATTACAATAAATGGAAAACCTCACCACCTAATTTACTCTCAATGCGAAAATTTAAATAACTTACAAATAATTGAATAAGAGGCTCGCAGGCCCCAAAAACCCAAAGAAATAAAATACATCCAATCACATTGGTCATAGGTAATTAAGATCTCATGTTTCATCTCACGCTCCTATAAATTATGTAAATGGCATATGTAGAAAAATAACGTTATTGTGTACACGTTCCATGTATTGATATCATTAAAATAAAAGATGAAACACCAAATACAATAGAGAATCTCGATCCTATTATAACACACTATCCAATCAATGAATTTATCCAGTCAATGCTTATGCCTTATTGCATACATTCCAGAAACTAACTTCAAAAAAAGAAAAAATTTGAAAAATTGAAAGCGAAAGAAACCAAAATTTTGTTACAAACAAACAATCTATCAAAGTCTAACAAACACACCAGTAAGAATAACAACTACCAAAAACCTGAACACGTGCACAAGAAAGAAAGTTAAGGATCTCCGGCCACCGCCGCGCCGCCGCCACGGAGGACCCCATAAAAGAAAAGCATGTAAAAAGTCAGTTATACCCCCTAAGATTCCTATACTGTAAAATCCCTTTGTACATAACTTGCCAATTTTGGGGCATCGCCTCCAAATTCTCATTATTATTATTATTACGGCTGATTCTTGAAATGCATTTCTTGCCGGAATCTTTCTGATCAGCCGTCACTTCGTCGGCGAATCTCACCTTCTTCTTCGGCTCGCCTTTTACGGTCCCTACAAAATTTCGAAGGTTAAATTCTTGAATGATGATAAAACAACCATAAACAAAAGGAATAATTACAAAAACACCCCAAGGTTTAGGCTAATTACAAAAAAACCCAGAGATGTTTCAAAATTACAAAATACTATTCCATCCTACATTTTCTCCCTTCATAAACAACAAACATTTCAAAAACCCATGATATTTCCAGAAATATTATGTTAACCCTATAAAATTTTAGGCATAATCAAACTAGAGGGGTGTTTTTTGTAATTTTGAAATATCTATGAGTTTTTATGTAATTAGCTCAAACCTCAGGGGGTCTTTTGTAATTATCCCTAATAAAAGGGCATATTTTTTAAAATTACCAAAAAACCTACATTTCTCACGTTTATAAACACCCCCTAATATTTTTGGAAATATTACAACTACCTAATTAAATTTAAGACATAATCGAATCTAAGGGTTTTTTTATAATTAAGAAGCATAACTGGTTTTTTTGTAATTAGCCCAAACTTGATGGGGTCTTTTGTAGTTATCCCTAAATAAAAAAAATGATCAAAAGAAAGAACAAAAAAGAAAAAAAGAAAGTTGATAAAAACAATTATTTTTCAGAAAAAAACTAAAAATTGGAGGGATAAAGGGAATGAATTAATTAAAGAAACCTGTTGAATTCTTGAATTGAAACTCCATTTCCTTGAAGAAATTAGAAAGAAGGCGCTTGTGGGCTTGCATTGCGAGAAAAACTACGCTTCCTGAAACTGCAAAAACTGCCATAAAACCTGTTCCTAAAGAACTATCCATTTTTTTTTCTATAATAATTTTTTTCTATTTTCTTGTGAATGATCAAAGGATTATATTTGGGAATTGGTAGGCTAAGAGAAAAACCATTTCCTGGAATTAAAGATTCTGATGAGGACAAAAGAAGGTTGCATTTGGCAGTTGGAAAAATAAAGAATTGAAATTTTGGTTGGAGGAGTTGCCAATTTTTTTTTATTTGTTTTTATTTTCTGTCAAATGCCAGCAATGGAATATGGCAATTGACTTTTGGGTGATCTCAAACTGTTTGTGTGCCCTTTTTCCATGTTTTTGAGTTTATATATATGAATATATAGGCGCCTTTTCTTTTTCTTTTTTCTTTCTTTTTTCCCTACTTGTTTGGACGTTTTAGAATCAATTAACTAACCACTTCGTGAATATTAAAAGACATGTTTTTCCATGTACATTCTTTTCTTTTTTGGAGAAAATTCATTGAGAGTAGAAAAATTGAGAAAATTGCGGATAAAGAATGGTAATCAAATTCCCTCCAGTAAACTTATTTATGGTCCTTATTTTTGGTCAAAAACAGTCCATTAACACACAAATTGGCATTCATAATTAAATAGGCACATCTTCACACATTTTTTATGGGAGTACATATATGGGGAGGAGAGGGTGGTGAGAATCGAACCCTGAATGTGTTGTGTGGTTGAGGGTCTTAACCACTTGACTATTATTCGATTGCCACATTTGTATTATCCTATTAGATAAAACTGAAAGATCGAACACACAATAAACTTATTTCATTCTAAGTTTCATTTAATATATTAATAAATTGTATTACTCATTTCGAATATTGGAAGTGTTTGCAAAAACTTCTACTTTTAGAAGAAATGATTTATAATAGCAGAAGTAGAAGTAGTTGAAAACTAGAAGTTGGTAATATTTGAAAATATAATTAAAATTTGAGAATCAGAAGTTGAGAGTTTACGGTGAAAAAATTGTAAAAGTCCTTATTTGTTTGTAAAGTCAAATCAGAAGCAGAAACAGAATCTAAAGCACTCATCTCCCTAATTTTAGATTCTGATTAAGTAAAGTAGAATCGGAAGCTGAAGTTGACACTTGCAAACACTAAAAAGTAAATCGGAAGCTGAAGTTGACACTTGCAAAAACTAAAAAGTAATTTTTTTAGTCAAAAAATGAAAAACATTTTTTTCTAGCGATTGCAAACACTCCCAATTTATGTTTTCGTTTGAAGGGGGTAGGGGTTGGGGAATGATTAATCCAAGGATTGTACATATCACTCGGTTTTGAGCTCTTAGCAAGCAAATAGTTTACAAAAAAACATTATTGATCAATCCATAATTTTGACAAGTTGTTCATAAAATATACAAAAAGTTAAAAACACATCTGTTATATGGTAAAATGCTTTCTCTTTGAATTTTATATGTTTTTGTTCGATAATCAGAAATACTTTTATTCCCAACATCCCATATTCAATGTATTTACTTGATTTCACACACAAAGTTTTAGATGTGAATTTAAAAAATATTGTATATGCTGATTCATTATTACTGTCAAAATCAATACTCAAATGTTGTACAGTGACTAGAACTATCAAAAGGGGCAGGCAGGGAAAAGCCCGCCAATCGGATGAATGACATTGATCTGATCTGGTCTCATGGTCAACAATGAAAATTCATAAGCCCCCTAGGCCCTAATACATTAAGCTTTTCTCTATTTTTTTTTTTTTTTTTTTATAAGCTCACTTCCAGAACGCAGCCGACTATGCGACAACATGACTCGGCTCCTCATTCTTTGCCGCCATGGTAAACCGCGGGATGTGCACGATGGCCATTGATGTTCGACGGGGTCTGGCGACGTACAACCTGTGAGATCCTCCCAGGTAAAGAGAACAATTTATGTTCGACCCCCAATCTACTAATAACGATCTCTCCCGAATCGAACCCACATGGATGCTATTCGGTATGAGTTCCCACAAAATCTTCACATTTCGCGTATACGCCTTGGGAAGCGATTTGATGGAGCGAGGATAGGAATGGGAGGACTTATTTTTGGAATGGGAGGACTCCAGGATTTAGGGCGGCTCATTATATTTACCTTTAAAAAAAGGGAAAAAAATAAATAGGAAAAGAACAGAAAATTCAAAATAGGTTATGGGGCAGTAATGGAGTAAGATAGATAGCCACTCCTAGGGAAATGACACCTCTCTGGCTTTCTCATTTCTCAATAACTAACCATTTGTTTGGTCACACATCTCATTAATTCTACTACTTAATGTTCATGCAAACAAAAGTTTTTTTTTTTTTTAATCAATTATTATAACTCTATTTTTTTTTCGTGTGCCTGGATAGGGGTGGGGTGGTAAATCAAGTGAGCCAAAATCAAGATACAGTCTCAGTCTTTCAGATGCTCCAAATTGTGACTTGTAGTCTTGTATAAATGAGCATATCAAAATCAACTTTACCAAGGACAAATGTTGTAAAAAGCGGCTAGTCGTCAGATTGGGGCCTAGCGTCTAGGCGGAGCCTAGGCAGGATTAGGTGGAATTAGGCGGGGCTAGTCGGAAAAAAATCGTAAGCGGACAAGAAGGGCCTAGCGCCTAGGCGGGGATTAATCGAGGCTAGGCTGAGATTTTTACAACAGAGCCAAGGACTACGCTAATCACAAAAGAGCGTGATGTTTACTTGATTATGATCTATTATTTCATATGTGGTTTTAACTTTTAATATAAAACGTGAATGTCATCATGTATAAATAGTGTCATCTTTTAGGAAAGTGAGACACTTCTCTAAGGATATAAACATGTCTAGGATATGTATCTAATACGATACTTTATTTGATACTTCATGGATATTCCATTGATACATCTACACATTTTAGATTTGAGTACTTATGAAATTTTAGTTTTTTTATGCTTGAAACATTGTTTTTTCAATTATACTTAGTACATCTGTATTTTCAATAATATAAAAATATATAATTTTATATGTATATATGTCGTACCCGGATTCTTAAATTTTCAAAATATGTCGTATTACCGTACCCATCTAATATCGTATCCATATCCCGTATCCGTATTAGTGCTTCATAAGTCATTTAAGATACATGGCAATTTTGGTCTGATCCATCATAACTCGTCGTGTGTGGGTCACCTTGTCTCGCGACCCCAACAGAACGAGATAGGTATGAGTATCACCCTATCCCACGAGAACCTGCCCTAGCCCATCTAATATTTTTATTTTTTAGGATATAACTTTTATATATAATATACATGATAATATAATTTCAATGTACTTAATAATATATCTAACATATATACGTTGTTAATGCGAATTTTTATAAATAATATGCATTAAAAACAAGATACAAGCTAAAAAAAACTTATAAATAGACTTATAGACGTATTACGAGTTTCAAAAAATTATTTCTTGTTTCTTGTTTCATTTTATTTAAGGTATAATTACATAAAAATCCCTCAGGTTTGGGCTAATTAAAAGATAACCGAAGATTTTTGAAATATACAAAAAAACCCTTAAGGTTTGATTCCAGTTAGATCTTCCCACTTCATAAGCAAAAAATATTTCAAAAACCACATTAATATCTGTAGAAATATTAAAATTAACCCCTTAAATTTAAGACAAAATCAAACATGATGGGCTTTTTATAATTTCGAAACATCTCTGGATTTTTTTGTAATTAGGCCAAACCTTGGGGGCATTTTTATAATTATCCCTTTATTTAATTTAAACTATTGTGTATTATAATAATAAAAGTTTTACTCCGGGTTGATCCGTCTCACTCCATGACCCATGATTGGTCGACCCGACTCATACTGTAGGGTGGACGAAGTGGGTTTGGGTTTTCAAGTGCCCACCTCCTCCCCTCCCCTCCCCTCTCGTCTCATTGTTTTGGTGCACAATCTGCAAAGCTAGTACATCAATAATTAATGCAACAAAATAAATAGTGTTTGTGGGAAATTTTTGCAAATGTGTAGTGCATTTTAGCCGGGTTATTTTTTTAAGTATAGGCGCTATTGCTAATAGCGCCCAAATACTAGGCGCTAATCGCAATAACGCCACCCAACACATTTTTTTATTTTTTTTCTTTAGTTTGGGCGCTAGTTTGTTAGTTTTTTTTTAATTTTATTTATTTAATAATTAATTAATTTATGAAATTTTAACAAAAAATGATTAAAATTATTCGATTAAATCTCTAGAATCAAACCATAGAAAAAAATCTATGTTTTGAACTGTACCAAAAGTTCGGGACGAAGATTCGGTTCTAATGGGACGATCCGGTATGGTTCGGGGCGAAGATTAGCCATAAATAAATCATAGAAATTTGGAAAAAAAAATAATATAAAAATCACCAAACGAATATACTTTGGTCATTTTTTTAGTGTAGTCTCAAAATAAAACTAAAACCATAATAGTTAACATAATCCTATATTCTAAACTTAATAACCTCTATAAAATAATAATATTATATTACCATGCGCCTTAAGCATGATATCTAACTTTACTGCAACCCAAAGCTTTTAAATGCTATTGGCCATTATAATTCTCTTTTTATGCGTATGAACCTATCAACTAATAATAAATTCTTACAATAAATTATCAGCTCAAAGCGGTGATAGATTTAATTACCCGAAAACAGAGCCATACATTAAATTAACATGAAAATAAGAAATTAAAGAAAAAGAAGATCAGGGTTAGATCAAGCGCTCTTGATCCAGCTACAAAAAAAGTATTTCAATCCAACGGTCTACATGGAATCACACAAAAACAAAACCAAATACAGACCCGGGATACCAAATCACTAACTCGTAACCAGAAACAAGTAAAGAAACCATCACGAACAAAAAAAGGATTCAGATTTCTCCTTTGCTATCAACGAAACGACGTCATTTCTGAAAACAGGACATGATATACTGTACATACATATCTCTAACTCTACCATAAGAAAAAAAAAACCGATTAAACCGTTCCGGTCACGGCGGCGGGGCGGCGATTCAGGAGGTGAAGTAAAAGACCGGCTGAAGAATGAGGTGGAGGCAGAGGAAACAGGCGGTGGAGAAAGAGAGAAACACCAAACCGTAGAGAAGTCTGAGAGCCATTTTCAGTGAGTTTCAGGTGGGAATGGGATTTTTGGTTCTGTGGTTAGCTTATGTGGAGTTGATTGAGATCCGGAATTTGAGAAGATATAAATAAAGAAAAAGAGAGGCAAAGGGGAAAAGCAGAGTGGATAGATGATAAAAATGTTTGAATTTTGAATCAAATTTGAACAGCGAATTGGATAAGAAGCCTTTTATTTTATTTTTTCAAATAAATAATTGCAAATAAATATTAGGCATCAACTTTCTGTAGACGTGTCATGTTCTCATTAAATTAGACCAGAAATTTCGGGATTTTGTTTCTGATTGAAATTTTAATTTCAAAAAAAAAATATTTTTCTCTTTCTATTCAAAATAAGTGTCTATTGAGAAAAAACACCAGTATTAAGGATGGTGTTAACATACCAAATATACCTTTAATTAATCATAATTATTACTTTGAAACAAACAAATTAGAGCTAATTTGGGGAAAAACACTTTTCTCAATAGCTTGAAAATGCGAAAAGGATATTTCTTTTGAAAAATTTCTTAATTATGTGTTAAAAGGATATTTATGTGAATAGGAGATAGTATTATTTAGTATTGGATTTTGTGCGAAAACTGAAAAATACCGTGAGTACTGAGTAATTCAAACTTTGAAAATATGTAAACTTTAAAAAAGAGATTATATTTTTTTTGGAAGCAAAAAAGAGATCATATTTTGATTACTGAGTAATCTTGCATGAAAAGATGAAATGTAATAAATTTCTGTGCAGTTAGTTGAGTGTAAATGGGTGTAAATGAGGAAAGGTGACACATCCATATATGGGTCTCATGCATTTTTATATGCAATTATAGTAACCTTGCATTAAAAGAAAAAGAAAAAATATAGATTTATGTGCAATTTGGGCCCGATCCAGTGGGCAGTCTAGAGGCCTGAAAATGACCGAGCCTATTTATTTTGGCGTAATGCGCCAAATGACATGGTCGGGCCCAACAAAAAATACACTATACAAGCCAGCTTGGCCAATGAAAATATTGGCCCATATGAATTTTGGACCAATCCGGCCTAGCCCAATTTTTCTGTTTGGTCGGACATGCTAGTACTAGGCTGACTTGGTCCGGCATAATTGCCAGCTCTAATTCAAGTGAGTGATTTTATGTCTTTCATACATCACACAGAGCATATAAATGTTTTCTATATACATATCTAAATCTGATCGTAATCGTGTTTCTCTAATTTTCTCATCTATTGATATTACTCCAATTTTTTTCTAATATACTTATTTCTTCTTTTATCTAGTCTAGTGTACCCGCGTATCCATCTTAGTATTCTCATTTTTGCTACTATCATTTTTTGTTCGCCCAACATTATTTACCATAAAATATTGGGGGTCTTATGGTCATTTTATAAAAAAAGAATTTAATTTTAATGGTAATTTACGGTCACCAGGATAAATATAGAATATACACCCTCCATTTACTCCAAACCCCTTTGTATGGCTTTTGGGGTGTCTTCAAAACTAATTACCTCATAATGAAGGAGATTACATTTACATGTACCTTGAAAATCAAACTCATCTTAATCCCCGGCCCCCACCCTTCTTTGGCACAAGTATTAACTATGATAGAAAAATTAAAAACTAGTTATGGGGATCGTGTTTCATCTTTTATATTGGACACATGTATAATACTTTTTTTAGAAGAAGATGCATATGTAATACTTAATATATTAATATGGTAAATATTATACAAATGTCAAACATCTCTAAGGTGAAATAGGAGATGAAACACGGTTTTGGAATAGAAAATCTCATCTGAAGTCCAAATTTCATGTTCCACATTACTATACCGTTCCATATTCCACCATCCTGAATTAATGACTTACATGCACAATTATAATATTATAATTTCATCCAATATATTAAAGTAACGTGTATGAACAGTGACATTATGAACGTGAACCAAAAAATCTCAATCCTTTATGATAGAAGAAAACCCGAGGGCGCGATTGGATATGCTTTCATTTTGAAATTTTTATTTTGCTAGAGAATAGTGGTGAAAAATATTTTGGAAAAAAAATTGAATTCTGAGAGTGTGATTGAATATGAGATGAAAAAGTAATGATGAAAGTTGATTTGATTTAAAAATGGTAAAATAATGATTGAATGTGATTGGTAGCTAGAAATGTGTGAGTAGGTGAATAGTGAAATTTGTGGGAGAATGTGTAATAATGATTAGTTTTTTGTGAAAAAATGTGTAGATGTGATTGATAAGAGAAAAAATGAGAAAAAGTGAAAGTGAGAGAATAGTATATTTTCTGAAAATTTTCATAAATAATCGCATGTTTGGTCAAAAAAAATTCTCAACGGAACGAAAATGAATTCTCATTGACATCCAATCACGGCCTCACCTCCTAATCATCAATTTTTCGTACTTACCCCTTAAATCATGCATTGCCATCATAGCATGAAAACCCCAAACACAAATATGGGGTCAAACAGTCAAACTCTTCAAAACAAGACAAACTATTTCTAGAAAAACAGAAAGAAGAAATACACACACACACACAATAACCATGCCAGATTTATATAAATTCCCCCCCAAAAAAAACTATAAACCCTGTGATTTTTCCACCCATCCCTCTCAATTTTTGATTTGTATTAACATAAACCATTTCCATTTCTTCCTAATTTCAATCCCTTTATATAATCGTTCGTAATTAAAGGAGAATTATAAGAAATTTAAAAAAAAAATGATTTCCTTCAACACCGCCATTACCGCAATATTGCTTCTCTGCATCGCCGTTTTCATCCCCACCACCAATGCCCAATCAAATTCCGGCCAATCAGCACTCCAATTACCCCTCCGATCAGCAGGAAAAGGACGTTCGCGAACTGAAGGCGCACATGGCGGGGGCCGCCCAACAGGTTGGGCAATTTGTGGCGAACGTAGTGGTGAAGCGGCTGAACGATCCGGCCACCGACGCTTCGACGAAGGAGTGTCTGATCGTCTGCCAGCACGCGTACGACAATGCCGTGAGCAGCGTGAGGAATGGGCTGGCGAGCATGGCGGCGGGGGATTTTTACAAGGCGAAATTGTATGTGAGCGCGTTCACCGCCAACATCAACGCCTGCGACTTGTGCTATTCTGATTTCCAGAAGTTTGATAACTGGATTAGGGGCGTGGGCAGCGTTTGTCTCGCCACGATTTCGAAATACATTAAATGATTATGATTTTGTTTTTGAAAAATTGATTTAGAGAGAGATGTTATATGTTACATGCATATTATTGTGTTTCGCAGCTCAAATTTGCAAGCTGATGAGAATCTTATATCATGGGGTTTCAATTTTCATCTCTATACCACACCGTCTACTGGCCAATGATAATCACGTGTATAAAAATTATAAAAAAGTTATCGTATTAATTTTTCGAGCTTAAATTTAAGATTTTTATAAGTAAGATGATAATGATTAAAAAACATATGAGATAGAAACATCATTTTGGAATATAAGATCTCATTTGATTTTACAAGGTATTGATAACTTTTTTAAGTACAATTGGGTGGGTGGGGAATTGGGAGGAACCCACGTGGTGGTTTTTTTTTTTTTCGGGGGGCGCGAGTGGCGGATGGGATTTTATAATCGAGAATGGACTATTCGTCACACTGGCTGGTGATTGTCGCGTGTATAAAAGTTCATATTAATTTTGGAGCATAACTTCAGACTAAATTGTGAGGTTTTAATATTGTAGCTTATGTACACGTGATAATCATCCGTGCGGTAAAATAGAAGATGAAACATCATTCTGGAATAGAAGATCACATCCAGTGCAAGTGGGGGCAAAAATTTCCAATTTTTCTTTTTCTTTAATTTTATTCGTTTTTCCATATTTATGTACAAGCTAAGGGAATAATTACCTTTGCCCCCAAAATTTTGAGGAAATTTTTTGTAATTATCATTGAAAATAGATTTCGCCGTCCCCTTCCCCACTCCCCTCCCCCTCCCCTCCCCCTCCGAATCTCAAATCCCGTGTCCGCTCGTACACGTCTTAAATAAAATCGAACCCGAGCCAATCGTCCCGACAAAGATAAGTCATACCATTGAATTACAAAGTATTTTTTTAGGGAAATTGAAGTACAAAATTGATCCATATACAGAGGTATTGGTTTATGACAATGGAATATCAGTCAATTATTTACCAATAACTCAATGGAAAATTAGAGATTAAGCGTTAATAACGTATAACATCACAATTCATTATTTAATTGGTTAAAAAAAGTAATTAATTACAACAAAAAAAGTATTCATAAACTCCTGCACCTTCTCTCTCTATCTCTCTCTGTGTGTGTAGGAAAACCAATTTATGAATGGAATACTAGAATATAAAAAATTGAAAAAGGGGAGACATCTTTAGAGTTTAAACATGAGAATTTTTATTTTTTTTCGGAGAGTAGAGTAGAGGAGGAAACACACTCATCTAAAATCAAACTTAAGCCAATTGCCCTGAAAACTTTTCTATCACTGAAGCGTCGAAATTAATTATATTGAATTTATGACCTTGCAAATTCAATTTTATGCGTAGATCATTTTCAGGCAAAACTTTGTGTAAGACGATTGTACGGTGCGTGTATTTAGACAAAGCATCGCTTTTTAGACTAAAAGTATCACATTTGATACTAAAAATATCAACTTTTACCCTAAAAGTGCATTCTGTCGCATCGTGCGATCGTCTTACAATAGACCTACTCAAACAATAAAGGGTTTTTTAACTAATTATTATAGTTGAGGGAAAATATTACAAATATGTAGTGAAATATGAGGTTTTTAAAATATTAATGTTAGTCGTTGTTGCTATCAACGACTAAAGCTCAGTCGTTGATAGCAACTACGACTGGATGCGAATTTTTTTTTTTAAATTAAAGTCCAATCGTTAATACAAATAACGACTGGAAATTTATATTTTTTTTAAAAAAAGATCCAGTCGTTATCTAAGATAACGACTGGTTTTGAATTTTCGGAAAAAAAAAACAGAACGGTCAGTGGGTTGTCAAATCCCACTGACATCGGCTGAAATTTTCAGCCTTTTTCCAGTCGTGAATGGTAGTCACGACTGGAACCACATTTTTTAAAAAAAAAATCGGCCATAATATGGCTATAAATTGGAGGAGTTCACTTCAACAATTCTACCTCCCAAAGACCCAAACCCATCTTTCTCTGCAATATACACATACACAAACACAGAAGCATTTCTCTCCCTCAATTCTCACACACACCAACACACACATTTGCACACACTCGAATATTTGTGGGCTTCGGGACACGTGATCGGGGAATAAAGCGGAGATGGCAAAAAGCGTGAGAATTTTCGGGGTAAATTTTTCATGTACTATTTTTTTAAGCTAATTTTATGTTTTTTCTTAATAACATGAAATTTTGAATTTTTGCATGAAATTATTATATGTGGCTTGTTTTCTATTTTATACGTAATTTTTGTTATATTTTGCATGTTTGTTATATTGTAAGTGGGTTAGTATTATTTTGCTAATTTAGGGTTGTATGTGTATTTTTGAAGATATGCCAAATTCAGATAAAATTGGAGTGATTGTTCATTACGGGAGTCAAATATTAATTGAAAATGTCTATCAAGTAGCATATAGTCGCCCTGCTATTGGAGCCACGAGAATTTCACGAACGACAAATTTGGACAATTTGATATCTATACTACATGATATTCTTGGTTTGGATAGAAATCATTATTTGTTAAAACTATCTGGTAAATAATGTGATAACAACATGACACGAGTCATTGCAATTAATACGAACCAAGACTTGTGGTTTTTCTTTGATCCGGAGGCCGAGAATAGAACTGTAGATATTTTTGTCGAGACAGAAGAAGTGCATCGTAATGTCGTGTCTGATATCCCTTTAGAAAATGAATATCATCAATATGCATCTTACCCTATGGGGGACATCACACTTGAAGCTCCTATTACGACTCAAAGAACTAATAATGTTGTTGTTAATGATTTGAACAGACGACCTTCTGAATCCGATCAGCCCAATGTTGATAGACCATTGCCTGAATCTAACCTCGATGATCACAAGGATCATGAATTTTCACCTTCTGAACCGAGCGAAAATGGGACAGGCGATGAAAATGACATGGATGATGATGAAGATGAAGATGGTGATACTCCTACACCTGACTCACAACTTATTGGAGGTGGCAATAAATCGCAATATGTTCTGGATTCCGTCTGTGCACCATATAGAGACATACCTTTTTTAATTCATCTTTCGAGGAATTTAATATTGATTCACTTGACGTTCCTCATCCGGCGTTGTACTATGACGCAGATAAAGGTGTGTTGGAAAGAGGTATGGTTTTCAAAGATAAAAAACATGTTCAATCTGTTGTTAAAGATTTTTTAGTTCGCCACACAAAATGTGAGTATCGAGTTGTTGAAAGTACTCCAACTGTGTGGAAAGTTGTATGCAAACGAAATCAGGAAAGAGTTATATCAGCAAATTTGTCATCTGAACAATGCAATTGGTGGTTGCGGTCTAGTTTTGTCAAAAAAATTGTCTCTATGGGAAATCACAAAGTTGGGGCATCCTCACAGTTGTCTTATAAATTTTGTACGTAAGGATCATATAAATTTGTGTGAAAATAGGATTGCTGATGATCAAATGGGCATGGTCGAGACTGATCCAGCGTATGACATCAAATACGTCCAACAAACGGTGAAAGATAAAAATGGCTACTTCAAGAATCCAGGACTACCAGATTAATGGTGGTAGTAATACAAAGGACGGATACATAGAGTGGTATCGTCGCATTACACGACTACGCATTACTCCATCACATCTTGAGATGGAGACGGGATACCAGCCATCAGATATTACATCTCATGATGCCATTGTAAGATTATTTATACATATATATATATATATATAATATTTGCATCTAATTATGACATTCAAAATTACTTATACAAAATTATATTTACTTTAGAGTAATTGGATGAGACGATTGAGGCTTGGTGCAAATGACGATTCAGAGTCATGGCCACAACTACAGAGAGTTGTTATGGATATCAGTGATGAAATGGAGAAACATATTTGCTCGTCACAAAACAGTGCATCACATACTGGATAGGATGCCCCTGCTGAAGATACCACGACGATCACTCAGTACTTGCCCACCACATTTGCACCCCCCGATGAACACATGGCTGGTCCTTCGAGATCCACACCTCAGATGCATCATGGTATGAATATTAATACTAATTCACCTACATTTATAGATATATGTTTCAGGTCTCATGATATTTTGATCTTATTTTGATTTGGCTAGTCCATCTCATGGGTATGGTAGAGATTATTATGTTCCCTCAAAGTATTCGAACGGACTCATATTTTTCACGTCTCCGATTCATTGGACCATCATGGACATCATATACATTACTTCTGATCCGAAATCGGCATGTCGTCCCATCATTTCTCGAGGTTTTGATCAATCCGAGTTGGCGCGCCCGAATTTCATCGTCGTCTGTTGCATTTCGCCCCGGTTAGCGCGTTACCATGATGATGATGATGATGATGATGATGATGATGATGATGATGATGCATCTGTTCAGCGAATGACCATGTAGATGGAACTAGACGTAGAAGTAAACGTTAGAGACAACATCATAGATGTGGCACGGGCGAGCGTAGGTATTAGGATTTTTATTGTATCAAGATAAATATTGTATCAAGACATATTGTATCATCATATTATTGTGTATTGTCTCGATATTTAGATTTCACCTTTATATTAATGTGAATTGTTAAGGCATAAAATACTGATGGGTTTTTCATTCACGATTATTATTAACGGATAATAAAATTTACTTGTAATATTAATATAACGATTTTTGTAGTTATAATAGATAATTGTTAATTCAATTATTTACTTGAATAATCGTTACTTTGTCAGTTTTTTTTTTTTAAAAAAGACGCTTTTTCCAGTCGTTAATACAAATAACGACTGGAATAAAAATTTAAAAAAAAAACATTTTTTTCCAGTCGTTAATACAAATAACGACTGGAATAAAAATTTAAAAAAAAAATTGAACTTTGGTCGTTGTTGCTATCAACGACTAAGCTTTAGTCGTTGATAGCATCAACGACTATGTTTACTTTTTTAAAAACTCCCATTTATACCACAGTTGTGTAAAAATTACCCCCATATGCAATATTCCATTAAAAAAAGCCTAATTTGATTCCTCACCCCTTTCAAATATACAATTTCATTGGATAGGAGTTTTAGGTGAAAACTATGGTATCTTATTAGATAAGAAGTTATTGTATGGGATGTTAAAAGATAGTTCTGCCCTCAAAAAAGTTGTTAGATTATTCAAAGGTTTATTACAAAAACTAACCGTGAGGTTTAGCGTATACCAAAAAACAAAAAAAAAAAAGAAATTATTTAGATATCTTTTTAAATTACAAATATCCTCTTGACAATTTTTTTAATTTTACAAATTGCATCCCAAATATTTGTAAGGTAAATACAAATTTCAGTGGGGTGGCGGTGTTTGTAGCATTTTAAGGGTAGCTAGTGTTATTTTTGTATTTAGGCTAAACTCAAAGATAGTTTTTGTAATTGTCCGTATTCAAAATACACATATTTCATATATAAAATAAAATATATGGATTAATATTGTACTTGTATGAAATCTGTGTATTATAAATGGATTAATATACTGATAAATGGATTAAACTTGAATAGAATATAATCGACTTAAGTACGAGCATATATTGTTTTAGAGCTACACTACATAACTAGTACACCATTTATTGTTGGGTTTTTTAATGGAATATTGTAGGTGGGGGAAATTATTACACAAATATAGTAGAAATGGGGGATTTTAACTTTTTAGAGATAGTCGTTGCTTAGTCGTTACTGCTATCAACGACCAAATTACTTTTTTTTTTAAAAAGAAAAATCTCATCCCAGTCGTTACTAGCTAGTAACGACTGGGGAATAAATTTTATTTTTTTTTTGAAAAAACCCATCCTAGTCGTTACTGCTAGTAACGACCGGGAATAATTTATTATTTTTTTTGAAAAAAACAACATTGGCCGATCTTCCTCTACTTTGGCACCCCACATTACTTCTCAAGAACCTCATTAATGGCGGAAGAAACTTATCCCCAACACCAAGAAAACACACAGTGTAACTATAGTGCGCAAAAAAATAAGAACTTACCGAAAATTCGGTTCGAACCGAAATCGAACAGAAAATTTTGGTTCAGTTTTCGATTTGTTAAATTTAAAAAGTGGTTCGGTTTCGATTTGTTTTTTTAAAATACATTTTTCAGCATAAGTGTGAGTTCTCTGCGATTGTATATGATTCTTAAGGTTTTCAGAAAAATTCCCAAATTATAAAATCCTATATTATATGTTCTGTGTATAGGTTTTTTTTAAAACTTACAGAAAGTTGGAGTTAAAGAAAAGTAACTAATTTTGAGTTATCCCTAAAATTAAGAAAAGATGATGGAGTGTGTTGCCTGTGCAATTTTGTAAGGGGTTGGGTTAAGAACCACCATGAAAGATGATGAAGGTTGTTGGGCTAGATCATAATATGCAAATATCTCTTTCTTTTTTTAATTAAATTTCGGCAAAATTGATAAGAGATTGAAGAAGCTGAAAAAGGGATTCTCATCAACCGTGTTTTTGGCAAAAGCTGATTTGTAGAAGCAGATTAATTCGGTTTTTTTTTTTAATTTCCCCTTCCAGTCGTTACTTCAAGTAACGAAGTAACGACTGGGTTATAATTTAAAAAAAAAAATTTGAATCCAGTCGTTGATACCATCAACGACCATCTTTATTTTTTTAAAGTCCCCAATTTCTACTATATTTGTGTAATAATTTTCCCCATTTACAATATTCAGTTAAAAAACCCATCAAATTAAGTAGCTGAAAACCATCTTCATGTTGTTTTGATGGTACAAGTGAGTTATCAAGAACATGGAATAACAGTTTCACATTTCCTTACGTGTCCCTAAGATATTAAAAACATATTTTTATCTTAGAGACACGCGTCGTTCATCCAACAAAGTGGAATACAAAGGTGGATCAGGATATCTGGAAATTGGCAGAATATTTATTCTGAAAGAACACACAAGATGCCAGGCCAGGCAACAATCTAAAACAACCAAGTTGTATGGGTGGTGTTTGGCCTTGCTCCATCCAACCATGTCTGGTGGACATGGATCCAAGTCAGCCCTTCTGCAACACTCACATCCTGCTAGACAAATATTGCGATATAAACGACGACACACTTCAGGAAGAAGAAAATCGGGCAAAACAGAAGAAAATTACTGTACCTTTGAGCTTAATAAAACAGTGGTCAGACAACATTGCCGCTCTTCACCTGCAAAAAACAGCCATCTTTCAGCGAGGATAACGAATAAGGAAGTGTAACTAAAACCAATACAAGTAAATCAACACTCCTTTTGCTTGTATATATTGAAAGTTGAGTTTACAGTCCAGAGAGACCATAGTTTCTAAAAAAAGGTCATTCAAGAATTGAGTAAACAAACACAGCACTACATGGTTAATTATCTGTTCTGAGAAGAGCAATACCTCAAGGTACATAGAAAATGAAAATGTTCGTTGACAAGAAAGTCTAAAAAAGACTTTTTAAGAGATCCCGGACTTACAAAATCCTTTTGCAAGTTGGATAAATATTAGTAGTACAGTTGATTGGTCGAGTAATAAGAAGAAATTAAAATTGGAAGCCCGGCCAGAACCACACGTGCAAGTTTCCCTGCCTAGCATCTCACAGGAATATTACTATGTGATTTCTTAACACCCCCCTTCCTCACCCCCCACTCCCAAAAGAAACACACACACACACACACAAAAAGAATAGGAAACAGATAAGGCTGTATTTCTGTCAATTCCAACTCGGACATTTCGCGGCCATGTGGCAATTGCTTATCCTTGTTACTGCTATTACCCAATTACACTGATTTCATTTGCATACTCCAATCCTTTTTTTGGTACTTTGACTGCTGAACAGGGGCAAAATTGCAAAATTAATCCTATAACTATAGAGCTATAGCAAGAAGGTCCTGTGAAAATCACGTACTGCAAAAAATGTCCTTTAACTATATAAACGCCTCAATTTTGGTCCTGCAAAATGCACATTTTGCAAAATAGTCCTGTAACTGTATGAAAATCTCAATTTTGGTCCTAATTTCACAGGTAATTGGGAACTACATGTGCCGCTCACGTGACTTAAATTAGGTGACATTAGTACCAAAATTGTGACTTACATATAGTTACAAGACTATCTTGCAAACCGTGCATTGTGCAGGACCAAAATCGAGTTTGCGGACATTTTTGCAAAATGTGATTTTTACAGGACCTTTTTGCTATCGCCTTATAATTACAGCGCTGAACAGGTTATACAGTTCTTATATACTATAATACATGGTTGCTTAATGTGCATTATTAGAACGGAAAAATTAAGTAAACCGGTGTCTAGAGCCATATATCCATTTTGAATGGTAAAGCAATTCATACTGGGACTTAAAATCTTAGTTTGGTGCCTGATTGAAGATATTTGCCTTCTTAATATTCACCATCACCGCTGCTAAATCAATCCCACAACTTAAAAGCATACTGAGCTAAATTATCAGGATTGAAGTAACATTTATTCACTATATATCATTATGCAATGTGATGAAACAACCATCAATCAAATCAGGCCTTAAATCACCTAACTTGGAGTATAAGTATTAATTAGTTCGTCACAACTAATTATGAGCAAGGGTCAAAGTTTCCAGAGAAATATGAATTAATATAACGTCGACCAAGCCTCACCAGATTGCTCCCATTTCTTGAAACTCACAAGCCATGACTCAGAACCAATCTGCGCAGGTAAAACCTGATCCACCCAAACCCGAAATTGCTTTCCTTGTTTGTCCCCATAACATGTTTTCAGCGAGTTTATGGCGTCATGAAGTGATTGCTCAATTCCAGATGGGTGAACGAAAATGCCAGATAGGCACTGCAAGAGCAAAATAGAGAGTTAAGCATGCCGGAGACGCTAAACCATGGAGTTTGAAGAAATAAGATCAAATATTCATTCAACCAAGTTGTCAAAAAGAAAAAAGCAGGACGCAATTATTCGTGATTCAAAGTAGTTGAATATAGAAAATAACTTGATGGTGAAAGTGATCTTAAACCAGTTAATAGACATCCATCAGATAAACTAGCATGTTCAGAAGCAAAGAATGCACGTAAGCACTCAATATATTTGGGCAATTTAACCAAAAGTGTTCTATATTGCAACTCAAAAATATACTATTATGGCCTATTCGATACGCTGCAGCATTTCTATCCATCTCCACGGGCCCACCATCTTCAGGGGGTGGAGGTTACATGAAAACATGTCATGATTTATACCCGTTTTCCTTTTAATAAGGAATAACTACAAAAACTATCCTTCAGATTTGGCCCTATTAACAAAAAAACCAATTATCATTCAACATTACAAATTCCCCCTTACGGGTAATACAAAAACCTCCCTTGAGGTTTGTATTTGCTAAACAAATACCTCTCTATTGAGGGTGCAATTTGTAAAACAGAAACAAATATTAAGGGGTTATTTGTATTTTGAACAACACTTGCGTTTATTATTATTATTATTATTATTATTATTATTATTATTATTATTATTATTATTATTATTATTATATTATTATCATTATTATTATTGATATTATTATTATTATTATTTTTGTAATTAGACTAAATCTCAAGGGAACTTTTTGTAATTAGTTTAATCGCATGTAGGTAAATAGCTCAGCAGCAGAATTACATGAACAGAAAAAGATCCATGGATAACAAAGACCAAGTATATAGAAATGACAAAGCATGCACGAGTATGCACATAAAAGTAGAAGCTGTAAAATTAAGAAGTTCAACATACACAAACTGCTTTCAGATTGGCCAAATAAAGCTCAAAATTTTCAACTTCAGCACGTCTCCACCTCTCATAAAACAAGTAAAGTTTCACTACTTCATAAGCAGGATCAAAGTTCTCCATCTTAGAGTCAGATAAGTCCGTGACATCTCTGGGTGATGTACTTGGACCCAGGTTAAAGTGACCAATGGCTTGTATAATACCGGCTGCACATCTCTCTGTTGCGTGAATTATTTTAGGATTATTTTTTGCATTTGCAGCATGCCACTGCAATAATTCTTCCTGGGCATTGCTGACCTGTCAAAGTTAAAAGATATTTGAAAACTACTAGTAGATTGTCAATTGTCATTACAGAATTGAGTCCCATCAGAGGATGAACAAAGTCGAAGCACAAAATGGTGAAACACTAACCATGACCCCATGTACATCTGGAATACTAAATAGTTCAGCATCATTTCCCGAGTCCCCACAAGCAAGCGTGTTAACAGGTAATTTATTGGAGGCCTTGAATTTTTTAAGCAAATAAGCAAGTGCCTGCCCTTTGCCAGCTCCTTGCGGCAATATGTCCAAGTCCATTCCTCCACTGTAAATTATTTTGACATCCAACTAAAACATCACAAATCGAAAAGCTATGAGTTATGAGACCAAATAAATATATGCTGAATAAGCACAATTTCATCTCCCACTAAAAAAAACCTAGATACACATAGATATAAAGTTGTTAAGTTTGACGAATTAGCTGAAGTTGGAAAAATTTCTCATACCCCGCGTTCTTGCAAGCGTGTTGCAAGAGCTTTCATAACATCCTGGGCCTTGTCTTTCTGCACATAAAAACTCACCTTATGTGGCCGTTGTTCTGTCTCTGACTGCACAACCCCAAAAGCATGTCATAGAACAGATACCCTCATGAAAAGTCAGATTCTACTATGATACACCAAAAAACATCGTTTCAAATAAGCTAAGTTTACTAACAGGAATATGAGTGGAATGTCTAACAAGAGTACATCATGTTATGTTTTCTATAGATATACCTGAAGAGAGAGTTCAGGAAACTTGCTTGTCTCCTCAGATACTATGTTCCTGTCCCATTTTTTATTTAAAAATTCAACCCAACCATTATCTGGTACCATAGAGTTACCATATGTTATTTCAGTTCCCACAGACATTATCGTGATATCAGGGGTTAGCATGGGCTTCTCTTTCCTTAATTCCTTGTAGAGTGTGGGTGACCTCCCGGTTGAGAACACTAACAAGGAATTATTACGGTAGTTGGATTCCCATAACGCATTGAATCTAAGCAAAGAGAGATTCTCAGGGTCATGATGATCAACCTGCAGCATATTATCTCTCATTAGTACAAATCCTACATAAAACTAAACAACAAAAATAATCACGACTCACCATTGTGTGATCAAGATCTGAGACAATCATCAGGCGTGCATTACCAGGACTCCGATCCATGGTTGTTGAAGGCTAGCTTCACTCTACAAAAAATAAGAACCCACATTGTGAGATAGATAAAATTGCTAAATAACTCAATGCTAAACTGCTCTCTAATTGGACTGAGTGATAATATGTATCAAGTTTTATCAAATTGGGAAGTAAGAACAGCAGCTCAGCTAGATATGTGAGTTTTAACTTTTAGGTAGAAATATGATACCATATCCGTTTCCACTAAAGAGTACAGATCAAACTATATCTGTATGCTATGTAAAGTGCAGTACTAAACAAGAGAATGGGCAAATCATCAAACAGTTTAAAATTGGGACATAACTACGTAACCTAACAACGGCCATGCATTAGTCAAAATCCCAAGATATACTATAGAAAAGAAATGAATAACATACATAAGATGAAGACAATAAGACCGCGTTTATCAGTGTCAGTGCCTTTTTAGAAGATTCGATTGTGAAAAAGGACTAATATGAGGAATAGATGACGCCAATTCCAAATTCTGTCATCTATGCGCATAATGTTGCACAATCTATATTGACTACACAACAAGAATGCCACTTTCCCAGTGAAATTACAGGCTTTACAACTACTGATGATCTATACTCACTTATACTAAAAAGCCATTGTAAAATCTTAACCACTTCCAAACGAGTAAGAGTAACACATTAATATCGTCGGCACTCATCCAATTACTCTGACTACGATGTACAATAAGAGACTAGTCTTTTTTCTCCCTAACTTGGTCTGGGGAGGATAGAATTGAATCTCACTTTATACTTGGAAGACAGAAAATCTTAACCGCTTCCAAACGAGTAACACCATCAATATCGTTGGCACTCATCAGTCATCGAATTACTGATGTACAATAAGAGGCTACTTCCTTTTCTTCCTAACTTGGTTTGGGGAGGATAGAATTGAATCTCACCTTATACTTGGACGAAAGAAAATAATTGGGTCCAAAAAGATGAGAAAAATAACTCCAGATTTGAAAATTTGTCCATTTCAAATCCTATATGAAGATTCACATTCGTGCACAGAGATAGAATCATCCCTATCACGCGGCAGGGAAACAAAAGTACAAGAAACATTTAGAAAGGAAATGGATCAATCTTCATAACAATGCTATAACGAAAAATATCACCATTGGGGGAAAAAAGAAGAAAGTAAGCTTCGATTTTTGGCAGTTAGCATAGAAAAGCAAGCAATCCAAAAAAAAAAAGCCCAAATAGTAAACAATCTCATTCATCAGAAGCGCATAAAATTCTTCAATCGTAGAACAAATCCCACTAATAAAATCGCACTATGTGACAGGGAAAGACATAAAAAATGATGCTCCCACGATCCAAAGATTCGATCGCACATGCAAACGTACACGTATACAAAGATACGTACATCTACGTGGAGGAAGAAAGACGAATTGGGGCACGTACCTGATAAATAGCGGCGGCGGTGGTGGTGGAAAGATGAGTGAGAAAGGAAGGTGACGAAAAGGAAAAACGAAAGAGCATGAAAGATAGCGTGAGAGATGGTAGGCATCGTAAAGCGAATTGGATTATATGCCTTCCAATTTCGATTCGGCCGTTGGTTGGTTAGGGTGGGGTGTGGGTTGGTCTTGTCCATGTCACCCATGTGGGTGGACCAAGTGTGATGATCCACCCTTGATCCTCACACACGGTATGTGAGGATCCAAGGGTGGATCCTCACACTTGGGTGCCACCCCACTTGGGTGGCTAAGAAATTCCCGTGTGGGTTGGAGGTGGTGGTACTAGGGGTGTCAATTTCAAACCCGACACGCAAACCCGACACGAACCTAACACGAAATTAATGGGTATGGGTCCGGGCCGGGAGTGGGGTCGAAAATGGGTCAAACCCGAATAACTTTGTCAATTAAACAGTCGGCCCGAGTCAACCTCGTGACCCATTTAACCCGTCTAACCCGTTTGTGAATTTAAAAGAAAATTAAATAAATAATTAATTGTAAGAAAAAAACAACAAACAAGACATGTCATTAAAACCTAAATGATAAAACTTCCTTAATTATATATTCGTTATTATTATGCATGTCATTCTGAATATTGTCCTTAAAATATGATTAGTATGTTATGTTATTTATGCAATTATGTTATTTCTTTTTGTATATTGTGAATTGTAATATTTTTTATTGATTGAATAGTGTATGACGGTGATTGATTTTCAAAAAAATAAATTTATTGATTAAAACTATTAAATTTATATAAAAATAATTTTATTAAACAGTTACGTGGGTGGTCAAGTTACTTGTGAAATAAGTAGAGTCGGGTCCGGGTTCAAGATTCGACATGAATAATTAAACAGGTCGGGTCCGGGTCGCCCGTTTCTGACACGCCAACCTGTGAACCCAAACACACGAACCCGGACTCAACCCGAATTGACACCCCTAGGTGGAACATGAAACTGGAAAATTGGATCAAATTTCCGGTATCATTGCAATTTTGATCTTGTAATTTAGGGGTAGTACAATTGATCCCAAAAAAATTGGATATTGCCAAAAATAAATAAAATATATTGCAATCAAAACCATTTGAACAATGTTGATTAGGATTCGAACCACTTTCTTTGATTTATCCGCTCCTCTACAACCACTCTGCCAACTTAAAACAAAAAGGGTAAATTTCACTTTGCCCACTTGCATTTTTCTTGAGCATCTTTTTGTCCCCTTATACTTTCAATTAGTTTCACTTTATCCCTTATACTTTCAATTAGTATCACTTTATCCCTTTATAATTTTCCAATGCAATGAGGAAACTAATGGGAGTACTTTTTCGTACGATAAGGATAAAATTGATTAAGACCTTTTAGTTTTCTCTCATCTTTCGAGAGTAAGTCAATTTTCTATCTTCTCTCATCTTTCGAGAGTAAGTCAATTTTCTATCTTCTCTCATCGTTCGAGAGTCTGGTGAATTTCTTTTCAATATTTTCTTGGTGGTTGTGATCAGCAATATGGAAACCAATTTGTCAGAGTTATCCTTACATGAGGAAGAGGATGATGGATTTGTTTTAGATGAAGGGGAAGAAGATGAGCGCTCTAATTCAGAGTTACATCTCTGTCTTGTGGGTCGTTTTCTCACGGAAAAAAATATTAATGTGCATATTATGAAGAATCATATGGCAAATGTTTGGCGTCCTACGAAGGGTATTAATATCAAGAAGATTGGCTTTCAAAGATTTCTTTTTCGTTTATGGGATGGCGGTCCGTGGTTTTTTGATAATCATCTTCTAGTGTTACATCGGGTTCAAGCGGGGGATGTTCTCTCGACTGTTCCTTTAGTTTTAGTCCCTTTTTGGATCCAAATTCATGAATTACCGGTGGGGTATATGCGTGAAAGTGTGGGTAAACAGTAGGGTAATTTTGTTGGTAAATTTATGGAGTATGATGTTAAGAATAATTCTTCGATTTGGCGATCCTATATGAGGATTAAAGTGCTCATCGACGTTCGACGGCCTCTGAAGAGATTTAAGAAGATTAAAACACAGACGGGAGATTGGTCCGTGGTTAACTTCAAATATGAAAGGTTGGGGATTTTTTGTTATATATGTGGTTTGATGGGTCACGTCGAACGGTTTTGTGCCAAGAGGACAAGTGTGCCAGAGACGGAAATTAGTATGGAATGAGGAGTATGGCTGCGTGCGCCTAACAAAAAATATGCTAATATGGAAGGAGGAAAATGGCTGAGGGAAGATGAAATGGGTGGGGGTAACCTGTTTTCTGGTATGAATGATCCAGATACGCCGGATAATTTTCCTGGTTGTGGTTCCGGTGAGAATTTCGGTGGGATGAGCAGTTTTCAGTTTCCTAAAAATCAGGGGTTGGATGTGATAACTGAAGCAGTTACAAAGGTGGATAAAATAAATCCCTTACAACTTGGGATAACGGCTATCCAAAGTAACAGTTACAAAGTTCGAATTTTGAAGGATAAGGAGGATGATGTGCTGGGCTTAGAAGAACGCAAGAGAAGAAGAGGCCCGGATGGAGGAGTGGCCCAAGATAATATTGGTGGTGGTGATAATTCGAAAGCAGATGAAAACACGAGCGGACTGGCTCTCCAGGATGTTACTAATTTTTTAGCGGCAGGTTCTGGGCTCCAGACCCGCCGAGCCCAATGATCGTCTTAAGTTGGAATTGTCGGGACTTGGGTCACTCCCTAGCAATTCCTACTATTCGAGAGCTTGTTCAGGCTCACAGACCGGATGTTATTTTTCTGTTTGAAACTTTGTCAAATGCTAATAAATTAGAGGAGGTTAGACATAGTATTAGTTTTGATTGTTGTTTTTCTGTTGATAGGTTGGGTAGAAGTGGTGGTGTTGGAATTTTATGGAAGTTAAAAGATTTGATTAATATTAACAACTATTCTCGTAATCATATAGATACTATTGTTCATGAATCTGGTTCTCATTGGAGATTGACGGGATTCTACGGATTCCCAGAAAGATCTAAACGGAGGGGGTCGTGGAATTTTCTAAGGTACCTTAACACATTATCTACGTTGTCGTGGTGTTGTATCGGTGATTTTAATGATATGTTGCAACTCGAAGACAAGAAGGGGCGAATTGAGCATCCTAATTGGCTTTTTCAGGGATTTAGAGAAGCAATCTTGGATTGTGAATTGCAAGATCTTCCTATTCTTGGGTACCTGTATACTTGGTCTCGTGGTAAAGGAGGTGCGCATGCGGTCGAAGAACGGATTGATCGGGCTATGGTATCAACGGAATGGTTGCATATTTTTCCAAGTGTCGTGTTGAAGAACTCATTGGCACCCATTTCGGATCATTCTCCTCTTGTGTTGGATACATGTGTTGTTATTCAAAAGAAAAGTCCTCGGAAATTTAGATTAGAAATCTTTGGCTCAAGAAGAAGAATTAAATGATGTGGTTAGAGGTGTTTGGAACAATACATTAGGGAGGCAAATTCAGTGCCGTTTAAATTCGACGGCGCAAAGTTTGTTGGTTTGGGGAAATAAGAAACGTGGAAAGCTTAGACAAGAGATTAAAAGGTTCAATGAGTTACTGTCAGCTTTAAGAGGTAAAAATGGTGAGAATGATATTAGCAAATTTAATGAGGTGCGATTAAAGTTGGGGGTGCTTCTGGCCCAAGAAGAAAGGTATTGGAAGCAAAGAGCTAAAGCGCATTGGTTAAAGGAGGGGGACAATAATACGCGGTTCTTTCACAATTATGCGAATGCTCGAAAAAAGAAAAATTGGATTTCATGCCTTCAAGATCCTTATGGAAACAGATGTGAGGAGATTGGTGGAATTTGCAGTATTGTCAAAGAGTATTACTCTAACATCTTTGTTCAACCAACCACATGTTCAGACTCATTCCTTGAGGTGGTTCAGACATGCGTTTCAGAGGAGCAGAATCAGGGTCTTGTTGCGGATTTCTCGATGGCTGAATTTACTAGGGCTGTGAAATAAATTCATCCGGATAAATCTCCCGGGCCTGATGGTTTTAATCCCGCTTTTTTCCAAAAGTTTTGGCCTATGATTGGAGAGGAGATTTATCAAGCATGTACTAGTTGGATTCAGAGTGGAGCTTTACCGGAAGGTATTAATGATACTAATATTGTCTTAATACCTAAATGTAATGACCCGATAAGTCTAAAGGATTGGCGGCCTATATCCTTGAGCAACGTGATTTATAAAATCTTGGCAAAGGTTTTAGCTAATAGACTTAAAAAGGTGATTTCGGGTCTAATTTCTTTGAATCAATCGGCGTTTGTTCCTGGAAGATCTATTATTGATAACGTTCATATTGCATTTGAAATTCTTCATAGTATGAAGAGGAAGACGAGGGGTAAACTTGGAGATGTTGCTTTAAAGATTGACATCAGTAAGGCGTATGACAGTATGAATTGGGGTTTTCTTAAAGAGATGATGCTAAAAATGGGTTTTGATGGAAGATGTGTTAGATGGATTATGATGTGCGTAACTTCAGTTCGGTATACTATTGGGGTTAATGGAGAGTCAGTTGGCCCGATTATCCCGGAAAGAGTTTTAAGACAAGGTGACCCTCTCTCGCCTTATCTATTTATTTTGTGTGTCGAGGGACTCTCTTTCTTGATTAAAGATGTGGAAGCTAAAGGGCGTATTCATGGGGTGAGAGTATGTAGACGAGCTTCGTCTATTTTGCATCTATTTTTTGCGGACAATAGTCTTCTATTTTTTAAAGCTTTTGCGGATGAATGTAATTATATTATACAAATTTTGGAAGCTTATAAGCAGTCGTCGGGTCAAGGGGTTAATTTTGGAAAATCCGGAATTATGTCCAGTTCAAATGTAGATCACTCGGTAAAAGATTCATTGTGTCAGATTCTGGGAGTTCGACAAAATCTTAATACAGGGAGATATTTGGGTTTGCCGTCTCTTATTGGAAGGAAGAAAAAGGATGTCTTTCGGCACATCAAAGATAAAATGTGGAAGTATATGCAGAGTTGGCACTGTAAGCAGCTTTCTCGTGGCGGTAAGGAAATTTTGATAAAGGCCATCGCACAAGCTATTCCTTCTTACGTTATGAGTACGTTTCTGTTGCCTTTATCTCTTTTAGAAGAACTTGGAAAAATGCTAAATTCCTTTTGGTGGGGTAATTGTAAAGATAGTACAAAAGGTATCAAATGGATGAAATGGGATAAGATGTGTGTGCGTAAGGAAGAAGGTGGTTTGGGTTTTAGAGATTTGTTTTGTTTTAATATGGCTCTCTTGGGTAAACAAGGTTGGAAATTTATCACAAATCCGGATGCTTTGGTTACAAGGATTTTCAAAGCCAAATATTTTTCCGAATGGGGATTTTCTTAATGCCAAACTAGGATCGTGTCCTAGCTTTATTTGGAGAAGTATCTGGAGTTCCCAAGTGGTGCTAAAAAAAGGGGTAAGATGGAGAATTGGGGATGGCTCTCAGATTAAAGTGTGGGATGATCCATGGATTAGAGACGATTCGAATTTCTGTGTTACTACGCCTATTATTCCAGCATTTTGAGATTTGCGAGTTAAAGACCTTCTGATCCCAGGGCTGATACAATGGGATATTAAGTTGGTGGAGGAGATTTTTAATGAAAGGGACACTCAGCAAATTATTCGAATTCCGCTGCATAGTATGGCTGCTGAAGATCGAATGGTGTGGCATTTTTCAAAAAGTGGCCAATATTTGGTGATGAGTGGATATATAGTTGCTTTGAATATAGATAACCATGATGGCAGAGTTATGTCTAGTATGTGGAAAAAATTGTGGAAGTTGAAGGTTCCCCCAAAAGTGAAACATTTTGTGTGGCGGGTGTGTACGGATTGCATTCATACGCGTAGTAGTTTATCGAGGAGGCATATTGTTGTGGACTGCCATTGTGTCCTCTGTCATGGGGAGTACGAAACATGTTGGCATATTTTCCTTGAGTGTAAGATCAGCAAGGAGTGTTGGATTAAGGCTGGATTGATAGAGATGATTGGTGCTTGGAGTATAAATGTTGAGTCCATGAAAGATTTTATGGAAAATGTGCTGAGTCACCAAGATGAGTGGATTGTTGCAAAATCAATCATGATATTGTGGAGTTTGTGGAAAGAAAGGAATGAAGTATTGTGGAACAAGAAGCACATCTCATCTGATGGAGTGGTTAGTGCAGCAATGTCTGTGCTTACCAATTGGTGTAATGCTCATTCCATTTGTTCAATATGGAGACCTAACTGATGATGTACAGCAGCAATCAGTAAGATGGCAACCAGCTGTGTTTCCTTTCTTCAAGTGTAATGTAGATGCTTCATTGTCTAGAAATAAAAATTCCACAGGGATTGCTATGGTGGTTCGAGATGATAACAGGGAATTTGTTGTCGCGCGTACAATTGTATTTCAGGGATTATACGAAGTGCGTGAAGCCGAGGCCATTGGGATTCGAGAAGCATTATCTTGTACAAAAAACTTGAGTTTTCAACAATTAATTGTCGAGACGGACGCGAAATATGTAGTGCATGGACTTGCGAGCTTGGAGCTTGGGATTTCGGAGTTTGATAACATCTTGAAAGAATGTCAGTTTTTATTACAAAGTGAACCCGCCTTTTCGGTAACTTTTGTTCGTAGAAATGGCAATAGGGTTGCTCATGCACTAGCGAATGAAGCTTTTTCTTTTGATAGTCCATTTGTGTGGAGCTCTCCACCCCTTTGTATCATGAACTATCTCTTGGATGATTTGAATTATTAATAATAGTTTATGTTTTTCTCAAAAAAAAAAATGAATATTAGTGTATACTCACATACTAAAAGATATGACTATTTTTATGCTTAACTATTAGTTTAAGAAAATAACAATATCATTTTAAAAAGTATTTTATATTAATAAACTTTTATTTAATTTATAAATTAATTTTCATAAATAAATTAATTAATGGGTTAATATTAAATTTATGTTGTTTTACATTTAGTTTCTAATTATTTAACTTTCATATAATCCCTATTAAATTACTATATAACAAAATATTTTATACTTTTTATTTCTTATTCATCACAAACTTAAAATTGTGTAATATTTATGCAATACATTTTATTAAAAATGCAAAATATTATTAGTAATTTTTTAATTTTTAATAGAATAATAATGTAATAAAAACCATGTTTAATAGAAAATAGTCATTTTAGTTGTTAATTATTTGATACTAATCTTAAATTTAACAAAATTATTCAATATGGCTATATAATTATTCAATATGAGAAACTTAATACTAATAATTTACTTATTTAATATGAATTATATTAGATTTAATAGATAGCAAATAAAATATTCAAAATATATAGTTCGCCAAAAATTTGTTTGTATCTCTATACTGCAAGTGTACAGTGTAGTTTATAGGATTCTGAAAAGCAAGGTCATATTCCCCAGGGATTAAATACGAAACACTTAGGCTATAATAACATCGAATTCCAATTTTATTGAAGCGACCGAATCTCAAGTTTTTAGAAAAATCGAAATTAAAAAGAAAAAGAAATATATTTGCGAACCCCACAAGTATTTTCAACAAATACAAAAGCAACCTTGGGCACATAATCTCAACATGATTCTTCAATATTAAATCCAATTAATGTTTCAAAACCAATTCATGTGTTTCTATAGGTTCAATTCCTAAACTAGTTTATTCCCCTCTTGGGTGGCGCATAAACAGTAGATTAATAATAATTGAGGTCTCCGATGCATCACAACTATTATTAACTCCCAACAAATCTTTGAATTGAAATACTCCCCACAAACAGAAGTAGTCTCCCTGATACATTACCCTGTTTATATCTGAATTCGATTTTCGTCTTGCTAGAACTCACCTCCCGGATTATGGACTGACAAGTATGACATGCAAATTATTGATCAGATAACAAGAAATTAAGAATAAGCACTCGAATTCATAAAATAGAACACATAAATCAATTAAGAAAATAATTAATCAAGATTTAACATGAATCAACAGTTTTGATTATGCCCTAGGATACGAAAGATAAGTCAAACATTGATAACAAATTCATAGACAAACTTGAAATCAACATTATGACGTCGTTTAAGTATAGACAAAAGATCTAAACTAAGAATGAAAACACTTTCTTGTCAAGATGGATCCTCCCTTCAAGCCTTCGGACCTCTTGTGCTTCCGTAGATACGAAAGGTCTTGTGGTGTTCTTCGTAACCTAGTTCTCCTCTCTCAGAAGACCTTTGATTTGTGTAATCCTATGTATTTTGGTGTGTTATATGGTGTATGGATGATGAATTTTCGTGCAGTCCTTGGTCCCTTTATATAGGTGCTTGGAGAGATCACTTGTAGAGTTCTGGTAGGATTAGGAGACCAATTCAGCAGACACGTCGCACGACTGTGTCAACCCACACGGTTGGGGTGTGCAATCGGAATTTGCTCTTGGGGTATTCACGAAAGTTGTATCTCTTTTACTTAGTTTTTCATAACCACTTGAATCACCTCAATATCAATTTTGTAGAGAAAGTTATGGCCAAAATACTAAACCTGCTAGTCCTAGAAACTGTTAACGTGTTTTGATATTTTGAAGGAAATTCCCTTTTTGTTCGACCGTCTATGCTTCTTTCCTTCACATCTTTGCTCGTACCTTGTCTTTTGACATATCATTTGAAATATGCTATCACTTTTTGTCCAATTTAGCTCAATTTTCTGCAAAATTCACAAGAGTACGCAGTATTACACCCAACAAAGGAAACCAAGTAAAATGCACTAAATATACATGCAAATGCATCAACTATATATCAAAATAAGCCCTTAAATACACATATATTTTACACGTATCAATATAGAAAATATTTTAATGTATATTTAAGGTATTGAAAATATATATTAACTTTCAATGTCATTAACTTAATTTAAAAATAAAGTAGGGACAATTAACCCATTTAATAAATGAATAGGAGAATAAAATTATGTTATAATAGTATAAAAGAGGGTAAAATGATACAAATTGAGAGTATAATGTGTTTGATAAATGGTTTTATCATGATTTTGATGATTCTGTTTTTATACCAAAACAATATTTTTATAGGTTGTCCAAATACTCTTAAATGTTTTAAAATGGTTTTAATATTTTTCGGAGTATTTCTTCAAGTTTATTTTCGACAAAATTGGACAACACATTTAATGATATTGCGTCAATGAGTTTTTACATCAAAACTATGTTTCTAAATGTTGTCCTAATACTCCCAATCGATCTAAAATATTTTTACTATTTTTCGGAGTATTTCTTGAAGTTTATATTGGACAACACTTTTGATGATTTTGTGTTAATGTGTCATCTCATCAAAACTATATTTCTAATATTGTCCAAAATACTCCCGATTGGTTTAAAATATTTTTACTAATTTTTGGAGTATTTCTTGAGGTTTATTTTTGACAAAAATCGGACAACATTTTATTTGGAGGTCGACCGATCAAGAAGTTATGACGTGCACTGGGAACGAGTTTCTTGAAAAGAACTCATTTGTATCCTAAAAATGGTCGGGGACCGGTCCACCTAGGGGCGATCGACCACCCCCTCGGACCGGTCTCCGTGTGATTTTGTTGTGTTCATTTCAAATTTTATTTCGATGACCGTGTCGCTCTCAAGTTTGACAAAAAATTCTAATCGTTGTCGGCAGTAAAAACTTTTCCCTAAATTGTGGGATTGATTTCTATGACTATAATCTTGATTTTAATTACATTTTTTTGTAGATATCAGATTCCAAGAGGAGCCTATCAAGGATCAATCATCTCCTATAAATAGAGGAAGATTTGAAGCACAACAATAAGAGAGAACAATACAACACAACAAGAAATACTCAAGCAAACATTTGGTCTTATATTGTCGTTATTCTTGTTGTAATTTGTCTAGCTTATCACTTTCACATTCTTGAGGTCTAGGCTATTCTTGATTACACTTGCACTCAATTGTATAATTCATTATCGAGTTGCAATCTTGAATTTTTGGGTTATCATTCAACACAAGATATCCTTGTGAGTGTTCTTGTGGTAAGAACACACTTGGGTGATCTAGGTGTTAGGTGTAAGAAGATTGTGGTAATCTTCTTGTTGAGGTGTTGAAGAATTTGGTATTCTTCAAGGTTGAGGATTGTGGTAATCTTCACAAGGTACCGTTGGAGATTGTGGTAATTTTCAAGAGAGATTGTGGTAATCTTCAGGAGAGATTGTGGTAATCTCAAAGGTGGTGTTGAAGAAGAGTGTGGAGCTCTTCTTGGTGTTGTTGTAAGTTGATGTTGTATTAATTTTGGTAATTAATAAAATCTTTTTTTCTTTTTGAAATCCATCCTGGATATACTGGGGTGGTAGAGGATTAGGCCCTAGGTGGGTTGAACCTCTATAAATCGACGTGTGTTATTTACTTCCCGCACCTTTATTATTGTTTTGGCATATTTGGTTCGAAAAAGAGGGTAAAATCGAAAAGATGGAGATAATCTATTCACCCCCCTCTAGATTATCGTAGCCGCTTGGACTTACAAGTGGTATCAGAGCCAAACTCTTTGGCAAGCTCGTTTTACATCGCGAGTGAAGAGGAACGATCGTGGGCTACGAATGAAGCTCATCTTTCCGGTACCTCCACCACCAAGCCACCTCGATTTGATTCCAAAAATTTTGCATTTTGGAAAGAAAGAATGGAATGTTATTTACAAGGTTGCGGGTTCAATATTTGGAACATCGTCATTAATGGAGAATTCATTCCGATGAAAGACACACCACACACCTCCAAAGCTCTCAAGGAGCTCAATGATGAAGAAAAGAAAATCATCTCCTTAAATGGTAAAGCTCTCAATATTTTATATTGCTCACTTACCAATTTGGAATATGATCTTATTGTAGGAATTCGATCGGCTCATGAAGTATGGCAAAAATTAGAAGCCATTCATGAAGTATATTCAAATGATAGGAGCAACTCAAAAGCATCTACTTCTCAAAGAAATACAAGGTCAAATCTAAGGAACAAGCCTTTTACAACTTCCAACATTGAAGTAGTCGAACAATGTCTTATGGGCATCGAAGAAGAAAACGAGGTATGTCTTAAACCCTATACTTCCTATGATATTGTTATACAAAATGATTATAGTGATTTACAAAATGATTTTGATGACCTTCAAAATGAATTCCAAAGTTTACTTGTTAAGTACAAAAATTTGAAAAAAGAATTCAATGTTTTGAAAAATGAAAAGGATAGTTTATCTACTTCCTATGAATCACTATCATGTGCTCACATCACCACACTTAACAAGGTTAGAAACTTTGAAAAAGAAAATAGTACTCTTGAGTACCGATAAAATGACCAAGATTATTGATATTCATAATTGTGATAAAGGATTTGATCATAAGCCTATTGTTGTTAATTATGTGAAAAGAAATCAAGTCCCTATGCATGTTGGTCATTATGCTCCAAAAATTATTACTTGCTTCTATTGCGGTAAAAAGGGTCATACAGTAAATACTTGTCGGGCTAGAAATAGCTCTAATTATTTTTGGAGACCTAAAAGTCTCAAAGCTAATCCCAAAGGACCCAAACACTTGAGGGTACCACAAAACAATGTCATATTAGGTACCCAGAGGAACAATAATCAAGGAAAATTCATACCGCCTATAAGACATCAAATGACCATCTCATTTGATCAAAGAAGAAGACACCACCAAAATGAATTTCCAAGAAGGAAATATTATCAACAAAGGGAAGGATACAATCCTTGGAGATAGAGCAATTGGAGAAATCATTATCAACAAGACTTCAAAGGGGAAGATATCATCAACAATGGGAACGACACAACCCATGGAAATGGCGAAATTGGTAAACCGTATCTCCCTATTTAAATATACATTTTATCTTTTTATGCATGTTTTTATTTGTGTCTAAATTGCAAAACGAGTTTTCATAATTTTAAAGTTAAAATCTTCAATATATATATATATATTTGTGGTTTAAATATTTTTGAAAAGAAGACCTTGCATGATGTTTTTAAAACTCTTGAGTATTTGCTTAGACTAAATTGTTTTATAATCTCTTATGGGTTTTTATGGCAAGAGCTTACTCGTGATATCTTTTATTGTTTTAGCCTACACTTGTATCATGTTCGTTTTGTGCTATACTTGTTTAAGATATGTGTAGGATATATTTTTCCTCATCCTCTTCAAGAGATGATTGAACTATCGAGGTATGCTCATCATTGGTATTCATCCTATAGACTCGATATATTTTTCATATGCCTATGTGCTTGTTTTTCAAGTTATTTCAAAGTATTTCATATAAGTGCCATTAAAAGGATTTTTTTTATTTTTTGAAAGGCACTATTCGATAATTGATTGCACATATTTGCTTTGCCAACTCTTGTTCAAATACTTATTTTTAATGAGGTCTCAAATATTTGCTCTCGGATTTTCAAATTTTAAAAGAAACCTTATATAGCTTTCTATAAGCTTATTTGAACTTACACGTTGTATTATATTCTTGATGATTTTCTTTAAGCATAGTATGTGTTACTTGCTATAATGTCTCCATTATTCGATATTACTATGCTCTTGTGCAAAATTCTTTGTTGAGATTTTGTAGAATATTTCGGTATTTCGGAACAAGTATGATGAACAAGGCAAAGTTAGTAGCTCAAAGGTATTGTCAAGAAGAAGGTATTGATATTGATGCAACACTTGCACTCATAGCACATTTAGAAGTTATTTGCATTTTACTTGTCCATTCTTGTTTTAAGAATATTTCAAGCTTTACCAAATGAATGTTAAATCCAATTTTCTAAATGGTTTTATTCAAAAAGAAGTTTATGTAAAACAACCTACGGGGATTGGAAATTTTTAGGCCAAATGATTTTTATAAAAGACCTTGTTTATGTTTAAATCAAGTACCCCGTGTATGGTTTGATAGACTTAGCTATATTTTGCAAAATGGTTTTACAAGAGGTAAAGTTGATAGTACACTCCTTGTTTTTGAAAAAGGGTAAGATTGTTTACTTGTGCAAATTTATGTTGATATTCTTGGTGCTACTTATGAATATTTGTGCAAGATATTTCTCTAAGTCCAATGCAAAGTGAACCTAAGATGATCGTGATGAGGGGAGCTCAATTTGTTAATTGGAATTCAAGTTCAACAATGCCAAGAAGGTGATTATATTTCATAATCAAGGTATACAATAGAACCTTTCAAGAAAGTTCGGCATTAAAGAAAGAACCATCCCAACCTCTATGGCTACCAATGTAAAAATTGACAAAGGTTGAGGAAGGCATAACGGTCGACAAACAAATTCGAGGTATGTTCATTCACTTTTATTACTCCCATAGACTCGACATTCTATATGCATTACGTCTATATGCTCGAATTCAAAAACTATCTCAACGAATCTCATTAAAGTGCCGTTAAAAGAAAATTTTCAAATATTTGAAAGGCACTTTTCCTTATAACTTGTTGTATCCAAAGTCTTAAAACGTTCTTATTTTCGGGATAACAAGTCCGGTGATAAAAAAATTTCAAAATATGGTTCGTCATAATTGAACTAAACATATTGAGATTCGATATTTTTTCTAAGGGATTGCATGGTTAACAAAAACTTGAGATGTGTTTAATTCTGCCTCAAGGATAACTCGCGGACGTTTTAATCGCTCACCGCCGAGTATTTTACCTCATTTCGAGCTTGATTATGACATAATGTATATTGAATGAGGTCTACGTTTGCATTTTGCACGTTTTAAAACTTAGGAGCGAAAAATTGGATTTTTGGATCAAATTTTGGATTTTCATAACAGAATTGAATCAGTGGGCTGCCAGGGCAGGGGCCGACCAGTCGCCCACCTGCGCGACCGGTCACCCAAGCCCTGGACCGGTCGCCCTTAAGGATTTTTCAGATATATTGCATTCTGTTTCCAGACTTTGGCATTTTGGCACTTTTAACTCTATTTTCGTCCCCTTCGCCAATTGCACACAAATTTCACTTCAAATTTGTTCTGTTGCATACATTTCATATCTTGGACTTATTTAGGCTCGATTATTATCATCATTGCTCGTCTTCACCGATTAAATGGTAAGAATTCCACTTCCTTATCTCAATTGGGTTGAACCCTTGAGAACTTGGCATATATGTATATTTCTTGATGTAATTCTGATGGCTCAAAAGCTACTTTTAAAACCCTAGGCAAGTGCACCTATCGTTTTATAGTATAGATTATTGAGTACCGAATGTCATTCCCACGAGGATTGTAAGTACTAATAATTACCGTCTTTTTGTTATTTAATCTAACAATTTTCGTGAGTTTTTGTTTGATGAAAAGGAAAACAAATTATAAATTGTAAAAATGAAGGAAGATTTGTAAAATAAGAAATCAAGAGATAGAAATGTGTTTGAATGTAAATCCTCTAGAATGTTTTTGTGATTTGACAAGTTAAAAATACAACCGTAAGCCCTTAAGCAAAAACCAACCTCTTTTAATAAAATCTCATGTCTTGTGGACCGTAGAAATTCCCAATTTAAGTTAAACCCTTTCTCAAGGCGAAAAACTTCTAATCTCAAGTTGATTAACTCAAATCTCTTTCTAGTTAAAACCCCAAGACAAAGATTATAACGATTTGTGAATTCCCATATTAGGTTTGACCCTAATCCAGAAGATTTATGTCGCCCTATATCTAGGATTGCATGCAACTCTTTTCACTTATATAGATTCTATTTCACCATGAATCTCGATTTCCCAGGATGAAAAATAAACTTCAAATCAATATTGCGCAAATATCAATTTGAATGAACGAAGCATAATATAAGTGAATCACACAAAATATGAAGATTTTATTAAAAACATACACACCTTAATCACAAATCCATTCTAGAGTTCATTACATTCAAACACTAGGAGTTTAGCTACACATGATTTTGACCAAAGAATAAATTACACAAGAAGATTTAAGTATTGTAGACATGGTGTACTTATCTTTCTCAAAATCTCAATTGACTTCTTTCTTGATTGATGATGTTGCTCCAAGCCTTCTTCTCCAATATTGCCCCAAGTTTTCTCCTCCAAGACCCCTTGATCCCAATTCTACTTAATGAAATGAATACAATGAATATTTTCGAGTATCTAATGAATGAATCTCCCAATTTCAACCTTGGCTTTTATAGCAACCAATACATTGATAGATTTCTTTTATTAAACAATCACCCCCATTTTCCTTGTTGGTTGGTGAATTCTTGTATTTAAGTGATGAGGAAGGGACATGGAGACATGTTTCAAGAAAATAGGGTGTTAAAAGTGTACAAAAGTGGCCAAAATGGGTTGGTTGGTGAGTTTTCCCAAATTCCGCAAAGAAAAGTTGCAAAAAAGTGTCCGGACACGCCGTGTCGCCCGAACGGCCAGGCCGTGCCGTTTTATCACACAGGGAATCGGGAGACATGGCGTGCTTCCCAACACGGCCAGGCCGTGTCTCCTGGACACGGTCGTGTGGGGAACACGGCTTGGCCGTGTCGGAGGTCTGTTTTGTGCGAAAAAAATCGAGTTTTTAGCTCCGTGAACACGGCCGTGTTGCCGACACCGCCCGTGTGTTGGACCAAAAGGCCCCCGAAATGATGCGTTTGGCTTGGAATTTTTTGAGCGTTTTGCATCCTTAAACTCCCGGTATGTTTTGACATGAATCCATGGTCCGAAATTCACCAAAATTAGCCCCGAATGGTCAATCTACATCAATAAAATCACCTCGGAGTAATATGAACTATGTACAATCAAAAATTTACAAAACTAACAATAAAATAACTCGAATTCTACTCAAATATACACATAAAACATGCATAAAAAGACCCTTATCAAATTCTTATATAATTATGTTGTGATTGATGATTGTTGATGGATGATATTTATCAAATTGCTTTTAGTGATGAAAAACTTGGCTTGATCACATTTACAAGGGCTATATACATCTTCTTTAAAAATTGACGCCCGCCAAGTGTTCGATAAAATGTTTCAATGAAAAATTCATCACCTACATGATGATCTCATTTTCAAAAGTCTCATATATTTATAGAGATCATGTTTTGCAAATCAAATGAGTTTTCATAAGCTTCTACAAGTCATATGATCGATTTTTTTCCATTTGGTCTATAAGCTTCAATGTTCAAAATAGCTCGATACATCGGTTTAGTTGCGCACTTTGATATGATGCGTTTATCGTGCTAACATTCTTTTTGATGATTCCAAAGGGGGAGAAACATATTATAAGCTTATTAGCTCATAAAAGCTAAAATAAACTCGAGAAAGAAGCTATAAGCTATGGCTTCTAAAAGCCATAAGTTGTGCATCATACTAAGTCCAATTGTTGTATTATGGACTTATATACTTGTCTAATGATGTTTTGTTGACAGGGGGAGCTTATAAGCTTTTGTTCTTAAAGATCAATATGTAAAAGCTAAGCTTTTAGCTTGTGGTTGATTGCTTTTACATTACTATTGTTGTGCATATTGATATGGGGAGCCTTTGTTATATGTGTTCGAATATCTTTACTCCCATCCCTGTGATTATATTGCGTGAAATATTGTTGCTCACAACGGATAGTTCTTTTTAACCGGTAAAATTGTTTTGTTTTCAAAATCGACCTCGTGAAAATTATTTTGGTTTGTAATCATCAAAAAGGGGGAGATTGTTTGATAAATGGTTTTATCATGATTTTGATGATTCAGTTTTTATACCAAAACAATGTTTTTAAAGGTTGTCCAAATACTCTTAAATGTTTTAAAATGGTTTTAATATTTTTCGGAGTATTTCTTCAAGTTTATTTTCGACAAAATTGGACAACACATTTAATGATATTGCGTCAATGGGTTTTTACATCAAAACTTTGTTTCTAAATGTTGTCCTAATACTCCCAATCGATCTAAAATGTTTTTACTATTTTCAGAGTATTTCTTGAAGTTTATATCGGACAACACTTTTGATGATTTTGTGTTAATGTGTCATCTCATCAAAACTATATTTCTAATGTTGTCCAAAATACTCCCAATCGGTTTCAAATGTTTTTACTAATTTTTCGGAGTATTTCTTGAGGTTTATTTTCGACAAAAATCGGATAATATTTCATTTTGGAGGTCGACCGGTCGACCAAAGAGGCGACCGGTACCTGGGAACGAGTTTCTTGAAACAGAACTCGATGTATCCTAAAAATGGTCAGGGGGACCGGTCCACCTAGGGGGCCGGTCGACCACCCCCTGGACCGGTCTCCCCGTGTGATTTTTGCTGTGTTCGTTTCAAATTTTATTTTTGCACGACCGATCGCCCTCAAGTTTGACAGCAAAATTCTAATCGTTGTGCAGCAGACAACTTTTCCCTAATTTGTGGGATTGATTTCTAACAGCTATAATCTTGATTTTAATTGCAATTTTTTTGTAGATATCAGAATCCAAGAGGAGCCTATCAAGGATCAATCATCTCCTATAAATAGAGGAAGATTTGAAGCACAACAATAAGAGAGAACAATACAACACAACAAGAAATACTCAAGCAAACACTTGGTCTTATATTGTCATTATTCTTGTTGTAATTTGCCTAGCTTATCACTTTCACATTCTTGAGGTCTAGTCTATTCTTGATTACACTTGCACTCAATTGTATAATTCATTATCGAGTTGTAATCTTGAATATTTGGGTTATCATTCAACACAAGATATCCTTGTGAGTGTTCTTGTGGTAAGAACACACTTGGGTGATCTAGGTGTTAGGTGTAAGAAGATTGTGATAATCTTCTTGTTAAGGTGTTGAAGAATTTGGTATTATTCAAGGTTGAAGATTGTGGTAATCTTCACAAGGTGCCGTTGGAGATTGTGGTAATCTTCAAGAGAGATTGTGGTAATCTTCAAGAGAGATTGTGGTAATCTCAAAGGTGGTGTTGAAGAAGAGTGTGGTGCTCTTCTTGGTGTTGTTGTAAGTTGATGTTGTATTAATTTTGGTAATTAATAAAAAAAAATTTCTTTTTGAAATCCATCCCGGATATACTGGGGTGGTAGAGTATTAGGCCATAGGTGGGTTGAACCTCTATAAATCGATGTGTGTTATTTACTTTCCGCACCTTTATTATTGTTTTGGCGTATTTGGTTCGAAAAAGAGGGTAAAATCGAAAAGATGGAGATAATCTATTCACCCCCCTCTAGATTATCGTAGCCGCTTGGACTTACATAATGGGGGTAAAGTGATATTGTAATACCTGATATATTAATTTTTATTTATTTATTATTTTCTGTTATTAATTACTCTACCATTCTTCATAATAATAATATGAATATTTTATATTATCAGTTAAGGAGATTAATCTGTTTTTTTTATTTATAAATAAAAGGGGAAAATTAGATGGATAAGCATAAATCCTCAAAATCTCTGGAAAAAAAAACCTATGCCCACTATTAGTAACCTCCTACTCCCTTTATCACACGATTCCTTTAGATATTAGAAGAGGAAGAAAAGAATAAAAACTCACTACCTTGTTTTTTTTTTCACTCTGTACACAACCGAGAAATGGGACTTTCAAATTTTCACTCGGAGAAAACGCATTCCCATATCCTGACCCGAACACGGTATATAGTGACAAAGAACTAGACGTTTAGGCTTTGTAACTTCAGGCTTCGTACAACTATCAACTGCATTTGAGGTATGATGTTTTCTTTACACTTTTTAAGTGCAAAGTTTAATTGTCTTTATTAAATATGTACATGTATAAATTTATGAATTCTATGTTTGACAATGTGATTATAATTGTTGGACTTGATGTGCATATTATATGTGAAGAATTTATGTTTATTTATGTGAAATGACAAAGTATATGTGTGGTTTCAGCTAGTGACAAAGTAGGCTTTGGCCAAATGGCAAAATAGGCTTTGGCCAATGGCAAAGTATAACTTCGGTCAAATGGCAAAGTAGACTTCGGTCAATGATAAAGTATGGCTTCGGCCAAATGACAAAGTATATGTGATGGCAAAATATATGTGATGGAAAATTATATGTGCTTGAATTTGTTAAATTATGTTAATATATATTTAATTTAAACAGTTAGGATCCCTACTGAGTATGTGTTACTCATCCCCCTATTACTAATTTTTCAGATTGTTCGGATGGGTGCGGAGCCGATGAAGGGGAAGTCAATGAATTTTTTTCTATTTATTAGTATTCGCATCTAATTAGGGAGAAAACTAGTTTACATTATCATTATTTCCTATTAGTGACTTTAGTTATTCTATTTTTTATGAAACGATGAATGTTGCATTTTTCATTCTTCAATGCGATGGATTTTAAGATTTCTTGTTTATGTTCAACCCATTTTAATTTATGCTTCCGTTGCAGTCAGGGACAGACACAGGGGGGCTGGTGGTGGCCACCGCCCTTCTCATCTTGCGATTGAACCACTATAATATATTATTTAATAAATTAAGACAATATATATAAATATAAACCAAAATATCTTGCCCCCTCCCCCCAATTTCCATGTAATTTAGTTATAAAAACTTGTATGTTTTGTTTTATTTATATTAGATTTGAGTTTGACAGAGCCGGTCCAAGGTTTTGAGGGGCCTAGAGCAAAAAATAATATATATATATATATATATACAATGGCGAAGATGGCCCCCTCTTTTTTTTAAAAAACAATTACTAGGTAATTCTTTTTTAAAAAAAATTTAGTTACTAATTATGTGTATTTTTTTTAGTTTTTTTTATATGGCCCACCCCATAATAATTCATGGCTACGGCATTGTATATATACATATATAAAAAAAACTTCGGGGACCCTCGTCGGAGGGCCCCCTGTGCGGCGACACCATCTGCGCCACCCCAAGGCCACCCCTGAATTTCGCCCCCCCAAAAATAAATTTCTGCGTTCATCCCTGGTTGCAGTAGATATTTGTTTTAAAAAACTGATATAATAAAATGTAGCTTTTATATTTTATTAACTCCAAAAATCACATTTCAAGAACTAGGGCGTTACAGATATAGTTAAAAATACAAGGTGTTAAAGTGATATCTAATGAGAGTATAAGGGGTAAAGTGAGATTTACCCAAAAAAAATCATGAGTTGAGTTCTTCTTCATTATAGATTGTAAAATCAACTTAGGGATGATAATAAGGGGTTCTAAAACCGGACCCGTAATAAATTCGTCCCGACGGAATGGGTTCAAATCGGTCCAAGCGGGGACTTGGGGTAGGTAATGTGTCTATCTTTTGAAATAAGGTGGATGCGAGGTGGGTGGTGATTCAATTGAACCACCGCTATAATAATAATAATAATAATTATTATTATTTATTTTGACATTATAATTTAGTTATATTAAATTTTACTTCGTTTACTTTTACTTCATTTTTGTTAACTCTCTCTATTAGGGATGACAATTTTGGCCTAGTCCGTCCCATGGGTACCTGCCCAACCTAATTTTTTTATTTTTGAAATATATTTAATATATTTTTACATATATGTGATAATGTAATTCGTATGTACTTAATTAATATTTATATCTAATATATATACATTGATACTGATAACTTTTATAATAATATGCATTAATAAAATAAATACAAGATAAAAAAACTTATAAGGCATAAATATATTACGAATTTGTAGTATTTTTTTCCTTTTCATTTTATTTTTGTTTGAATTATTGTTTATTTGATTGTATAAGAATAAGTTTTTTATTCTATATGGGTCGCCATAACTTGCTCCACCGCCCCGGGAATCATGATGGGTCATCAAGTATTCGCCCCGCCCCGTACCATCACATTACCATCCCTACTCTATACCTGCTCTTTTTTCTCTCTCTAATTTTCTGCTCTTTTACCATGAATCACAATATGCCCCTCTTCTTTTTCTTTTTGCAACTTTTCTCTCTTTGGTCGTCTGGCTTATATATTTCTTTCCGGAACTTAGATATATCACTGAAAGGCCTATCATGGACTGTGTTTTTTGAATATGTCGTTCCCATTTAATCGCCCTATTTTCTTTCACAATTATTAGGTTCCAACCATAATCGACAATTTATGGCGCGCTCGGCGGGTTTAACTCATCGGGTTACAAGTCTGGCGGTTTTGAGGCAAGAAGAGTCTCAGGTTTTGATTTTCTTTGGCGATAGGTTCTGGGTTTAGCCAAATTTGTCCCACACCCACATCTTGTCACCCCTAAATCAGCTGGGTGATCACATTGGCAATCACATTATACTTTCTGAAAAAAAAAACTCAAATTGCAGTGAAAAATGACTTAATTCACGAGTTTCTTTTATTTACCGGTGAAATATTTTTTAAAAATGTGATATTATAAGATCAACTATGCCATACTCAGAAAATGCAATTTAACCTCTAAATTCCTTGGCGCCACTTTTGTGTGCAATGTTACCGACCAGTGGCGGATCCAGAAATTCAAAAATGGGAGTACAATAAATTTTAAGCTAATCGTAGTTAGATTCTATAATTATTTTTTGGGAACAAAGTGTTTGTAGGGGGAAGAAAATGTAGGAAAATGTGTTAAAAATATGTAAGATATTTTGATTTTTTTAGATTTTAATTGTTAAAAATACCATTTTATATAAAAATTGGGCGTACAAAATATTATTAATATTATTTTTAAACTAATTTTTTTTTTTTTTCAAAAATTGGGGTACAAGTGCATTTGTACCCCCAAAGCTTCACGTGGCTCACCACTATTCATCGTTTAATCGATACTAGAGATGTGAAATGGGGACGCAACCCGATGATAGCTCTTTTAAACAGGAAAAATATATCGGTAAAACTTAAAATTTTTGACTGTTTAAAATTGGGCTTTTTTTGGATCGATGCATTTAACCTGCAGGTTAACAAGATTGGCCCTCGAGCCAACGATTTATTTTTTCTTACTGAGAAAAAGAAAAAGAAAAAGGCAAAATGGGAAACACAATACGAAAGGCTAAGTCGCTTTTGGCTTTTATAATAATAAAGGGTGTGACGCTTATTCGCACTCCAAAATTGATGAATACATCCACTTACAAAATATACCCCGCCCACTTTTTGTAACATAATTACTGAATACACCCCCATAATTTTCAATTTTACTCTTACACTACCCCCCTCCCCCCAAATACTAAATACACCACAAGTAACTGCACGAAAATTTACTATGCCATTGATGATTGCTCGAGACTTGGTCACTTAGCGGAGAAGAAGACTGGTGATGGAGGATGAGAACGACGATGTGCCACCACCACCATCGACTTCGGTCTCAATTAAATATAATTTAATGGGTAATTGTTGGATAATTATTTGGGTAATTTTGTATATATGTTGACTAATTATGTTAGGGAAGACGACGACAAAAGGCATGATGGCACAAAAAGCCCTAGGTGGCACGATGGATTTTTTGCTATGATGATGAATTTTTGGCCATCATGCCACATGGCACGATGAATTTTTTGCCATAGCATGTGATCGTGCCAAGTGTCACATTGCTGTTATTCGACGATATTTTTCAACCTGAAAATTTGAGAAATAACATACTTTACGCTGTAAATGAATAATATACTTTCATTATCTAGGGATATGAATTCTTGGTTGTCCATATTTGCAATAATTTGAGTGTTGAAAAAATCTAGAGTTTATAGAAAAATGTTTCAACTTTGTTCAAGAAGAATAAGAATGTGGGTGAAGGATGTGAGTGTATTCAAAACTTCTTCTTTAAGTAAGAGTAATATATTATTTTAAGTGAATGACATTTTTGCAATTTTACGGAGGTGCATGTATTCATCAATTTTGGGGGTGTGAATAACGCTACCCATTACAATAGCCATAGCTCTCCCAGACTACTAACCATTGGTTTCTGTTGTTTTACATATTTTAGATGGAAAGGAATTGGACGATGATATATATTTTGTCCGAGGCTCATCAAATGTGATTGAGGATGATGTTTGATTAATATTTACTTAGTTGTGCATTCAGAGTATACTTGTATGGTTTCTGAAATTTAAAGCTTTAATGTTTGAACTTTAAGATTTTGTCTATGTAATGCAATTATAAACTATGCGTGAGCACCGTGACTTTTATTATTATGAATCATTTAATTTTATATATTTAGTTTGAATATTAATGATATTCATGTTTAATGTTTTGGGCTTGTAGCTCGATAGTGGTCCATGTAGCCAAAAATCCGTCAGGTTTAGGATTAGTTTTGCAATATTGTTGACCCGTTGTTAATAGTCCGTTTAACCCGAAGCCGTTTAGTCCGAACCTACTAAGGTTGTTCTGAAACTTATAGGGCAAGGCCGTTTAACATCATTAACTCGTACACCATACTAGTTAAATGAACTTTGGTTTTATTGTTCTTTTTGAATAGTTATCGAAGGTGATTAACTATGCTGAATCACTTTGCTTAATTATTGAATGAAATCTCTAAATAGTTGATTCATAAATGGTTAATCAATGTATTGACTGGATTACTATTTACTAGTAGTTTTCTTTTCTTCTTTGTTTTTCTTTTTCTTTGGCGTGATAAATATGAACCTTGTGGCTGGTGCGAAGACCTAAAGCTTTTTTGATGCAGATACGAGGTCAACTATAAAAAAAAATTAAAAAAATAGACACATGGTTTTGAGTTTGTTTTTTGACAGTGTTTTTCTCCCTTTTATTTTTGGGATGAACCTCTCAAAAATATTCAAACAATGTTATAATTCATTCACTCTCGTTTTTCCAATTACTAATCATATTTATTTATATTTTTAAACATAAAAACAACACATCAACTATTATATATCATTATAGAAATATATCACACATATACTATTTACGTTCTTATTTTTCAAATCATCAATCGCGTCTATTCACTATTATACTCGAAAAAACTATCACATCACCGATCATCATCACATTTTCTTATTATATCCAATCAAATTCTTAAAAAATATTTTAATTGTTCAAAATAATACTTCCACACTATTCTCTCCAAAAAAAATACAAATAAAAAGTCAAACAATCACTCCATCAGTGCTTGTTTGTGAATTTTTTCCTCTCTCTTTTATTATCTAGACGAATTTTTCATTGAACAGTTTTGACTTTTAAGAGCTACAAAGTGAGGATCCGTACATTTTTCTTGAGAGCTAGAAAAAAAAAAAGAAAAAAAAGGAATTTATTAATATCATCACGTTCCCCACAATTATGATTACTCCGCTTTATTAAATTGATTAGATCCAAAATTGAAGCCGGAAAACACTGGTACAAGACGATTAAAATATTTCATGCATTCAGCAATGCGAATAAAAAATAGTACTTCTGAAGAATTAATTAGGTTTTTGTCTCATCTTGAAGAGGAATCATTTTCCAGAATCCAATTTACAGTCTCCAAAAACCAGCTAATTGCTGACCCAAAAAATAATCTCTCATTAATTCATCATCATCACCTCCCAAATTCGCCACTATCTCTACCACCCAAAAGTCTACTCGTTTCTATTTATCAGAATCAAGATTCCCATTTTTGTTGGTTCCCCAATCCCTTTTGACCTAATTTCAGTACAAACTGAAATCAGGGTTTTTCTAGAATCACTTTCTCGATAACCTCAGAAGTCAAAACTTGGATGGTTACAACCTCGCTAGCCGAAATTCTTGCTTCCTGATTATTGATTTTTTGCCAGTAATCACAAAATGAACGTCTTGAGTTGTGGGCTTTCGTCTCCTCAGTCAATTTTCAGTTTGAGCAACCAAAAATCGAGAATTCAATGCCAGAGGATATACTGTTTTGACCATTTGAAATCCCAGAATCCCAGTAATCACCAGATCCATGGCTTGGGATTTGGGGTTAGCAGGGCCACGAGGTATAGGAAAAGAAACAATGGTTTTACGGTGAAATCAGTTGTGGATTTTGATAAAATACTGGAGAGTGAGAATAGCTCTATAGGAGGAGGTGATAAGAATAGTTATTTGTATGATGCCATTATTATAGGTTCTGGGATGGGAGGGCTAGTGGCGGCTACCCAGCTGGCAGTTAAAGGTGCAAAGGTTTTGGTATTGGAGAAGTATGTGATTCCTGGAGGGAGCTCTGGGTTTTATGAGAGGGATGGATTTAAATTTGATGTTGGATCATCGGTCATGTTTGGTTTCAGCGATAAGGTTAGTTGATTTATCAATCCAATGATTTAATAGTTGAGGAGTTAGCTAATGGAACTCAGTAGGAATTGTGAATCCTTGACATTTTACATTATGTATGTGAATGTGTGCCATTTTAATGAATGGAAAGCATAAGAATGCCAAACGACGAATAATTATGTTAGTTCTTTAAGGAAGAAAGAGATACAAATTTCATTATAAGCATAGAATGTCAAGGATTTAGAACTAATGAAGTTCCCCTGTAACTGTAAGAAAAATTGCTTGTAGCTTGACTCGTGAAAGAAAGTAAAATCATGGCATTCTAGTTCTTGCTTTCAAACTGTAGCTTTTTCTCCTATTTGGAGAAAAACTATGAGAAAATTTGCTATATACATTCAAAGAAGGATTGAACATTTATTTTGAGTAGGGTTGGTAACATAACTCCAGAGGGAGATTATAGGAAACATAAACTGTCCAAAGGTCTGGACTCTGGAGCCAGTTAATTCTCAGACTTATTACTCGTTTTAGCTTTTTGGTCACATACTGTTTAACCATTTCTTATTTATACATGCTAAATACTCTATAAACAGTTGATCTATTGGCTATTAAAAAATAGAGTCGTTTATTCTTATTTTCTCTCCACGGACATAGGTGGATGGAGCCCTTAAAAATAAAGGCCAACATGGAAATTATGTTTTCAGTGTAACATGATTGTAAATTGTCTAGTGTCGTTTACCCAACCTGCAATGGGGCTTCACTTGTTCCCTAGTTTTAGCTGTCTTTGTATTTAATTATGTTGTTCTATGGATGTGAATATCATTCTTTAGACTCAAATCTGTTTTTATTACAGGGAAATTTGAATTTGATCACACAAGCATTAGCAGCAGTGGGATGTAGGATGCAAGTCATACCTGACCCGACCACTGTTCATTTTCATTTGCCTAATGGCCTCTCTGTCCAAGTGCATAGAGAATATAGTGATTTCATTTCAGAACTCGTCGGTAAATTTCCCCACGAGAGAGAAGGCATTCTCAAGTTCTATGGTGTCTGCTGGAAGGTTTGTTTTGATTAAGGTGATGCTGTTGGCTCTGGGTTGTTCACTATTGTTAGAGTTAACCTCACATTGATCTCTTGGATGTATGGTTAGATCTTCAATGCATTGAACTCGCTGGAATTGAAATCTCTGGAGGAGCCGATCTACCTGTTTGGACAGTTTTTCAAGAAGCCTCTCGAATGTTTGACTCTTGGTAATTGGTTTATTGCCTTTATTGTTTATTCTTAATTTTCTCTTAATGAGCGTAAATGGAAATGTTACATTGTTATTGGATACTCGATTTTGTGTCCTTTATTTTATCTATTCATTGCAGCAATTTATTATGTTTTGTTTGTCTTATCTTGGTTATCAGAAAGAACCTGTGCATAAAGGGACACACACTAATACCCTTCATTTTTTAAACCTATAGAATAGCCCAGAGGAAACCACTGTATCGAGTTATATTTGTAGAAATACTTTGTCTATATCCTTTTTAATTTTGTTTTGTGGCAGTTAGTGTGGGAACTTGATAGAGTCAAGGGCGTGTATTCAAGAAAGAACGATAAAAGAAAATAGAAAACAAAAATACAGATGCTCCGCGAAGGAGAAATCTGCCCCAGCTAATAGCCGATAATATTCAATCTCAGAAAAAATACTAATATCGATACGGAATCTCCGTCCCAGCTTTACAGCCGCTGCCTGCTTTTCCAAACCAAAAAGAAGTGCCCTACCAATTAACAATTCCTTACTTAAATACTAACTCACCTACGGGCCTCAAGCTTCAAGCCCAACTAATTAATTAAAAGACTGCCAACTAATTAATAAAAAACTGAATAATTAAATAAAACCCTAACTAATAATTAAATTATATCCCAACTAATTATTTAACCTAGCCTACTAAATCAATAGAATAAGCCGTAAAACGATGTGTATCAGAACTGCTTATCGATGTTTGTCCAGTACTATCTGAGTTAATCAAAGGTCTTTACCGGGTCGTAAAAGTGAAGCGAAAAAACCTAGATTCTCTATTTAGCAGTTTGATGGGATCATGCAATTGAGTATCTTGCTTTCAGTTGATACATACTTTTGACGGTGTTATTGAATGCTCTAAGCGGCAAAAATGTGCATACTTCCTTATGCTGATAGATGCTATTTGTATTCATCTCAGCCTACTATCTACCCCAAAATGCTGGCAACATAGCTCGAATGTATATCAAGGATCCCGAGTTGTTGTCCTTTATTGATGCTGAGGTGTGCTTGTACTCACCTTGACCAGAATTTGTCGATTTATCGTGGATCAAACCTAACTTTTCCAATTTGACCATAATTATTTACATTGTGTTTCTTGTTCTTTTGGCTAGTGTTTCATAGTGAGCACAGTTAATGCCATGCAGACCCCCATGATCAACGCAGGCATGGTAATCTAGTTTGTAGTTCTTGTCATTTTTATTTTCATTCATATCCTGTGTTCTGAGTTATCCCTTTTGTAGGTTTTGTGTGATAGACATTTTGGTGGCATCAACTATCCTGTTGGTGGAGTTGGAGAAATCGCAAAGTCATTAGCAAAGGGTTTGGTTAATAAGGGGAGTGAGATACTTTATAAGGCAAATGCAACCGGCATTATCATAGAAGATGGAAAAGCGGTGAGTTTTAACTGCAAACAGTGTACCCCTTGGATATGTATTTTTTTTGGGATAATTACTAAAACACCCCCAAGATTTGGCCTAATTACATAAAAATCCAGAGATGTTTCAAAATTACAGAAAGGCCCCTCATTTTTTATTTTGTCTTAAATTTAAGGTGTTAATTGTAATATTTCTACAAATATCAAGGTGGTTTTTGAAATGTTTTTTGCTTATGAAGGGGGAAGATCTAAATGGAATCAAACCTTAAAGTTTTTTTTTGGTATTTTTAAAAATCTCTGGGTTTTTTTTGTAATTAGCCCAAACCTTAGGGGGTTTTATGTAATTATCCCTTTTTTAACCGAGATCATTAAGCATGAAAAGATATGTAAGCCTTTCACGTTTTATAGGTGGGGGTGAAGCTATCAGACGGAAGGAAATTCTATGCTAAAACCATAATTTCAAATGCCACTAGATGGGATACATTTGGTTAGTTTCAAAAGCTTGTTTGATCTTGTGGTGAACTGATTGCACAAGATTTATTTTCGTAGCGGGTTTTGAGTATTGAAACTATTTTCACAGGCAAGCTCTTGAAAAAGGAAGATATGCCCGAGGAAGAAAAAAGATTTCAAAAGCAATATGTTAAAGCCCCATCCTTTCTTTCTATTCACCTGGGGGTTAAAGCTGATGTTTTGCCGCCCGATACAGATTGCCACCATTTCATCCTAGAGGTACATTTGTGATTTTCAAGAATCTGAATGAATAGGCACATACATTACTTACGTGGTTAACCCTGTATTTGTACTTGAATATGTAGGATGATTGGAAAAATCTTGAAGACCCTTATGGAAGTATATTCTTGAGCATTCCAACGGTTCTTGATAAATCATTAGCACCAGAAGGAAACCACATTCTTCATATTTTCACAACTTCTTCTATTGAGGACTGGGAGGTATATTTACTTGATCTTTTTCTAGTAAAAGCATTACATTTTTCTTAGGTATAATTACAAAAACACCCCTAATGTTTGGGTTAATTAAACAAAAACCAGACATGTTTCAAAATAAAAAAACCCCTTCAAGTTTCGTTTGTCTTAAATAGAAGGGGGTAGCTGTAATTTTTTTGCAAATGTCAGGGTTTTTTTTGAAATGTTTTCGAAAATCACCAGGAAAAATGTAAGACGGAACAAACCTCTAGGGGTTTTTTGTAATTTTCAAAGAACTCTGGGTTTTTTTGTAATTAGCCAAACCTTAGGGGTGTTTTTGTAATTATCCCTTTTTCCTTATTGCCCTATTTACTTCTTTTATTTTTTTTCTCAAGAATTTTAATTTAGATGGCCATTTTGCTGTAGGGCCTCTCACGCAAAGATTACGAAGCAAAGAAGGAACTTGTGGCCGGAAAAATAATCGACAGGCTTGAGAAGAAATTATTCCCTGGACTTAAGTCATCTATAGTGTTTAAGGAGGTATGGCAATTTCCTCCATCATTGATATTGAGATTTGAAACTTCTAGAAAAGTGAAGGATTGGTTCAGTGATGAATAGAAGACTGAATGAATTGAACAAGGATTAGTTTTGCAGATTGCAAAAACTTTTTTTCCTTAGAAATCTTATGAATTAGTGAAATTTTGAGGTCTGGAAATTATATTTTCCAAACATTAGCATTCGAAAACCTACTTTAATTTTTGAAATATCTACCGCTTGATTAGCCAACAAATGACCTGGCAGGTGGGAACACCGAAGACACACAGGCGATACCTGGCTCGTGATAGTGGTACATATGGTCCGATGCCTCGAAGCATTCCAAAGGGCTTATTAGCAATGCCATTCAACACAACCGTAAGTTTATCAGATTCTCAATCAGTAAATTGAAGGTTATTTATTGTAATTTTCAGCACGGCAAGTAATTTAGTTCATATTCTGATGGGGTTTGCAGGCAATAAATGGTTTGTATTGTGTGGGAGATAGTTGCTTTCCAGGGCAAGGTGTTATAGCTGTAGCTTTTTCAGGAGTTATGTGTGCACACAGAGTGGCAGCTGATTTAGGTAAAATGGTTTTAAATAGTTTTTCAATATTACTTCGTATAATATTCTCATTGTTCAAAGACTTAAATAAGATAGATCTCATCATTGTATTTAATGCAGTTGTTTGATGAGAAATCGGGTTTCTATTTGCTTTGTTTGGTTGGCCGGAAAATAGTGCAGGGAAATATTTTTCAGGGGACCGAGAAAAGTGGGAAAACTAAAAGAAATTGGTTTTTTGCTAATGTTTCGTTGTCCAGAAGATTGCTAGAAACTTATAGAATTTGTTGATTGAATGCTAAAATAATTAAATATCATGCTTAAATAATACTACTAAAAGAGATTATATTTTATCCATGAATAACTGATAATACAGGAAATTTTATTGTTCATTTAGAAAAATTAAAGATGTAACATTCTGTTTTTGTGCGAGGAAACAAGGTCAAGATTTTGTGTTTGTTGTCAAGAGAATTATTTTCACTATCTGATGTAAAATCATAACATTTACAGAATGCTAACATTTATAACTAAAGGGTTTCCTCTTGAATATTCTATGGAGCATACTAATATTGTAAATATTAGTAAACTATGAGGTACTAAGAGTTATGTATTTGTATTATTCTAGTATCTTAAAATTTTATTACATCCACATGTAAGTTTTATTGTTAAATAATTTTATTATGAGAAGAGTGACATTACAAAAGTTTTATTTAAGTTCGATGTTGTTTAATCAAAGAGAAAAACTGATAAATGGTAAAAACTGGTACCTTATTTTTCTGTTCAAACTAGGTAATATTATGTTTGAAGTACTTTCTACTTTTACTAATGGATCAAATTAAGTGTTGCTTGTTGCTTTTTATTTGTTCGACACATATAATTTAATTACTTTCTTTGAGAAAAACTTTAAATTGGATTTTATGGGGAAATAAAGTGTAATCAGAAAGATGAATAAAGTCAGAGGTGGTTAATAAATTCCCATGACGTCTATCCTACTATTCTTGCCGGAAGAATTTTACGCGAAACCTGATACGGAAAGTTAATCCTTCAACATTTCCATTAACAATTGCTCAAATAGGGGCAGGAAGAAAAAGAAAAATGCGTACACTTGCCTGGTAATTAATGGGGTTGAAGTTTTCAGAAAATCACGTTTGTCAAGTGTTTGACATTTTGGTCCCAATCAGACCAGATTCTAATGAATCTCTGTGAACTAATAATAGGCATATGATTGACAGTTGCTTACAATTGCGTTAATACTTTATCTGCTTTCCTCGATTCACTTTTGCAGGATTTGAGAAGAAAAACCCAGTGCTTGATACGGCTCTCCTTGGGCTACTTGGTTGGTTCAGGACTTTAGCATGATAAGGACCATATGAGAAATCGGCATTAGTAGGAAAAGCTTTATACGCATTGACAGTTTTGAAGAGAAACAAAGATGGCCATCAAATGCTGTTAGCTCTTTTTTTCCTTATGTTGATACAATGGTGAAGATACCAGATTGAGGTACTTTACGACAACTTAAAGTTTATTTTATCAGCTAAACTATAGGTTGTTGTTTACGTCTAAACACATAGATGCTCATAGAATATATTCATATGTTGTGTAACCAAAATTACTCATTGTAATAGAGATCTTCATGAATATTGGAAAGGTAAAAGTATCAGAATAAATCCCAATTATCATTTCAAGTTAGGAAAACATTATATCCTTAACTTTTAGCACACTGCCTGAACCTTTCAGAACACTCTACAAACATGATTTTTGGCGAATCATGCAAAAACATCTTAAAAAGAAATCCATGGGATAATCTGTATGCTAATCTTGACCGTATTATCGATTTTAAGCCTCTCGTAGAGGAAAAATGTTCAATATCCCCGTCCTGTCGGATGTCTTGATAGCTTTTAAAAGCCTTGAAGCAGAGGCCGGGTTTTCATGAAGCCTGTAATAACTTGGTTTTTTGGAGACATGTAAAGGTTTGTATGCACGTATTTAGTTTCCAAGTCCGATTTCTAGTTTCTAGTATTGGAAAATGAAATTTCAGACTTTATTGATTTTCGTGTGAGAATTGAGAATATGTTTGGTTTGTTGTTTGAATTTCTGGTATGGTATGTGTTTGGAAATGAAAATATGTTTGATTATGGTTTTTGAAGTGTATTTTTGACATACATTTGCGTAATTGTAATGAAAGTGTTTGGTTACAGTTTTTGAATTGTGTTTTCATATAGATTTATGTGATTGTGGCAAAAAATTATTTAGTTGTGTCTCAAGAAAAATGTTTACACAAAAAAGTGAAAACTATAAATACCTTCATTTCCACTGAGGTCATATTTCAACAAACATAAATCCATTTTTCAGAATAGTTGGAAAATGGAAAATCGATTTTGAAAACATATTCATACAAGGCCGAAGCTTCTCAATGAGCTTCATCCTTCGTAAAGACAAATATGCCAGAAATCTGTAGCCAACCACCATGGCTGCTAGGACTCAGGAGAAGTTTGTAGGTGTGGTAGTTAAAAGAGAGAAAACCAAGCCAAAAAACTGGGACATTCTGCAAAAGAATCATAAATCTTGTATTAGAATCTATCATTTCAGCTTTCATCTCTTCGTTTTTGTTTTTGCAGAGAATAGCAAAGATTAGTGTAAAAAAGTTATTAGAAAAATAAGAAGGAATTTTCATAGTGTGGAAAAGTAATTAGAAAAAGGAGAGGTCTCTTGTGAGACCGTCTCACGGATCTAGATCTGTGAGACGGAGCCCCATATACCAAACCCGCTACTAATTACCAAACAACTGAAAAATTTGCTACTCAACCCCATCCTGCTGGAAAAAAAGGCCCAAAAGCCCAACCTAGAATTGAAGCCGTAAACAGAAAAAACCCCAGCTCAACGATCTCTCTCTCTATCTCTCTCACTCAGACCACCACCACCATGGGATACCAATTCCTCCACCGCGCTATTGTCGGCAACTACTCTTCCATCGTGTCTTTGTCTACGCGGCAGGTGTATTAAAATTTGTGTGTTTCCTTCTTCTTTCCAATTGTTAATAAAAAGTTCATGGAGTTGAATTTTCGAAATTGTACCAAGTTTTTGGATTTGCGTTTTTGAAATTGCATCTAAATGATATTACATACATTTTGCAGATTGCATCTTCAACTTTACCTGTTGCAACATATATGTTAAGTACTTTTTTTTTTGCAAAATATATGAAATTGGTATTGATGATATTGATGGTTGTACGAATGACCTTCATCGCTAATGAATTTTTTCCAGTTTCCTGTGTAACTGTTGTTGATGATGAAAAATGGACAATGTTAAAGGGCGGGGCAATGAAAGTATGATTTCTTCCATAAAAAATATTAGTTTTGTAACTAAAAGTATCACCTTTCAACATCTTTTTTTCTGTATATTTTCTGACTTAGTTATGTGTGTGTTGTAGATCAAATTCTTATTGTAACTCCTAGTAGTGAGAATTGGGCTAATATATTAAATGAAGGTAATGTGTAATATATTTGTGTTAATTTAACTAAAAAAGTATTACTTTTTCAATAAAAAGTACAAGATTTTTAGCCAAAAGTATTACATTTAGATCTTCATCCACGATTATTAGGGCTACAAACGAAATAACCGAGCCGAACATGAAAATGCTCGAGTTCGGCTCGTTTAGTTTTGGATCGGCTCGAGTTCGATTCGAGCTTTCATAATTGAGTTTGAGCTCAGCTCATTTGAAAATTATTAGGTTCGAGAACAGTTCGAGTTCGGCTCGTAAAAAGCTCGTTTAATATATTCAACGAGCTTAGCTCGCGTTTGGCTCGTGAAAAAGCTCGTTTAAGCTTCAACGAGCTTAGCTCAAGCTCGGCTCGTTAAAAGCTCGTTTAAGCTTTAACGAGCTTAGCTCGAGCTCGGCTCGTAAAAGACTCGTTATATGCTCGAATTCGAGCTCGTGAAAGGAAACTTGAGCTCGTTAAAGATCGAGATCGAGTTCGTTAAAGCTTAAAATATATGCTAAATTGTCCTTATTCCTTAATCAAATTTCACATAAAGACTAAATCACTTGTAGTAGCAATACAAAAATAAAAATCAAATACACAAGATATAGCTCAAAATTTACATATTATTAAACAAACAAACTATAAATGAAATTACCATAAGTTTTTAGGTAAATTATTAATAACATTTAATATTTTAAAATTATTAATAAATTATCATTAATTAACTAATAAATTTGAGTTTTGGATAAATTATTAATAACATTTAATATTTTAAAATTTATATGCAATCTTTTAAATATGTGTAATATGCTTATGACTTTATGATGAAATAGTACTAACTGATGATCATATTAATGACTAAGTTTAGGTTTATAATTAATATTAGGTAAGTCTCGTGTGATACACGAGTTTATTGGTTTGTTTAGACTAAATACTTCTTAGTTCTCACCAAACTATTCAATTTTATTAAATAGTTCTCACCTAACTATTCAATTTTATTAAATATTTTAGACTAAGTATTTATTATCTTTGAAATTCAAAAATATATTATTAATACAAACGAGAGAATATATCCTATAAACAATATAGATTTTGAACTAATAATTTTTTTTTCTTTTTTCTTGCTCATTTTCTACATATTTATACATGTAGTATAATATTTAAGCTTGAGAAGAAAACTCATTTAAAAATAATGTAGATAGAATCCTTGATTTCTGGATTATTTGTCTTTTAAATTTGTTGTCTTCTAAATTCGAAAATATATTATTAATTCAAATGAGATAATATATTTGACTTTATTTTTTGTTTTAATATATATTGATATTATATTTGTGCTTCTATGTAGACTATTATTATTTATTATATTTTTAGTTTCATTTGGTTTATTAGATAGTTATAAATTCTTGAAAATTTTATACTCTTTTAAACATTTGTAATATGCTTATGATTTTATGATGAATACTGGTTGAGCCAACCAAACTATTCGATTTTATGATCACATTAATTACTAAGTCTAAATTTATAATTATTACTAGGTAAGTCTCATGTGATACACGAATTTTATACAATTGTAATATGCTTATGATTTTATGATCACATTAATTACTAAGTCTAAATTTATAATTATTACTAGGTAAGTCTCGTGTGATACACAAATTTTATTGGTTGTTTAGACTAAACACTTCTTAGTTCCCCATATTATTTTTTTAATATTTAATTTTTAACAAAACCAAATAGTTTTAAAATATCCAAAAACAATACTTTATAAATATACCTCATTATTATATATGTGCTTCTATATAGATTATATTATTTTATATTATACTATTAGATTCGTTCGATTTTGGTTTTATAGGTTTTGATTAATATTTTATCTAGCCTTAATCCTTAAATATATAGTTTTTCGCAAGGAATGATGTTATTTTACAATTTAAATGAGTTTGAACATAAATTTACGAGCCTTCAAATGAACATGCTCGCGAACTTGACTGAATGAGCCGATCTCAAACACATGCTCATGAGCCAATAAACGAACATGTCCGCGAGCTTAATTAACGAACCGAGCTCGAACACAAGCTAACAAGCCTATAAACAAACACGTTTGCGAGTTCAATTAACGAATCGAACTCGAACCTAGGCTCACGAGCCTATAAACGAACACGTTTGCGAGCTCAATTAACGAACCGAACTCGAGCTTATGCTCGCGAGCCTTTACACAAATATGTTCGCGAGCCTGTAAACGAACATGTTCGTGAACTTCTGAGCCAAATATCTGTAAGCCTGAGTTCGGCTCGTTTAAAAGTCCGAGCTCGAATTTTAAGCTTGAGTTCAGCTCGTTAAGTTTGACGAACGATCTCGAACGAATATTTTTTCGAACCGAGACTCGAATAGTTCGCGAGCGACTTGGTTCATTTGCGTAATGTGATTATTGACCTGCTCACGAAAATGATGAAATCAATATTGTCGCACAGAATAGAAGTGATGCAATGCTCCAAGGGGAGAAAACAAGGGATCAAGGGCCATTTTCAAAAAAACAAGAAGAAGAAAAATAGTGATACGACAATCTTATATCCATCGAAGGAGTTTGATTCAAAGACTCCTAATCATCGACTATTTTAGTAATTGTTTTTATATAAAAAATATGATACTATTGTTACATTGATTGTTTCAGTATTAAATTCTTTAGTTTCAGTGTTTTAATCTCCTTTTATTTTAATATATTTGTAATGAGAAAACCGATACTTAAACCCAAAAGCCGAATACTTTTTGAACAAAACGTGATACTTTAATAAAGTGATACTTTCGCAATTTTATGTTCTTTTCATAAATTATTTATAACAAAAGTGATACTTTTAATTCAAAAATCGATACTTTTTTAACAAAAAATGATACTTTAATCAAATAATACTTCAACAATTTTATGTTATTACTTTTGTAAATATTTTGAAACAAGAAGTGATACTTTTAACCCAAAAATCGATACTTGTTGAACAAAAAGTGATACTTTAATAAAGTGATAGTTCTGCAATTTTATGTTCTTTCGTAATCATTTGCAACAAAAGTGATACTTTTAATCAAAAAATTGATACTTTTTGAACAAAAATTGAAACTTTTCAATTAATGGTTCTCTTTATATCTAGTCATTTAGTTTTCGTTTTTATTTTTTCACAATATGTACTTTGTTTTATATTTTTGCAATTACACTGCCCAATTTTGCAATCACCAGTTTAAGTATTATAATAGATAGCCTGTACAAAATTTGAATAATAATAATAATATCCAATAACATACACTAAAATATACTACTAGAAATACTAGTCAATGTTTGTAATGTAACATACATAATTTCACCCCATCATCAAACTATACCATTTGCAATACTAGTCAATACTTGCAATACTAATTAACACAAAAAAGCAACACATCAAATATACAAAAATAAAGTAGGTTTCTCCAATTTGTCTGACATCCTCTAAAGAACACTTTACATCCATCAGTTGGCTTGTTCATTTATAAATTGAAGTGCATAATTCTTGATTTGCACTTTCATTTCATTGAAATGGATAAGAACAATTCTTGCATAGTAAGAAGCCCTTAATTTGCGTCCTTCGCCAACCTTCAATGAAACAAAATAAAAATTAAGATAAGTAAATATTTTTCTACAATTCAATTATATATATAAATATATATATATAAAGAGATTCATACCGTACGTAATTTGGATCTGAGTACATATACCCCTTGAAATTTTCCATATAATGCATTAAGAAAACACCAGATATGAAGTACTTCTCAGAAACACTTAACAAAAAAGTAATACTTTTAAAGTAAAAACTGATACTTTTAACATAAAAAATGATACTGTTATATGAAGTACTTATCAGAAACAAGTTAACAAAAAACATTACTTTTAAAGTGAAACCTGATACTTTAACATGAAAATTGATACTTTTATTAAGAAAAATGATACTTTTATATGAAGTACTTATCAGAAACAATTTAACAAAAAATTAATACTTTTAAAGTGAAAATATATACTTTTAACATGAAAAATGATACTTATATTGTGAAAAGTAATACTTTTAACATAAAAATTGATACTTTTAATATAAAAAATGATACTTTTACAATAACCACAAAAACAATTAACAACAACAACATGACACTTTGCATACTAACTGCAGAAACATCAAAACACCAATTCTAGGGGTAACATTTGTGTAAAAAAGGCAGTGTTACTTTGTTTGTGAAAAATGAATGTAAGATTAACATGCACTGCGAAAATAAAAATCATCCAGACACATTCATTACAACAAATAAAACTCAACTTCAACAAATCAAAACCTTAATATTCAATTCAAGTCGAATACATGCTCAAATTAAAACCCTAACAAAATACATGTTAAAACCCTAACGTATATTTTCAAGCAAAACCCATAAAAAAGACTTTCGAAAAATACCAAAATGAAAGAAAATCGAAGAGAGGCAGAGAAACAAAAGAAAAATACTAAAAATCGAAAATAAAAAGTACCTGAGATTGGTCGTCGAACACCAAACTTTGAAGAACTGCAGAAAACTCTAAGAAGAAACTTTGCATTGAAAAAATCGGAAGAAAAACAGATGAAATCGCAAGGAAAATAGGAAGAAAATCGTAGAAAAATCGGAAAGAAAAAGGGGAAAAAACTGAAGAGAGAATAGAGAAAAATCAGGAAAAAAGAATCAACATATTTGGGTATATTTTCAGCGAATCCGGTATTTGGGGCTCCGTCTCACGGATCTTGATACGTGAGATGGTCTTACATAAGTTTTTGTGTTAGAAAAATATGAATGAATTTTGAGAGTAATTGGATGTGAGATGAAAATGCAATTACAAAAACTACGCTTTAGGTTTAGATTAGTTGAAAAAAAACCATGTTATTTTTTCATTATTACAAATATCACATTGATATTTGATTATTTTTTACAAATTGCACATTCAAGAGGGTGTATTTGTTAGGTAAATAGAAATTTCAAATTCTAGATCTGACTCAAATGACAATGAATCTCAATGGAGTGAACGTTTCCATGATTAGTAAAGAAGCGGATGACAAATAGTAAATCCAAATTCTCCTTGATTTGATGAAGATATCCAAACTCGTCCAAACCAGTGGCGTAGCCATCTTAGGAAGAGTGCGGTCGGCGGACCGCACTCGATCCCGGAATGACTGTGTTAAATTTGAGTTGGACCGCACTGAAAATTTAGAAAAAAAATTTGAATTAAAATTTAAAAGGCCAATTAAACCTACTATATTGGCCCAAAAAATTAAGAATTATCTGGCCTAATTAAGATATATGAGTGGATGAATGATTGTCTCTTTTTATTTTGTATACATATATATGTTCCAAACTTGATAATTAATAGTTTTTTTTGGAGTACTTTTCAAATGAACTTTTGGATGTAAAAATATATTTTCCATAATAATAATTGTTATTTGGTGGTTAATTTAGAATGGACATTTGAATACTTCACTTCTCCAATAAGTTCATTCTAGAGAAGACAAAATTGGAGAAACCCGCAAAAAAAATTGCAAGGTACAACCTTTCGATTTGGCTTTTTTATATGTTTTTAAAATTTTGGCCCGACAATCGTCCAACCAAAAAGAAAAGAAAATTGACTGCACTGGCCGGAAATTCTGGCTACGCCCATGATCCAAACCAATAGAAAAATACTCGATCTCAAGAGAGTGCTAAGAAAACTTCCATCACAAAGAGGAAAGAAAGAAGCCTACTTCCACGAAAGAGAGAAAACTACTTATAAAACATAATAAAAAATAATCAAACAAAGAAATAAATATTCTATCTCTTTTAGATCACCAGTACAAAGGGGGATTGTAAGATTGGGGAATCAAACTCTTGAGTCTTGACCGATGGTCTAAGAGCCTAATCAGAATGTCATCAAACAAAGGGGTCTTGGCCATAACAACGTGTTAAGATGATTCCTCAATCTTTAACTATTTAGCACCACAACAATATTTTAGTGTATCCCGACGCTACGCTATATATATATATATATATATATATATATATATATATATACTGTCAATATAATTAAACAAAAATTGAAAATTGAACATGAAACGTAAAATATAATTAAACAAAAATTAAAAATTGAACATAAAACGTGAACTACTATTAAACCTATTCAAAAATATTAAAATAAAAGAAAGAAATTAAATATTTTTAAAAAATAATATATTATTAACCCGGGTTGAAATTAATTAACCCTTAAAATAGTAAAAACTAAAAAAAACTAAAAACAAAACTTAAAAACTTTGCATGTTTTTTTTAGTATTTCTAGGTTCCGTCTTACGGTGATACGATCTTATACAAGTTTTTATCTTTAATTAGTATTTTGAGAGTTAATAAGTCAGGATTCGTTTAATGTATATTGTAATATTATTTTATATAATTCATAAAAACAAAAATACTATTTAAAATAGAAAATAAAATATTGAAAATCAGGCCCGTACTTGAGCATATGCTCAACAAAAAAAAAAGAATGATGATCATAAATACAGAAATCCAATAAACACTGCCAAAAAAAATTGACCCATTTTAGGACGATAAATTATTAATGAAGGAAAAATCTCATTTTAGGAAATTCAATTGGAAAATTATGAGAAAACCAAGAAAATACCAAATTGGCACAATAATGATAAGAAAAAAAATCTCCAAACAATAATGTTTATAAAACCGAAGAAAATTCAAAACATATTTCAAATGAACAGTTGAAAAAGAAGTTGGAAACATATAAGTACTATGAATAAAATTCAAAACTCGTTTTTGGATTGAGGTTGTTGCTACGGTGAACTTCACTTATTTATGATGTACTTGTTTACTGTTTTAAAACATGGGAGTATTAGAATAATTTGATATGTTTAGCCCGCATATTAATTTCAACTTATTGAATAATTATTATTACAATTGATTTTTTGGCCAATTTAGAGAAAAAATCTAAGTTTCAAAAAAAATAATTGGCCGTAACTCGTGAGGACCCATTTTCAGAATTTCGCTTAGGGTCCTGTGAGGTACAGGTCCGGCCCTGTTGGAAATTAGAGTATATGTGTGCTAAAAAGTAGTTGTAGGTGACGACTACAATCAAAGAGCAAAGTTAATTTTCTATTCACATCAATTACATAATTATATTACAAGAGTTGGGCTTGGAGCCAATCATGGAATGCAAATCCCTATACAATATATTCTAGAAGATATACAAGATATATTTCCTATCTACAAAATGTTAATTAACAAGATTTACCGGACAAACAAGAGATATTCCACATTATCTAATTAAAATCAATCATTGCCATCTTTTGTGCTTTATTATACTTGCTCGGTGAATATTTTAATAACATTAGACATTGTAGAATTTCATGATGGTGAGCCGAAAGATGATTGAGGCAATTAATTGAGCACTTGATAAACCATCCAACCTGTCCATTTAGAATAACAATACAATCTGTTAATTAATTAAACGCGTATGATATCCGTATAGTACTTATATATACGAATAATTGAAAAATGAGGAAGTCTTACGTGAGACCATCTCATGAATCTAAGTTCATGAGACAGATTTTAAAACACACAAAACTATGAATTCTTTTCATAGGTGTCCGGGACCTCCGGGTCGAAATTCTATCTAAATATAAGATCCGTCTAATGAATTATATTCATGGGACCGTCTCATCATACAAGTTTTTGTGTTGAAAAACACTTACATTTCCCGTACATATTTTAAAGCGTCGTTAAATACTCCGTACTTTTGAAGTGAAATATCTAATACTTATATTATAGTTATCCGTGTAATACTTGGCGAATAATACTTCATTTTAATATTTTCAAATATTTAAATAAATCTAAAAAACTTATTTATAAGTATAATTGAAATATTATAAAAATAATAAATAAGAATATTAGTAATATATAAATATAATAATAATTATTGAATAATTATCTTGGATATATGTTAAATCTATATATATATATATATATATAAAAACAAAGCTTTTACTATTTTTGCTTTCCCGCTCAAATCAATCTTTCTAAATATGTGTTGCACGTTTTTTTTGGTTATATGAAAAAGTGTGTATTTAATGTTTAGGTGCCAGCAGTTTTATGAGCCGGACGTTTTTAATTATGGTAGGAATAATTAAAAATTTATACATAACCGTTGATTAATGCATCCAAATTGAATTTTGAACTTTCCTTTTTTTGTGTTTTTTTGAGAATACTTTAAACTTTCCTTATTGAATTTTGAACTTACCTTTTTTGTGTTTTTTTGAGCAAATTTTCAACTTTCCTTACTCTTTTACTACGGTAATCAAGGTAATAATTTAAAGTTTCCATAAAAATCGTGTTGACTTTCTTTTTTTTTGATTGCAGAAATTTAATATTTACATTAGATGGTAATTGCAATCAATAAATATTACAACAATATTTTCGAAAATTATGTAATTGCAAATATTAGGCAATCTGTTTAATTGTGGCACAAGCAAAATAAATAGGGCAACAAAATTAAAATGGTAATTGCTAATTGATAATCTAATTAACATTCCAATATTTTCTGCAATTACATTAACAATACTAACATAATTAAAAGAATAAAATCTTCTGAACAAGAAATAAATTTAAACAAGAAAGTAACTGTAACAATAATCATTGACTTTCCATTTACAATTGTTTTCCGCTAATTTCGACCCAAATTCGCAGAGAATCTATAGAATCCGAAAAATAATGAAATTATAATTTAATCAATTCGATTAGAAAAGCTTGCTATAATAAAATACAAAAAATCGATTTTTTTTTTTTGATAAAATCCAATTTTTCCATAACCAATTCGATTAGAAAAATTTCCTATAATAAAATAAAAAAATTTGATTTCTTTTTTTGATAGAATCCAATTTTTCCATAAATATTCTCATTTCTCACCTATAAATATATGATGTAGTTCAGTAACCATCCTGCGCATTCAAAACTCATCCTTACAAATTCGATAAATTCAAAAACTCTGTGAGATACTATCAAAAACCTATCAATTTTAATGGCACTCATGATTACTCTAATTCGTGATTTAAACATGACCAAAACTCAATGAGTGATGAAGCTACGTTAGATTCGGTTGTATGAAAAGTCTGCATACAATGATAAGACCCAAATACAAAGTCTAGAATGTATCTTCCACGATATCGAGGTAATCTATACATGCAATTGATTTGTAATTTTATAATTCAATATTTATTCATATAATTTAATTTGTGTAGGGAGATCGGATCCAAGGGACAGTTCGTCGTTTTCAGATTGATCAATTCAAAAAAATATTGAAAGAAGGACGTGTTTACGCAATACGTGAATTCATTGTGGCTAACCAGACGGACAAATACAAAGCCACAACAACAAAGCACAAAATATTATAAAGTTCCAGAATTACTTTATTGTATTTATTTTATTAATTAAGTTTAATAATTTTTTTATAGGATTATTCGTCAGAAGATGAGGTTAACACCCCAAATAAAAGTGCTAAAAAACGAGCAAAGGAATCGAAGCTGCTAGTACTAAGCGTTCCTCTCGAGGAATTCTCATCATGAAGCAATTGCAAAAAGCTGAAGAGCATTATCAAGAAAGAGAACGAAAAAGAAGAATAGAAATTTGGAAGGATTTTTTGGTTTTAGCATGAAGCTAATTGGTTTTTAGAGTTTTTTTATTTATTAATTTTTGAATTTTGTTTGGTTTTAATATTCCTTTGAACAATTTTAGTAGTTTAGGTTTCAGGTTTGGCTGTTTAGTTAATGGGATTACTTAATTCAAATTGGTTTATTAACAATCTTAAAATAATATTATATATTGCTTTTAAATGAATCTTTTTATATTGTTGAAACAATATTTGTCGAAAATAAACTAAATTACATGTGCATCTTGATTAACAAAAAATGATACAAACAAGTAGGTACTTCTAAAAAAAATCATAAAAAAATTACTTAGTGAAGACCCAACACCATCAGGATTCCACTACTACACTCAAGGTGCAGGGCCAAGTGGCTTTGTTAGCTTAGAGTCTTCACTACAGTTAATTTTTTATAGAAAAAAAAACACTTACAAATGCCAAATACAATATACACAACAGAATAATAAAATACCCACAAATATCATCACTGTAAATCTAAATCTAATAAGACAATTATGATTTCAGTTAAAAAAATCATTCATAATTTCAACACAAGATAAAGCAATGCAGAGCAATAAATTCGACATCATACATGGCAACAAGATATTATATTTCCATTTCTAATAGAAATGTATTTAATTGATTATATGTGATTTTCAGCGTCATATATATATGGTAAAAGAATAATTTTGTTTGTTCATAAAAAATTTTAAAAGATTTTCTATCTCAAGTTGTATCTTTATAAAAAAAAAAGTTTCAGTTTTAGGATCAGTATATATATAGATGTCATGATGTTCATTTTCATTTCAAAAAAATCTTCAAAACGAATACCACCAACAACTGAGACAGGCTAAGGCAATAAGAAAACGTGATTCAACTACAGAACATGCGGCAGTTAGCTCAATGGACATACGGTTTTGGGAAAAAAACGAAGATCGGACGAAAATACATCAAACGGTATTTTCATTTTTTCAAAAAATAGGACATATAATGTAACGTAGGTGTTAGTGGTTTTCAGTACTTATCTGTTTCTGAATTTATCACAATGCTCATGTATCATAGTATTTAAGTTCAACAGTACCTGAAAGAAATTAAAATACATTAACTGAACATGCTAATCTGTATTAAAAAAATGTCGAAATGTACCATGAACTTATCTATTTTAACACTTGCTCCCAAATGTGCTTTCAGTTATCCTATAAAGATTGTACAACCATAACCTGAGAAAAAAGTTTTATCAATCGCATTACATAATGCAGGTTAACAGATGCAATCATTTTATATGAGATGTAACATCACTCCATAGATAACACACCAAAATAACTATTCTTATGATAATTGTATTAATGGATCAGTTTAACAACAAAAAATATAATAAGTTAATGAAATCATTTGTATTAAACATCAAACAATGGAACTATGATATATACAACTTTTCTTTGATTAAAAGTTAAAAAAAAAAGCCAAAAAGTTATCAATCAATTAAAACTTATTATTTGTTCATATTGTTTATTAGCATAGAATTTTTTTTCAGCAAACCGTACACTATAATACATTTTGAAACTACTGTTATACAAAAACAAATATTGAGAAACCAAAAAATGAATATATGTGAAATAAGTAGGACTTATCTTTTTTTCACCCTTCAATCTATTTCGATCTTTTAGTTTGATGTGTTTTCTATTTCTCGGCTTCAAAAAAGAAGTATCTAATCTGCAGCATAAAAAAATCAGGATAAAAACAAAAATATAAATCATCAGAAATATCAAAATTAAAAAATTAAAAAAAAAGACATTAAAAATATATTTGGTACTTATCTTTTCGTATTCCATTTCTTATCAGAAGTTTGTTTTGGCCTACAACATACAATGAATAGTTTCAACAAGCTGTGAAATTAAAAAAAAAAATTAGTGGGTCAATAATTTTAAACATGAACAAACAACAAATAGTAGCAAACATCAACAATGACGAAAATAAATTCGTAAAAAATGTAAATAATTTAATTTTATACTAATATTTTTAAATACTAATGTTCGATCTAGAATAGGGTATTTTTCTAAAAAAATATATTTTGTATACTTATCTTTTTTGGATGAATGTTGTTTTCCCCTCCACGAGTTGATATCTTCGCACATGCTTTCGCTATTTCATCATCGGAGTTGATTTTTCCGATTAAGGATTTTAATGAAAATGTAATGAAACAAAAGATTTTTTTTACCAAAAAAAGGGACGGACGGATGCTTAAAGAAAACAGAAAAATGTTAAAATTAAATGAACACTAGCCTTCAAGCATTTTATGTTAGACAAAAAATAGAGTTTTAGGATAAACAGACTGAGACCACAGAGAGATAAATTGAAGAAATTTTGGAGTGAAATCAGAGAGAGAAATCAGATTTTTTGGGGGAGTGAAAATGAGAGAGAGAACCGAGGGGTGTAGAGGGGGGGTTGATGCTACCAAGTGAATTGTGTCCATGTTCTTTGTGATTTTGTCAAGTGGCCCACTATAATATATGCATGTATTTTGTTTCAAAAAAAGAAAATTAAAATGGGACATATGTCACAATCCTACGGAAGTTGGGCACTACCCACTTGGGTAGCATCTACTTACCCAGTGTAGAGGGAGACGGAGGATTCTAGAAAATGAAATGTTAGAGAATGAAATGTGTTCAATATGCCCCAATAAGAATCCTCACCGTCGAAACCGGTACACATGTCGCAATCGTGTACCATCACACCACGCATCACAGCCGCGTGACACGTGTATTCGGATAAGGTAGTATAAGATTTTTTTTTTCTAAAAAATGGGCCGAATTTAGATTGTTTGGGTGAGGTTTGGGCTAAATCTATTGGGTTTTCATAATGGGACTAAATTGGGTTAGAATAATTCAATTAATTAATTGTTTTAATTTTATTTGGGCTATTAATATTAACTATTATTATATTATAATTATAATTATAATAATATATATTTAAATATATAAATAAATTTAAATATCTATACTATAAAATACAATTTATTTACATTGCGAAATTCAAATAAATAAATAATTGGTAAATCTATTTAAATAGAAATCTATAAATAACGAATTATTATTTTTAATATATAGATATATTAGTAAAAAAATTTAAATATAATAATATATGTATATTTTTACGATAAATATATAGTATAAATAATTATTTTATAGATCTGACTGTATTTGTACATTTAAATTTTATAAAATTTTGAATTAAATTAAGTATTTTTCAAATTAATTATCACTTTTTACATATATATATATATATACGTATTAAAATATATAATGTGCGAATTAGTAATTTTTTATATGGATATTTATATTGTACAAAAAAACATATTTTCACGAAATTATAAATATAATAAATCTAATATTTAAGTATACAAATCCATTATAAAAAAATTGTTTAGAAAAATTATTTTTTGTTTTTATATAGTATAGATTAAAAAATTGCATTAAAAAATTAAGTACTATCATTTCATGTATTTTTGCTCATAATGTTCTGATATTAGGCAAAAATTAACTCTATAAAATACAAATATTCTGGATTTTATTTACCTTTCCCAAAAATTGTTTTATTAATAATCTTATATCTAAAGATAAATTTATTTATAAAATCTCATGTTCGTCTCTGACTCTTTCTACTTTTTTGCAGGCAATCAAAGTATATCTTCAAAATTGTCTGCAAGATTTGAATTGAACGGCTCATCAAGAGGAAAAATATTTTCATTTTCTGGTGATCCAATTGCAACTATTGTTGAAAGTACTTATCTGATGTTTAGAGGCGCCATTGATGATCCGACTTATTTGAAAGAGAGGGCTATACTGGCACCGACCCTCGATGTTGTTGAGTCCATAAATCAGTATATGACGTCTTTAAATTCTTCCGAGGGCCAGACGTATTTAAGCTCCGATAGCACGTGCAAAACAGATGCAAATGTTGACTTCTTGCACGATCTGCACACACCATTATTTTTGAACGAGATAAGATGTTGTGTTCCTAATCATGGATTGCATTTGAAGGTTGGTACATCGGTTATGCTCTTGAGGAACATGGACCATTCAATTGGACTATGTAACGGCACTAGATTGGTTATTACGAGGCTCGCCAAACAAATACTTGAAGCTAAAATTCTCACCGGAACAAATGCAGGTCATAAGGTGTTGATTTCGCGAATGACATTGACCCCATCGGACCTTAGGATTCCATTCAAGTTTCAACTAGGGATGGCAATGGGGCAGGTCGGGGCGGGGCGGCCAGTACCCATGCCCGCCCCATGCCTAGAACGGGGCGGGGCGGGTCGACCCGTTCTGCCCCATTTTGAATTAAATTAAATTAAAAAATAAAAAAGAAAATGAAAAAAATATACATTTATAAAATATTATTTACAAAATATATTATTATCAATTTATAAATATTAAATATAATATAAGAATGCATAAAATTATATTATAATATATATTATATATATAAAATATATATTAAAATATATTTTTTAACTTAAAATTATAGGCGGGGCGGGCGGGGCGGAGTACCGCGGGGTGAGTGAGACCCGGACCCCCCGCCGGGCACGGTCGGGGTGACCCAAAGGCGGGCCGGGCGGGTACCACGGGTCGGGTCAAAATTGCCATCCCTAGTTTCAACGAAGACAATTCCCTCTTATTGTATCGTATGCAATGACTTTAAAATAAAAGTCAAGGCCAATCTCTCTCCAATGTCGGGCTATTTTTGCGGAATCCAATATTCAACCATGGTCAATTATACATTGTTGTTTCCAGAGTCACCAATCGCAAGAATTTAAAAATATTAATGTGTGGTGACGACCAATCAAACAACAAGCAAATAATGAATGTCGTGTACAAAGAAGTCTTTCAAAATTTGTAGTTTTTTTATATAGTGCTTTAATTTTAATAATTTATATGAATTTTATTTTACATTTTTATATTTTATTAATATTACTATTTTAACAATAAATCCAATGGTTCTACACAACAAACTCTATATTGTTCAACACAATCCAATTGCAGAGGCCTAATATAACACTCACCGTGCATAAAACGGGTGTAACACTAGTTATATATAATATGAAAACTATATATAAGTTTTATATAATCTAAGTATAAATATAATTCACTTAAAAATACACTTACTATTTTTAAATAATTATTTTAATTTGTTTTATAATTCTAAGCTAATTAATAAAGTACCTTAAATTAATATTTATATAATCTAAACATAAATATAAAATACAATCCATATAAAAATATTAAAATAAGCCGTATTATTACTTCCGAACAATTATTTTATATTCGTGTTATACCGGTATGTCTATGAGTTGGTACATTAAATTTTTTTCTTATTTTTTGCCAATTTTTTTATAACTTTTATAAAATATTCATAATATAGTAGTATGTATTAAATAATAATTTTTCTTGTCCCGTATTTAACTAACAAAGATAACGACTTAGACATGGAGAAGGTTTCCTGGAAGCCATTAAAAGGTGATTTGATACTTATCCACTTCATATATGAGATGAATACAAAACATAATACTATACTATAATAAAAAAAGCTTATTGAAGAATCTTATAAAGTGTAATTAAGTTTTGATTACATACTGCATTTGGAAAAAAAAAATCTTGGATAATGATATCCAGATAAAAAAAAAGGAATTAATTAATATCATCACGTTACCCTCAATTGTGATTACTCTGCTTTATTAAATTGATTAGATCAAAATTAAGGCCAGAAACTATGGTGCAAGAGCATTAAAAAATCCATGCATACATTCAACAATGCCTATAAAAAAATAGGAATCACCAAACCAGCTAATTAATAAATGGGGACCCGAATTACAGTCTCTCATTAATACTCATCATCTCCCAAATGGCCAAATTCTAGGGGTGGCATTCCTGACCCGACCCCCGACACGAACCCGACCCTCATAAGTTACTGAGAGAAACCCGAACCCAAGAAACCCGAACCCAAATACGACTGACACGAATCTGATATAATGTTATCAATTTGTCTAAAACATAGTTATTTTATATTTTAATTAATGTATGATGTATTTTAAGTATAACCTGAAATCAACCCCCAAACCAATCTGGTGACCCGAATTGCCACCTTACAGCAAAGTCCCTTCAATTAATGGCGGAGGTGGGTGGCCAACCTAGCACCCCCTCCCCAATTTTTTTTTTCATAAGGTAAATTTTTCAAAAAATAAATATTTAGTTAAAATTTATGTGGTTTTTCTTTCAGTTTTTTATCCGGCCTATCCAAATTTCATGTATTGGCCCACCTCGTAATATTTCCCGGCTAAGCCATTGCCCTCAATATATTGTCCAGTACTCCACCCTCATCTTCCATTCTCGCTAGCCGATCGAAATTATTGGTTCTTCAATTTTTCTGCCAGTAATTAATCACAAAATTAAATGCTGAACATCTTGAGATGTGGCCTTTCGTCTCCTTCGCCCATTTTCTGTTACTGCAATACTAATAAACCTTTGAGCTACCAAAAACCAAGAAATCACCACGATTTGAAATCCCAAAATCTGAGTAATCACCAAATCCATGCAAACAAGTATAGAAAAAGAAACAATCATTTCACGCCCATGAAATCAGTTGTTGATGTTGGTAAAATCGTGGAGAGTGAGAATAGTTCTATAGGCGCAGGTGATAAGAATAGTTGTTATTTGTATGATGCGATTGTTATAGGTTCTGGGATTGGTGGGCTGGTAACGGCTACTCAGCTGGCAGTTAAAGGCGCAAAGGTTTTGGTTTTGGAAAAGTATGTGATTCCTGGTGGAAGCTCTGGGTTCTATGAGAGGGATGGATTTAAATTTGATGTTGGATCATCGGTCATGTATGGTTTCAGCGATAAGGTTAGTTTGGTATTCGATTTTTCGACTTTTTTGTCAGCTAAACTTTTTTTTTTGGTACATTTTTTATCATCTTGAAATCTAAAGGTTTTGCGGATAGCCTTGTGAGACTTACTGCCCGGTGGGATATTTCAAAGAGAATTCTATAACGTTAATCATACACGTGGGGGGCAAAATTGTCGTGATTTAAATCATAATAAAGTTATTGACTTTGTCATCTACTTTGATCGATTTATACTTCGCCACCTCAATTTGAAAAAAAAAATTTATATGTATGTATATTTATTTTATATTTTTTTAAAATTATTGCCCAAAAATAAATAAATTTAACTTGTATTCATTTTAATAAAATATATTATCAATACAATTATTTTATAATAATCTATCTCTCTCTCTCTCTCTAACTTTCTAGTCGGATTATAATTTTTTTCATTATTTCATTTACTATTTTTTACATCAAAGTTAGGGAAAAAAAACCCCTTTTTATGAATATTGAAGTGAAAAATTTATAAATATACGTGCTCCTAAACATGCACTGTATTTTCAGTGTAACATGTTTGCAAGCTGTTTAGGGGCGGATCTAGGGGGGCTTTCCTGGCCCCTCGCACACCCCAATTTATTTTATCCCATTTTTTGTAAGGGCAAAAATTTTTTTAAAAAAAATTATATTTTTTCTAAAGGCAAAAAATAATTGGGTTAGAGAAAAAAACTCGGGCTAGGATTAGCCAAGCCGGCTGACTACGCCCCTGAGTTCACTCAATATGTAGTTGTAATGGGGCTTCACTCTGTTCCGTAGTTTCTTTTTGTTGTTTTAGATGTGGTCATCATTCTTTGTAGGGATAATTACAAAAATTAGATTTTTTAAAAATTACAAAAAGACTCTTAAAAATTAATTTTGTATTATACTTTACTCCCATTATAAACAAAACGTATTTATAATATCCTCTTTATATTTGTAAAAGTATAACATTTATCACGAGTTAGGTTGGTCTATGTTTTTCTAGCCCAAAAAAGTTAGGTGTATCGGCCCGACCCGATTGGTCCGATGAGTTTGGAGTACCCTGACTTTTAACCCGATCCGATAAATTTTGTGTATAAAATGTACAAATGAGCTAGACTGGGCTAATTATTTTACGCCCGAGGAAAATTAGGTTTACCCAACCGACCCGAATTTTGTCACTAATCTGATGGGCTCGGGCCGCGCCAGCCCACCCCACCCACCATTTTGCTAGATCATGTAATATTTTAGGCAAAATCAAACCCTTTATCTGGGTTTTTCTTGTAATACCCCAAACCTGAGGGGTAGTTTTTGTAATTATCCCTTCTTTGCTATCACTCTTTAAACGCAAAATCTGTCTTCGTTACAACTTACAGGGAAATTTGAATTTGATCACACAAGCATTAGAAGCAGTGGGATGTCGGATGCAAGTCATACCTGACCCAACCACTGTTCATTTTCATTTACCTAATGGCCTCTCTGTTCAAGTGCACAGAGAATATAGCGATTTCATATCAGAACTCGTCGGTAAATTTCCCCATGAGAGAGAAGGCATTCTCCGATTCTATGGCGACTGCTGGAAGGTTTGTTTCGATTAAAGCGATGCTTGCTGCTTGCTCTAGGTTTTTAACCTAACATTTATCTCTTGGATGTTTGATTAGGTTTTCAATGCATTGAACTCGCTGGAATTGAAATCTCTGGAGGAGCCGATCTACCTGTTTCGAGAGTTTCTCAAGAAGCCTCTCGAATGTTTGACTCTAGGTAATTGGTTTATTGCCTTTATTTTTCATTGTTAACTTTCTCTAAGGAGCATAAATGGAATTGTTACAGTATTATTGGATAATTTCGTTTTCTTTATTTTATCTATTCATTGGAGCAATTTACTCAGTTCGTTTTGTTTGTGTTATCTTGGTTATCAGAAAGATCCTGTGCGTAAATGGACACACTAATATCTCTCTCTCTTTTTTTTTTTTTTAAAACTTAATCAAAGGTCTTTCGTGAAACTGAATGTTAAAATCAGAAGAAATTTTGATTTATTAATTGTTTTTCCAGTGACCCGTAGAGACTGCTAGACTCTGTGTATAGCATTTTAATGAGCTCGTGCAATGATTATGCTGCTTTCAGTTGATACATACTTTTTCCTTCTATATCAATGGTGTTAATGAAATGCTCTGCTATAAGCTGCAAAAATGTGCATATATACTTCCTTATGCTGATACATGCTATTGGTATTCATCTCAGCCTACTATCTGCCCCAAAATACTGGCGACATAGCTCGAAAGTATATCAAGGATCCGGAGTTGTTGTCCTTCATTGATGTGGAGGTGTGCTTCTATTTATTCGTGGATCAAAACGACCTTTTTCTATTTGACCATCAGACCATAATTATTTAATTTGTGTTTCTTCTTCTTTTGGTTAGTGTTTCTTAGTGAGCACAGTTAATGCCATGAAGACACCTATGATCACTGCATGCATGGTAATCTAGTTTGTTGTTCTTGTCATTTTAATTCATTCATATCCTGTGTCCTGAGTTATCCCTTTTGTAGGTTGTGTGTGATAGACATTTTGGTGGAATCAATTATCCTGTTGGTGGAGTTGGAGAAATTGCAAAGTCATTAGCAAAGGGTTTGGTTAATAAGGGGAGTGAAATACTTTACAAAGCAAATGCAACCGGCATTATCATGGAAGATGGAAAGGCGGTGAGTTTTAACTGCAAACTGTGTATCCCTTGGATATGATTTTTTTTACATGAAAAGATATGTATGAATCATTGACTTGTCACATTTTATAGGTGGGGGTGAAGCTATCAGATGGAAGACAATTCTATGCTAAAACCATCATTTCAAATGCCACTAGATGGGATACATTTGGTTAGTTTCAGAAACTTGGTTTTGATCTTGTGCTGACGGCTTGCACAAGATTTTTGCTCTAAGCTGGCTTTTGACTATTGAAACTATTTTCACAGGCAAGCTCTTGAAAAAGGAAGATATGCCTGAGGAAGAAAAAAGATTTCAAAAGCAATATGTTAAAGCCCCATCCTTTTTTTCTATTCATGTGGGGGTTAAAGCTGATGTTTTGCCGCCCGATACAGATTGCCACCATTTCATCCTAGAGGTACATTAGTGATTTTGGAGGATCTGAATGAGTGGCCGAATATATTATTTATTGCTTTATATTTTATGCGGTTAACCCTTTTTATTTGTCCTTTGAGTATGTAGGATGATTGGAAAAATCTGGAAGACCCTTATGGAAGTATATTCTTGAGCATTCCAACGGTTCTTGATCCATCATTAGCCCCAGAAGGAAACCACGTTCTCCATATATTCGCAACTTCTTCTATTGACGACTGGGAGGTATATTCACTTGATCTTTTTTTTTTTTTTTTGTAAAAGCTTTATTTATTTCTTGTAGTCTATTTCCTTCTTTTAAATTTTTTCAAGAATTCTAATTTTGATGGCCATTTTGCTGTAGGGCCTCTCACCCAAAGATTACAATGCAAAGAAGGAACTTGTGGCCGAAAAATTAATCAACAGGCTTGAGAAGAAACTATTCCCAGGACTTAAGTCAGCTATAGTTTTTAAGGAGGTATGGCAATTTCCTCCAGCTTTGACATTGAAATTGTTGAACATGGATTAGTTTTGCAGATTGCAAAAACTTTTTCTCCTCGGAAATCTTATGAATTTGTGAAATTTTGAGGTCTGGAAATTATATTTCCCCAAACTTTAGCATTCGGAAACCTAGTATAGTTTTTGAAATATCTACAGCTTTGCTTTCTGAACTTCCTATGTGACTCATGCTTGGTTTGCTTACCATGTGAATGATATTACTGTGTTGTATTTTCAAAAATTAAGTCCCAACTGTCTCATTCATCTCTTTAACGACTTTCCTCTTATAGTAGTTCACCGCATTTCAATGACTAATCTAAGAAAATCTCAAAAATGTGAAAGGCCTTGTATTGATGTATTTCCATGTCCAATTTCCACTTTCTAATAGAAATGAATTTTTAGAAGTTATTGGTTTTCGTGTGAAAAATGAAAGTAACTTTGGCTTGTTATCCGAATTTCTCGGTATGTTGCATTTGGACGGGGATTTGGATTGGGGAGGGATTTTGGGGAGGATTAAATGACTCCATCCAAGGTGAATTTGAAATTCTTCAAACTCACTCCAAAAATAGCTTCCAATGATTTGATATCCATTATAAAATTACTTCATCCAAACAACACCAATGGATTTGTTATTATGAATTTGAAATTCTTAACTCCAAATCAATCCAAATGGAGCCTTAAGGCATATATTTAAAAATGAAATTACGTTTGCTTATAGTTTCTGAAGTATATTTTTGATATAAATTTGCCTAATTGTGGCGAAAAATTGTTTGGTTGCGTTTCCAAAAGAATATTTCCATAAAAAAGTGAAAACTGAAAATGACTTCATTTCCAGTGGAACTTCTCTGAACAAACATAAATCCATTTTCGGAATAGTTGAAAAATGGAGAATGTCTTTTGCACATACAACCATACATGGCCTAAAAGTTCTACCATAGTAGCTTGATTAGCCAACCAATGACCTGGCAGGTGGGGACACCGAAGACACACAGGCGATACCTGGCTCGTGATAGTGGTACATATGGTCCAATGCCTCGAAACGCTCCAAAGGGCTTATTATCAATGCCAATTAACACAACCGTAAGTTAATCAGCGTATTTGTCGTTGCTGTTGCTACTCAATCTGTAAAATGAAGGTTATTTAATTTAGTTAGCTATGCGATTAATCTAGTTCATATTCTGATGGTGTTTGCAGGCAATAAATGGTTTGTATTGTGTGGGAGATAGTTGCTTTCCAGGGCAAGGTGTCATAGCTGTAGCATTTTCAGGAGTTATGTGTGCACACAGAGTGGCAGCTGATTTAGGTAAAATGGTTTTAAATTGTTTGTCTATTTTACTTCATATAATATTCTCATTGGTCAAAGCATAAATAAGATAGATCTCATCATTGTATTTGATGCAGTTGTTTTTTGAGAAATCGAATTTCTATTTTCTTTTTTTGGTTGCCCGGAACATATTGCAGGAAAATATTTCTCAGGAAAAGTTGAAGAAAGTGAGAAAATGAAAAGAAATTGTTTTTTTTGCTAATGTTTGATTGTCAAGAAGATTGCTAGATATTCATAGAAGCATTTGTTGATTAAATGCTAAAATAATTAAATATCATGCTTAAATTATACTTCTAATAGAGATCAAATTTTATCAATGAACCAACATTTTACGTAGTAACTGATATAGTAAACAAAATTTTATTGTTAAAATAGAAAAAGTGAAGATGTAGCATTCTGTTTTTGTGTGAGGAGACAAGGACAAAATTTTGTGTTCACTGTCAAGAGAAATATTTTCACTATGTGATGTAAAATCATTAACGTTTACAAAATACTAACATTTATTACTAAAGTGACCAATAAGGGTTTCCTCTTGAATATGATATGGAGTAGAATAATATTGTAAATCTTTGTGCAATATGAGGCACTAATAGTTATATATTTGCATTATTTTGGTATCGTAGAGTTTTCCTACATCCGTATATAAGTATTGTTGTTAAGAATTTGATTATTTTGAGAATCATTTAAGTTTGATGTTTAATCATAAAAAGTAGGTACTAGTACCTTATTTCTCTATTCAGAACTAGGTTCAGATTATGTTTGGAATATTTTCTATTGTTACTAATGGATTAAAGTAAGTGTGATTTTAAGCCTAGAACCGTTGCTTTTTATTCGTTGGACATATGTAGTTTTAATTATTTTCTTTGACGAAAACTTTAAATTGGTTTAGTGGGGAAATAGCATTGCTTCTGATAAGCTAATAACAGACATATGATCAACAATTGGTTCTGATTGCTTGAATTATTTAGCTGTTTTCCTCAATTCACTTTTGGACTTACTTTTCTTTTGTCAATTCATGCAGGATTTGAGAAGAAAAACCCAGTGCTCGATACGGCTCTACTTCGGTTACTTAGTTGGTTAAGGACTTTAGCATGAGAACGTGAGAACGTCCATATGAGAAGTCGGCGTTAGTAAGAAAAAGATTTACTCGCGTTGACAGTTGTGAAGAGCAATGTGGATGCCATCAATGGTGATGATACCAGATTGAGGTATTTTACGACAATTTAAGTTTATTTAATCAGTTAAACTATATAGGATGTAGCTTACTTGAAACATGTAGATGCTCTTTTTTTAATAAGTTGGGAATCTTGGTTGGAGGGGAGGAGATAAATTTCAAAAACACTGAAAGATACGATTCACGGGGTTCGAATCAGTTAACGCCTGTGAGTGATACCACTTGAGCTACAAGCTCGTGGTAAACATGTAAATGCTCTTAGAGATGTAATATATATGTTGTAACCAACTACTCATTGTAATTTGCAATCAAACTTTCTACACAGAGATCTTGATGAATATTTGTAAAAAAAGTAAAACTATCAAAATAAAGTACAATTATCATTTCAAGTTAGGAAAACATATATCCTTAGTATTTTTTTCTCAGTAAAATCCAAGAACCAAACATATCCTCAGAAAAGAGAAGGGAAAAACTTTTGGCACACTGCCCAAATTTTTTCCGAACTTGCTACAAACATGATTTTCAGTGAATCATGCAAAAATATCTTAAAAAGAAATCCACGCGACAATTTGTATGCTAATCTTGACTGTATTATGGATTTTAAATCTCTATTAGAGGCAAAAGTTTCAATATCCTCTTCCTGGCCAGATGACTTGGTAGCATTTTAAAAGCCTTGAAAGCAGAAGCTGGATTTTCATGAAGCCTGTAATAATATGGTTTTTTGGAGACATCTAAACTTCTCAATGAAGCTTCATCCTTCGTAAAGACAAATATGCCAAAAATCTGTAGCCAATCACCATGGCTACTAGAACTCCAATTTCCTTGTAACCATTGTCTATTTTGACCCCATTGATAGAGTGACTTATGTGTTGATATTGCACTTTCAGGAGAAGTTTGTAGGTGTGATAGTTAAACGAGAGAAAACGAAGCCATGATATGAAAACTGGGACATTCTGCAAAATCATAAATCGCATATTAGCACCTATCTTTTCACGTAGCTTTCCACCGTTGTTAATGCCTATACATAGGTTTTATTATTTAAAACTACCCCTGAAAGTTTAGCTTAATTACAAAAAATCCCAGTTATTATTCAAAATTACAGATATCCTCTTCATATTTGTTTCTTTTTTACAAATTGCAGCTTCAAGAATAGGGTATTTGTTAGGTAAATTAAATTCTTGTACCACTTTAAGGGGGGCATATGTAATTTTAAAAGATAACTGGTTTTTTTTTTTATAAATTGGCTAAACTCCGGTGGTAGTTTTTGTAATTATTCCCCTATATATATATATATATTCCCATTATGTTTTAAAATGATTAGAACAATCGAGAATTTAAATTAATTTCCATAGCTTCTTTCACTTACCTTCACAAAGAATCCCCAGCCAACATGAAGGTCATTACTGTGACAGAGGCCAACGTTGTCGCCCTCTTCAAATCCATCAGTGTAGCACCAATAGCTAGCCCCAGTCCCTGCCATCACGTATACATATTAAATAAATCTTAGTTGGGAAGTTATTAGTCAAAGTAAGTATTTTGAAATTTGAATTGTCTCATAAATGGAGACAGAACACACCTGAGCGGCTATAATACAGAAAAACTGTCACTATGGTGAGGAAAAAGGATCCAACATTCATTCTTAAGCCGGCCATAAAATACACAACCAGAAGAAAAAGTACTGGCAATATGAGGTCGAGTGGAAGATCGCTCGTCGTTCTAGCCATAAAATATGCACTTAATCTGTACATATCAGCTGCTCTTTCCTTGCTCAACATGGCTCTTTCTTGGGGAAATGTAAAAATGGCTGTGAAGACTGGGAAAAAACCCCAAAACACAGCAATGAAGAACAGTAACCCTGCCTGCAATACAAAATTAAATTTAGATTTTGATTCTATTCTAATTCTTTTATTCATAATCTAAAAACGCTTTAGATTTCTGATTCTACTTCTGGTTTGACTTTTACACACAAATAAAACACTTCTACAGCTTATTTACCAAACACTCTCTTTTACTTATTCAACTTTTGATTCTATTTGTAACTTTTGATTCTCAATTTCTACTACATTAAGAGAGTGTTTGCAAAATTGCAAACACAAAAGAAAAAGTGATTCATTTGCAAATGTCGGCTTTCGCTTTTGTTGCTTCATTTAATCAAAATTCTAAAAGTTGGGGGTGGGGTGCTTCTGATTTTGGAAAAGTTATTTTTTGATATTTTTGTAAGTACGAAAATATTTGTTTTTGACATTCTTATCCTTAAATTTTTACCATTATCGAACATTGTGCTATCAATTTCCAAATACCAATACCATTATCGAACATTGTGCTATCAATTTCCAAATTTTTACCATTATCGAACATTGTGCTATCAATTTCCAAATACCAATACCATTCATATACGGGTGTTTTTTTGTCTTTTTATCAAAATTCTAACTTTGAAAGTGTTTTTTTTCCCAAACGCTTCAACTTTGATTTTTCCAGCTTTTAGGTTCTATTTGCAAACACTATCAACTTCTGATTCACAACTATTTTTGATTCTACTACAATAACTCACTTCTTAAAAGGACCAAAACTGTTTGCAGACACTCCCTAAATCATTTCCCCTAAAAGCAGAAGTTTTTGCGAACACTCACTGAGTTTTGTGAACCAGCTCATGGTTTCACAACATGAGAGTATTTGCAGTTTTACCTGATCTTGCAATTCGTTGGGGTTATTGCTGCCAGATTGCCACCATAGCAATCCCAAAATAGTTGCAGTTGCAAGAACTTGAGTGATCCTCAACCAACTAAAATAGTCGTGCCGCCGTTCTTTAAGTCCTCTCCAAAATAGTATGGAGTATTGTTCACACCAGCTTGCTCCCCATTCCCTCTTGCTAGAACATATTTTGGACTTAATTTCTTCATCAACGGCTAACGGGGTCCTAAGTTTCTTCTCATTCTCAGCAACCTTTGTCTCATAGGCCTCCACGAGATACTGTTTCAGAATGGTCACTTATCATAAGTAATATTTTTTCTTCTTGCCTAATGGAAACTACCTCCCAATATATAAAATGGCTTAAATGCACAATTGGTCCCGTAACTATAGTGGACTATCAATTTCGGTCCTGTAAATATCTTAGGTAGCAATTTTGGTCCTGTAAGATTTTGTTTTGATGCAATTCACATCCCATAAGTTCTAATTTGTACAATTTTTGTCCCAAGGCATTTGCCATTTAGCGAAAAACCAAAAATACCTAGATCGTTAAAAGTTACATGACTGAAATTGCTATTTTGACTAAAAGGTGAAATCGTTAAGGACCAAAATTACCACATCAACAAGTTACTTGACTAAGATTACTAACCACTAAGAGTTATAGGACCAAATTCGCAATTAAACCTATATAAAAAGCATGCAACACTTCGACAGAACATAGGTAATCTTAAAAATTGTATTAATTACAGAAAATACCCTTAAGGTTCAGTCTAATTACAAAAAAGAAAAACCAGCTATCATTTAAAATTGCAGATACCCCCTGATTTTTGTTTCTATGTTATAAATTACATCCTCCATAGGGTGTGTATTTGTTAAACAAAGGGATAATTACAAAAAAAAAAAACCTAAGGTTTGGGCTAATTAAAAAAAACCAAGAGGTCTTTTAAAACTTACAAAAAACCCCTTGAGGTTTGATTCTGTCTTAGATTTAAGGGGATAACTATAATATTTTGATAAATATAAGGGGAGTTTTTGAAATATTTTTTTGTATATGAAGGGGAAAAATATAAGACGGGTCAAACCTAATGGGGATTTTTGTAATTCTAAAAATCTCTGGGTTTCTTTTGTAATTAGCAGGAACCTCAGGGAGATTTTGTAATTATCCCTTAAATACATACAAGCCTCAAGGGGTTGTTCATGATACTATAAGGTAGTATTTGAAAATTTGGAAAACAACTAGCTTTTTTTGTAATTAAGGGCCATTTTTGTAAATTAGCCCTTCTCATGAGTTTATGTGCTAAATTATCTTTTACCTCTTGCACAACTGCTGGAGTTGGTTTTCCATTCTTTGTTTCTGCCCTGGAGTTACCCATTAATTGCACTTTGTCCTCCAATTCTGATGGAACAGAAATGTCTGTGACATTTCCATTTGCAAGGTCAAGCATGAACTCTGCAGGGTTCATTGCAATAAGAGGGGAACATCCTATGGATGCAAAATAAACCATAGCTTCTGATGCTCTTCCAAAATAAAGCAAACTCCCTTTGCCTAGAAGAATCAACTTGTCAAACTTAAGGAATAATCTGCTGGATGGCTGGTGGATTGTGGTTATCACTGTTTTGCCAGCCTGCCATGATATTGAACAAATTAAACAGAAAGTAAATATTAAAATCTTGAGTGTAATGTTCATCAAGAGATATATGTAACACTCAAAACTTGTCTGTAATTTGCCACTGAGTAGAAAGGTTTTAGGATTTGAATTAAATAAAGGGGTTAAATAATAAAACTGTGCATGTAGTTTAGCCTAATATTATAAAAAATAAAGGGATAATTACAAATGCTACCCCTGAGGTTTGAGCTAATAACAGAAAAACTCTGAAAATTACAAAAATCTTTTCCCTTGAGGTTTGATTCGGTATGATACTTTACCCTTCATAAGTAAAACCATTTCAAATATTTCATTTACATTTGTAAAAATATCACATTACATTTAAGATAAAATCAAACATCAAAGTTTTTTTATATAACTTTGAAACTTCTCTGGGTCATTTTGTAATTACCTCAAACATCAGGGGTAATTTTTGTAATTATCCCTAAAATAACAAACACCAGTTGAGGTTTATATTTTCGTAACAAATACCCCCACTGAGAGTGCAGGTTGTAAAATAGAAACAAATATTTTTGAAAGATATCAGACTTTTTTGTAATTGGACTGAACGTAAAGGGTATTTTTTGTAAATTGACCTTTAAATAAATACCTCGGCTATGTCATGTAACGTGTCTACGATCCTCAAAGCAGTCGTAGAATCAAGACCAGAAGTTGGTTCGTCGAGGAACAATAGGGATGGATTAATTATGATCTCATTTCCAATACATACACGCTTTCTTTCTCCACCTGAAACTCCCCGAACGAATGAGCCACCTATCATGGTATCTTGGCAGCTGATAAAATACATTGCTGAATTATCAGCCAATTCATAAAACATGCAACAATGCATTGGTTTATTGTACTCAGTTGCAAATCTTCTAAATTTTTGGAATATTCTGATTTATAGCTCAAGACAGAAACTAGTTACCTCTCTAGACCAAGCTCATATATAACATCTGTGGCTCTTTGGTCTTTTTCCTCTTTTGTTAATCTCCTCGGAAGTCGTAGGCGAGCTGCATACGTTAACGTTTCTTTCACTGTGAGGTGAGGAAATAGAACGTCGTCTTGCGTCACGAATCCTATCCTGCCAGATGTTCGTGTCATAACTTGTTTTTTTGGGTGAAAATTTCAATTTTTCCGTGAAATGAGGACTCAGATCGAGAGTTTTTAATAATTATGTGGTTTTATTGCCTGTTTGAATTTGAACATGACTATTTTGCCATGACAGGACTACTAATTTTGCGAGTTTCCCCGAGAAACTTCCATTAGAGATCAGAGACTTAAGAAGTGTTTGCAGACACTAAAAGAAGTGATTTTCAGTTTTTAGCTAAAAACTCAATCTTTATTGTTTGCATATGTCAGATTGTGCTTATGGTTATGCTTCATTTAATCAGAATCTAAATATAGGGGGAGGGATGCTTTAAATTTCTGATTTTGCTTCTGGTTTGACTTTTACACACACACAAATAATGTACTTTTACAACTCATTCACCACACATTATCTCTTAACTTAATTAATATTTAGCTTCTATTTGCAATACTACTAGCTTCTGATTCTCCATTATTTGCCGCTTCCGCTGCAATAAATCACCAGATATATTTGCAAACACTCCCTTAGAACATATAGTATTATAGTTTACCAGTATCAAATTTTTATTTGAATAATGTTTCCTGAACTGAAAGTATGATATATTTATGTGCTCATATTAACGAAATTTGTTAGCTTTTGTGCTATTAAAATAGTTCAAGATATATATTTACCTGCTTTTAGAGACTTTGAATAGGGTTGATCATTGTATGTTATTGAACCACCATGAGTGGGATCTCTTACTCTGCCACCCAGTAAACTCAGTAATGTAGTCTTTCCACTTCCTGATGGTCCCATTAGTGCTAAAACTTCCCCTGGATCAACACAACCAGTTATTCCATTTAAGATATCTCTCTCCACAGTTGAAGTTATGCCTTTCAGAACAACCTTGTATGTTACATCTGTGAACTGCACATTTTAGGAGTAAAATGATGTATCAAGGTTGGTGAACTCCTCATTCTAGGCTATACAGGTAATAATACTAAGGGATAATTACAAAAACTACCCTGAGGTTAGCCTAATTACAAAATATTTTTACAGAAAACCCCTAAGTTGTGCTAATTACAAAAAAAACAGAGGCTTTTGAAATTACAAATAAAGCTCTGGCGGGGGGGGTTGAGTTATCCGTACGAAAAGTTCCAGCTATCTTTTCAAACTAGGCTAAATTGCAAAATATGCCCTGTAACTATTGGGTGGTGGCAAAACATGACAATAACTTTTTCAACTTGCAATTTAGGACAATAATTTTTAAAAAATGGCAGATGAGGACTAAAATGGCCGCCGATTTCAAATTTCTCCAGAAATCGATTATCAGTTTGGGGATTTCATTTTTTTGGTCCTAGTTGCTAACTGAACATATGACCTAGCAAATCCACGATGACTTTGATAAAAAAAAAGAAGCAGAGATTCAATCTGGGTTTTCTCCAACTTATTTGGGGCTCGATTTTGCTGAGGGGGTGGATAGTTTTATTTATGCTTCCTTTTTTCATCCAAATCATCGTGAATTTGCTAGGTCATGTGTTTAGTTAGCAATTAGGACCGAAAAAAAAATGAAATCCCCAAATCGAGAATCGATTCTGGGGAATTTTTGAAATCGGCGGCCAATTTAGTCCTCAATCTGCCATTTTTTAAAAACTATTATCTTAAATTGCAAGCTGAATAAGTTACTGTCATATTTTGTCACCATCCAATAGTTACAAGGCATATTTTGCAATTTAGCCTTTCAAACTACAAATACGATCATGAGGTTTAGCCTAATTACAAAAGAACCCATTTATCTTTCTAAACTACAAATAGGCCTATTCACATAGGTTACTATTTTACAAATTGCACCCTATTGAGGGAGTAATTTGTAAAACAAATACAAACCCCTAACAAGAGCTGTTTGACCTGTCTGCTTTTACCCCCTAACCTTTAATTTTGTTCCTATGTTTTCATTGTTGGTTTTAAGGAAAGTCTTGTACAAAAATGCCATGTAAAATGAAATTCTGTACAAGACTGAACCTGACATAATAGCATGTTCAATCAGTTGCATGCAATTGATCTCTAGCTAGATAAACCTTCATCCAATTCCCTGTCCAAATACATGATATATATAAAAACAGATCAATTATGGCTCATCTAAGGAAGACAGACTCGACGTTTCGTGCGTTTTTACGGTTTTGTCTGTAAGAAAAATTTAGGAAACACGTATTTATCTACTGATCATATATATTACCTTGAGGTAGATTGGCAAGGTTGGTTCGGTTTGAAGTTTCTTCTTTTGCCTGCCGGCCTCGAGATCTTCAGCTGCTAACATATTAAGCTCAACATTATATGCAGTACATAATTTATGTGTCCAGATAATTACATGTTGATGCATTGTCTGTATTTAGATATTGTCCAGATAGATAATTGATGGCAGCCATGGTAGTACTTATTCTCCTCTACTGTTAAATTAGTATTAAATTGGAAATAGTTATGTTCTGCAAAATTGTGATGTGCGTGATTTTTCTATGTTCACATATTTATGTTTTGTGCCTTCTGTTTCACAAGAAAAATAGGTGTATAAAATATTTTTAAACAAAATATATAATTGTGGATTATGTCCAGTTCGTGTGTAATGATGATTTGAAATACATAATGAAACAAAGAGAATGCGAAATGTTGATATTGAAAAAATAATAATAATAACACCAAGGAGAACTAAAAAAGAAAATAAAGTGGAAAAGCCCCCTTCTTTTCTATAATTATAATTGTGGGATAACATGGGAGGGAACACGCACTCGTATGAGATTGAACCCGGGTCAATCGTCATTTACCACACAAGACTCTACCACTAGAGCACAATGTTGATCTTGTGAAAAAACCTCTTCTCGAGATTGAAGTAATATGTTACTTAAATTAATGGATATTACACTCTAAATTTCAATTGTATCAAATTTTAGATTTTATTTTAAATTATAATCACCAAAAATAAATATTTGATTCAGTCGAACCACCTAATAAAATAAACATAAACAAGCTCTTTATGTATAGATGAAAAATATCCTTCCCAACTATAGAGATGCATACCCTTCAAAAAAAAAAAAAAACTATAGAGATGCATACATTGATTCTCTATAATGTTTTATCTTGTATTTCAATACCACGTGTATAAATTTTTATTTTATTAATTTATAATATATTAAACATTAAACACATGATGAAACACCGTAATTTCAATTCAGAGCATGTTTCTATCAACCCATTAAATAAATAAAAATCTTTACTTTGGGGGTCCCATTGGTTGTTAGCCATTACCAATGGGTAACGAAATGGGGCCCATTTGTGACCCTACTTTTAACCTAATCATACAATTGCAGAGCTGAAATTAGGACAAGTGGCACTATTAACAGTTGTAGGAGTGTGACATGTCTCACTACCATTATTAGATTTGGTGGAGAAAAGTTGTGTCCCGCACCCGATTGCCCAGGATGAAATATTGGCCATCCATTTAGCTATCCCACTTTTTAAATGTTTCTTTTTCAAAATTGTTAGGTTCTTCCTAATAATATACGTATGTCTTAGTCTCTTAGACATAGTAAAAATGTGAGTATGACCACTACCCTTTGTCTACATATATGCCCCATTATTTGCATTTTTTTCCCTATATTGTAATCATCAAACAAAATATCTCAAAAACAATCATCAAACAAACTAAAGAAATTGAAAAATGAATAAATTGTGTGAATAATCTTTTCGATCGTGCCTAGGCACTACAAATGCATGTTTGAGAACACCTATGTAAAAATTTAATTAAAAAATGGACGTTCTTAATAAGTGATTTTCAAAAAGTCTTTAATTCACTTATTAAGAATAGATTTTTTGGAGAAGTAAATTGTCTAAACGTTTAGGGATAATGATAAAACAAGCTTTGAGGTTCGAGCTAATTACAAAAAAACCAGAGGTTTTTAAAAAATTACAAAAAATGATAAACTTGATGTTTGATTCTGTCTTACATTTTCTTCCTTCATAAGCGAATAATATTTCAAAAAGCCCCCTGATTTTTATAGAAAAATATTTCAATTACCCTTCAACTTTAAGACATCATCAAAGCTGATGGAGTTTTTTGTAATTTTGAAACATCTTTGGATTTTTATTTAATTAACCCAAATCTGAGGTAGGTTTTGTAATAATCCCAAATATATATTCTAAATTAACCACCTAATAATTACGGAAAATGGACTTTTAGATCCAAAAGACAGAATACATAAATTTTTATTTTCCTTTTTTACCCCTTACATTTTCATGGAATTGGAAAACCAAGGGTAGCACTTTTTGTGAAAGTGTTACTAGGGGCCCAATTCTTATCCTTTTTTTTCAAGTTTATTTTCTGGCATAGACTCGAAAAGTTTAACGTGACTCTTTTGTCTTTTTGGAGCATTGGGTTGGGATGCATGCATGAGTATCTTTTCCCCTTAGCCTTTTGCCATCTAAAACCATTAATTGGTTCACTATGCAAAATTCAATGTGTCCAATTTCGATTGTTGAGGATTAATTTCTAAATGTGTATGCTTATATATTTTTTTGAATTCTACATTTTTATTTTTTTCATGTATTACATTTTATGAAAATATGCACGTTAAATTTATATAATTGAAGACGTTTGCTTAAAAAATATTTTATATATTTAGTATGTATCTTTACACAAAATGAAAAATGAATATGTAAGCACCACAAGTAAAGAATAATTGCATGGTTTATTATGTGAAGTGTACTAATTACTACTACTAATTAGTAAAACATATTACCACGTAATAATAATCAGCTAAGCAGCCAACTTCGTTTACTTTCAGACGAGATCTTCTATTTCAAATAGTATTTTATCTTCTATTTCACTATAGAGATAGTTAATCTTCAAGCATTCACAAGTGTTAATAGCTTGATCTATTACGGTGGAATAGAAAATCTTTTTATAAGCTTAATTAAAAGATCTTACTTGAATGTTATGTACAATATCACTTGAATAAGCTTAATGAAAAATAATTATAAGCTCATACATGTTATAAGCTACTTTTAAAACTTATAACATATTAGATCTTATTGTAAGAATAAGTTGTTGAAGTGTTTGGATAAAATAAGATGATATAGATTTTAAAGTGTTAGCTAGTAAGATCTTATTTTAAAAAAAGTTGAGTTCACTTACTTTTTTTTTAATTAAAAACGAACTTATAAGTTCCTGACATCTTATTTGGGAGCTTATAAAAAAGATTTCTAAAAAAATTACCAAATAAATTTAAACAACATATAAGTTCTGAAACATGATATTTTGAAGAACTTATAAGCTTAGCCAAACACCTCTAAGAAATTGGATGTAATCGAGTAGTTAAGACTCTCAAACCCAAATAAGACATCTGGAGTTCGATGTTTAGAGTTCGATTCCCACCACAGTCCACACATCTCATCGAGTATATGTACTCAAAAGAAAAATTAATTATACTTAATTAGATAAACTTACGGATTTCTTCATCACTGTACGACTTCATATCGGAAATCTCATCCGGCGGAACAGTGAATCCGGTGAAGGAGAAAGAGAATCCCAAACTTGCGCTAGAAGCTCTGCTCAAGGCGGCGCCGCTGTTCAAATCATCCACGTCGAATTTCATCTGCGCACTCCTCGATTTCCGAATGTGAGTATTTTTCCCAACACCGCCGCCGCCGCTCCGCCCCGGCGAGGCCGCCGTAAGCCGCCTGCTCGATTTTCGCGACAGGCCGCCGCTGCTCTCCAAACCACCGCCGCTGGTGGCCGCGGCCTCGCCGGACGAAACCGGAGACGACGACCTCATTGCGCCCAGCGCCGCCGCGATCGTCTCCACCAATTGGTCCGATTTCGTTCGTATGAGACCGCTCGTCGAATTTGCCTTCTCCATTAATTAATTATTTTCTGCTTGCTGTTCAAATCGAAACACCACATTATTATTTGAAATATAAATTAATATTTTGAAGAAGAAGAGAAAAGGAGAAAACGGTTACGCTTACCAAAAAGTATGAGTTTGTTTGAAATGAAACACACTAATGTCATAAATGTTGGGGGGTTTTCTTTTATAAGGCGCCAACAGAGAAGTGAAATGACATGAGTGCCCCTGGGCATTTTGATTATTAACAAGTTCTCAAAAATCAAAATTCCACATTTCTTTGAAAAATACATGACATAAATGCAGAGACAGGATAAAAATTGGGATAATACCAAGTGTTGGTTGAGTACAGCCCGTCGGTCAAAGTGGGGTTTAAGTGATTAAGAGGGTGGTCTATTTTAAAATATTTTGAAGCTTACAAAATATATTCTAAAATAATTATCAAAATTAATTGATTTTAATAATTAGCATAACGAATAATTGATGATAAAACATTATTTTGGTGTCATATTAAGCTTTTTAAGAGTCAGCCCAGTATTCAGGTATTACTCGCAATGACGAGACTCTGATTCAAATATCTGCAATAACAAGACCAAATTTTCTTCAAGAAAAAAGAGTTAGAATTCTAAGGCTCTTCGAATTATCATATTTTTTGAGCTTATAAGTTTTAATATTTACTTTTTAACATGAATGCTCTAAATATATAAGATATTAATGTTTTACAATATTTTTTTTAAAAAAAATTAAGCCTTATTATATAATGAACTCTTAAATCTTGTCAATTTGCGACTTGGATAGTTATCAGTAGTTGAAATTCTCAAATTTACATCAGAAGTCTAGGGCTCAATTCTAATAAGTAATTACCACTTCCCCTTCGACACATATGCTAAAAAAAACTTAAAAAATAATCTTGTCAATTTCTTGATACCATGTTTAGTGTAGAGTCAAGTGTAGACTTTTAAAGTGCAAATTTATTGTGACATGTATAAATGAACATCAAATGTGGAAGTCATTCAATTTTCATGAAACGAGACATCAATCATTTAATCATATCTTCGTCCCGTCATCTTTACCGTACACGTGTTCGAACATTTTCCTATTCCGTATTTCATGGAATTTTGACAAGTCTCATCATCAACTAAGTTAGGCTAGGTTGTACTAATATATATATATATATATATATATATATATATATATATATATTAATAGGGCTGTTCCTATTGTAAGTCAAGCGAGTTGGTCGACTCGAGCCTAAAAAAAAATACAAAATTTAGGGACACAAATTTCTTGTATACATGGGCGAAGCCCAGGGATTTCCGGGTCGGTGCGGTCGGGATTTTTTTTTTCATTTTGGTGGAATGATTGTCGGGCCAAATTTTTCGAAAATAGAAAATGAAATGGGCAAATATAAAGGCCGATACATTGCAACAATATTTTGTGGGTTTTCATAATCTTCAATTTCGACTTCTCTAGAATGAACTTTTTGGAGAAATGATGTATCCAAAAGTTCATTCTAAATTAATCACCAAACAACTATTGATTTTTTGATCCAAAAATTCATTTTAAAAGTGCTTCCAAATATACTATTCATTATCAAGTTCGGAATATATCTCTTTCTATATAACAAACAAGACAATCATCCATCCACACATATACCTTAATTGGGCCAAATAATTCTTAATTTTTTGGGTCAAGAAGGTTTAATGACCTTTTAATTTTTAGCTCAATTTTTTCATATGACCTAGATCTTCGATTGAATTTTCAGTGCGATCCAAATCAAATTTAACAGGATCATTCCGATTTTGAGTGCAGTCCGCCGACCGCACTCGTCCTAAGGTGGTTACGCCACTGCTTATATACCTTTTATATATAGTACATATCTATTAAAATAAGATAATGAACAAAGTGTGAGTTTGGCCGTGGCTAATGCATTACACTTTGAAAGTATCTAAAAATGAGACCCAGCTAAAAATCCTATTGAGTACATGGTTTTTTTTTAATTTTTTTTTGTATTTTTGTTATTCAGATTAAAAAAAAAGGCTCTCTACATATGAGGGGCACATATTCCCATGAGTTTTGTAGTCTTGTTAGCAGCGGCGAACGTAGGATTTTAACTTTGGGGGAGCAAAAAATGGATCCAGTTTATAAATTTAAACAATGAAAAAAATACTCATATATTAACCATAATTAATGGTTTTTTATATTGTATAATATAATTATTTGAAGTTTTATCAAAATTTGGGGGGGGGGGAGGCAAAGTCATCTATTTTAACAAAAAAAAAATTTTTTGAAAAACTTTATTGGGGGGAATGAAATTTTGGAAAATTTTTTGGGGGGAAGGCAATAGCCCCCATTGTTCCCCCTAGGTCCGCCAGTGCTTGTTAGTTAATAATAACATATCACATTTAATTTTCCTTAAAGCCCTAAATTAAATTTTCTCAAAGGAAAGAAATAAACAATTGAAAAAAAAAATGAGGCCCAAATTTTAAAGTTCGATTCAGACCGAAAAATTGACAGGATCAGCAGTGTATATTAATCAAACTTTTGAAATTAATGTTTCTTAGCCTCATTAGGTGCCGCCTTATTGAAAATCGAAAAAATGGTCGAATCGTGACAATGGGCATGCATGCACCTTAATTCGTACTGAAAAATTTGAGGCCATAGTTTCATCTTAGGTTACCTCTATGCTAGGGCACCAATTTGGATATTTCTTGATAATGTACCACCTTTATTTTCCTTTTTGGATGCGGAATTTGTGTATGTATTTTGTGATATGGTCATTTTTGTTTGTGCTATACTATTTGCTAAAAATGAAATATGGTGAAGAGGATTTATACTATTCATTTTTGTGTATATCGTTTCGTCATGGAAACATCATTGTTATCGTCAGTAGGAAATTACTTGAATTATATTTATACTAATCATTTTTGTGTATATCATTTTGTCATGGAATCGTCAATATTATTGTTAGCAGGGAATTATTTCGTTTGTATATATAATTATTTTCATATATATATAATTAAAATTTCAGGTTAAATCCTAGATGTGTACAATACACATTTTTTATGTTTTGGTCATGGAGATACTCATTTTTTTTTCTAATTTGTTGCAGTTTAGTTAAGATATTTGTAATTGTCTACTCTAGCTAGTAGGAAAACATTTTAAGTTGTAAAATAAAGAATCTGGTGACACGATAATTATAATGATATAATATATATAGTATTACAAATTTTCAAATTAATATCTCATTGCTGACTTGTCAATTACCAATTAATATAATATATTTGCACACACACATATATAAATTTGTGTGTGTGGTCACTGTGGGGTCAAAATATTGGCAGAGACCAGCTCTGCTACGTCAAGCTACTTTATACTGTCACAAGCTCTACAAAGACAAATATTTAAGCCCAACTTGGTCTCAATCTCAAAGAAAGGAAATATAAAATTGAGAACATAGTTATTAAAAATCTAATTATTCGTAAATTCATTACAATACATAGTTGAGTTTGAATTAGGAATTTAAGTTTGCTAACTTGTACGTTAATCGGAAAGATTTTCTATTCTAAGATATTTACCATATTAATTTTGGAGATAAATCAAGCCTCATTGTGGGTTTTAATATGTATATGGTAACTTATATACATGGACTGATTTAGCGAATCATTAAATGCGATGAAATATGAGATAAAATACTATCCTGGAATAGAAAATCCCATCTGGTGAGCATTTACTACAATTATGCTCGTTATATTTAATTATGTTTTGAATCTGATATCAAGACTTTTATATACTTATACATAAATAAACACCATGTGATACATGATAATAACAAGGTACAATTTAATTATTAATTAGGGATAATTACATAAAACACTTGAGGTTTAGGCTAATTACAAAAACATCCAGAGATTTTTAAAAATTACAAAAAAAATAATCTTAAGGTTTGATTCTGCTTACATCTTCCTCTTCATAAGCAAAAAAAAAAATTCAAAAACCACATGATATTTGTAAAAATATTACAGTTAACACCTTAAATTTAAGATAAAATCAAACTTGATGGGGCTTTTTGTAATTTTGAAGCATCTCTTGATTTATTTGTAACTAACCCAAACTCTGGGGTGTTTTTGTAATCATCCCTATTAATTATGAATACGGGGCGGACCCCATTTTCTATTTTTCTTACTATTGGTACTTTAAAGAAATTAAACAAAATTATATTGATATTTTATGTTCAGCCCCATTATTATAATTTCTTTAGTTTCCCACCCCTACCTGTAAAATCCCGCACCGCGTGTAAGTCTTATTTACTAGGTTAGATTTGAGAAATTGAAAAAAAAAAAAAGGGTCTTAGATGTAGGGGTGGTCACGGTTAAAGAAAAACCGCCTGCATTACAAATTTCAATTCTTCCAAAATGAGAAACTTAGGAATCGAATCGGCGCCTCAAGGTTCCAATTCCAAACAAAACCCGGATTTCCACGGTTTTGATTAGTTTAACCGAACAGCTTTTTTTTTTCTCTTTTGATAATTTTTGAAGATTTCTTAAAATATAATTTATCAATTTGATTACAACAAAAAAAGGGAAAAAATGGACTTAATGTTCATAATAATATTAAATAAGTTTTGAACTTAATATTAATAATAATATTAAGCTACTTATATATCATCTTAAGGTATAGAGAAATCAAAGTTCACGTACTTGCTTACAACATTTAGTTTAACATGTGTCTTATGTGGTTGCGAATATAAAACATCAAAAGAGATATTCAACATTTTTTCAGACATATTTTTACTAGAAAAATAAAAATTATTGGTTTTAACATTGAAAACGACGGTTTTAATCGTCGGTTCCAACCGATGGTTAAAACCGTTAGTTCCAACCGGTTCCATTGTTTAGACTAAGGAACCAGGAATCAAAACCGCCTACATCGTTCGGTTCTAGTTTGGGAACCGGGTTCGATCAATGGTTACCTCGAGGCTGGTAGCTACGATTCGGTTTCAATTTGGATTTGGGCAGGTTTGGTTTCATTTGGCCACCCCTTACTATTAGAGTGAAATATAATGTGTCGCCGTATATTATTGTAGAAAGACATGTTAATCCATACCATCTCTTGCAATCAATTGTTCTTTTGTATATATATTTTTTTCACAACATTTAATTTTTTTGGTTAAAAAACACATGGATTGTAATTTGGATGGATTAGAAAATTTTAATTTGAACTAGAAATACACGGCTTGGAATTAATTCGGAAATGGGATTTGGACACTGTGTACCAGAAAGGACACTGGGGGTGGTTTTGACAAGACATGTTCGGTGTTCCTGTCGTATATCACAACTAATTAATAATACTTGTAACCAAATGATAGTACGTTGAAGGTTGTTTATATGCTGGAATGTTATGACTCCACGAATGTTAATTAATGACGACCTCATTTTTCACAGTTTAATAAGAAATTATAAGGTTTGTTTAAATTGCATAGTTCTTTTCAGGGTAAATATCATTTCACTTTCAAACATATATAATTATTAGGCATGCTCTCTTAATTTATATTGAATATAATATATATAATCTCATAACATAATCTTCAGGCCGAATTTACATTGCTTTCTCTGCCGATGTTGCGTATTCAGGGCTGTAAACGAACCGAGCTCGAACGAACGAGGATTGTTCGTGTTCATTTATTTTAAAAGGTTGTTCGTGTTCATTCGTTCGTTTAATAATCGAACATGTTTACGAACGGTTCCCGAACATGCTCATTAATTGTTTGTGGACAACTATACGAACATGTGTATAAAAAAGTTAAATACACCTTGTTCACGAACACTCAACTCAAAATAAATGAACATTACGATGATTGCAATATATTTTGTAATATTAAACTAAAATAAGCTTATTTTTCATAATAAAGTAATAAATATTAAGCAATAAATATATAATTAATAATTAAAAATGAATAATAAACAAACATTAAACGGACACTAAATGAAAGTGATTCTATTCTCGTTTCGTTGGAGATTTTTTCTGACAAAACATGCGATTGTTTATGAAAATTTTCAGAAAATATACTATTTTCTCACTTTCACTTTTTCTCATTTTTTCTCTTACCAATCACATCTCCACATTTTTTCACAAAAAAATAATCATTATTACATTTCTCCTACAAATTTCACTATTCACTTACTCACACATTTCTAACTACCAATCATATCTAATCATTATTTTATAATTTTTAAATCAAATCAACTTTCATCATTACTTTTTCATCTCACATCCAATCACACTCTCAAAACTCATCTATTTTATTCTAAATTTTTGTTACCACTATTCTTTAGCAAAATGAAAATTTCCAAAATGAAAGCATATCTAGTCGTCCCCTTAGTCTTGCGGGGGCTAATTAATTTTGGGGAGCTAAATGAAAAAAATCAAATATTTAAATACAAAAAATTAATATTTAAAAATAAAATATACATGGTGTAAGGGAGTTTTTTAAAATTTTGGGGGACCTCCCCTGTTCCTGGAGGAGTATACTAGGTATAATATTTAACATAGATCTGCATACAATACACGTTAGGCCAGGGGCGTAGCTTGGCCCCCCGCACACCCCAAAAAATTTTTTGTCCCGTTTTTTCTGTGGATAAAAAATGAAAAAAAAATTATATGTGTTTTTTTAAGGGGAAAAAATAGTTGAGCTGAGGGAAAAAAAATTGTGCTAGGGGTAACCAGTCGTGGTGGCTACGCTCCTGCGTTAGACTGTATGATTGTGTGTAAAGTTTTACACATCTATTATAGATCTACGGTTATTATGCACTCAGAATACTCCTTAAGGTCTAGCATGGAATAAACCACACTAAATTAACTTATCATCCATGTTGCGGCTAATTGTATTACAGTAAAAATATCACCATTTGTCATACATAGAACCACTATGGATCCATATATACTACTCCACATTCATATTCCACTATATTGGATAAATGACACATGTAATTGTGACATCATTTTATACACGCGGCCAATACAATAGAATAGAAAATTTCAGTTCACACTATTGAATGTTATTAAAATTACAATAAAAAAATATTGATCAGTTACTCCTTGGTTCACTACCAGCGTTAGTGGAATGATTTTATGGATGGTAGTAAGATTTAAATTCAGAGTTAGAGTGGACAAAATGCAGCCCGACCCAAGTGTTGGTCCAACCGGCCCGAGGTTTGGGTTGGGTTACGCCATGATATTCTTATTCTAGGCCAAAAAAGTCAAATCTATCTAGTTTGGCCCAATGTACAAAATACACATATGGGCTAGGCCAAGCATTTTTGTGAACCTTTCGGCTTGAATTTTTTCAAAAGTCCGTCCAACTCATGCCAGCTCTATTTAAAACCTTTTATTTGACCTGATTTTGATACCACATTAAATGACCACCTCATCAAAAGATTTAAACTCGTAGAATGATGAATCATTTTGGTCTTTATTATCATTTAGCCCACAATCCAAAATATCTTGTTGACCTTTCGAGCTTATTGGGATCATGGCCCTTCAGAAATATACATATATATATATATATATATATATATATATATATAGAGTTTTGCCTTTGATTGTGTAAAAATATCAAAGTATCTTACATTTGGTAAATAATGGGATCAAAAAAAAAACTAAAAAGAAATAGGAGGGGTGGGGACGTGGGGTTGGTGGGTAACTGTGTTACCCGGCCGAATCCAAAAGTGGCGGTGCCGGCCAAAGCACGGTGACAGTGACGGTGTGGGGACGGTGGCCAGTGGCTGAGCTCTGGGCTGGACACTACTTAAGACAGCCACCATAGTTGTCCACACACGTGGTACCAACAAATCAATTACCTCCTGTTTACAGCTGCCACGTCTTACACCAAAACTCACGATTCCCTGATGATTACAACATTATTATCACCTAAACTTTTTAGCCATTTTTACATTCTTGCCCCACCACTATCCTGAAATTGACATTTTTTGCTTCATTAATTAATTTGCCAGTTTACCTTTTTATTTTTTATACGCCATTGTGCATGGTGAATTGGTGATATCCTTTGTATTGCGGACATATGTCCACTAAACAAGGGGGGAAGCAAATTTTATAGCTTAATTAAAGATGAGTTGTTGTGTATCTAATTTCCATGTTTATGGACAATCAATGGCGTAGCGAGGAGACGCTAGCAGGGCAATACACGAAAATAGGGTGGGATAAATAGAAAATTTTAAAAAATATAATACAAATTATAACTAATTTTTCTTTTTAAAAGAGAATGAGACCTGAGCCAGGGCCCATGTTGGCCAAGCCCAAATATGGACAATAATTACATCAAGATACAGTTAATTAATGTAAACAATTTACATAATTAAAAGTTAGTTTGAGAATTTTTAAACTTATTTTGGATATATTAAAGGAAATGTTTTATATTAGATCATATGATATGTTAGTAGAAAAAATACTAGAGAACAGAGACGGATCCACACTCCCCACTATAGAGGCACGTGCCCCATAGTTTTTCTTTTTTCTTAAATCTTTTTCCTTTTTTTAATAGTTTTACTAAATTTTATTTTTTAGAAATATATATTAATTAGGTTAAAAGAAAAGAAAATGTGCCCCCATTAATTATTTTTGATGTAGAATATTATTATCATATTAATTTTGTGTCCCCTTCATAGAAAATTTCTGCATCCGTCACTGCTAGAGAACATATATAAGTTATATATAATGTTACTTTTGAGAATGAATGTAAAAAAGTGAGACGAAATCTATTGTACATATATATTTTATATATAACTTCGTCTATTATATCAATATTATGTTAATAATCACAACAAAATAGATCGAAAAGTTTGTGGGGCAGACTAAGGCTGTCAATTGGGTTGGGTCAGGATTCGCGGATCCGAATTTGTGGGTTTGTGGGTCAGAATTAGCCACTCGGAACCGACCTACTTAATTATTCGCGTCAGAATCTGGAACACAAAATCGACTTGTTTATTTCACATATTACCCAGACCCGACCCATTTAAATCATCTAATAAAATTATTTTTCTATATATTTAATTGTTTCAATTGAATAAATTCATTTTTTTTAAATCAATCATCAGGACATACTATTCAATAAAAAATATCACAATTCACAACGTACAAAAGAAATAACATAATTGCATTAAATAATATAACATAGTCATATTTTGAGGACAACATATCAAAGGACACGCAAAACTAACAACAAATATAATTAAGGAGATTTTAACATTTAAGTTTTAAGTAACATGTCTTGTTTTTTGTTTTTTATTACAAATAATTATTTAGTTATTTTTCTTTAAATTCACGAACAGGTTAGCCGGGTTAAATGGGTCATACCAGGTTGACTTGAACCTAACCTGTTTAATTAGCAGGTTATTCTGTTCGACCCGGATCCATGAAGTCTGGACTCATAACCATTAATTTTGTGTTAGGTTCATGTCAGATTTGCGTGTCGGGTCGAAATTGACTAATTAATAATATTAGGAATATTCCTAATAAAAAAATAATCAAAAAGAAAAAAATTAAAGAAAAAAAGAAAATGATAGTCGGGGCATTATGTACAAATTCACGTACCTCAATAAATATTCCATGCACGTACTCATTATTTTCAGTACTAAATGTACTACTAACATCAACAATATTCAGTATTTCGTTTTCCAATAGATAAACCCAAAGATATTTCCCTTATTTATTATTATTTTTGAATTTCATTGTCAAGTGAGCAAGATTGAAAGAATTTAAAATTCCAATTATTGCATCAAAATTAAAAACGACAATTAAATATCTTTTGTATTTCTTCTTAGAATTCAATGGCATAGGCAATGACGTGTCATGGTTCGCATAAGACCCACTAGACTAGTTCATGAAATTCACAAGTCAATAAATATAATGGACTACTATGCTTGAGTTGAGTTCAAGAAATGCACAAGAACAAGGGGCAATCCAATAGGCTCATGGAGCTAAAATGGTTTATGGACTATATATCACTGGATTATAACACTATTTGAGTATAAATTTCCTCATTCTCTACCATTGAAGGTAGACTAAATTTATTGTGACTCCAAAATATTCTTGAATATACATCGGGGACCCAAAACCGTTTGTTTATGCTCCAGGCATGGGCATGTACTATTTGAAGATCTTATGAGATACACGTGTGGAGTTAACACCAAGGATGTGAACCATCAATCTAAAGGGTGTTAAATGCGAGAACATTATGTTTATTCAAAACATTTTATGAGATATATATTTGAGAGCTCATAAACTCTGTAAAAGTCTTTTGTAATTTTTTTAAAAGATAATATAAGCTCACAAAATAGGATGTTACGACCTTATACGCTATTTTTTTAAATGAATGTGGATTCCAACTTATGTTCAAAATAAGATCTTATTTCAACAACTTCTTTAGATTTATAATTAAACCATTTTAATTAGAAAACTATTGTTACTAACATCTTATAAGCTCCACAAATTTATTTTATTTTCAGAATAAGATTTAACATCTCATAAGCTATTATAAGTTTATAATATCTTTAAATAAGTTTGAACAAACACCCATTTAGCTAGAACTTAGAAAATAATGAGTGAAAATATAGAATGATACCACAAATTTCTTTGAAGAAAAAAACAAAAAATAAAAGTTGGAAGGAGGGAGGAGGACAAAAGAAAATAAAAAGGAAGAAAATGTTTGTTAGTAGGCGTAGATGGATGCAAAATTATGGGCGAGGTTAGGTATGATGTGAGACTATGTGGTGGACTTTAGACATGAAAAGCAATGAGTTTTGTGATATGCATAATGTTATGTATCCCTCAGAGAACAAGTTGGACGTACCCCAAAGAGTGTCCACACAATTGTCATCCGTCCATCCATCCAGCTCACTAATGGAGCAATCAAATAAAAGGTGAAACCGACCCTCATTTATAAATCTTTGTCTTTATTTATACATATACACAGTTACACACACTACACGTTGGGAAGAAATAAGTAGGAGCATATTCACAAGCACAATCAGAATTCAGAATTTGGGTTGATATTAAAAATATATATATATATATATCAGTGGCGGATCCAGGAATTGGTAGTAGGGTGGGCTAAGAAAAAAAATCCACTAAAAAAATTATAGATATTATATATATAACAATGATTATTATTGCAAGACTACATTATTTCTCAATAAAGAGTAGAAACTACATAAAAAAACATAGTGGTATATTTATATTAGCAATCAAATGGACATATTCTATTTTTCATATTATTAGTTTTCTTGCCAAAAACTAAAAAAAAATTGATATATTTTCAATTTTCATACTTGATGATGACACTTAGGGAGACAAATTGGTCGACGCTCCAGATGAATAACAACTCGATATGATAAACTAAAGCTCGAACACAACACAATGATCTTATTGGGCCTAAATTTTAAAGTCAAACACGGCGTGCTAGAAACACGAAAAGAATGCAACGACACAATTGACGCAATAAGTAAAACTATTAAATGTATTTAGTTAGACCACTAACTAATAAAACATGACTTTTTTTAATTTATTTGATACTTAGAAAATATATTCTAATAAATTACCAATCCAAATAATTAAGTACATTTAAATTTAATGAGAGTATACTAATAATAAATTAAGGATCACAAAAAAATTTAAAGATTAAAAATATATTAAATTATACCATCAATATCACGATTACATAAAAATTAGTTTTAAGTTTTTCAATCTTGATTTTCAAATGAATTTAAATTTTGGGGGTGGACTTGAGTTTTGCATTAAATTATGGGAGGGGCTAATTATGAATAATGTAAAAACTAAGGTACTAAAAGTAGAAATTTGAAAACTTTGCACTGGGCTCAAGCCCAGTGCTATCCATACATGCATCCGCCCCTGATATATATAGAAAATTTGTCGTCAAATGTACCAAAAAGTTCACGGTTCCTATCAGAATAGGTAACAAATTAAAGCCACTTTATCACCCACTGCTACTAAATCACCGCCCTTTAGGTTAAACTGGTGATTGTCGTTGCACTAGGAGCTGTTGCATCGGATGCTAAAGCGTGTGTATTTTGTATCGATTGAGACAAAATGGGTTGTAATTATATAGCAGTATCTCAAACATATCTTGAGGACGCCCTAGGGCGCTCATGGCCAGAATTGTCCTGTATAGCCCTGTTATTGGTGATTTGTGCAAATATTGCGATGGAATGTTTAAATCTTTAAATATGCATATCGTAATATTATAATATTATAAAGTAAAGTATTAATATCATGTAAAAGTTATCAACTCTTTTGCTATACCAACAGCTAAAATTAAGAGAGAGAAAGAAAACATATATAAGAAAATATTACATGGAAAAGTGGTAATAATAGCAATCAAGTTGGATTTTGACCTAGTTTAAGGTACTGGAGTATACCAATATTTTAAAAGGGTTCACATGGAAAGCTAAAACACATAAAGATCCACATCCACATGTTAATTTTAGGGAAAATTGCGAACATGGTCTTGTATTTACGTGGGTGTTGCAATATTAGTCCCGTAAATTTTGAAGTTGCAATTTTAGTCATGTGACAATTTTGTCCTCATCAAAAATAACAGTTATAATCCTATAATGTTTTTAGAATTTGACAATTTAAATTTTTTAGTGGTATTAAATTTGGTCATATTAGTCAAATGCCAAATTTGTACTTGTTTTTGGATTTCCATGATTAAGAGATAATACATGTGGACTTTGTACCTCAAGTTTTGATCTGTATTCATAATTCCAAATAAAATTCTTCTCATTAGACAATATATAGTATAAATAATAAATAAATTCAACTAATAAGTAAATAAAACATAGATTTTAATACTATTTTCTACTTGATCTTAGGTATATTGAATATTTTGGCTACTAATGGCATTTTAGGAATAAATAAAATACTGAAATAGCCCTCATAACCAAATTTGCACTAACTTGAAACTTATAGGACTAGAATTGCACAAATCGAAAATTTACAGGACCAAAATTATAAAAAAAAAAAAGGTAAACATATGGACTAAAATCCCAATTCCAAAAATTATAGAACTAAAATTGCAATACTCCTATAGATGGAGAACTAATTCTGTATTTTTCCCTTAATGTTATTACTGTAAACCCCATATATCCATATATGTAATATATGTGCGTAAGATATTATACATGGATAATGTCAGGAGTAGGGATGACAATGGGTAAGGTACCCACCCATTTAAGGCTATTCATATCCGAACCCTATAATATTTATACTACTCGTACCCACCCCAAATCCAATTAAGAAACTACATCTATTACCCGTACCCATACCAAATTCATTTCTCCATATCTGCGTACTACTCGTACCCGCCTAAAACCCGTTTATTTTATATAAAAACTTATAACTATATGAATATTTAGACAACTATTAAATGGACACCCTATCAAAAATTAATTATTATATAAGAAAATGATAATATGTTAAATTCTTAATAAATATAACAATTAACCATTTTAATTTTGTAAGTCACTACATGATATCATCATTCATCAACTAAATTAAAAGCATCACATAGATACAGATATAACCAATACATTTCTTAAAACTGCAGAATCAATACTAGTACATCATTTAATTTATAAAACCATACCATCAGATATGTCGTTTTATCAAGCTATTGGCAAAGATAAAAAAGAATTGATATGATCACATATTCAAAATAAATAACAACTTTATATCTTCGCCTTCTATGAAGAAATATATAATGTCAACTGGAAAAAATAAATGAAAGTTACTAAGGGGTAAACGAGTTCGGGTAGTGGTGGGTATCCGAGGGGTAAAACCATATCCTACCCGTATATAAATAGGTAGTAATTTCTCATTTCATACCCGTCCCAAATTCGAAAAAGACTACACATACCCATCCCATTAGGGTCTGGGCGGGTGCGTACCCGCGTCTACCCGTCCCGCTGCCATCCTATGTCAAGTTACTCCTTTTTTATCTCTTATTTCTGTATGACCAATACATATAAACTAACATCATTTTTGTTTTTTGAGTGGATAAACTAACATCATATATATGTACTTAATGTATATTAATATATATATATATATATATGAAAAAATAAGAAATGAACAATCACTTAAAATACGTGCGATAAGGTTTCCATCTACCATCCTGCATTAGAATGTGATTTAGACGATAGTATATAGCTCTATCTGCAGTTACAGAAGCAATTAAGCTATGGAATAACTGAAACACATAAGTAAATAAAGAATAAATGGAATTATCGATAACAATTTCCAGAAAAAAATAAACTAACTATGAACAGAAGATACAAAATGGACATCCTATCCCCTCACAAAAAAAAAAAAAAATGAAATGGACATCCTAAATGGGATATATATAAACCTTACTGACCTGACTAATCTTTACAACAGAATGCACACAAGTTTCTTTTGCTGTTCCATTTTCGCCCTGTGCGGAATTTACAAAAGTCGAAACGGATACTTTCGATACTTACCAGACTTTAAGAGCACCAATCCTATACTGTTCTCAAACCCTTCCTCCCAAAACCAGTGTCTTCCATCATAGCCACGAATTCATTGTAATCAATCCGGCCGTCCTGAAATAAACGAAAATGGTAAGATTTTTAAGTATTGGTATCTAAATTGAGAACATATATAAGTGGGATATTTTCTAAGAACTAAATAAAAGAAAGACTGTTACATTATCTTGATCAGCTTCTCGGATTATTTCATCCAGGTGAACATCTTCTAGACCAAATTGTGCACAAGCCTGTTGAAGCTCGTCCCGTGTGATGAAACCACTACCGTCTTTGTCGAAATACGAGAAGGCTGCATACATATGATCCTCTCTGTGGACTTTATTTAGGTGAAGCATTGCTGCTACAAACTCACCATAGTCTATGGTTCCACTATTGTCAACATCAGCCTGCATTACCCGAAATAATTAAATAACGACAGATTTTTAATGAGAACATAAAGAGCTCCATAATTTAAATAAGGGACAATTACAAAAAAGTCCTTGAGGTTCGGGCTAATAACAAAAAAACCCAAACATTTTTTAAAATTACAAAAAAAAAACCTTGATGTTTGATTTTGTCTTACATTTTCCCTTAAGAAGTGAAAAACATTTCAAAAAACCCCTTGACATCTATAAAAATATTACATTCACCCCCTTAAATTTAAAACAAAATCAAATATGAGGGATGTTTTTTGTAATTTTAAAACATCTCTGGGTTTTTTTGTAATTTGCCTAAACTTTAGGGTTGTTTTTGTAATTATCCCTTTAAATAATCACATTGATGAAGATCTGGCTATGCCATTTTAGGTAGGTAAAAATGTTTAACAGATCAACTACAAGATCAAGGTATGGTTCTTGAATCTTGACCATTGTGGTTTCTTGAAAATCCTTGTTTATTGTAAGTAGTAGTTCCATGTTATTTGCATGGCATTTAAAATTAGGGATAATTGCAAAATTACTTCCAAGGTTTAGTCTAATTACAAAAAACTCCAATTATCTTCCAAAATTACAAATACTCCTTTAAAGTGTTACAAACACCCCCTTGAGGCCCCGAGGGTGCAATTTGTAAAATAGAAACAAATGTCAAGGGGGTGTAATTTTGGACGAAAACTGTTTTTCGTTTGCTTTCTTGTAATTAGGCTAAACCCAGTGGTGGGTTTTGTAATTAATCGTTTAAATTAAGTATTCAGGAAAACAAAGGTGTTGTGACCTAAATTAAAACTCTAAAAGCATACTTGATTTGTATCACTCATTTAGCATATCGCGTGTTTTTAGTAGTGTGCGTTATAAATTTCCCAAACAGTTCAATTTGTGTTAAGAAGATATTAATTGAAAATAGGGATAATTACAATAAACTCCCTGAGGTTTGGGCTAATTACAAAAAAAAACGAGAGATTTTTGAAAATTACAAAAAAACCCTTGAGGTTGATTATGTTTTACATTTTCTCTCCATGAACAAAAAATATTTCAAAAAAAAAACCCTGATACTTGTACAAATATTTCAATTACCCCCTTAAATTTAAGATAGAAGCAAGCTTGAGGGGGCTTTTGTAATTTTGAAACATCTCCGGGTTTTTTTGTAATTAGCCGAAACCTCAGGGAGGTTTTTGTAATTATCCCTTAAAAATACTCAGTATAGCAATCTGGAAATCATATTTTAACTCAGATGACAATGAAAACTCAAAAGAATAGGAAATAAAAACTTTTACGACTGCACTTACAGCTTGCATCAGACCCACTATTTCCGAATCCTTGAGATTGGCACCAACTCTTTCCAAACCTTTTTTGAGTTCTTCCAGAGTGATATATCCACTATTATCCACATCTATCATTTTAAACATTTCCTTTAGTCCAGCAATTTCCTCCTCGGAAAGACTTTCCGCAATTACCTACAGATAAAAGGAATAATCTTGTAAGCGACAGCATTAATCGTCCAAGTGCTAGTGATAAAATAATGACTATGCAACAACATGACTTACTTCCTCTGCTTTTCTGTCAAGTGAACGTCATGAAGAGAAAAAAGTATTCTTGTTAAAAAAACACATTTAGATTCACAGTATATTATGCTAATGAAGACTATCCTTCGATGAAAAGAAAGATTACTAACAAATATTCATGCATGCTGAGAAAGAAAAATGCAAACTAAGATATTTTTTGTTTCAAATTCTTTTAACGAGTAAACTCAGATTTGCAAAAAGTTGACAGTATAACTTACGTAGTTTAAACTAATTAATGAGTTTAAATCAAATTTTGTTATACAAAAAAGTCTGCATATATCTCCACAAACTCAACCATGTTGAAGGCATCTTCATACTTCAACATATCAATAAGGGATAGTTACCAAAAAAAATGAGGTTTGGGCTAATTACAAACAAATCCAGATATGTTTCAAAATTACAAAAAAAAAATAAACTTTAGGTTTGATTATGTCTTAAATTAGAGGGGGTAACTTTAATATTTCTATAAATATAGGGGGGTTTTGAAATATTTGTTGCTTATGAAGGGGGAAAATGTAAAACGAAATCAAACCTCAAGAGGTTTGTAATTTTAAAAAATCTCTAGAGTTTTTTCGTAATTAGCCAGATACTTTATCCCTATCACCAACTTTTTTTTTCCTTCGAGTATTCAATCATAAATGATAACATATTTGATGCAACTTGTATGATGCCCTAGCCTAACGCTTGCAGAGCTGAATATATAATGTACAAAATTTGAACTAACTGTCAAATAACATACAACTAGCCCCTGGAAAAATGCATATCTGAATCAATGAATCCTGTAATACTACATAGTTCGAGCTAATATTTAAGAGTAGAGAAGACTGGAAGAACTTACTCTGATGGCTATTTTCTTGAGTCTGTTCATGGCAGAAAATTGCTTCAGACGAGTTAGAACGGCAGAATCAAGAGGCTTATCTGGAGCTACACCACCAACTTGTACCCATGGATGGCCTGCGCAAACATTTAATAACTATAAATGCCATTCCTGTCCATTGAAATTGTAAGATGAAATACTACGGATATTCCTTAAGCATGTAAATAAATAGATACTTTTATGTTCAATCAAGTGCTCGAATTCGACTCATCCATAGAATCTGTAGATTTACTTATCCTCATATGCTGTATAAGAGCTAATAATGCTTATTCATGGAACCTTCACTTATTTTGCTAGTTGCAAATGCTACAATCACATATCTGCAAACAAATAAGGGCATACTTATTTCTTAACATGGTTACACATGGAAAACTAAATTCAATATATATTCCTATTCTTCAGGTGAATCTTAAGTGAGTTCAAATTTTGTGGCAATGCTTTATCCTTTAGAATTGAAGCCTTATTAGCACTTTCTTATTACAATGATACTTTAGCATGAAAAAGTAATTTCATGTACCATGTTATCACCGAGTAATCCAAAAGCAAAAGCCAATAGTATACCAATGTACACCAGGACACCAATGGTGCAGATGCAGTGCATCATTTCCCATTTGATATGATATATATGGTGAATAGATTAAGAAAATGGCCACAAGACCTAAATTTTTAGGTTATTCATGGACAGTATACTCACAGAGAACCTGATGAGCTGTGAGCCGCTTTTTGGGATCTCGCACAAGCATTCTTCTGACGAGATCTTTTGCACTTTCAGATATACTGGGCCATGGTTCAGAAACAAAATCAAGTTCCCCTTTCAAAACCTGCTCGAATATTCCCTGTTCCGTTTCTGATCCAACATGTATATTTACATACAAGAAAATTAGATTTAACCACTAGATTGAAGAGTAAATAAAAAGCAAGCTAAAAAAAGTGATCGAGAATAAAAGCTTACCATCCCAAAATGGCGGGACTCCACATAACAAAATGTAAATGATAACTCCAGCACTCCAGACATCACATTCTTGGCCGTAATGCTTCCTTAGTACCTCTGGCGCCACGTAATAAGGGCTTCCAACCACATCACTGAATGTCTCACCTGAGAAGATACAATATCAGCCCTTGAACAGACAGAAGAAAAAGGACTAAAATATAATTAACTCAAACAAAAAGAGTGAGTCTGTAATATTTCAACTAATTAGCAAAAAACGCTTAGATCCAGTCAAATAAAAAGGGCCATGTACAAAGCAGGAAACAACCTTTTAACTAGAATCCTAGCTAAAACATGAAAATAAGATCTTCAGAAGAAATATTCAAATACCTGATTACAAATATTCTACCTAAAACGAGAAATAAGATTATCAGAAACATTCAGTTTCTGTTTGTAAGAAAACTGTCTAAAAATGGTAACGGGAGGACAATCTCACACGATTAGTAACTTTAACTGCAGCATGCGGGACCCATATAAAAGATGGCAGAAAGACTGACAACAGCCTCCGGTTTTACACTCCTCTGAAATAATTCCTTATTGAAATATTCATAAGCTTCAAAGCATTGAGATAAATTTACAAATTGAATTGAAGGGATCCTGAATCTAATTTCAAGAAGGTTGAATCAACATGGCAGTGACAACAGCTCAAACATATCAGCTTCACAACTGAGCCAATATTATTCAGTGATGCCTATTTAACAATGGGAAACTGAATGAACTTGGACACGCAGAAATATACATCATGCCTCTTAAATAGGTGAATCAAAGATTAGACAAGAACTCGATAAAGACACCCGTCACATATCTCTCAACTAATAAAGAGTTAGACTCACGATGGATAAAGCTGATATTTGGTACTAATTCATTATACACAATTTCAAGAATGCTACAGCAGAACTTGACAACGTTAACTATCATTATCATTTCAAGAATGCTACAGAAAATTTTCAATTGGCTACCTGATATTCATTACCAAAACCCAAACATTATCCAGAATGCCCACTTTTACCATCACTAAAGATTATTCGTGGTTTAACTATGGAGACGGCCTTTCGTTTCGTACTTGTATAATCACAGAAACGATACATCGGTAAGTTCTTATATGAGTACCTGGCTTGAAAAATACCGAGAGCCCAAAGTCGATAGTCTTAAGTGGTGAATCCTCTTCCTCATCCACAAAAAGAAAATTCTCTGGTTTCAAGTCTCTGTGCATAACTCCCAACGAATGACAAGCTTCCACAACACCAACTATTATCCTAGCAAGCTCAGCGGCCTTTTTTTCGGTATAATGCCCCCTCTGTGTGATCCTATCGAAAAGCTCCCCACCCGAACAAAGCTCCATCACAACATGAACTGAAATGGCATCCTCGTAAGCTCCCACGATGGATATAACATTGGGGTGGCCTGCCAAGTGGTGCATTATCTGAATTTCTCTTCTAACATCCTCCACATCCTCCTCAGTAGTCAACTTCCTCTTAGCAATTGTTTTGCAGGCAAATTCTTTGTTAGTTGCCTTCTCCAAGCAATAATAAGTCGTCCCAAATTGTCCTTGCCCTAACTTCCTCCCTAAACTATATATATCCTTCAAATTCTCCGTTTTTCGCTGTAAAACCGATTCGACTCTTAGTCCTACACTCGATACTCTCTTAATATGACCAGGCTTGTTCGGTTTGGCCCCCTCTGCTGGATTACTGGCATTGTTAGAATTGTTATTATTTTCCTCCGGCTTCGAGGGTTTAGCTTCATCGCCGGCGATTTTGATCGGTGTAGGTGCGGTGCTCTGCACATTATCGGACCGACAAGAAACAGAGGCTTTATTCCCTGAATTTGTGCTGCTATCCTTCTTATTGTTACTAATGCTGGATTCGTGGTCTTGATTTGGGGCTGGGAGGGTCTCCGGCGGCCGGGTTTTCCAGACCGCGGCGGTTACGGACTGTAAGAAACCCCTGCTCCCCAAATTAGGGCCCACACATGTATTCCCCATCAAACGCTAGGTAATAATTTCTACAAAACCCTAGCGCTCTTGAATTCCACCATTTTAAACGTGAATTATGATCCCATCCGCCACAATGGAGCCCCAATTGCTGAGGCTTTACGATTAAATTAACACCCAGCTCGAGAAAAAAAAACCTTCGAAATTTACCCCCAAAAAGGCAAAAAATGTGATATTGCGTCCTCAAAATTATCACGGATAAAACAATTAGTTGCAGCAGAAAATGATTGAATAATCTGTTCTGGGAAGTACCAATAATTTGAGTTTATTAAAGCCCAATAATACACGCAGTGCAAGAAAAAAAATGAGACTTTAATTTGGAGACGAAACAAAAATAAACAACAGAAGAAGAATCAACTCTGAAAATCAAATTTGAATTGGAAGAATAATGAAAGAATTGTATAGTTTAGTTTTGATAAGGGCGTGAAAAATGTGAATGAATGAAGAAGAAAGGCGTAATGGAGAAGATAGAGAAAATCATGAAAATCAGTGAGAAAATTGTGGAATAATATGAATGTATCGGTCCATTTAATTGGTTCGGATTCTAATGGATTTTTCACGCAAAATTGCAGGTGGTGAGCACGATTTTTTGTCCGTGCAATGAATGTATCGAATCACGCTTTTGTGCTATCACGTAAAATTTCATGCAATGCATGCATGGTGCCAAGAAAACTCATTTTTAAGAAATAAAATAAAATCCTTAGACTTACATTTTGTGAGAACCTATGATCCTATCACTCCATCTAGAAAATTTAACACTAGGTAGCGAGATTTATTTTTTTCTTTAAAATAGTGGATAAAAAGATTTTTTTTAAATCTTTGTAGGGGAGCAACTGGGCAATAATTTTACATGAAAAATTATAAATTTAATAATTATTACTTGTAAAAATTATATTAATTTTGCAAAATTTATAAAGAGGGTGGCAGCCACCCTAGCTCCATCACTGTATGTATATATTATTTAAATCATTTTTATTAGCCATGTGATATAGCTCAACTGGTGAAAAAGATTTGAGTGATGTGATATCCACTTTTTGCTGGTACCCACAGTATGGACAAAGTGGAGGCTTGAATCCGCCTGATAACAGATCAGAGCAATGGCGGAGCAGAGACAACCTAACGGGGTGAGTCGATACACGAAAATAAGGTGGGTCGGATAAAAATCCAAGAAAAATCACACAAATTAGCACTAATTTTCTTTTTAAAAAAAAAGTAGGGGTGGATTAGGGCCCAGGTTGACCCATCCCTAGATCCGCCAGTGGGTTGGAGGCAGTATGGAGGTTCAAATCCGTCTAATAACAGGTTGGAGGAGGATTTCTTGTGTGATGACTCAATCTAAAGCAGCTCAAAACCCTAGTTTATTGAAGTATATACCACGACTCACCTCCTCCACGAAGCTCTATGAGTTGGGCAGTGAGAGTCGTTAGGGATAAATTTCATCCATTAAATCGTTTTTATTGTTGGTGATGTTTTCATATTAACTCACTTCTTTTGGTGGGTGATATCCTAAATCAGCCCATGTTTGCAACATGAACAAATAGTTGGGGTTTTCAACATGTGTCCGGGATACCATTCCGATGCTGAAGTTAGTATCCAATTGAGGAAACGAAAATATTATTTTATATAATGTCATACCTTGGAAGGGTTTTTTTCCAAAGTTGGAATGTGGTATCTTTGAAACACAAAAACTTATGTGAGATCGTCTCACGGATCTAATCCGTGAGACGGAGCGCTAAATACCGCAACCCGCCCAAACACTCAGCCCTGCCCCAATACTCGCTGAACAAAATCCAAATACCCGTTGAACAAACCATTTCTTTTTTCTCTCCCCCCATTTATTTTCTTCAGTTTATCTTATAGTTTTTTCCAACAGTTTTTCTTGCGATTTTCTCTCCATTTGTTTGTGGTTTTTTAGTTCCAAGCGCGGATATCTTCGACACGAATAATTTGGTATTTATTTTCTTCAATTTTCTTGCAGTTTTTTATAGATTATTGCTATAAAATGTATGTTAGAGTTTCTTAGGGTTTCTTCAGTTTATTGTGATTCTTCAGTTTACTTGTATTTGTTAGGTTTTTCAATTTGAGCATGTACTTTTTTATACGAAATTTATTTTAGGGTTTTAATTTGGGCATGTTAATTTCTTAGGTTTATGTATTTTCAGCTTTTAATTTGCGTGTTGTTGTTTTGATGTTTTTGTAAATTTTGAAAGTTTCTGAAAAATCTCTGGATTTTGGCCATGTTTCGATTTTTGTTTTGTTGTCCTGAATTTTTATGAAATGTGAGCTTCCATTTTGTTGTTGTTAGTTATTGTGTCTTCTGTGATTATTATAAATTATGAAGGGACATTCTACAACAACTCCTGTCAGGAGGAAAGGGTATTACAAAATGAAGGCACGCACGTCTGTTTTTGCAAAAAAAAAAAAAAATCAACTCGCGGAGAGAGATGAAGAAAAATGTTGTTGGAAAAAGGAAAAGATTTAAGCGAAAAATCCAAATGTTATTCCAAAATAGAGAAAAATATCACAAAAGGCTGAAAAATAAAAGGAAGATAAAAACAAGTGTAGTCACTATTTAATGTATGATTTATTTGTAATTTTGTTTATGTGTTGATTGTATTATTGTTGCAATGGAGATGAAAAAAAAAGCTCTGACGGGGAGGAACATGGTGGGAAAAAGCTTAAAGCGAGATAACAGATAAATCATACATTAAATGTATCACTTCCCATGTTAAAAGTATCATTTTGTATGTTAAAAGTATTAGTTGTCATGTTAAGACTATTAATTTGTTAATTTATTTCTGAGAAATATTTTCATATAGAAGTACCACTTTCATGTGAAAAGTATCACATTGTGTGTTAAAAGTATCAATTTTCATGTTAAGACTATTAACTTGTTTATTTATTTCTGAGAAATACTTTCATATAGAAGTATCACTTTTCATGTTAAAAGTATCACTTTTTGTGTTAAAAGTATTAATTTTCATGTGAAAAGTATCAGTTTTCATGTTAAGACTATTAATTTGTTAATTTATTTCAGAAATACTTTCATATAGAAGTACCATTTTTCATGTGAAAAATATCACTTTCTGTGTTAAAGCTATCAATGTTCATGTGAAAAGTATGAATGTTAAGACTATTAATTTGTTAATTTATTTCTGAGAAATACTTTCATATAGAAGTATCACCTTTTATGTTAAAAGTATCACTTTTTGTGTTAAAAGTATCAATGCCCATATGAAAGGCTCGCCACTGGTACCGTTAAAATTCATATCATGTTAAAACTCGCCAGTGGTACCGTTAAAAGTTTGGTGAAGAATTTTAATGGTACCAGTGGTGAGTGGCGAGTTTTAACATTGATAGCTTTAACACATAAAGTGATACTTTTCACATGAAAAGTGGTACTTCTATATGAAAATATTTCTCAGAAATAAATTAACAAATTAATAGTCTTAACATGAAAACTAATACTTTTAACATACAAAATGATACTTTTAACATGAGAACTGATACTTTTAATGTATGATTTATCTTTTACCTCGCTTTAAGCTTTTTCCCACCATGTTATTCCAAGTCAAAGCTTTTTTTTCATATCCACTGCAACAACAATACAGTCAACACAGAAACAAATTTACAAATAAATCATACATTAAACAGTGACTACACATGTTTTTATCTTCCTTTTCTTTTTCAGCCTTCTATGATACTTTTCTCTTTTTTGGAATAGCATTTGGATCTTTCGCTTGAATCTTTTCCTTATTTTCCCCTATTCCAGCAGCATTTTTTCATCTTTCTCCGCGAGTTGCTTTTCTTTCGCAGAAACAGACTTGTGTGCCTTCATTTTGTAATACTCTTTCCTCCTGACAGGAGTTGTAGAATGTCCCTCCGTAATTTATAATCATCACAGAAGATACAATAACCAACAACAGCAAAACAGAAATCGAAACATGCCCATAATCCAGAGAATTTATCAGAAACTTTTAGTTTACAACAACATCAAAACAACAACACGCAAATTAAAAGTTGAAACCATATAAACCTAAGAAATTAACATGCCCAAATTAAACCCTAAAATAAATTTCGTATAAAAAGGTACATGCTCAAATCGAAAAATCTAACAAATACAAGTAAACTGAAGAATCGCAGTAAACTGAAGAAACCCTAAGAAACTCTAACATATATTTTATAGCAAAAATTCATAAAAAGCTGAAGAAAAACGCAAGAAAAACTGAAGAAAAACCGCAACTAAACCGCAAGAAAAGCTGAGGAAAATAAATACCAGATTATTCGTGTCGAAGAGAGCCGCGCTTGGAACTGAAAAATCCCAAACAAATGGAGAGAAAATCGCAAGAAAAACTGATGAAAAAAACGATAAGAGAAACTGAAGAAAATAAACGGGGGGAGAGAAAAAAGAAAGGTTTGTTCAGCGGGAATTTGGGTTTTGTTCAGCGGGTATTGGGGCAAGGCTGGGTGTTCTGGCGGGTTGCAGTATTTGGGGCTCCGTCTCATGGATCTAGATCCGTGAGACGGTATCACATAAGTTTTTTGTGTTAAAAAAATTCACCATTATTCTCTCAGAAAATGAAACTGGACGGAATGAAAGCACAACCAATCATTTAATTTCAGTTTTAATTTGACTGGTATAGCTTTTCAACTACACATGTCCAATCTGAAAAAACAATAGGGTTTTTATCATAGGTCAAAAGATATCTGCAATGCATATAATTCTTGTACAAGGCTGTAAAATCATTTGCTCGGCCAATTTATTTGTTTATTCTAACTAGACATGATTGATTGAAAATAAAACAAGGCTATTTCATAAAAATCATTTAATACAACATATAAATTCATACTAGGATTAAAACAAATCAATGTTGGATGTCACTGTTCTTCAAAAATGAGATGGGACTGCAATCTCAATTCGCTTCTCAAAATTTCTCATATGGTTGCCAGAAATGAAACATTTAAATTGAAGATTTGAAGACTAATTTTAACTATGAAGCATTTTTTGGTCCCATTGAGATGTAGTCCTAAAAGGAAAATTTGAAGGCACCCACCTTGGAATCTGTTACAGACTCCCAGAAAGAAAGTTTCTTCTGCTCTCTTTTTTTTTCCTCTGCTTTCATTATCAACTCATCTAAGGTTCCCGGTAGAGACGACATAATAGCGTTCTTGAATTTGTCGTGCAAATTCACTCTATCTCTTGTTCCGGAAACAAGAGTGCTCGCGTTAGGCCTTTTTAGAAAATCCAAAACATTCAATAAATTCCTCCTGCAATATATAAAAATAATACCTTAGAACTTCTATTCTGCTGCAAAAACAAGTTAACATTGGAACTACTAGAATTGGTGGCCTTTTTATTTTAGGAACTCAAGACAAAAAGTGGGCAAATGTAAATTATTTAAAGTAGGGATAATTACAAAAACACCTGAGGTTTAGTCGAATTACAATAAAACCCAGTTACCTTTCACAAGTACGAATATTCCCTTGAGAAGTTGAGATTTGTAATTACCTAACAAATACCCCCTCTTGAGGCCTCTTCAGAGTGCAATTTTGAAAGCTAAGTTTTTTTTGTAATTAGGCTAAATCTCAAGTGTAGTTTTTGTAATTAACAATTTAAAGTAAATATCTGGACCCTGAAACCTATTGATGATCTACTAGGGATTGTGCTTGAATACACTTATGTTTAGTGCAATCTGAAAGAAATCTTAGGATGATTCAGTTGAATGGCAATATGGAGTTTCAAAATATATTGGGTTGTTTACAAAAAATGCTCGAGTTTCAGTCTAAATAGAAAAAACACCCGGCTATCTTTCAAAATTACAAATACACCTTGATATTTGTTTACGTTCTACAAATCGCCCCCTCAATAGGAGGGTATTTGTTTAGTAAACTGTAAATACAAATCCGAAGAGGTATTTGTAAATTTGAAATATAACTGGATTTTTTTATATTTGTAATTTACCCTATACAAGAGAATTTTTCTTGATTGGCTTTCATCCAATCCATAACCAAATGATTGAGAACTATATTGAACATCATATTAATGTTTACACTGCCAAGCTAGACAGCTTAACCAAGGGGGATAAACCGTGTTGTTCTTGTTTCATCGATTGAGCAATACTCAAAAACCAATAAAATATTATTCACTACTGAACGAGCAAACTAAAAGAGGAAAAATTACCATCACCATCACTAGCATACATAAAAGGAACAGAAACCATACCTGCTAACAAAATTTTGTGTAATGGCCACAGAATCTTCCAAGTTAATAACCAAATGCCACCATCCATTAGGCACAAATATCACTTCTCCTGCCTTACAAACACATTCAACAGGCCTTTTTTCCCAATTTTTCGTAGCGTTATAAAAATTCATAAACCACTCGATTATCGAAACAGGACAAGCAACCTCTGCACCATCCGGGCTCGGGTGCACCCCAGGCGGCACCACATCAGGAGGAAACAATATCCATTTTTTCGAACCTCTAATCACCGCATTCCACGCAGATGTCGAATTAGGGTCGATGTGAAATGACGATCCTGACCCTGCTGGTCCAATTATAATCCATCTATAATCCGGCCTCTCATTGCCCAAAACACTAAAAAGATCCTCTTTGAAGTATTCAGGGACTTCATAATCCAAACCCAAATTCGGAACTTTCCCAACAAATTTCGGGTCGAAAAGATACAACGGCCTTTCTTCCCTCACTTGATCCGAGTACCTAAAGTAGTCCTCAAGCTTCATTTGCACCGGCCCAACTGAGAATTTAGCATCACCACAAATTTCAACTAAATATTCTCTATCCCATTTTTTCATAGCAGCCCAATTGTCCAAACAACCCTCTAGCAACACCGGCTTATTCGGCTCCTCAAAATTCAACACAAACTCCTCAACAGAAATTCCATTTTTTCTAACTATGTTATCCCTCTCAAGCCACTCGGGTTTCATTTCAAGATTAGCACAGAGCCAGCTCTGAAACAAGTAATCAGAGTAAAAGTCCCTAACTTTAATCGCACAACTGACAATTTTAGATGAATGTTTACGAACACAACTAACAAAAGTACTTTTCCAAGAACCATTGTACAAGAACCCATTCTCACAAGACTCCAACACGAGGTTCCTCCAGAGAGGCTCATGGTTGCAGAAAACATAAAAGGATTTGCTTACAGTTGATAAAACCCCCAAGTGGGGTCCACTCAAAAGCCCCAAAATCTCAAGAACGAGCTCGTCTGTTAGGGTTTGCAAATTACCGAGGCCCGTGTTCCTCGAATTGATGGACGAAGAACTGAAGTAGAGATTTCCAAGTGGCTGGACGCCATGTGAGTGAGATCGAGCTGAGCCCTTTAAGCTGAAATTACCATCCTCTCCTTCTGCTCCGACTTGTTCATGTTCTTCGTCTTCACCGGAGAACTGGGGTGGTGTTGCTAAGACTGCTTCTTGATTTCTGGATTCGACTTTTGGTTTTTTCGGAATTAGGTTTGAATTTTTGGAAACAGTTTTCCGGGTTTGTTTTCTCTTTTTCATGCTAGACTTGAGCAACAAATTTCTGGAGCTAAGCATTGTTGGGCTATGGTGGCAGAGGGTTGAGACGAAGGGGGTTTGAGCCGCCGTAGAATATTTTTCCAAAGGGGAAGGAAAGAGGCCGGTGCTCCTCAAGGGTTTTTCACAGTGCTCACTCCCAAATTCCACTTCAAGGAATTGAATAATTACATCTTAAGACTGATAATTCGAGGGGAATAAATTGTAATAATTAATATGATTTTAAAAAGAGAAAACTAAGACATAAATAGTGATATTTTGTTTTCCGCATCAAAATGAATTCCGCTCAGAAATTTACAACTGATTACAACATTGAGTATGAAATAGTAACGAATTAAAAAATCACAATGAATGTGTTGGACAAAATGCATACTAATGAAATTAATATTTACTTATATCATGAATCTTATGATAAAAGCCAACGCATGGAGACAAAACTTATTTAACTAAAAACAAAAGTCACATATTGGAGACAAGCAAAACTGCAAAAATCACAACTTATTTATAAAAATAGACTAAACATATTGGAAATCACTCTTCTCATTCTCCATGGAGTATGAAGGAGGATGGTTAGGGTTTTTTGTGAGGAGAGTTATTTTCACTTTTTTATGGAATTTGATGTAAATGTTGATATTTTAATATTTGAATACAATTAAAATATTTCGCTTTACAAATTATATTTTGATGTATTTTATAACACGACTAAAATCTATCTATTAATCATGTGCACGACAAAAAAATATAAGTAAAACTAAATAAAACTTTACAAATTATTATATACATAAAATTTTGAAAATAGTACATAAAAATACATAAACAAACATAAGTATATTTACGTTATGTATTTTATATCCAAAACTCTCTTAAAACTACTCAATCAAATATATTATTATTACTAAACCTAAATAAATTTATCTTTCATTCCATTAACTCGCATTTCCAAAACTTTATAAAATGTATCTTTCATTCTATTAATCAAACGTATAACAAAATCTCAATTGTCACACATAAATCAATAATTTCTCAAAATTTATACACTAGACTAAAAATGGACTGAAAACAACCACACAAGTCATTATTCAAAGTCAACTTGTCCTATAGCATCTGCCAAAGCGTGAAGCTTGCTACCCTTTTGGCTCTAAGAACATCTCCACTTTTGTATCTTCAATTTGAATTAAAAATTTGCTCGAGTAATGCACCAAAGGTTACGCCATTTCAAAAATGTATACACTATTACGCTAAAAAATAGCACTTAAATTGTTCTTTTTTTATATTAATGATTTTAGTAAATAAAAATATGCACTAAAGTTGATATAATAGAATATTCATTTTTCATGAAGAATTTATTGCAAATTGCTAGAAATGAAATGCATATTTTTCACTAAAATAGTGCAAAATACGCACTAAAATGAGGCCGTAAAGCTCTAGCCGTCACCGCATCTGAACTCCTATGGCTTTCCTACGTGCTTTGCGATCTGGGTCTTCGTTTCTCTCTCCCTTCACTTCTATACTGTGACAATATCAGTGTCCCCCTTTACTCCATAGGGCTGTTTACCCGGTCTTCTTCCATGCCGGAATGAAAGATGTCGAATTTGATTATCACTTCGTTCGGGCGAAAGTTGCTCGTGGCGATCTTAAGGTCCTTTAGTGCGGACAGACAATCAGACGGCGGATGTGTTCACTAAAGGACTCTCTTGAGATCCTTCTTTCTGTGCTTTCGCTTTAACTCCACCCGAGCAAACCGTACTTAACTTACTACTTAGTTTAATTCTCCCACCATGCCAACGGCAGGAGATGGTCTCAACATGGATTTATCAATCTTGCTTATGTGATCTTGCTTATGTTAGAGAGGGCAAAGGTTAAAAATTGTATGTTGTCAAATGCTGCATCCCAAGAAACTATTGGATGTATAACAATTATGGCACAAGTGAGCAAAATGAACATGAAAGTGCTTACAAAAATAAGCACATTTTTTGAATTGAACACGTAATATACAGAAGGCACCAGAGGCATATTTCCCACTAAATTCCAACAAAGCCAAACGCAAACAAGGATACAGTATCCATAAATTTGCTGATCAACTGAAAAAATGTATCCTATACCCCACAAATGGAGGTGTTCTATTTGTATCCTATACCCACAAATGCAAGGGAAAAAAGAAAAAAACACTGCACAAAATAATGAATACCCAGTCCCACAGCAACAAAAAAATACAGAAAAACAGAAACAATGTGGTGCATAATCTGAAGAAGAGAAGCTTAAAACTAAACAGCGTCCAAACGGGTGACCATAGAATTCACAGATCGTGGATACAGAGCACTTTAGTATCAGTTTCACAAGTTTGTATTTGATATAAATCTCCATTGTCCGACACGAGGACCTCGGTCTAAAAGCATTAGCAAGCCTGCATTATTGGTTGATAACCCAAACATGTACCTAAAACCATAAGAAAAAAAATGTATAAATACAGGTAGAATATCTCCAAGAGTAACTGTCAGCAACACGGTAAACTAATTATCTGAATCGTCAAGTTAATTGAATATCCTCTCGTTCATTCTTCTTGCTTCCTAATTTTCAGGAAACATGCAAGGCTCGATATTTACATATTGACCCATAGCCATACAAATCATTAAGGCTCCATTTGGATTGATGGATTTGGAGCTAAGGATTTCAAACTCATAATAACAAATTCATCCATTAAGGATGTTTGGATGAAGTCATTATATAATGAACTTTAAATCATTGGAAGCTATTTTTGGAGTCATTTTGGAGGATTTCAAATCTTTTGTATTTAGAGTCATTTGAAATAGTTCCCACAAAGTCAAATCATCCCATCCAAATGCAACCTAAGAGTCATGTACTACTAACCATTAGCTCTTATTTCATCAAAAGGGTAGCAATTATTAGCTCTTATTTCGTCAAGTGATAGCAATTATTATGAGTTGCTTTTTTCCCCCTAATTTACAAATCCGAACAACATTATTTCATGAGTACACACTTATAATTTAGAGGATTACTAGCCACATATGTGATATGCAGCCAAAAAAGCAGCTCAGTCAGGCGGAACAGAATCTAATAGGGACAAGGGTTATCTACCAAGCAAAATAGAATGACGAAATAAGGGTACAAATATGCGAGAATATAATAATCAGTAACTACTTATTCGGCAAATTTGATAGATACTCACTTGCATCTGCGTGCTTTTCTTCTCCAGAAAACAAAAGAAACGATCCACTGAACAAGAAGAAATATTTATCAGCAGTCATGAAAAAGCTGAAATAGGGATGAAGATATATAGCTAAAAATTATATCAGCATTATACAATCATACTAACAACTAGCTTTCCATGTGACACAAATTTAAAAAGAAACCAGCAAATTACAGAGTCAAGAGGGGAAAAAGAAAAAGGAAAAATAAACCAACGATAAAAGGACACAGAGAATTCTAGTTCACAGTAGTTTGCTTTCAGCTCTTTACTAAGACTTCCAAGAATAATTATATCAATACATTAGCCAAATTATATTGTGAGTAAGAAAGGAGAACAATCTGAAATAGCACCATCAAAAGACACCAGGATATAATAAATATATATCCCATAGTATGTTAAACTATGAAGACATGTCGGCACAACATGATCTATAACCTATTACAAACTCAAGACTGCACAAACTGGTCCAAATACGTCGAAGACGGGTTTTGTCGCTAAAAAAGGTTAACTCCCTTTACAAAAAGGTTTGGAAATTTCCCCTAAGCATTCCATCAATTGGAATAATATAACATGAAATAGGAAGAAAAATGATTCAAAACTTTTGTTAATAAGGAAGCACAAAAAGATAAGAGAGAATTAATAGAAAAAAGAAAAACATAACACTTTGTGTCAATAGAAAAGCATGATCTAAAATGGAAGCACATAGCACAAAATGGAGTAAAGAGGTTCTCCACAATAGGAATAACTAGCTGACGTCATACTATTATGATTCCAACCATATACTAATGACTAAACGCGCATGCAGCAACAGCAAAGGGCCAATTACGGAGAGGCTTTATTGTCTGGAACTGTAGATCTTGTCGCATACGGTATGCGTCATCTATATTTTGCAATAGCCTTTCACATTCCAATGCTAAACAACATATTTAGTTAACAGCAGCTCATAATCTTAAGCGTTTCTTCAAAAAGAAATTAATGAAACTTTTTCACTACAATTTTAAAGATAATTGGCCTTGCTATCACTTTGCCAGAAACACATCCCAAGTGATACTAGAATGAAAACTGTCCATGCTTTGTTATCTAATGAAAGAAATAAAAGTATGCTATCTTTCACTAATCTGCAAATTAAGGAAACCAAAGATGAAACATAAATCATGGATCCACTAAGCCCTCAGGGACATTCTTAAAGAGGAACCTCACGTAAATACAGTGGGATAAGGTTTGATCTTGATTCTATTCCATTCCAAAAATGGAAAGTTCGACATAATTAGATATTTTTGGAAATTGGATGCCGTTACAAATTCATGATCTGGCATGTACAGAATGAAAGTTGTCTGGCAAGATGGGCATGCCATGTCCAGTAGGGAAGGTTGCATTACACAACCGAAACATTCATCTCACTTTTCAATTAAAAAAAAAAAGAAAAAAGTTTGCTTGATCAATGTGTAATTGTAGATAATGCAGCAATATACAAAAACGGAAGATACACTGTAAAAATGCAGAGCTGAGAAATCAGATAAGAAAGCATCAAGTATCAACAAAGAAATATAATTGGAGTATTTATCATCATCATTACCTTGAATAATGACGCGAAGGAAAAACTCCTAACCACTGACTTCTGCACTGGCATTCCCCTTGATGGTGACATTTCTTTGCACAAGTTCTGAGCTATTTCCTTCAACAGTACAAGTTGTGCTTTATCAGTCCCAATAGAAATAATTGCCTGCCTCATTGATTCTCTATCAGCTTCGAGAGCATGAAGCCTCGCATACAGCTTCTGGACCTCTAGGTCTCTAACATCGGAATGATTTAGCGAATCTCTAGGAGTCGTCATATAGTCATCACCACCGATACCAACAGATACGTTGTGGTCCACGATACCATTAGTTGAAGCTCCTTGATGAATGGAATCGATTGTGTAAACTCTGTCGTCCATGTCATCCCCAACTTCTGATGCATTATCGACCTTCCTCAAATTAGAAGTCAAATCCAAATGAGAAAGCTCTGTCTTCTTAAAGCTGGTACCATATTTTGGAGAATCTGGGCCTATTTCTCTACCCATTGCAAATAGTGAATTTGAGCTGTCAGTAGAAAACTTCCTAAGATGCCTAGCCCGTCTTGGAGATTGACCAACTATTACCTTTTCAAGCACATTTTTCGCGCCAACATACTCCCTATCAGGCTGAATGGTCCTCGGACTTTTCTCCAATTGATTGATTCGGTACTCCAAATCCTTTAACTGATCACGAGAATGTGGAGTTTCCCCGGATTCATATTTCTCAATGTCAGCAGTTTCATCGTCACCATCTGGATAAACCATGGATTCGTTTATATTGCACTTAAGAGGAGGGTAAATCTCATAATGAGGAAACACAAATTGCCCTTCCATGTTCTCATTCATGCTATTGTTCCGGCTCATACCCTTGTCTCCGTCAGCTCCATCAGCTTCAGCCTCCGTGAGCCCATAACTCATCATTCTGTGTTTATAGGCCTCCACCTCACAAGTAAGCGACTGAATGGCCTGCTCCCTCTTATACAACAAATCCTCCAGTGCCAACGTCTCCTGCTGATCATGTGCCATTTTCTCCTCTGCGAACCTCTTAAACTGTCTTGCCTCCATCTGAATTTCTGCCTTCTCTCTCTGCAGCCTCAGAATCATAGACATGGCCTCATTGGCAGCTGAAGAAGAAGCATTTCTCTCCTCCTCCAATTCGGAAATGAGATCCTGAATAGTCTGCTGCTGACTGGTGACTGTCTCACGCAGTGCTTGACATTCATTTTCTATCTCCACACGGGCATTTTGCGGTATGACAAAGCCTGGGATGGTGAACGGCTTTTCTTCATCGAACTCATCATATTTACGCTTGACAGATCGAAGATACGTCCCTGAAAGAGACCTGTTCATCATTGCACTGTTCATCATTGAACAGCTGCAACCGCAGTCGCAGCATTTGACCAGGCTCGGAGATGGGGGCGAATTGTCAGACTCCATGGTCAATACACATCCAATACAACCTCAAACCCACCAATCACAGTACAAACTAATTAACAAATTCTTTTACACGAAGAACTACAGAAATCTTCAGAAATCAAAAGCTCCAACACCTCCGCCTTAATATATTAATAAACTTTCCTTCAGGTTACGTGTAAATTTTCCTCTCTTTCCACAATCTCAACAAAAAACAATGGTTTCAGATCAAAACCTTATCTCCACAAATTACCTACCAAAAAAGAAAAAAAAAAAGAAGGATCAATAAATGGCATAAACGAAAACCCTTGCAATTCCTTTTTTTGGCACATTTAGCACGCAAATAGACGTATATTTCCACTATTACGTGTGTGCAAGAGTATTTTGGTTACATTGAAGCTCGGTAACAAAACGTACCTGATATTTTCCCGGGAAAAAAGTTTTCCAGCGGTGAATCCTGAGAATGATATTCTCCGGGAAATTCGAGGTGGTTTTTCAGCTGCTAATTTTGATCTGAGATGAACAATTTTTATGGAGATTGAAAGAAAAGCGAGGGAAAGGAAATATAATTGGAAGGTGGAGAGGGAGGGGATTTGAAACCCTAGCTTCTCTCGGTGCTGTTCGTATTTGGTTTTTTAGATTTTTCTTTGAATTTGATTATTTGATCTGCTTCGTTTTTCGCGAAAGTCTGATTGCTGTTGTTTTAGAGAGAGAAAAAAGAGAGGGGATTGTTTTGTTTATTGTTTGTTTAGTCCTAGAGAGAGAAAGTTCTAAGCTGAGGAGAGGAGATGAGGGTATTTTTGGAATTTCACGCAGGCGTCTGTTGACCCGTCGGACTGTTCAACGGAGGGCGCGTGCGTCTTTTTCCGGGGAATAGCAAAAAATGGTGAGAGTATCAGTTGGCGTTATCCATTCCTGGCAATGTCTCGTGTTTTATAAAGGAATAATTACAAAAAAACCTTAAGGTTTGGGTTAATTACAAAAAACCCACAAATTTACGAAAATTACAAAAATCCTTAAATTTGATTTTAATAAGTAAAAAAACATCAAAACACCCTAATATTTATAAAAATACTACAATTACCCCTTAAATTTAACATATAATCAAACTTGATGTGATTTTTTGTGATTTTGAAATATCTCTAAGTTTATTTTGTAATTAGCCCAAATCTTAGGAGTGGTTGTAATTATCCCTTTTATAAATTGAAGTTGACAAAATTCAAATTGTGCAAGTTGGTTTAAATTATATTTGCTCATTTTGTTCTAAGGTTCATAATTATAAAAATGTGTCTCAGCAATCATAAAATTTTATCTTTTGAAACAATTAACTTTTAATTGTAGGACATATTTTTAATTGCAGGATATTTCTCATAAATATTTACATAATAATAATTAAATAAATAGATATAAAAAAATGTCCTTAAATGATGCGCAAGATATTTTCAGTGTGATCGAATAAATTAACACCCTTCACTCTTAAAACGCCAATGAACAAATCAACATGTGTTCTAAGTTGACATGTATATACACATGAAAGCGTAATATGACGACCACGTCTTTTTAGATTCCTCTTTCTTTTCTCAAACTTTTAAGTAGGTTGAATTGAATCTTATCCATCCAACCTTATACAAGTGGTTGATGTTAAGTATTCATGATGGGACTTGAATTTTTTCTTAATAATTAATGAACAAATAAAAACTTTTGCTATATAATAAGTAATGCTTAATCATCATTAGCCAGAATGGTGAGATTAAGATATATTCGATGATGGAGTAAGTTTGTAAAGGTAGGCGATATAATATGAGGCATGACCAACATGACATCGACCCCATATCAGGCGGGATTACCCGATGAATTTAAGCATATCAATAAGCGGATGAAAAGAAACTTACAAGAATTCGCCTAATAACACTCAACTTGAGAATCGGGTGAGACTATCTAGCACAACTTTGTAAAATTGCTAGATAAACCGGAAAATATTGGAGCAGATGGAAAGAGATGGAAAGATATTGTTCCATTCATTGTAGAAAACGTGAAGTGTTTGTTACAATACCCAAGCGTAAAACACAGACATACTATTTATATCTAATAAAGGAAGGAAAATGAAATATCTTTGTTAACTAAAGTTCAAGGCAAAAACGTAATAAAGAAAATGAACAAGAAACGTGTTTCAATCGTAGGTTAATATTCTCCCCCTCAAGATGGAACATGATGAACATCTTGCAAGCTAGGCAACCAAGCAACTTTGTGGAAAGCGAGGACCAAGAGCCTTCGTGAAAAGGTCCGCGATTGAGGCGAGAAGAGACCTTCTCGGGAAGAACAAAGCCGACTTTGAATTGATCCCGAACAGTGGCAATCAATCTCCAAGTGTTTTGTCCTTTCATGAAAAACGGGATTAGCTACGATATACTGAGGGCCGTCTGGTTGTCACAAAGCAAAGGAATGGGTTTTGGAATGGTAAGTTGAAAATCAGCAGCTATGTAGCTCAACCAGAGCAACTCACACACAGTCATACTCAATGAACGATACTCAGCCTCTGCGGAGGATCGTGAAACAGTCTGCTGCTTCTTAGTTTTCCAGGAGATGAGGCAATCTCCTAAGAAAACGCAATAACCCGTTAAAGATCTTCTAGTGTCCACCCAAGACCCCCAATCAGCATCGCAATATGCTCGAAGGCTAGAAGAGCTGCTAGCACTATAAAATAACCCAAGAGAAGGAGTTCCTTTCAAATACCGCACAAGATGAAGGGCAGCATCCCAATGCTCAGTGCAGGGATTGTTTACGAATTAGCTCAGCTGTTGAACCCCATATGCTATGTCAGGACGGGTGAGATTGAGGTAAAGTAACCTCCCCACAAGTCTTCTATATCGATCAGGTTGAGAGAAAGGAGACCCTGTGTTCCCAGCCAATTTCAAACCTGGAGGCAAAGGAGTAGAGGCTGGTTTGCACAAGAGAAGACATGTATCCTCCAAAATATCCATCACATACTTCCTCTGATTAATAAAGGTGCCAGATTCAGTTCTAGCAATTTCAAGGCCCAAGAAATATTTGGCAGAACCCATGTCTTTAATAGTGAAAGCCTTATGCAGAAAAGCTTTAACCAAAGTAATCTCTTCATCATTAGAGCCAGTAATAAGAACGTCATCCACATAAACCAACAAAGCTAAAAATGAGTTGGCATTTTTCTTAATAAACAAACAATGATCAAAAACAGATTGCACAAACCCAAACTCAGTCAGCTTACTACAAAATTCAACATGCCATTGTCCAGAAGCTTGTTTCAATCCATACAAACTTCTTTTTAAGTGACAAACCTCACCAGGACCTGCCTTAGAGTAACCTTTCAGGGGGTTGCATGTAGATGTCCTCATCAAGAAATCCATGCAAAAAGGCATTGTTTATATCTAACTGATGTAGGCTCCAACCCCTGAAAGTAGAGACCGCAACAAACAATCTAACAGTAACAAGTTTAGCAACTGGAGAGAAGCTATCCCAATAGTCTTCCCCATAGATCTGGTTGTACCCTTTTGCTACAAGCCTAGCTTTGTATTTGTCCATTGTACCATCAGGGTGTAGTTTGATTCTAAAAACCCATTTACTGACCTATAGCCTTCTTAGAAGGAGGTAAAGGCTGTAATGGTCCAAGTATGGTTCCTTTCCAAAGCCTCAAGTTCTTAGACATAGCTTCAACCCATCGAGGATCAAGAGCGGCTTGTTTATAGGATGTAGGTTCCTGTAAGTGAGTTATATTGGCAAGAAAAGAAGTGTATTGGGAGTTCAAAAGGGAGGAGGTGCAAAAAAGGAAATGTGTGCAAAGGGTACAAAGGGGTTGCGACTGCCAACCGGCGAGGAGTTGTAACCATTGTAGGTGAGGAGTCGGTGCAAAGACAAGTAACATAATCTTTGAGCCAAGCGGGAGGGTGTGAAGATCTAGAAGGTTTCCTTAAAGCAATAGGCAAAAGAGGTAGGAGAGTCAGGAGAAATAGAAGTGGGATCAGATGGAGGAGGTGATGGAGGTGAAGATGTGTTGACAGGAGAGGAAATAGGTACACAAGGTAAGGGAAGAGAAGTTGAATCTGGAACAGGATGATGATAGGGAAACACATTCTCAACAAAATGAACTTCCCTAGTGACTAAGAATTTTTGTGTGTGTAGATTGAATAGTTTGAAGCCCTTTTTACCAGTTTCATACCCAAGAAAGAGGCATTTGTGTGCTCTCAGATCAAATTTTCCTTTGTGAGGTTGGATGTTAGTGGCATAAGCCAAACATCCAAATGGCTTGAAAATGGAATAGTCTGGCTTGGTGTCATATAGAATCTCATAAGGGGATTTCAGGAGAGAAGAAGAGAACGGGCGATCTATTGATGATATAGGTGGCTGTGAGTATGGCAAAGTGCCAGAAGTCAAGAGGCAGGTGAGAATGAAAAAGAAGGGATCTAGCAGTATTAAGCAAATGTCTATGTTTTCTTTCAACTCTCCCATTTTGATGTGGAGGGTAAACACAAGACCTTTGATGAGTGATACCATGTGATCGAAACAAGGACTGACTATCTTTACTAAGGAATTCACTACCATTGTCGGTTCTAAAGGCCTTAATCAAGTATTGAATCGAGTTTGAACCATTTTAATGAACACATCAAGGTAGTGACATGTTTGACTTTTATGTTGCATAAGAAAAGTCCATGTGCATCTCGCTATGGTCATCAACCAGGGTTAATATATAAGGAAGCGAGTGTAAAATTTTGTTCCGAGGTATAGGGCCCCCATATGTCAACATGAACAATATCAAACAAACCAGAAGCATAGGATGTACTCAATGGAAAAAGCTTTCGTGTTGTTTTGGTGATGACAAGTATCATAATTCATCAAAGTAGTTTTTACATCATGAGTACAAAAGGATTTTTAAAAGGAATATGTTCTAAGGTATTATAAGAAGCATGACCTAGCTTTTGGTGCCAAGCAAAAACAAGATCATTACAAGAGGAAAGAGTAGAACTCGAGTACAAGAATTGGCACAAGATGACATCACTTGCAATACATGAGCCTCCCAACAACTGGCCAACAGCTAAAGACTACCTCGATCTTCGTGTCCCGCAACAAGCAATGGGTAGGAAAGAAAGTACACTTGCAATTAGAATCTTTGAGATAATCGTACTCTGAGTAAAGCAAGTTGTACTTAAAAGAGGGAACAAGAAGAACATCGTAAGGGTGAGAGTGGGTGAAATAACAACATTTCCAGTGTGTGTGATTTGTTTTTGTGTTCCATCGGGAAGAAACACACTGATGTAACCTTGTCTTGGTGCTAAATTAGTTAGCGGGGAAACATCATTGACCATATGCCTACTAGCACAAAAGATCTATGATCCAAGAATGAGCGTAAAACACCATCCATAGTACTCAAAGCATCCGAGGTGAAGTGATACAAATACCGTATAATCACCAAAGTGAGCAAAGTTTACTCCCCATCCTTACCACCTCCATTGAATGATTGCATATACTTAGCAATTTCTTGTGAATGAGTCCAAGAATGTCGGGAGCAGTTGAACAGAGTGTCCACCCTTGGTGTGCTCCCACCATCAAAGTAGCAAGTATAGGACCCCTTGCCTCGGCCATATTACCCGATCACCTTTCCTCTCGGCTCTCTTGGTTGCCTATACCACTCGGGATACCCAATCAATTTGAAGCATTCATGAACCTCATGACTGCAACTTGGCGGTGTGAGCGAGTCAACTTAGCTCGTTCTTCCTTGGATTTTCTTAGTTGTCCTCTACCTCGCCAACCACGGGGAGTAGTTGTGAGAAGGAACAACTCTATTAGGCACACGCCTCTGTGAGAACCAGCAGCAGGAGTGTTAGCCAAAGATAGCCACACCGTCAGTTCATCCGGAAATATTTGTTGCACATTCCTTTGTTTTTCAACCCGTAGTAACATGGAGTAAGCCTTATTAACACCAGGAAGAGGCTCAATCAACAAGATCCGATTGCGAATATTATCATAAGACTCATTAAGTCCCATCAAAAAGCGCATGAGCTTGATATTAGCATCAATATCCTCAGTAAATCCTTCTTCGCACCACAAGTGCAAGCGGTAATGCAATCAACATCTTTGTATTCATCCCATAAGCGTTTAAGTTTAGTAAAATAGGCAAAGCAATGCTCAAATTACCCCGAGTGATACTACTTATCTCTCTCTGTAGCATTTGGTATAAGTGCGGACCGTTGCTCTCACCATATCGTTGAGCTAATTCATCCCAAAGTTCTTTAGATGTATTGGCATAAATGAAACCTTCAACCAGTTCTCTAGAAATCGAGTTTAATATCCAACTCGTAACCATAAAATCAGCTTTCTTCCAATCCTCATACGTAGAGTCGAATCATCGGGTAATTCGAGTTGGCCATTAATGAAGCCTAATTTAGACTTAGCTCCTAAGGCAAGTAGAATAGATCTACGCCAGGGTATGTAATTAGTACTGTAAGGGGACTCGAGACCAACACCATGCCAGGGTGATCGGAGCCGTGCAACATGAGTGGGTCATGTTCTTTCAGATGACTGGTTCGCAAGCAAAGGGTGCAAATCATCATTCCGGCTCCAGGAACGATGTTCCACGGATGGTTGTGTAAATTCATAGCGGAAGACTAGAGATCAAGGCTCGGATACCATGTAAAATTGCTAGATAAACCAGAAAATATTGGAGCAGATGGAAGAGAGATGGAAAGATCTTTGTTCCATTCATTGTAGAAAACGTGAAGTGTTTGTTACAATACCCAACAAAAACAGCATGACTATTTATATCTAATAAAGGAAGGAAAATGAAATATCTTTGTTAACTAAAGTTCAAGGCAAAAACGTAATAAAGAAAATGAACAAGAAACGTGTTTCAACTGTAGGTTAATATTCTCAACAAACTTATTTTTCCCTTAGTCAAATCACATAAAAAAAAAAAGTAAACTTTTGTGTCTATATGTTTAATTTTTTCCCCATTATGTACGTAATCAGGGGGTATCCTTCTATTGCCATGTGGGATTTTTTAAAAATTTAAATTAATTTATGTATATTTTATTTTAAAATATTAATTTTTAATATTAAATAATTTTTTATTCATTTAGCTCTTCCAAGTTAATTAGCCCCCAAAATTATGCGTCTAGCTTCCCTGTATGTAATTAAGTAATCGTGTTGAGAAGAAGTTAAAGCTTATTTCCCCCGAGGGTACAAGCTCATTTTCTTACCAAACTAAGATTTTTGGTTCTTAATTCTTTAAGGATTTCTTGACCCATTCCTCATATCAGTTGCTGCTCAGCCACATTAATTAATTAATCTTGTTTTTAATTAATAAATTTGAAGGTTGAAGTTTGAAGGTTGAAAGTTGATGGTTGAAGATTTTACGATGAAAACATTTCGGATTCGAGAGATTCATTTACTTAGCCTGAAAGATCTGGTCTGAGTGTGAGGGAAAATATGAAATCTAATAGGAGTGAGAAATCGATGATTGTGATGGGCATGGAAAGTTCAAGGTATAACCCCTGGTCGTTATACATACACAATAAAAAAATACCTATTTATTTGTTAGTTTCGTGCAAAAAATAAATTTCGCCTCCGTAGTCGTTTCCTGGCTGTGTATGCACTCGTATGGGGTAGAACTTGGGTCAATCGTCCTAACAGCACAAGTTTTTACCATTGAAGCACAAGATGGAGGGATGAGATCTCCTATGTAGACGTTCCATGTTCCACTCCTTATTCCATATATATTGGATGAAAGACACATATACTACAAGTGTGACTTCATCTTGTACACATGTCATATTCATCCGATGCAATAGAATAGAGAGTGGAACGGGAAATCTCAATCTCAATCTGAAGATTGATTCCTTTGTCACTTCATTGTTGGAGGAGACAATATTAGGATTGGCTCTACCACTGGCGAACTAGGGGGGCCAACCCGGTCCTCGCCCCTAAAAAAAGAAATTTCTATGTAATTTTTTTTAGAAAAAAGAAATTTATTTAATTTTTATATGATTTTTCTTTTAATTTTTTATTTGACCCACTTCAATTTCGTGTATCGGCCCACTCCATTTTATTCTTGGCTACGCCATTAGGCTCTACGAAGTATAATATGAAAAGAAAGGCAATAAAATGTCAATTTAGTAGGTTGTTTGTTCGGTTAATTCGGTTAACCATTAACTGCAATGTTGAAAACCGAATTAACCGAATTCGCTAATTGGCAAAACCATTAACCGAACTGAAATTATATTTACCGAATTAACCGAACCGAATTATATTTCGGTTAATTCGATCGGTTAACTGAATTAACCGAAATTTCTTTAAAATACTAAAAATATATGTTGTCTCTATAATATATAATATAAATAAATAAATATAATTCATAGAAATTTATTTAAAATGAAAAATATATTTTTATATATAATATATGATATAAATAAATAAATATATATGATATATATTATATATAATTATAATTATATATAAAATATATGTTTAACATAATCGGTTAATTCGGTTAATTTCGAATTTTCGAACCGAATTAACTGATAACCGAAATTCTTCAAAACCTTTAACCATTCACCGAACCGAAATAATTCGGTTACCGACCGAATTAACCGAATTGATTCAGTTAACGGTTAACCGAAAAATCGGTTAATTAAACACCCCTACAATTTACACAACTCTATGTTGCTTTTAGGCCTTATTAATCTGTAGGTTTGGAACTAAAATCAGCAAATATTTGCTTCCTTCTCAATAAAAAAAAAAAAAGAAAAAAGAGATGTCTTAATTGTTATCGTTTTATGGCACCAAACAATCGTTGGTTCAAATGCCCTAAAAACAAGATTACTACAATTCGTCATGGCACAGTTCATTACGATATAGTTGAGTCTGGAATAGCTGATAACCTCAAATGATGAAAACTTAACACATTAGTTAGAATATTAACATCATTTGTGCCCAAAAAAATAAAAAAAAAACATCATTAGTGCCATAGTTTATCAGACAACTATGAGTTATTACTCCATATAGTATGACGAGTGATGACATATCGTCTCAAAGTTATAATAGAGTACTAATTGAAATGAATAATTGTGCAAAATTGTACAGTAGTCACGTGTGACAAAGGGATCTGCAATTTTAACCCCATCATTTACGAAATTGAAACTAATTACAGAAATTATGCACACTTCTTTATCCCGAATTTGCCTTTGCTGTTAGAAATTGATGGGACCACACTCACCATTCACGAAGGTCATGTTGTGAGACCATATTTTATGTTCCAATTTTCTCTTTCATTTTTTTTTTTTATAACTCAGCTTCCAGGTTTACGTCGACTACTTTATCGGCGAATAGCTCCGGTTCTCATTTGCCGCCAAGGTAAACCGCTGGATGTGCACGACGGCCGTGTTCGACAAGGTCTGCTGACTACGTCTGACTATGCCTGAGGACAATAGCTCCGGTTCCTCATTGTTGCCGCCAAGATAAACGAAAGGGTCACGACGACAACCGTGAGATCCTCCCAGGTAAAGAGAACAATTATGTTCGAACCCCCAATCTACTAATAACGATCTCTCCCCGAATCGAACCCACACAGATGCTATTCAGTATGAGTTCCCACCAAATCTTCACCAGCTCGCATATACCCCCGGGAAGCAATTTGATGGAGCAGAGATTTGAACATCTGACCTCCACCCCACAATTGCTTGTGGTGGTCGGGTGGGCTAAGCCACCTGGTTAAAACTTTGGAGGGTAAACTTTTTATATTAGTCAGCCCCATCGGCACTGCGGTCCCCACCACAAGAAATCCCAACTCCGGCCTGGCCCTACGGATTAGTATACACCGTTTGGCCCTACGCGTATGGAGGGATTTTTGAGAGGCATGGTTCTAGTAAATATCATTTGGAGAGATTCAACCCGGGACCTAACCAAAAAGAAAATCCTTTGTGGTGAAATTTGGCCCAATTGATTTCTCTTTCATTTTATTGATTGAATTTCGCATGCTATAAAATAAAATAAAGTTGTGTTATTGATTATTATAATGCATGAACACGCATTGTTTCAATGCATGAATGCACCTCATTTAACCCCCAGGGGTTGGCCTATTAGCCTAGCGCCTGGGATTGCATTTGCAATCTTCAAGTCCTGGTTCAAATCTTAAGTATCATAGTCGTGCCCCCTTCTCAGAGCATGAATATTCTTGGGAAAGACGGATGCCCATAGTCCGAACAATTGTTAAAAAAAAGAAATAGGAATATGAAATGTGAGTTCATGAATTGATTTGCATTCCACTTGACCTCATCAGAAACAAAGATGAAGAGTATGATGGCACTTTTAAGTTTTAAATAATAAATAATAAATAGGGATATCCTTGGGTCCGGGTCTAAGGATATTTGGAGCGGATTTTATTAACAGTATAATTGGGTATTTATTTTCAGAGCCGGCCCATTAAAAAACTATTATTTTGAAAAAAAATTATAAATGTTTTTAATTATATTTTATTTAAAAAACATATTTTTACAGTAGTTTTTATTACAATATATTTTCTGATATTTTTAAAATTATTAAACTGGTCCTACTCCATTGATTCTTAGCTCCATGGTGGGTTTAGGCCTAGGTCCATACAAATTTCTGTTGGTCGATCGCGGGCCCACACGAACCCGAACAGGCCCATTGACATCCTAGTTTTAAGGGATTTTGGGCGAAGCAGGAGAGACTAGAGGGAGAATGTAATAAATAATTGGTGTCGAGTTTCTTTGACATTGGGGTTATTGCAATTGATATTCCCACTCTAAAGTTAATACTCATGATTTGACATTTTATCTTAATTTGATTTAAGATTTTAATGGAACTTTGTTTCTTGAAAACAAGATGTACAACTCAAAATAGAGAGAAATATGGTGTAGGGGTGGCCAAATGAAACCGAAATAGGGTTCCAAAATGGAACAGTAACCTTATAGATCGGTTCTGATTCCTTGGTCTCAAAAATCGTGGATAAAACCGCCGGTTTCAAGGTTAAAATCAATTATTTTTATTTATTTTTGGTAAATATATGCTATAAGAAATGTTAAATGTTTATTGATGTTCTATATTCGTAACTACATGAGATACATTTTAAACCAAATGTTGTAAGCAAACTACGTGAACTTTAATTCCTCTATACTCTAATTGTATATATAGATAATTTAATATCACTATTAACATCCTTTTCTTTCTTTTCCCTTTTATTTTAATTGAAATCGATAAATCATTTTTAAAAAATCAAAAATTATCAAAAGATAAACAAATGGTTCCGGTTAAAATCGGAACCGAAACTGTGGAGGAACCAGGTTCCAAACTGGAACCGATCGAAACCGTCAGTTTCGGTTTTGTAACCAGAACTGTGAGGCAACGGTTCCAGTTTCTCCAAAACGAAGAACCGAAATCAACGGTTCCGGAACCGTGGCCATCCCTAATAGTGAGAGTTGGAAACAAAGTTGGTCTTTTTAAAATATCTTTGAAAAGTTAATTATAGAAAATGAGTAAAACAAAAGATTATAAGACTAAATACGCAAATTATTTTGGAAAAAATGAAACTAAACATATATAGAAACTTTCCAATTAAGTTTAATATCATTAGCTTATGTTAAGAAAGAAACATAAAAAGAAAAAAAGTGTTGGAGAATATAATTTCATTTTGATAACTTTACAGCCATTAAGTGATCAATTATAAGTTCTATATATATGTGCCCACATCCTCTAAATATCTATTGCAATATATATCATTAAAAAGAACTTCAAAACCTTTGCATCCTTTTTACTTTAATATTTACTATATATTATATGGGTGGTGCTATTCATACTCCCAAAATTGATGAATACACCCACTTATTAAATACACCCTTACCCAATTTTTAAAATTTACATAATTACTAAATATACCCCCCATAATTTCTAATTTTACCCTTGCACAAAAAGCCCTAGGTGGCACGATGGGTTTTCTGCCATCATGCCACATGGCACGATGGATGATGAATTTTTGGCCATCATGTCACATGGCACGATGGCACGATGGATGTACCACGATGGCACAATGGATTTTTTGTCAATGTGTGATCTTGTCAAGTGTCGCACTGCTACTATACGACAGTATTTTTTCAACCTGAAAATTTGAGAAATAACGTATTTTATGCTATAAACTAAGAATATACATTCATTGGTTGGGGATCTGCGACAATTTGGGTGTTCGAAAAATCTAAGGTTTATAGAGAGGAAAAATTCAACTTTGTTCAAGAAGAAGAAGAATGTGGGTGTATTGAGAACTTCTTTAAGTAAGGGTAATATAGTCTTTTAAGTGAATGACATTTTTGCAATTATATGAAGGTGAGTGTATTCATCAATTTTGGGGTGTGAATAGCGCCACTCATATTATATACATGTCATAAACTCTTAATCATTGATCATCATATTTTATCAAACACCTAACCAAGATTTGCAGGCTTGTAAGAAATTTGGAAACTTTTAGTTAGAAGAGAATATTCAAATCTCTTACATGCCACCCGCATTGTAGAAATCTTAAGCAAAATACTATAAAAACTACCAAACGGATTACACACGGAATATAATAATCTTTTGCAACGTGCATCCATGCACTCTATACCTTTTGCTCTAATTTCAACCTACATACATATAAACACATTCAACTCCACCATTTTTTGAAGAAACAAAATTAAACCTAACAAAAAATTAAATGGCTTATTCCAAGCCCTCCAAACCAAAGAATAAGCCCTTCACATTTTCGTTCATTCTCTTCTTGATTGCCCTTCTACTTTTCACCATACATTACCTTAGACAACTTCATGATGAGTTCCAAAACAAGGCCATGACATACCCTAAATTAGCAAGAAACAATCCCAAGTGGTTCGAAGTCGTATTCGGAGACGAAAACACGATCAACGTAGGATTCGTGAACATGGATGCAACGAAAATGACGGAAAAAGGAACGAAAATGGTTAGGGTAAAATTCGACCCGGTTAAGGATGACGTGCGATGGTCCGAATTGTTTCCGGAGTGGATCGATGAGAACGCGCCTTCAACGTGTCCGAAAATCCCGATGCCGGAATTCGAAGATTACCAAGATTTGGATGTGGTGGTTGCTAGGGTTCCTTGTGAAGAAGATGGTTTGAGGGATGTTTTTAGGTTGCAAGTAAATTTGGTGGTGGCTAATTTGTTAGTTAGAAGTGGGAGGAAAAGAAATGGGGTTGATAGACCTGTTTTTGCTGTGTTTATAGGCTCAAGTGGCCCTATGTGGGAGATTTTTAGATGTGATGACCTTTTGTGGCATTTTGGGGACTACTGGGTTTACAAACCTCAACTTAGGAGGATTAAACAGAAGGTGGTTATGCCTGTGGGGAGTCCCTCCATTTGCACAATTTGGTTAGTTATATGTTTGGCTTTTTTTCTTCCATTCAATACTTGTCTTGCCTTCATTTTTTTTTTCTTGATTGTCTTAGTTTATCTTAAAACTAATTACAACATATAACCTTGAGATTTAGTCTAGTTATAAAAAAATCCAATTATCTTTCAAAATTACAATTAATGACTTGATATATGTTTCAATTTTACAAATTGCACTTATTGAGGGAGGTATTTATTAAGCAAATACAAACCTAAAGGAGTGCTTGTGATAATTTAAAGGGGTATTTTTTAATTTTGAAAGATAACTGGATTTTATTTTACTAGGGTAAACATGAAGGGTAGTGTTGTACATTATCGTATGTTAGTTGTTTGCTATGATTGAAATATTTATCAAGTAAATACAAACCTTAAGAGGGTGTTTGTAATAATTTTAAAGGGATAATTACAAAAGCACCTCTGAGGTTTGGGCTAATTACAAAAAAACCCAGAGATGTTTCAAAATTACAAAAAACCTCATCGGATTTGATTATGTGTTAAATTTAAGGGGGTAACTGTAGTATTTTAATAAATATCAAGTGTTTTTTTAATATGTATTTACTTATGAAGGGTGAAAATGTAAGATGTAATCAAACCTCAAGGGATTTTTTGTAATTTTCATAAACCTTTGGGTTTTTTTGTAATTAGCCCAAACCTTATGGGGCTTTTTGTAATTATCCCTAATTTAAAGGGATATTTGTAATTTTGAAAGATAAATGGATTTCTTTTTTCTAATTCGACTAAACTTCAAGGGTAGTTTTTGTAATTTACTGTTTATGTTACTTATGTTAGTTGTTTGCTATGACTGTGTCAGGTGAAGAATTATGGGGAAGACAGAGTGACAAAAGCAAAAATTACAGTATCCAGAAGCCAAGAGAGGCATATGTTACTGTACTACATTCATCAGAAGCCTATGTATGTGGTGCAATAGCCCTAGCCCAAAGCATCATCCAATCAAACTCAACCAAAGACCTCGTCTTGCTCGCCGACGATCATATATCTCCGAGATCCATCGATGGTCTCCAATCAGCTGGGTGGAAAATCAAACGAATCCAACGGATACGAAGCCCTCACTCCAAGAAAAACGCCTACAACGAATGGAACTACAGCAAGCTCCGAATCTGGCAACTCATAGAGTACGACAAAGTCATGTTCATCGACTCTGATCTCATCGCGACCCGAAACTTGGACGAGTTCTTCATTTACCCGCAAATCTCAGCCGTCGGAAACGATAGGCACATTTTCAACTCAGGGCTGATGTTAGTAGAGCCGTCCACGTGTACATTCGAAACCCTAATGAGGAAAAGGTCGGTGGTGGAATCGTACAACGGTGGTGATCAGGGTTTTCTGAACGAGATGTTCCCCTGGTGGCACCGTCTTCCGGCCAAGCTGAATCATCTCAAGTTCTTCGGATCTGTTCGTGATTATGTACATCGAATACGAGACGATACGTATACGGTACACTACCTTGGTTTGAAGCCATGGATGTGTTACAAAGACTATGATTGTAATTGGGATAAGGTTGAAGGTCAACAATTTGCAAGTGATTCGGCTCATGAGAAGTGGTGGCATGTTTATGATAAAATGCCTAAGAAGCTGAGACAGTATTGTTCTTTAACTCCTAAAATGGATGCTAGGATTCGAACGTATAGACAGAGAGCTAAGAATGCTAGTTTTCCTGATGGGCATTGGAAGATTAAGGTGAAAGACCCAAGACAAAATATATTGTGATTTTTTTCTTTCATTAGTAAGCAAACATCAAAGGGGTTGTTTGTAATAGAGTATTTGTTAAGCAAATACAAACCTCGAAGGGTTGCTACTTGTTCGTAACACCTCAAAGTTGTATCTGGACGTGAGGATTTGGATTTGAGAGGAAGGTTTGGGGAAAAGATTACAAATGACTCCAAACAGTATGGATTTGAAATCCACCACATTGACTCAAAAAATAGAATCTAAGGATTTGAAATACATTATAAAATCATCTTATCCAAACAAATCAATGGATTTGTTACTATGGATTTGAAATTCATAGCTTCAAAACCATCAATCCAAATGAAGTTGTAAGGGAATATTTTAAATTTTGAAAGAAACTATCTTGCATTTTGGATGGGAGGATTTGAGGGAAGGGTTTCGAACGACTCCAAATAAGACGAATTAGAAATCCTCGAAAATGACTTCAAAAAAAATTACAAAGATTTGAAATCCATTGCAAAATCAGTTTATCCAAACAACCTCATTAGATTTGTTATTAAGGATTTGAAATCCACAACTTCAAAGTTCAAATCCATCAATCCAAATGACGCCCTAGAGTTTTATGTAATTAGGCTAAACCTCAGTGGTAGTTTTAGTAACTTTAGTAATTGACACTAATTTTCCTCCAGTAAACATCAAAGTGAATAATTAACAAATTCAACTTCAAAACATCAATGTATGTGGCAAATCTCACACAATGTCTGGTGGGTGAATACATTTAAATTTACACAACCATAACGACTATGAAAAATACAGAAAACAACACAAAGTGAAGCTTGAAATGACACTTAAAATGGAGAATTACAGCATGATGAAAAATGATGCAATTAGAAAATTCTGTTGTACTGACTGGTGAGAGAATCTCTGAGATTTGAATATAAGCCGTAGAGGGAATATTGACGAAGGTTCTGAACTTCGTACCATGAGTTGAAAACTGACTCGTGCTTATCCGTGCCAGAAAATGCCAGTTGTATCCCGAGGCTACAATCTACAGATCCGCCTCGATTTCTACAGCTACTGGTTCTGATGGCACAGTCTTGGTTGTTAAGACAGACAAAATTTGTTCTGCCTGAGCAAGAAGAACAGCCATCTCTTTTCCAGAACAAGTTTTCCAGCCTCCCCTTTTTAAATTCATGAACCTGCATCAAAATAAGAGTGATCCAGCTGAACATGGAAAATGAATAAATTCTTGAGTGAAATGAAATGGTAAGGGCTAACTTCCTTTACCAGAGTAAAACTGGTGACAATGTATGTGCTGTTCGCAACAAAAGCAGGAATTGACCGTGCAGCATATCTTCGACCAGCAAATGCCACCATATAACCTCCAACAGAATCCTGGACAATTTTAAGGGGGAAAATGCAGGAGATGAATATGTATAGCGTGGAAAAACTTGTGCAAATTAAAAAAAAAAAAATCTATGGTATTAGATAGCTACCATGTAAACCAGTCAATGTGCTAGTAAATGTAAGTAAAGAGGGCACAAGCATTGTCATAGTAATAACATACTGAGAGGAAAATATTTTTATTATAGTTTTTTGTCGCACTAAGTAAATCTGTCCATAGAATTGTGTATAGAGATGGTACCTCCATAAAAAAAACAGTCCCATACCAGAAGAGAAAATTTTGGATGCTCCAAAAATGCCATACTTCACGTCTCACGTCATATTTTAAACCCTTATAGCAAAGGCAATGCATCCTATCTGAAAATAAATTGCCACCTCCTAATATTGGCTGTTTCACAAATAATGACCACTCTCGCACCAAAATATCATCTACTCAGAACTGCTGAAACAGATAAAAGTTTCATACTTGACTTCTTCTTAAAAAGACCATCTATACAACAATGTCTTCTCTCTTTCTTCCCTCCACATCTAACTGCCAACATTAACATCTCACGAGAGACCATCATCAAGAATCCAACTCATAACCACCTTGTCTACTAAAATACATCCAGCCTTCGATGACTTATTAGCAGCAAACGGCTATCACTGCTCACTGCATATACTCACCAAAAGTAAAGGACCAATCAAATACATTCCTTGTAAAAACCATATCCTTCATGAGTATGGTTTCTACCACTGATTCCTTTGAACAATAAAATTTGTGTAGAGCTGCACAAAAACTCCTTGATTCGGGGAGTTTGCAACACTATGCCTAACACGTCACCAATACAGTTTGAGCAATTTATAATTACTAACATTTTTTGCTAACCCCAAAATTTAACAAAAAATAAATAAAAATACACAAACTTAGTGTTCGACTTGAGTCTAACACAAGCTTCTCCATGCATTGGAGCTCAAGAAATGGTTCGGAGGAGCATATTGCCAAATAGTATACAACCAAGTCCTTATAAACCATTCAAACATCTTCAGATGTATAGCAATGTAACACCACACACTGGTCTAGTCTAATAAGTATTTGCAAGCTGTATGTTGCCTTTTCTTAATTTAAGGACTTTGAAACTACCACTTCACAAGACAGATTAAAATTGACAATACTGATTTACACGACTTCAGGTCGGCAACTGTATGAAAAGAACCTAAGCAAACTTACTTTGAGGTTCAAGACCAAAATAGTACCAAATGCAGGAGTCAAAGAAATTCATTTGATTGACTAATGATAGCAAGGACTTAGTTGCTCAACCATCTTCTTGAATATGGTTGAGGATCACATGAGTGTTAACACAAATGAACTCCGTTGCTCTGTAGTAAATCTCCATTCAATCCCTTTGTAAAGGAGATAAAGTAATAAAAAAGGGTAGCAACTAATCTGTAAGTCCCCACAATAAACTGGTCCTCCAAATGAATCCAAGTATTAGCAACATTAAAATACCCAAAAATTCATTATATTCCATTAAATATAAAACATCCCAGAGTCCCCACAATAAACAGGTCCTCCAAATAAACCCAAGTATTACCGATACGAGAAAAACAACAAATTCATTATATTTCATTAAATATTGAATCATCCCGCATTAGACTTCACTTACATTGTCATGGGGGAATACACTATGTCTTCCACCCATATAGAGGACTAAACTTTGCTCTATGCACCAACAATTTTAAGGTTTCTTTCCCAAGACACGCAAAAATTCACTTAAGATATCTGTCAATAAATGTATACAGATGCAAGTAGCAGGGTCTGAACATGTTGATGCAATTAGTCAATAGACTTCATCTCATTTGTCAACACGATTTCCTGAGCACATTTGTGTCAGAGTATGTTCCAATCACAACATGTACTATAACATAATTTGTTGGAAATCGGCCAAAAGCATAACAAATTTCATTCCATTCTGTCCAACTTCCATTTTTTTCCATTCATTAATCCGACATTCTCCAATTTTCCCAACAACAGAAAGTAACAAAAGATAAGCAAACAATAATTCTTGGCAGACAAATTTACAAAACATTTGCACATCAACTACATAACAATATCAACAAACTAATCCAGAAAATCCAACCAGTCAACCAGAAAAGGCAAAACCAGAAATTCTTCAAAATCAAAAAAATAAAGTAATGATCATCAAACATATGTGACGCTCAATCAATCAATTATTAAGTATCACTATATGCGGAGATTTGTAAGTACCGGGAAGAAGTTGGAGGTATTGATGGTGAGGAGGGAGATCTCGTCGACTTTAGGGCGGAAAACGGCGACCTGAGAATTGCCGGAGGAGAGCGAGAGGCGGCGGTCGCACGGAGACAGCTGAGTGTTGTTGGAAAAGAACGCCGTTCTAGCTGCGAACGCGATCCCAAATGTAAAACCGTCGGACCTCTGCACCGACGCGTCGCTGCACGGCGAGAACACGTTGTTTGAGTCGCTACCGGATACCCTAAAAGCAATTATGCTAAATAGTGCTGTGAAAAAAGCTATTGATAGTCTTGGAATCGCCATTGTTTCGAAAGAGAGGTTTTCTGCGATCCTCTTCAGCTCGATGATTTTGAGCTGTCTTTTGACCTGTGGGGACTCGGCAGCCTGAACTGGGAAGGTAAAATGATGGTTTATTTTGTTTCACTTTACTCTTTCAAAAGTAGGTAAATGATAGTGGTAAAAATATTATTACCATGGTTTATATTTGATGCAAAATTGTGTTGACTTGTTTACCTGTGACCACATACTGGGGTGGGAATTTTAAATTTATTACACTAATTAATCTCCAATCCACTTGGACCAGTCCAGTACATAAAATGAGTATTTTATTCTCACCTTTATTTATAATTATAATTATAACCAATTTGTTTATTTATATAATTATTTTTTAGTACTACAAATTCAACTAAATAAAAAAGTTACATAATGAATATTACATTAATTAATTATATTACAAAATAAGCATTACAATTAGTACCACAATGAAGAAAAATGTTACGTTCCACACGTACAATAAAAAGAGAGAGTTCTTTTGGTCCATTTTCTGTCGACGGACTCGAACATATACAAGAAAATTAGTATAAGATGAAAAATAATCACATACTACTAAAACAACAAAAAGTTTGATTGTTTCTTTAATATATGGATAAAAGAAACCACATCAGTTTAGAATTGTAATATAGTATGAAACTTTAACTAAATGTACTGATCATACAATTTTCGTCGTTTAACATTTTCTTATTGAATGATGATTTTAAAGTTAAATAAATAATCAAATGACAGCAAATGTGAAAAATTGGTTCAGCTTTTTGTTTTAATATTTTATTTGGAAGAAAAATGCAATTTTGATCATATAGGATAGGGGTCATTGCGATTTTAGTCCTAATTTCATTTTGCGATTTTAGTAATAATTTTTCTCTTTTAGTCACAAAGTTAACTGCAGGACCGAAATTGCGAAAAAGAAAAAAGATAAACAAAAACTAATGGAAGAACTAACGCGCGACTAATTCTACAATAAAACATTTCTAATGGGACTATTTAAAACCATGAGACTAAAATCACAATGCCCGAAATCTAATAAGACCAGTACTGCAATTTTCTTGTTTATTATGCATTCCAACTATTTACCTGAAAATTTTAGCTGATATTTTATATGGCTGTTACTAATAAAAGGCATTTTTTGTATTGCACCTGAGAGACATGTTAAACTTTCTGCGTCTATGAAAAGAAAAGAAAAAACAGTGATTGGAAAACAAAATTTCAGTATTTGCCAACAAAATTAATGAGAACAATTTGATATACAATAGTTAGTTCAACTATTTTTATATTTAGAAATTCAAATTACTCGTGAAAGTTGAAATAATAATTCATATTGTGAAGTTTGACGAAATAAACTATATTAAATTATTTGGGCACGTCGTGTTTTAATCCGTAAAAGTATCCATCTGATCTCAACAAATTTTCACACAAAAAAAAAAATGATCACAATAGCAATGTTTTTGCAGAATAATGATATATATATATATATATATATATATATATTCCTTTATTTTTCCCAATTCTCTGCAAATGAATTTCATACAGCAAATGAATTCCATGATATACATGTTGATTTTACAATATCAATCATGTAATGGGACATGACTAGAGCAACTATCTCAACTCATCGCCGTCTCATCATATTTTCCATGCAAGTGGAAAAACCTATAATGATGGTTTTGGAATTTCATCTCATTTCTCCTTCGTATGAAGGTTGCGTCAGGAAGGGCATCCGGCGTAAAACTTTGCCACTTTACTTTTTGTGTGAATTTGTAGTGTTAACTAATTTTAGACAATTAGTTAACACTATAAACTTCACACCACCGACCCCACATAGTGGGAGTTGATGATGATGATGATGAAATGATGCAGGTAATTTCAGTGTCCATGAATTTTGGTTTACCCAATGTCACACACATCCCATCTCAGGCAATCCACCACATTACATGTAAAATATAAATAAGTGATGATTATTAACCTCCGGAAATTGGAGGTCAAGCAATTGTTCAGCTGTACATTAGAGGTATAGCTCCCAGTGCCTCACCAATTTGATTTCTTCAAATCCTCTTTTGCAATTTTCTAAGCTCCTGGCCAATATATTCAAGGGTTAATTACAAAAACTACACCTAAGGTTTAGCCTAATACAAAAATTCCACATATCTTTTAAAATTACAAATACCCCCCTGACTTTGTTTTTAGCTTACAACATTGCACCCTCAAGAGGCTTCAAGAGGAAGGTATTTGTTAGGTAAATACAAACATCAAGGGGTTATATTTGTAATTTTGAGAGATAACTGGACTTTTTTGTAATTAGGCTAAACCTCGGGGGTAGTTTTTGTAATTATCCCTATATTCAATATCTTTCAGAAAAATTGTAGATGAGAATCAGCAATGCATGGAGAGCATTTACCATCTGAAGTTCACATAAGCCAGCTGGCCTGATAAATTACACAACAGCAATCATCTAGGTGGTTAGTCCACAACAGGAGGTAAATCAGCAACACCAGCCGGTGGAGTATGTGGTCTTGGACCTATTGGTATATCAATAGCAGTCATTTCCAACTCCTCAACAAGCATATTTACCCCGTCCCACTCCACACCAGCTGTCGTACAAGTTAAAGAATTAACCATTCAAACAATATGCCTCGGAAAAGAAAAAAAGAAAAAAAAATAGGAAAACCGAATGAGTAATTGGACAAAGGATACAATCTGTCTTCCACATGTCTGTGATGCTGACATCTGCATCTGATAAAAGCCAATAGTCTGCATCACTCTGTAAAAAAGCAAAAACACAAGATGATTCAATAGAATCCTTAGATCAATATATTCCTAATTTAATGTCTCTGAACTGCAACGAAAAATGCACAAGACTCTCTAGTCAATAAAATCTGAGGTTGCATTTAGAAGGGAGGATTTGGGGAAGGATTTCAAATGACTCCATCTAAGATGAATTTGAAATCCTCCAAAATGAATCCAAAAGTAGCTTCCAATGGTTAAGATCCATTATAGAATGACTTCATCCAAGTAACCTCAACGGATTTGTTATTATGAAATTGAAATCCTTAGCTACAAATCTATCAATCCAAATGGAGCATAAAATGATTTAGGTTGCAGCATTTTACGCAAGACCAATGCAACCATTAAGGAATATAACTTTACCAGAGAACGCCTATAATCAAGATCAAATTTAGGTAGAGAAAACTAGGAAAGGAGTGGAAGAAGCATTAAGGATGCTAGTTGTTACCACTTTATCTCATCTTTCAGAATACTGCTCCTCTGAATTTTATCCTAAACTATTAAAATGAGCACCAATGTATCAGGTATTTTAGGACTGGAAAAATCTAAATAGCACCAGATAGCTGTTATCATCCTTCAAAATCAGTATTACGAATACCTTTTAACTTATGTGGCAGATACATTTCATTCATTCTGTTCAAGAAGCCATAAAGAAAAACAAATAGTTAACCCAAGTCAAATGTACTCATACAGACAGAGAGATCAGACTCACATCAATATTTGAAGGGGTAATCTTTGTCATTCCTCCAGTACATTCTTGTGAAGCATCAAAAGTAGAACTAAGTCCATGACTCTCTTCTGTATGAGCTTCATATTGTTGAAGTTTCCGTAAAGGAGGCTCTTTCCATGGCTGGATTCTCATTTGAGCCATAACTTGAGGCAAGGGGAAAGCTTGTTGATTGTTCAACTCCATTCATCTCCTCAAATTTCTCCTCAAATTGGCTGAGTCAAAATGGAAAAACATCAGAAAGAGGAAAAAGGATAAATGACAGTTCGTGGGAATGAAGAGGTTAACCGAGATGGGAGTCAAAAGTGTCAACATGGTACCTGACAAGGTAAACGTCAATAGGACCCATTGTACTTCTGAGTATAATCCTGTATCTCCTTTGTGGATCATCAACAGCCTATATACAAAAATGGAAATTACTTAAATGACAAGAAGCATTACTAGTGTATTAGTATTGTTTATGTAAGCTCAGCTTTTCTTCCTATACCTCATCAGGATCTGGGACTTCAAGGGTGGTCCCATGGGGAGCTTTGACTGCTATTAGGGTCTCATTCTGTCATAATTAACACTTAAAAAAGTTAAAAACACTTGAAAGATTGAACTATATCCGGAGCACTGCATAATCAAAGAAATGTACACCCACCTTTTCTTTTACCTGACCTCATAATACATAAATATTGTTAGGTGTAAACACCACAGAAGGATAAGAAACGAACCTGGAAGCAGGGTAAATTCTTAATGTCATCTTCAGTTACGAAAACCCATCTACAACAACCAAACGGCATTAGCAAAGAGAAAAAGAGTTCTACTCTAATCAAGTAATGGTATTAGTTCGATGAAAATTTACTTTTGATTGTTCTCATCTTCACTCAGATCTCTCAATTTTTCCTGCATTTGCCTGTAAGGTTCTGAAGAATCAGCATAGAAAATATAAAACTACGATGATAGGCTAGCGCTTGACAAGAATGAACCGTTACCTTATTCGTTCATCCAAACTTCTTTCTTCCATGGACAGGTTTTCAATTCCTGCCTGCACAAGGAAAGAAGTGAATAACACATTGCCAATGATTCAAATCTGACCAAACTTATACATTATTCCTCATAATTGAAATTCTAAATAAAATTACAAAACAAAAGGCCAACAGCATGTATGTTTCTACTAGTTCATGTATAGACTTACACAAGAAGGAAGAAAAGTAGTTCAAATGAAAATCATCAGAAATAAGCATGTCTCCTGCTTACCTGCAAAAGAGTGGCATCACCATCCACTTCTCCAGGTCTTGAAGGATCAAGTCCCCTGGCAAGTAATCATATTGATTTCCATTAAGTTTCCAAATTTGATGACATTCCATATCTTAATTAAGATGTGCAACATAAAATCAAAAATATCGTAGTATTTTTTTAGGGAAAACATAGTTAAGCAGACTTACTTCCAGCGGATTCTGTTCTTAAGCTTCTTTTCAATAAGGCCAATCCCTTCAAGCACATTGGTTATGTCATATATCCGTCTCTTCTGCACCTGCTTAGCAGAACTTCAGTTAAATTTTCTGATACATACTCCAAAAATGCATATTCATCTAAAAGATTGATCACCTGCAAAGTATCAGCTGCATTGTTTAGATCAAGTTCACCATGTTCTGCCTGCTTTATTAACGTGATGAATTTTTTTGTCAAAAGACCTGAGAGATATTGCAGATACTCATCAGTAATACACTCGTGCAACTACAGCTTAAGATTTTAACCCCAAATGCAGAGTGACGTGATTACTCAAGGAGCTATCATATCGGCAGCTGGCAGCAGGAGTAAGAGGAGATGGAGCATCTGCAAATTTGTGCACTGATAATGTTATTTGGTTTATATACAAATGAAACTATCAAAGATCATATGTATTTGTGATTGAAAGTCATTTTCTTAATACCACATTAAAATTTGTATTAATATGCTCTCTGTAGTTAGCGATCAAATCATGACCAATTTAGGGGAAAATGTCTCACCAACATTGGAGACGGGGGTTGAAGGTACAGATCTATTGTTCTTGGTGACCTTTGAACGGCCATTTGTCCGTCCTCCTTTCCCAGATACTGGTGTACGGAAGGGACTGCTAACCCTATCATTGTATCCCGGGCTTGATGTCCTCTCACTAGAACCAACTTCATTGTTTTCATACCCATTCTTCCGCTTCAAAAGCTGAGAATCACCATTGAACATTACGTCAGCAAACACAAAAGACACCAAACGAAAGCACTTATACACTTTGTTATGTACTGTATACATAAATATACCAATGACATTAGGGAACTTCAGTACCCAAATGAACTGCTTCTGGTTTATGATGCTAAACGGTATTGTGATTGTCAAACACCTGAACTAAAAGCAATGTGGGTGTTTTCCCTATCATATATTACACAATTTAATGAAGTGGCCAATACTATCAATTTTATGAAAAAGGTTTCCAGGACGCTAAATGATAATTAGTGGGAGATTCGTAAAAATGGCATGAGAACTTCAAGGGTGGTTCCGTAAATTGTTTCAGCTGTAGCAAATATAACATGAGAGAGATTCAAGGCAGTGAGCACATTTAGGTATGTGATGGACGATTAGAAATCTCTTACTTTTCCATCAATATTTACAGATCTAAATACAGGCATCAGATGAAAAATCCAGCAACCTGAGTTCTTAGGAGGTTGAATGGATTGCATTTAACAAGTTACAATTCAATTAAACCCCATCAAGTAAATAACAAAAAATAGTAATTCATTTCAGATATTAATAGCTCAGGAAACGTACAAAATTAGAACAGAAAAATAGCAGTGAAAACAGGAAAAACAAAAAAAATAGTAATAGAGGTCGACGCACGGGAGACTTGACCACAATAGCTTCGGGCAAGCAATCCGCGACGGCGCGTGCGGGAGTGGAGAAGCGGTGATAATCATCAGGGGGAACGAACGGCGGCTTCATGGACGAGAAGGGGAGTTGGCGCCTGATCATCGTTGGCGGAGTCCGCTGCTGGCGGGCGATCTGGCCATTTGCCGCCGCCGCCGCCGCGGGAGGCGTCGCCACTTCGTCATGTGCCGGAGCTCCAGGCCCAGCCATTGTTTTGTTGCGTTAATCAAATTAACAAAGTTAAGAGGAGCTTATTTTGGGGTTTTAGATTTCCAGATATGGAGGGAAAATGAGGGTTTTGTTATTGTTAATGGAGAAAAGTTTGGTGAGTTAGTGTGTGTAGTGTGTGCGTGTTGGGTAAGAGAGTGGAAAACGAGGGAAATGAGCGAATTTTGGTTCGGATTAGATGTGGAGGGAAGTGGAGAGAAAATGAAATGAATTATTCCAAAAGTTTTTGCAATATGGTCCTTTGGTTTTGCATTAGTTTAAGTTACCTCCCAGTCTCGCAATTAATGGTTGTTGCAACTTGCAACTAGGGATGACCACAATGCAGTATTTGTTGTTTTTTCCACTATTTGGAATCGAAACTTCACATTGCGGCTTTTTTTTTTTTTTTGAAACGAAAGTAGCATTATAAATTACTGGAAACGGTCCAGTGCCGATTGAGACAAAAAGTTAGGAGGGTGAGTCCACGTGGTTGCCTCACAGGATGTACATTTGGCATAATGAGCAAACTCGTGGGCAATGGAATTTTCTAATCTAGGAATCCAGTAAAAGTCGGAAAAATTAACGTTCACAAGCAAAGAGATAATATCAGAGATGAGTGGTTCATAAGCAGGGTGAGCGTCAGATATTCCGGAAGCCGCAAAAATGATGTTTGCCGAGTCGCCTAGAAAAGAAGGGCATGGTGGTTCAGAAGTCTTGACCAGGAGAGTCGCTTCGTTTTACGTTCACATTGCGGCTTTTTTAGTAAGAGTAATCTATTGTAAGACCGTATTACGGATTATTTTGTCTAATACGAGTTTTTATTTAATGTAGTATTATTGTATGTCTTCGTTACTTTCCATAAGTCATGGTTTAGCTATCCCTTTTTTTATGTATAATTTAACGGACTTGAAACTCATCATATATGTTAATGTTATGGCAAAAAAAATAGTGAATCCCACTTTGCTCCCCAATATTCTCTTTGGGTATTATTTTACTCCTTGTATTCCAATTGTATTATTTTACCCCCTTATTCTTTTAGAATATTATTTTATACTCATATACTTAAAATAATGATCATCTTATCCTTACCTATTAGTTTTATTAATATAAAAAAATATTTGAAAAGCATTTATTATTAATAAATTTGTACTTATTTTCTAAATTACCTCTCACAACTTGATTAGTTAATGCTTAATATTAAATTTATTATATTTTATATTTAGTTGTTAATTATTTAACTTTAATATTAGTCCCTATTAAATTCATATATAGGATAATTCTATTAGCTAATATATTTATACCTTTAATCTAATAGATATCCATATTCTTTACGCAAAGTGATTGTTAGAGTAAGTGAATAACAAAATGGCAAGGAGAGAGATGAGTTATGAAATGGAAAAAGATGCAAGAGACTATAGGGATTGGGTTGTGGAATTTGGGAAAATTGAATTTCATTTTCCATCTGCGTAGAATGACATAATTGACTGAAACTACGTAGTAATATTTACTAATACTTTTGAGAAGAAAATTTTAATACTAATCAGGGGAAATATGAAATACTTTTTAGAGAAAAAAAACTAATATTTTTCAAGGGGAAGCTAATACCTTTTAGGAGAATTATTAAATACTTTTCAGATAATCTATTAATACTTTTCAATTCAACATATAATATTTTTCATATAAAACTGTAATACTTTTCAGTTCAACATGTAATACTTTTTGAGAAAATCTAATATTTTTCGAGTTGAAAGTGATATTACATCAGCGCCTAAATATTATCAAATACCACCGCCCTTAGAATATTATAAAAATATCACCACCTATATATACCATTGGGTATGAATTTAGGATCCATCTTATGGATTTTAACCCGTAAAATAATCTTATATGAGTGTCTGTCTTTTAGTAAAATCAAAAGTGTGGTTTTAGTGATTGAGCTGGGTTAGGCGATTTTTAACCAAGTTAGATTGGCAAGGGAAAAAAGTTTTTAGATTCAATACAAAAAAAAAATGCTTACGAGAAATAAATAGTTTAATATTTTTTTTATGAGAACTTGTGATATATTGTTAATGAAGGAAATCATTCATTACTAAAAAATATGGTAAGTATTTATTAATCAATACTCTAGTGTTCATACAAAATCCAAACTATCATGAGAACTTGTAATAGTTTCTTTTGTTTTTCTTCTTTTTCTCTTTTTCGATTTTTTCAATTTCCCCCTTTATTAGGAATTGGTTTTTCCCGTATGCGGGAATAGATTTCTCCAGTATGTGGGAATTGGTTTTTTTTTTCCTTCTTTGTTTTTCCGTTGCTTTTTTCTTTTCTTGTTTCAATCTAGTTTTAACCTGATACTTTATAATCCATTTTATATGTTTAGCTTATTTTTATTTGTCTTCCCCTTTTCCCTTGTTTAGAAGGTGAAGTTTATTACGGATTTTCCCATCCGGCTTCAGAATTTTGTATATTATTTATTTCATATTGATCTAAAAAAATGTAATTTCGTTGAAGAAAACATCTAAGACTTCCAACACGAAAACTTTGAAAAATAATAAATTTAACCATGTATATCATTACAATAAAACAATAAATAATTTAAAAATATACTAAACAGTAGCTTGTTCTGATTATATTATCCCAACCTTTTTTAATATAAAGACATTTCAATGAATCACATGAAAAAGTTAACCCTGCATTGCCCCTATAAATACAATAGGAGATGAGGAGTCAAAGATGAATAATCCAAGAGGAAGATTTTATATTTAACTAAACCTGTGGACTGAGTTGCAAATGAGATTGAACAGAGGAAAAGAAAATAAATAAAGTGGAATCGGGAAAATCCGCGCCTTTTATGTCCCATATATAAACAACAACTGCGCCGGTTATTCGGCTCACGCGCTTGTCGCACCTGTCATCGCAACCCTAAAAATATAAGGTCAAAACTCCATCGATGGTGCAGTACACAGAAGCGAGTGCTACTGCCTCCATTACGTGTCACGTGGCATAAACAAAGTTTTTTTTTAAGTACAATTGGGGATAGTAGGGGAGGGGACACATGCACTCGGGTAAAATTGAACCCGAGTCAATTACCCTTACAATATAAGTCTCTACCACTGTAACACAACATTGATCCCCATGAACAAAATTATTTCCATTAAAATTCCGCGTTTTGTCTTATTTCCAATTAGCTTTTGTCCTTTGTGTTTATTTGCATTTGCATAGTTAAAACTTAATCAATGTTGCAGAAATCGTTGGACGTTAATCGTCCAATCTGGTGGCAATCTAGCATCTAGGACGCCTAAGAAAACAACTATAAAAAAAGTTTTTTTCGCCGATTTTCAATTGTCTAGGCCCGATTTTTAGGTATGTTGGCGGCAAAAATGATATTTAATATATAATTTAGTTTATATATATATATTAATTAAATATTAATTTTCCAATTGACTCTTAATAAAATAACACGACCCAAAGGAGTTCGGGACTAGCTCATAAGCCGATTTCTCCTACGCGGACTGGCCCAAAGGACGATTTCTCCTACATGACCTATCTATGAGGTATAAAAGTCTCTCATATTCATTTGTAAGTAGATACTAATAATTCTCCTACGCATTTAATTCAGTATTTAATTATTGTCTTAATTATTCCCTCGTTCACCAAGCTGACTTTAGCGTCGGAGGGGCCTCCCTGGACAAACCCCAGGGACCCCCCTAACATTTGTGTATCAGTGTATGTGTGTAGGTAAGTTTCAATTGAATAATATCCAGCTTCAGGAGAAGAAGACTTGAAGATTTCTCCTTTGAAAATAACGATTTTATCAACATAGTTGACATTAATTTAAATTGCAAAATTTAAAATAAGACATTATTTTAACATCTTTTGTTAGTTTTGACTACCTTAATTGCAAAGTTATAATTACTGATATTTTAAAAGCTCTATCATCTTACCTTCATCAAAACACTCTTACCACTTATTTTTAAAATAATATTTAGCTTCTTATAAAATCTATAAAAATCCTATCAGATGTATGAAGTCTTTTAAATAAGTTTACTCAATTTAAAAGATATTTTTAAACGAGCTTAGCCAAACACCCCTATAAGGTACATCTGCAAAGACTTAAAAAAAAGTGAATATCATTAAAAGACTAGAAAAACCAAAAAGAAATAAAAGAAAAAAGAAAAAGCAGTTTATGATTATTATTTTTTACGACCCAGAGTATTCCCACACCAATCGGGGGTACAGACTCCACACTTCCTTCGAACTATGGAACATCCGTCCTTCCAAGGGATGATCCTAATCTCTAGGGGATGAGGGACAAACCGCAACCTCTCACTCCGCGATAGTCAAAGTTTGAACTCAGGACCTTGAAGTGCAATTGCAATCTCAAGGCCACTAGGCCAACCCTTGGGGGTTGTTTACGCTGCTTTCAAATGTTGGTTTTTATTTATGATATTGCATAATTTATTCAGACTCTAAAAGTAGGTGGGAGTAGTTTTAAATTTATGTGTGCTTCTAGTCTGACTTTCACATACAAATAAAATTATTTTACAACCTATTTACAAAACATAGGTACTAACTTATTTATCATTTGTTTGGGGTATTTTTTAGATAGACTTTTGGATCTAAAAGTCTATTTTAGTGAAAATTGTTGTTTGATGGTTAATTTAAAATAAATTTTTGGATAAATCACTTTTCCAAAAAGTTCATTCTAGAGAAGTTATAGTTGGAAGGTTTGTTGAAAAGTTACTTATCAAAAGCCCATTTTCTGAATGGACTTTTGCATTAGTGCTCCCAAAATGCACTTAACTTTAAGTCTCTACTCTCTATTATAAATGATTAGCAATTACTTTTTGTTTCTACTACAACAATGCATAAAGTTTTGGAAACTCGATCTACCTTAATATCGAAGAGGTAGAAATTATATAATTTTTTGGAAATGAAATCAAACTTAGCCCATAATTAATAACTATGATTGAGTCTTTTGTGAGACCGTCTCACAATGTCTAAACTTGTGAGACAGAGCTCCAAGTCCCATCAAATTTGGATAATGTTCACAAAGATTTTGCTCGCCTCAAATGTGATGCAAACTCCTTCGGTGAATGACGTTGCATCCATCTCTAGCTATTATATTGAATATTATTGACAGTCCATCCATTCTCTTAGATCCGTTTATGTGAGGATAATTTGATCAGAAGTTCAGCTTTAATTTTAAAATTCTACGTGGGTGTTTGCCTGAGCTTATAAGCTTTTCAAAACATCTTATAAGATGTTTGAAAGCTTATAAGTTGTTTAAATTTATTTGGTAATTTTTTTAGAAAAAAGATCTTATAAGCCCCCAAAATAAGATATCAGGAGCTTAGACCATCTCCAGCACTCTGCACTATTTTGGTGCGTAATTTACACTACTTTAGCGCAAAATTTACATTTTTTCATCTCCAAAGATCTGCACTACTTTCTGCACTAAAAAAGAATATTCCATAAGATTCTTTTTTATTTCGATTTTTATTGTTTTACTTATATAAAATTTTATATGAGTAATTTTATTTATTGTAAAATTTATTATTTTTTATTTTCAAAATTAATCAAATTCAAAAAAATAAAAAATTTAATGAAATTAATGCAAACAATTAAAATAAAAATTCATAATAATACATAAACAAATTTATTTATCGTTGTTGTAATTTTATGTTTCAAAGATTTTGTAATGTATTTTATGTAAAATTTATAATTTTGTGTGTAGTATTTTAAATCTTATAGTATTATTCATACCATATTTTAAAAAATCATCACATGTAATTGAATTGATTTTAATATTATTTTCTACTAATTCTAATTAATAAAATGCATTTTAAAAGAAATTAAATTTAAAAAAAAACAAGATAGCGCATGAAGCCAAGACTGTTCATATATCAGAGAATAGCGCCAAAAAATGGCGCGATCTTGGCCTAATAAATAAATGGCGCGGGCGCCATTTTGCATCTCCCGCCGGAGATGCTCTTATAAGTCGTTTTTAGAAAAGGAACCCCAACTTATTTTCAAAATAAGATCTTATTTCAACAACCTTTTTTTAATTTTGACTATTTTAATTACAAAATTGTCATTACTAACATGTTAAAAGCTACACCATCTTATTTTATCAAAACACTTCAACAACTTATTATTAAAATAAGATCTAACATCTTATAAGCTCTAAAAACAACTTATTATTTGAGATAGACCAATTGCTATGTACAATTGATATTATTAAAATTATGTTTAGTTAGAAAGATATATAAAAATGAACGTAACATTTGAATTATTTTAGTTGGGGATAGTATATTGAAGTATTTCGATGTATTTTTACAAGGAATATTAGTATTAGAGCTGTCAAAACAAGCTGGCGAGACATGGGGCCTGAAAAGCTCGTCAGTTGGTGGGGTGGGATGGGTCGGCCCACCAAAGAGGCGGGCCAGATATGTGCTTGTGCAACCCAACCCACCGCAGGCCACGTGTTAGGTGGGCCAATATGCTGCAAAATTAAAAAAATATTTTTTTTTTTGTATATTATGTATTTTTATATATTCAATTAACAAATAATTTAACAATCAAATAATTAAGTCCACGAGAAATTCCAAAATATAAAGTTCAAGTTGTAATAAAATCTAAAATGCTACATAATTAAACTTAACAAGTTAAATGTAATTATTGATGATAAATATATATATTAAAAAAATATTATATACACTTTTATAAGAGTTAAAAATATGAAATATCAATTCTACTATTATTTTACTTCTTCTTCTTCTTCTTCTTCTTTCTTCTTATTCTTTTTCTTTTTTTTTTATTTTTTGTTTTGCCTTTTTCTAGTGGGCTAGCCCACCGACCTGCCCCGCCAAGCCCGCATCGAGTTAGCCCGTTTAGGCACACTTCCTGGCGGGCCACTAAACACCAAACCCATCCACTATCTTAGGCGGGGGCGAGTGGGACCAGCCCAAAAGGCAACGCCCATTTGCAACCTAATATACTAGTATACAATTAACTTTTCTAATGGGTTCGCCCTAATGGGTTTCGAGCTAAACGGCCTTCGGGCTAAAGGGTCGGTGATAAACGAGTGATAATATTGAACCTAACCCTAACCCTATGGACTTCGCCTAAACGGGCCACCATCGGACTATAAGTAAAAAAAAATAAAAATTATATATTTAAATTTAAAATTTTAAACTCGAATATAAATAACATTCAAGTTTAACATTTAAAGTTAAACTATCCGTCATAAATAAAATTCATACAAAGTTTTACATTGCATTATCAAACTTATAAAATTAAATATTTTATGATCTAAATTTTGAAAATAAAATAATAATAACTAAAGCTACCCAAAATTAACACTTTTTTCTGTAATTACTCATATGACTATAAGTTAAATTTTTCAAAGTTAGATATTTAAATCTAAATTTTAAACTTGAGCATATATAACATTTAAGTTTAACATTTAAAGTTAATCTATTCATTATAAAAAAAAAAAGTCATGTGTAGTTTCTTATTACATTGCATTAAAAAAATTATAAAATTAGATTTAGCACCATTTAGAAATATTATTTATATCCTAAATAATCTAATAAAACTATATGACATTTTCTTATTCAAAATAAAAATGGGAAAACTAAAATTAATTAATAAATAAAACAAATAAAAAAAAGGTTTTCAATAATTTATAGCTTGTTTAATAATGTTAAACTTAAAGATGAGGGAGATGTGAATTTGAAAAATAAAATTACTAGTAATAGGTAATAAAAGTAGATGTAAAATATTAGAATTATATTTAGTTTTAGAAAAATAAAATTAGCGGGCTAGTCCAGTTAACCTTCGAGCTAGCTCTAAGGGCTCCGATTTAAACGTTCCGCGCCAAAAAAGACCCAAATTCAAACGACCCAAAATAATTCGACCCTAACCCTCTTTTTTTTTCGGGTTTTAAATGGTTGCCAATAACCGCGACCATTTAACATCTCTAGTTATGGTGATGACAAATTTAACCGCTCATAGACAGATAGGTCAGGTTATATAGCCGTACAATATTATGCTTTTATATTAATATTATTAATTAATAGTCCCCTAAAATTAATTTATCTATACATCTACCATATATATTATCAAGCTCAAAGAAAACGACATGCCCCAAACTTTTTCTTGTTATTAATATTAAAAAGATTAACAAAAGATCTAATTAATCACTTCACAAAACTATTTTTAACTATTATTAAAAATTTGAAAATCGAGCCAAGCTACTTATCACTCGATTTAAAATCAATCATTAAAAGATCGTTTGAGATCGGTTCGTTAACATAATATACCAAACTTGAATACATTTTTTCATTCGAAAAGATATAAAGTTCGGCTCAAACTCGGCTTGATTGATAAAAAAGTAATAAAATATGTGGAAAATATCAAGCTACTCGAGCTCGATTCATGTTTACTCGAATAAAGCTCGATTCGTATCGGCTTGACTAAAGCTCGTTCGACTCGATTCGATTAATAATTAAATTAAATCAAACTCAAGACACCCCTGCCTCAATTGCAATTCAAACAAACTTGAACAATATTACGCCTAACTATTAAACATTTAAACAATAACCCAAAAACTCAAATACTCCAAACAAAAATCAGCAAGTACAGATTAACCCAATGTCTCTCTTTTCTCCTCTCCCTATTTCCTCTCTTCACCCTTTTCAACCTTTCTTCAGCCCACACCGCCACCCTTTCCCTCTCACCCTCCGCCGTAGCGCCACCGCTCACCAACCCATGGCAGAGGCTCAACCACCTCGCCACCGCATCAGCCACCAGAGCCCACCACCTAAAACACCACAACCCCAACATTTCCACCACCACCATCAAAGAGCCGGTCTTCCCCCGCGGCTACGGCGGGTACGCCGTCTCTCTCAGCTTCGGGACTCCGCCGCAGAAATTATCTTTCCTCATGGACACCGGCAGTAGCCTAGTCTGGTTCCCGTGTACACAGAGCTACGCCTGCAGTTCGTGCAATTTCGAAGGCGTGGACCCCACAAACGTAACCACTTTCGTACCAGAATTGTCCTCTTCCACGAAAATCGTGGGCTGCAGAAACCGTAAATGCAGATGGCTTTTCCCCAACGTCGAGTGCAGAGACTGGGAAAAATTCGATCGGATGCGATGATTTTTGTCCGTCTTTCACGATTAATTACGGATCTGGTTCGGCTACGGGGCGACTATTGTCGGAAACCTTGATTTTCCCGGGAAAATCGGTGGATAATTTCATCGCCGGCTGCTCTATTTTCGCAATAGGTGTGTAACACAATTTTTTTTTATTGCCTACAAATTAACAAATAAGAAAAACAGGACATATTAAATTTATATAAATAAAATGAAAAATATAGGTTACAATCTCTATTTCTTTGTTTGATTTTCTCTTCAAATATATAATATCTAGAAATTGGGAATTTGGAGATGAACTCTTCTCTTTTCCAAACTTGAACTTGAATTTGGCTTGACAGCTTGGTCTTGAATCAAACACCGTTATTTGAGTGGATTCTGTGATGAACGCCTTGAATTTCGAATTGAACACCGTGGATCTCTTTAAATTTGTTCTCTTTGACTTGAGAGTATTTCTTCCACCACTTAAGATTTCTTCTTTTCTAATTGTAATTTAATTTCTTGAAAATGACCTCTGATAACTCATGTGGTGAAAGCTTTAATTTGATTGGTCCGTCAATATTTGATATTTATCCATATCTTTAATTACAAAATGTAATAAATATAAAGAGAGATAATGATCACTTCAATGGCTTATCAAGATAAAGGTTAATTTAACAAAATAAGTAACTTTTCAAACCAATTTAACAAATTAATGTAAAAAAAAAAATTAAAAAAAGAGGTGAAAACAGAGTTGGTAAGAGAAAATAGCGTTACCAACGCTGTTTTCACAAGTAAATATTTTTTTGTAAATTATAATTCAAAAATAGGATTTATATGTTTTTCAAACCGAAATTAAACCGCAATATTAGAAAAATCGAACCGAACCAAACCGAACCGAACTATTTCGATTTGGTTCGGTTCGATTTTTCGGTTTGGGCTTTATTTTGGAATTTTACGTTTTTTGCTAAAAAATGTATTTTTTTTATATTTATTTAACAATTTAACAATAAAATATTATAGAAAATTAAAATAATAATATAAACAATATATTAGAAAATATAAATTACAATAATAATATAAAAAATATTTAAAAAAATTTATGGACCAAAACCGAACCAAACCGGAATTTCATTCGGTTTAACAATTTGTTAAACGATTTGGTTCGTTTTCTAATCTGATAAACCGAATGAATTTTCGGTTCGATTCGGTTTTGGTCTATAAATTTTGACGCCTGTCAATTACCAATTGACCATAAATTTTATGTCTACAAGGTGCTCCGGCTGGGATCGCCGGATTCGGCCGTGGACCGGAGTCGTTGCCGTCTCAGATGAGGCTCAAGAGATTCTCGTATTGTTTGGTCTCTCATCGGTTCGACGACGCGCCGGTAGCTAGTGATTTAGTTTTGGTTACCGGCGGCGGCGCCACCAATATCACAGGCGGCAGAATCAATTACACGCCTTTCCACAAAATCACAAACACTTCGAATCCGGCGTTTAAAGAGTATTACTACGTGTCGTTGCGAAAAATCACAGTCGGCGGCGTCGATATCAGGGCTCCGTACAAATTTCTGGTGCCGGATTCCGCCGGCAACGGCGGAACCATTGTGGATTCCGGCACCACCTTCACCTTCATGGAGAATCCGGTGTTCGAGCTGGTGGCGCGTGAGTTTGAGAAGCAAGTGGGGAAAAATTACAGTAGAGCAATAAGAGGTGGAAATTATGTCGGGCTTGAGGCCTTGTTTTAATGTTTCCGATGAAAATTCATTGAGTTTGCCACAACTAAGCTTCCATTTTAACGGATGGGATCTTTTCTATTCCAAAATCGTGTTTCATCTCATATTCATCGTGTGGATGATTGACACGTGTATTACACTTACGTGTAATACACGTGTCAATCATCCACACGATTGAAAGGAGAGAGATGAAACACGATTTTGTAATAGAAAAGATCCCATCCGCATTTTAAAGGGTGCGAAATTGGCGTTGCCATTGGGGATTACTTTCGTTCATGGCGGATTCGGTGGTTTGCATGCAAACACTAACAATGGCGGCGGTGGGGAGTCGGGCGGGCCCGCTATAATATTGGGTAATTATCAGCAGCAGAACATTTACATGGAGTATGACTTGGAGAATGAAAGGCTTGGATTTCAAAACAGATTCTGCAGATGAACGGTTTATCATTGTTCATGCTAAATCTATCTTACGTAGATTTATTACTAGCGTGTATATATTTATAAACAATCACATAATGCGACGTGTATGGTATAAAAATTTACGGTAGATACTATTCTGGTGTAGCATCTAAAAGATGGAAGCGAAGCTAATAAGTTGGATTTTAATTTTTTTTGTGATTTACTTTGGGAGATATTCACTTTTGAAATTTCCCATTTTCCTATTATTTTTTTCCTCAAAGAAACATTGCTCCTTGGATAATTCTTCAAAGATGATCATGCCGATTTTTTAAAAAAGAAATCTAGCTAATTTTCAAAACTACAAAAAATACCCTGGAGATTTGATTTAGTGTTAAAATTAAGGGGTAAATTGTATTATTTTTATAAATATGAGGGGAGATTTTGAAATATTTTTTAACTTATGAAGGGATAAATATTAGACAAAATAAAACTTCAGATGTATTTTTTGTAGGGTACTTTTTGTAATTAACCCTTAAATAAAGCCCAATAATTTTGATTGAATTGTAATTTGTATGAGATCTACAAAAATGCAACAATGTCATGTCGAGTGTGTGGAGTTTAAAAGGTAGAATTATCTTGGATTTGATGTTGTAAGTAATTGAGTTTCAAATGTTTACGTTGATTGTGTATAAACTGTGAATGCATTTGAAAATATAAGAAGACGTGAGGAAGTCAAACCTTTTTTCACGATTAATTCAGAAAGTTTGAAACCTAAATTCTTTTTAGAAAAATGTCAAATTAGCTTAAGTAAATTTGTGTGAGACAAGAAGACCGTGTGACATAAAAAAGTAATTTTTTTTTGTGAAAAATACAATACTTTTAGAGTAAAATTGATACTTTGTTTGAAGATATATATTTTTTTTCGACATTGTTTTAACATACTTTTACATTGTACACAATGATTTATATTTTTACCCTAAAGTATTACATTAGTATTATTTTTGTTTTCGTCGCATGGTGTGATGCTCTACATGTGACCCGCTCAAATGAAAAATGGTTGTTTGGTACAATGTTTCTTATTTCTTTTAATAAAGTGAGTAGCTTTAATTGAAATTTCTTTGTTAGGCACGAATTAAAGTTGTGCATTTAACAACGTAGTAATTTGGTAATCAAAAGAGTTATTCCAAAGGTTTACTATTCTTTTTCTTAATTAACTCTACGAATTTGTCATGGCATTTGACATCAATATGCTTTACTAGTTACTATCTTTAGGTATTTTAATAAGAATTTTGAGATCATACAATATATATATAGGATTTGGTTCAAGTGTGACAACCCTCCTTAGGTGAGACCAAGTGGACTCATCCTACCCACTGATTTTTACAAATCTAAGGCTGTGACTTAATTCAGTTTCCTTCCCCACCAACACTTATTTCCGCCAACTTATGGGTAATTTGGTAATATCCACATTCTCCCCAAAAGACACGTCATTCACGATTCATCCCTTTCCTTTCACTCTTGCTTATCCATTTTCCAAGGCACGGTGAATTTTCGAATCTCTTAATCTTTTCACCGATTCACTTTCGGTTTTCATCTCAACCTCTCCATCATCGACGTAAGCCTGAGAGACGGCATTCCGTTCGACAAGTCAGTGCCGTTCTCTTTCAACTACCGGCGGGGAAGAACAAGGTATCCTGAGTCCCATTTTTGTAGAAGCTGTTCGAATTTTTAGGAATTGTTCGTTTTATACCCCAATCGTTTTTATGTTTTATGTGTTAAACGAAAGTATTGCGTTTGATTTTTGTTATACGGTGGTTTTGTTTCAACTAGGGTTTAGTGTTTTGTGTTCTCATTCTTTGTTTGTGTTTTTCATTCTTTGTTCGTGTTTTTCATGGTGAGGTTGTGATTTAATGGTGAGTTTTCTTGCGGTTTTCGTTGCTTGTGGGTGTGTTCTTCCTTGTGACTGCGAGTTTGTGTTTTAGTGGTATTCAATTTTTGTAGTAGGTGTAAGCGTATGTATATATACGTAGGTTAGTTTTGTTGCTATGTTATAATGTTTCGATGCATATTTAGTATGGGTTTGTTGCTATAGTAGAATGTTTCGGATACATAGTTAGGGTTTTGTCCCGATACATTTTTTCATTGTTTTTGTGTTTGTAGGTTATTGTTGGTAAATGGCTAGGAACAAAAAAAAAAGACGAGAGCTTACGGTTGGAGGTTGGCGGGAAGTGAGCCTCTCCATTGTTAAGAAACAAAAAAAACCAAATCAAGCGAAGGATGAATTCCTACAATAAGCACAAGGTCAACGCCTGGGGCTCTAGTTTGGGCGATGAAGGAATTAGAGCCGACTGAGAAGAATGTTGTGGTTGAGATGGGTTCGGTGAGTTGGAATTAAAGGTTGATGAATTTCCGTCGCGACTCGTGTATTGGTTAGTGGACAACTTTAACCCCGTCGGGTTGTGAACTTGAATTGCCCAAAGGGAGGTCTATACATTTTGATGTGAAAGATGTTGAAAGTGGTCTTGAGATTTCCAAATGGACCTATCCCTATTGAGAAGAAGACGAAATCGAGACTTGTCTTTGTATTTGATGAGTGGCATAGTTTTTTTTTTGAAATGGCCCCTAATGGTGGTTATAAAATTACTCCACGAGACTGTTTGTCGAGAGAATGATGGCGGATAAGGATGGTGGTGTGTGGTTTAGGAGGCACTTTCTTTGCTTTGGTAGATGGTATTATAGTCGACATTGAGACAACAATGTGGTTATATTAATCCGTGATTATGAAGAGTTTGGGTGATGTTACAAATATTAGGAAAGCTGAATTGGTGTGAGTACACCTTGAAAACATTGATTACAAACGGCGATAGATGGCGTTCGAAAAAAAAAGACTTATGTCACGACCCCTGCTTTTTTGATTGTGAGTTTTATATTTTTCTATATATTTTTTTCTTCGGGTCGTTTAATTATCTTATGTGTGTGACATGGCTTTACCTTTAACAGGGGTTTGTACATTGATAGAGTGGTTATGTTGACAAGGGGCGTTCTAGAACAGTCCCAAGCATGTTGGCTTTGACGTCGAGCTATTAAAGGAGAGGTGCAAAAGTGAGATTGATCATGGTGGCTTTGGATTGGGATATCTTGACGGGTTGTTTGATGGTGAAGGCCCATCCGAAGTTGTTCCCGAATGTGTGGCGGGTGGTGTTGACAAGGAAATGATGTGCCTGGATTATCTTCGAGGTGATGATGTTCGTACATTTACATGCACTTTGAAGTTTTATAATTTTGAATCCAATGTTTTTTGCATGCTTATTTTTTTTGCATATTTAGTATGGATATTATGCATATTTATAGAACAGATTATTGCATATGTTATATATAAGCAATAGTATTCACCCCGCATATGTTGGCTCAATCATGTCTGCATGTTTAGTATGACTATAATGCATATTTACTTTTCTGATCATTGCATAGATAATATTGCTTCCTCCGTAATAATTGGATTGTACACTTTTGTTTCAGGATGTCTGATATTTAGAGTATGTTTGATGCATAATTAGCACAAAGACACTGCATATTTAGTATTTTATTCTCGAGAATTGAAGATGGTATAGCATATAAATTATGATTTACCATTTTGTATAGGGTATCTTTGGGAAGGTGTTGGTTGCCGGCTCGTGATAGCGGCCGATGTTGTTGACATCATTTCATTGGTCAAGAATGCTCAGAAGGGCTTTTGGATAATCTCGATTTTGGTAAAATTGAGGATGTTGCTAGGAAGTTTATTTGTTTTAATAGTGGAAAAACAAGTGAAGATCAAGGTGGAGTAAGCGAAACTGAGAGAATGAGGCGTTTTGGAACAACGCTGAAAATATTTCGCTTTGGAGAAGGTGGAAGATGCATTATTGCGAGAGGGAGGAGTTTAAGAAGTGGTATGATGATGCTCCAAGTTTTAGTCTTGGTGTGACGCAGATTTCAATAATCTGTTTGGGACGCTGTGTTGGAGACGTCACGACACTATGATCAAGGAAATTCGGATGCGGAGGAAGAACGGAATGCGGATGGAGACAATGTCCCGGTCGTAAGTTTTTCATAATTTATGTTGTTTAAAAGTTTTTTTTGCCATTGATGAAATAGAATATAATTTTTATGTTTTGTTATGCTGTAGGTGGAAAAAACCAAGCTCACGCCCCGATGTGGACAATGAAACGGTTGTTCATGGTGTTGTAGGAGATGAAACCGGTGGCAAAGTTCGAAATTTGTAAGTTTTGTTTTTATTTTTTGGTTGTCGTGTGTTTATTTTTTTATGTTATACTTTATGTAATTGTTATTTGGTTTTGGTGATTTTTGTGTGATGGCAAGGGGAAATAAGTAACATTGTTGGTGATGGAGTGGCAAGAAGTGGATCTTTGATCTGAAATTGGTGTTGGTGTTGAGGTTCGTCGGGTTCTTTGGCCGTGGTAAAGCTCCAACTTTTGGGGCGATCAAGGTATGCGCAAGGAAGAGTGTTAGGAATCCACGGAAAACAGAGGTTACGTGTCGCCGTTTCGTGCAAGACAAGTTGACGTGCCGAGAAGCTCAACAAGAACCACAATATGATTTGAAATGGATTTTTGAGAATCCATGGAGATAAGTATGTAATATTTTATTTGAGTTTCTGTCATCTATTATATTTTTAGTTGATCATTTGTTCTATTTATTTTGTAACATTTTTTTTTTTTTTTTATAAGTAGGTGTGATGTCCTTTTCAAGTTTGGTGACCGGATTCGATGAGGGAAGACTTTGAGTCTATGAGGGGATCTTATATTAGCATTTCGATTATTGACATATGGTCCATCCTTTTGAATGCAAAGGAACAAATCGAGGTGCAGGATCTCCATTGAGGTTCTTTGCGACGATATATTATACGGTATGATTTTATTGCATTGTTTTTTTTTTTTGTTATGTTTTTGTGTTTTTCAGTCATTGTTCCGGTGAACTAATTTCTTTCTGTTTTGTAGTTGAAAACGGTTGCATCACCTTCCGAGGATTTGGATGAAGAATGTCTTCTTTCTTTGTTTTCACAAAATTTGAATGTTTGAATTTGGGGATTTTAGCGCAAGCATATTGCGGCGATTGAAATGGTATTGTTGTTTAAGCGCGTTTTAATGCTTGTTTGTTATTATTTGTTCTTTTTTAAATATAGATTAATTTTTTTTTTCCTAGTTCTTCTTTCCCATCCGCAAAGAGTGAGCACATTTATGTGATTTGTTTCGATTTGAAGAAAAGGGCATGTCACATTCTGGATAACTCGTCGGTTGGAGGGGTCGAACTTGATAAATATGAGCATATTCCTAATTTGTTGGTGAGTTTGTTGTCTCTGTGCATATATAATGAATATTTATATTTATATTTATTTTGTTGCATATTTACTTTTACTATGATGCATATTTACTTTTATTATGATGCATGGATATTTAATTTTTGTTCATATGCAGATCCGACTATTTTCCCGATACCTTCTAGCCCGTTCATGCTATCAATCATCTTATACGATGGAAAAAGCCAAACCCGACAGGCTTGTGATGCCATGGAGGGACTCGGAGAACAAGCGATTGTGGCATATTCGCAATGCGACATATGGAGACATATATGGGGGAGGCATGAGGAATTGGAATCTTTGGCTGGAGAAGGGGAACATATCTCTGATGACAAAACTAAGGACATTGTATTGTTGTGCTATTCTTCAAGAAGAACTGAACGAGCAAAGGGATTTGATCATGCCAGAGGCAAAGAAATTCTTTGCTGGGAAGAAAGACACTTAGTTTTATTACCCGTCTAATGAAAAGATGTATTAGAAAATTTGTACCTCGGGGTTTTTCCGGATAATTTTCTTTTTGGTGTCCCTTTAAAGGTGCAACTTTGTATTGAATTGTTTCATCTTCGGTACTTGGTGGTTTTTAGTATTTAGATATGTAGCAATGTAGTAGTTTTGGTATTAGAATTGTGCAGCAGTGGATTTTTGGCCAGTGTAATTACCTTTTTTGGCAAAAATGAATAGAAATATATCACTGTTGTGTCCATGAATCTATAGTTATTTTTTTTTATTCCCTGTTTTTATGGAGCATCACTTTAGTACATAGTTATTGTACAGATTATGCATTGTTATTATCATTGTGTTGCATAAATACATGTTTATGTACTATATGATTTCGTAGTTGGCATGTTTTGCAAGATCTTTCGCATATTTAGTTATGATGTGTTGCATATTTAGATATGATGTGTTGCATATTTAATGAACACTTCCAGCACATATGCAAATATATTGGGGCAAACTGAGGATGCATACTTATTGGACGTCCATCCATAAATAGTATAATTTAAATGCAAATATTACCAGAACTGAACAGTTTTGGTGTAAATCTAATGTGCACTTAGAAAACTTTGCAAAATCAAACAGACATACATTGATTGAGAATGTCAAAAATCCAACAATTGTAAATTGTATCAAACAAAATAAGTACTACGGCAACATTGTAGTTTTTTGGGGCATGTTCGATTTGTTATGTGTTGTAACCTCACCACATATCCCGCATCGTCTCCTTAGCTTTGTGCTTGCTTTGATCGCTTTTCTTTTGGCTTTGCAAACGGCTTTTTATTCGGCTTCCACTTCCTTTTGTTTTTTGCTTGTTTTGGTGGCAATACCGTGATGTCTATTTCGACGTGGAGCCACAATAGGTTTCCATAATTGCTTTTTGCATGTCTTGGTGGCCTCGATTGCTTGCTCGGACAACATCTTATCTTTGTGTGTCGATATTATACCCGACAATTCTTCTATCTTGTCTATCCCGCCACGTGCAAGGGCAATGCAACAATGAAAATCGCCCATAGATTGTTCAAAGATCATTTTGCCTCTTCCCCCTTCAAACCGGTACAAACGTCCTCGTTGTGTGCATTGTATCAAAAGTCGCTTTCATCCACCTTGTGGGTAGGTATTTTGCGGTATCGTCTTTAGATTCTTGAAAATAACGAACATATGATGACATATTAGTCCTTCTTGCTCAAATTTTTGCATGTACATGCGCCACATTTCATTTTCTTTGTACATGACTTCAAAAATGCCACCATTGTCGTCTTTGATCGAGTAAGTGGTATATCCAATATCACTGGTGACTTGTACAACTGAACATTTGTAACAACCCTCTTCAATTTCTTTGCTTATGCCAGAAAAAACTCTGTGCGTGTACACTGTTGCCGCATGTTTTTCAATGTCCAATGGTGTCACTCATTTTGGACTAGAAACCTCACATTCATTGTTCAATTTGTCAATTGCATGTCGTTGTGCCTCCATAGCATTTGTCAAAGTGCATAAAAAAATCAACCAAATTGACTTGAGGGTTTGTGAACCCTCCGAACCAACTATTGGTGCTCTCAGACCTTGAAGTAGTTCGTAGCAACCCGCCCATTGGCACGTCCCTGAAATACGCGGGGATCCAACTTTGCCTAATATCATACATTTTTTTAAACCATGGATGCTCTGTTAATTGAAAATCACACATGATTTCATGCCATTTCTTTTCAAAATCAAACGGCCCATGATATTGGTCCCAAACAACAGAATTTAGCCTCCGCATAAATATTTCATTCTTGGGACAAGTACATGACCTACTTTCGAGCTCACCTTTTCCATTATATGCCACATACATAACTTCTGTGTCTTGCCTTTCTTAAAAATAGCATGGAATGCATTCTTCATTGCAGGATCTTGGTCGGTTATAATGTAGTGTGGCTCTCGACCCATTGCATTCAAAAAACTTTGGAACAACCAAATATATGATTCCTCGTCCTCTTTCAATATTAACCCTGCTGCGAATGTTATACAGCGTCGATGATTATCAATCCGGTGAATGGCGCGAAAACCATTTTGTACACGAAGACAGGAATAAATTAGTGCCAAATGCATTTGGTCTTGTCTTATGCGTAACTAAATATATAAATATGCGAGAGGAATATTTATATATACGCATGTTCAATAAATATAAATCAGTCTAGTAAGAATGTTTATAATATAGATGTGCAACATTTTTATAATATCCATATGTATGTTGCAACATATATGTAGTAAAATGTGATGTTATGCATCTCACCTATTTGTGTTGTATGTAGCATCGAACGAGATGACATCACCAAAGACAAAGATAGTTTTGAATCGATCATTGGATCCGCCTTAACAACCTTGTCACCGCTTCGTTTTCATCAACAAGATAATTGAAGGCCATACCCAGGGCATACTTCTTTCTTCTTTAGGAAATTGTTTATTATCATTTGTGCATCGCCGCATATGTAAGCCTTCAAGTCCCTTTTGAAATTTTTGAAATCTATTTGCAATGCACCAACTTGTGAGTTTCTCCAACCATTTGGCTATACAGTCTATGAGTTTTGTTGATCCAATGTTTGCCTTAAGACGATCCATGATGAATTTCTTGTGTCCAAAACTCAGATTTACATTTACTCGAAGAAATTGTCCGTATTGTTTGGATCTCATAGAATGCGTGTGACGCTCCTCGAATTGTTTGATCACGTATGTGTTGGCATTTGTGTGTTGAAATATACATCTTGCAGACGGCACCCTACACGACCAGGATGCTCTTTTAGCTTTCTTTAGTTTTACCCCTTATCGCCGTGCACTTAAATTATCTCGAACGCATTACTAATATTTTTGTAACCTTCTCGGCCGCAAACAATGTAATCGCACACGTATTGCCTTATTTTTATAGCATCTAGATGTACTCTACGTATATCAAAACCATTTGGTTGATGCATAGTTCTTATAGAATTGAATACCATCATCTAATGTATTGAATTGCATTCCACCGAGGTATTTTCTCCCGCTCAATCTCGGGGATCCAAGATTTGGTAGATCCGGAGATATGACAAGCCTCTGCATGGGGCTTATATCATCATTACTGTGGCAAACACAAATATACAATGAAAGTGTTCTATATATGCAATATTACATCTCTTTATATGCACCAAAACCCAATCCTATATAGCCCCATGTTTTCCCCCCCGACTATGATTAAATTACTCTCACCCACGTATAAACAATAAACACATGATATATATGCAAAGGTGGTACACCGATATCTATCTTTACCGCAAAACCATATTACCACAAATTGTCCAACGTGTGTAGAGAGTATATATGCAATAAATCATTGCTATGTATGTATCGTAATTATACTATTTATGCATTATAATTTATGTATAGTATAAAGATTCACCAAGATTCGAACTTCATCTTCTTCATTGAAGCTCTTCTAGATTTGCGATGAATTTTACATACCTTCACCGCTTCTTCATGAAGCCGAAGTTCTTCAACCTCCATTGTTGCGAATGCCCCGTAGTTTGCGATGATTCTCCAAATGGATTCGATTCCATATTATTTCACTATTTTTATGTGTTCTCGTCTCTTTGAAGCTTTGGTTATGGAGATCGACGTGATTCTACAGAGATTTCTCGTGGTTATGGAAATCACCGTGATTTTTGAGAGATTTCGTAATTTCCACAATTTGCCGCGAATTATGGTGTGAGAGGCGGAGAAACAATGTGAGAAGATTGTCTTCCATGTGCAACAAAATAATTGATGTTTATTGACTATATTACCCTAGCTTAATAAAAGTAAACTATTAATGCTATGTTTATCTATTGAATCTCGGCCATTGTTTAATAATGGTGGATGGATGGGATGAGTCCATTGTGTCTCACCTATAACAATGGTCTCATTTGATCCTCCCCTATATATATATATATATATATATATATATATATATATATATATATATATATGGGAGGTTACAATGAGACCACATATTATAGTGAGACATAATGTAGATTCATCTCAACCCTTCTTTATTTATATCAATGGTTAAGATAAATAGGGGTTAAAATTACATTAAACATTTAATTAGGGCAAAATAAGGGTATAATTGTCAAAACAAATATGTGGGGGCCATCCAAATATGGAATGGGTTATTAGGAGAGTGAAAATCACGTGGGAGAGAGAAAATTGAGAAAATCGCTATTTGGAGAGAGAAAATTACGCATGTGCTGCCATGCGCAAAAGATGTTGTACACTTATCATATATTTATTGTATACTTAACACTATTTTACTGTATGTTTAACATAATTTCTGCATATTAAAATGGTCAACAAAAACATGTGGGGACCGTGAATCAAAGAATCATTTATAGAGAGAGATAGAGAGAGTCACACTTATTAACATGTGGGGACCGTGGATTAAGTAAATCAGCTATATAGAGAGAGAGAGAGAGAGATAGAGAAAATCACACTCATTATTGTACTGTATATTTAACATATATTTAATGTATATTTAACACTATTATGTTGTATATTTAATATATTTGTACTGCATATTACAATTGTCAAACAAAAATATAAGTATACAACAAAACACATATACGTATGCAACAAAAAAATAAGTATACATCAACATAAATACATACATAAAATATTAACTACTTATACAACAAAACACATATAAGTATAAATCGAAAAACATATAAGTGTACAGTAATCCTAACTGCCTCCTCGTAGGCCCTCGTTTTCTCCACGTCAACGTCATCTTCTTCACCAATCCTCCATTTACAACATATAAGTGTACAGTAAAAACATATAGGTCTGAACTCGGATCGTTGAGCTTCCGGGTCCATCACACTAGTCGGACTCTTTTGAAACGCCTCATTCTCGCTTGTCCCGTCCTCCGCCGCACCAATCTCCATCTTCCGCAATCCGTCCAAAACTGGACCAAGATCCACACCATGAAACGGCGTCGCATTTAGCAACAAATTCAATCGATTGTTCAAGTCAAGGTTGGTCATTTTGAGATTGGCGTTCTCCTGACGGATGGCCTGCGCCTGGTTCGAAATAAATGAAGTTTACGCTAAGATTAGGTTGGTTCCAGTTGGGAAAACCCACAGTAACCATTGCCACTTTAATTAATCTCACTAGGTAAGACTGAATTTGCAATGACGATAACCTGCAAAAGTAAATTCAAAAAAAAAAAATTGTTATTAGCAAAAACAAACAAATTCATGGACAAAACAAGAATATAGATCCACCAAGTAAATAGACCAAAAAATCCATGGACTTATAAGCATTATCAAATTCACCAAACAAGAAATTAACAAATGCTTACTGGGTTCACAATTAATAAGCATAGCAGTGCCTCCAAAGCCACAAGTGCCACCACTCCTTATTCTTCTGCCAATAACTATTAAAAGCGTAAAAAGCATGTGCGATTAAGATCAAGGAAATAGCAACTCCCACCATCCCCAATAGCTTCACAATCAAAGCACCACCATCTCCACAAGCATAATCCAACGCCTCCCGCAACGTCTACGGCGCACACCAGCTTCGCCACACACCTGACTCACTATGCACCCCACCCACCGGTAGTTGGGAAAACGAGCACTGTTTTTGATGACAATAGAGTAATGGGAAGCTTTGGATCTCGCATCTAACGAGAAACCCAATTCTTTTGCAAAACCACTCACCTAATCGATGCCAACAATGGCGGATGGATTTACGGAGCGATAATTTGGTTTGGGGATATGAAATTACCAAAATTAAATGATATTACAAAGAATTACACCATTACAATGGTGCCCCTTTTCAGATTTAAAATAAATCAAAAATATTTATTAAATTGGGTAAATCTCAACCATCAAAAATTACGATTTATGGATAGGATTAGTCCACACTGTCTCACTCTAATTATGTGGTCTCATTTGATCAAATCTCTGCTATATATATATAGATATATATATATATATATATATATCTGAAGAAAATGAAGTAATAAAGCCCCGAAATATGAAGTTAAATCTAATTGGTAGTTACCGAGAGTTACAACCAATAGCCCCTATATTAAGAGGGCCCAATTTTATGTAAGCTTTAGGGCCCCTTAACCTCGAAATAAAAAAATACCAAATCAAGTTTTGGCTTTTTAATTGTATAAAAAAATAATTTAACTCCAAAAATTAAATAAAAGAAATACTTTTTCCTTTCATATTCTATTTGTTTTTTTTTTTGAATAAATGCGAAGGAGACTTTTCATATTCTATTTTGAAAGAATTGAAGGGTCCAATTCTAATGAATATGCAGTGTGCAGTCAAAAGTGATGCCAACACTTTGCAAAATACAGCGAAAGACTTTACTTAAAAATATAATTTCACAAAATATGAAATAAAGACAGAATCAAATAGAAGACACAATAGATTGAAAATTTTGTACAAGTATAAAATACTTGTATGCGGTGTTCATTAGAACAAAAATATTCAAAGGATGATGTTGTTTACAATATACAAAAATACAAAGTAAATAAGGAAACTAGAAGAATAACTCCCCTCAGGTCTCCGAAAGCAACAACACTCCTTCACAAAATGTGAGAATACATTTAGTGCACTCCAAACACTCAAACTACACTGAATCTATCTCACATAAACACTCAAAACTCGAGTTCTAAAAATGATGCCAACAATATTGCCAACATTCCCGGTATCATTGAGCTTCTGAGAATTTTCGGTATGAAAAAGTGGAAGATGAACTCTCAATTCTCCTAAAATCGTACCACGAAATTTCTTTGGTTTCTAATCCTTAAATAGCTATCTTCTTGAATAACTTCCTCGCAAGAAAGTAGGAAAAACTTCCCCGCAAGTTTTAAGGAAAAAATCACCCACTACACTAAACTTCCAAGGAGTTAGTAGAGTTAAAAACCGAATTTAAACTTCTAACTTAACTACCTGGAAAAAATCAAATATTAATCGCAAAAAGAAAACGAAATCGAAAGAACAATTCGAAAGAAAGAAAAGATAATGTTTGAGAAAATTCAAACATTAACAATCTCCCTTTTTTCTTGCGAGTTCGGACAAAACCTTTTTGCACAAAAACAATAAAGATAATATTCTCCCTGAATTCAAGGAGTCAAATCTCCCCTGAATATGAGCCGTAAAACAAGATAATATTCTCCCCGAATTCAAGGAGTCAAATCTCCCCCTGAATATAAGCCAGAAACAAGAAGTACCAAAAACATCAAATACTCTTCAAACAAGCAAGTTCAGCTGTAAAAAAAATGATGCCTCAGGTGTTGGCATCATTCTCAGAATCACCATCTCCATGCGCTTTGCTTCCACTTGTTTTTGTGCCATTTTTCTCCCCTTTTTGGATTGAAATCAACCTCCATAATTTAAAGAGAGAAAATAACAACATACAAACTCACTGAGAGCATTTTGATACCCCATTATCTCCATTTAGAAGAAGTTAGGACCAGTTATCCAACATAGGAGAAATGAGATAAAAGGTAACAACTCACTACTACTAAACATCAGGTTTTGCAGATTTTTTCATTTTTTTTTTGTTTTTTGTTTTTTCTTTTTAAATATATATATATATATATATAAGAAATAATAATAAAACAAAAACGAAAAATATATATAAAACAAACACACAACAGTATCATGAGGTGATATGTACAATGATGCCATCATTTGCAAGATCATTCTGTAACAGCAAACTCAATTTAAATGATAGAAACAGAGTTAATTTTTTTTTTTTTAACTTGCATAAATGGATCCACAGGCATAAGAATAGTACAAAAAGACTTAAGAAAGTCACGTAAATATAGCTCAATCCATTTACACGATCAATGAGCCAAAATGTACAAATATGCCCAAAAAACAAGTTTAAAAAATTTGTTTGATGACTTCTTTTAAGAACTGAGTTTCACGTAAATGCCTACAAAAGATGATGCATGCATCTGAGAAAAACTCAAGAATACAAGCTAACAAAATATATATATATATATACAAACATGATATATATATACAAACATGATGTGTCACACAATGATGCAACACATGAAGCATCACACTTTTAAAGAACACACAAAACCAAGAGATTTCCTTAGACAAGAAAACCTCTCAAAATCCAAAGATTTAGAGAAAATATCTCGCAAACGGATGTTTAGTGGCAATGTGTTAAGTACAACAACGATCATTATCATCAGCCCAAATCAATTTAGGATCAGTTTTTGAAGAATTCTCAAAAAATTGAAAGTATCCTCAACAAATGTCATGTATCATTTTCGCATCATCTTATCTAAAGCCTTATCTTTCTTGATTTAAAACAAAAAGGTTTGATATGCCCGGATTTAAAACAAGAATGACATACATATTTTCGTCTCAAAACATTCCGGACTTCTTGAAATCGTTTTTGAAAAATGATTTACCACTTTTCCCAAAGATTCCCTTGTTTCATAAAATGGCATGTCTTTCTTACAAGAACTGTTTTATTTGCTTGAACATATCCTAATTGCTCTATCAAATCTAGCTTTCAAAAATATATCATCAATAAATGTGAGAGCTAGAATCAAACTTACTTACGTCTTTTTAAGACTAATAAGTTGATTTTGCCGTGATCAAGATCTTTGTCTTTCTTTGTTAAAAGAACTTCCAATCTCCCAACAGATTCTCTTAAAATGTCAATCTCTTTGACAAGATCTTCACATTTAAGTTGCAAATCATTATGACATTTATCTTCAAGATCACAGACTTTGACCCTGAATTCGACATAAAAATGATGCAAAATGATTAACAAAATCATATTCATAATCAGCAAACCTGTCTTGTGATGCCTCAGTGTTGGCATCATTTGTTGCATCATTTCTGAATCCATCAGATTTGTGCTTCTCTTCCTCAAGAATCGTTACAAGTCCCTTGCAATTTTGTCATCATCTTCAGATTCTTCATCACTTAAAGATACAGTAAAATCCATACCTCTTTCCCTAAGAGTGTTTGCACATTGTTTTGCATAATGACCAAATCCTTTGCAAGCACGACATTGAATCAAATCAAGGTTTCTTGGTTTTAAAGAATTGTTCTCTTGATTTGGTTCAAGCTTTTTAGGGAAATTTGAAGAATTACCAGAAACATGTTTCTTAGACTTGAAATCTTTGCCATTCAAAGAAGATTTTTGAGTAAACTATTAAACCGTAAGGTCAATAATGCAATAGATTCTTCATTTAAATCACATTCATGAATGTTTTTCATAAAATGTTCCATTGCATTACTTTGAACATCACAAAAATCAAAACCGGTTTGGGTTTTAAAAGCAATACTTTTGTCTTCAACATGATGTTCTTTTTGTTGCCCCAAGTTTAACTCAAAAGTTTGTAAAATACCAATAAGTTCATCAAGTCTAAGAGTATCAAGATCCTTGGTTTCTTCAATAGTATAGATCTTAACATTGTATCTTTCGGGAAGAGATCTCATTACCTTGTTTACCAATCTTTCATTGCTAATAGGCTCTCCAAGTGATTGTGCCTCATTAGCAATATCACGCAATTTTTGCATTATACGAAGCAATGGTCTCTTCTTCTTCCATTCTCATTCTCGAACCGCTTGCTAGAGTCTTAGCTTTGTTCTTCTAACACTTTGTGTTCCCTCACAATGCAATTGCAATGCATCCCAAACATCTTTTCTTTCAAAACACAATTAGAAATTATTTTGAATAAAAACATATCAACAAAGAAAATATGGCATTTAAAGCTTTAGAATTAAAGCTTGCAACTGGATTTCATCATTTTGCCACTCAATCTCTGGGTTTGTCTATTGTAACTCCTTGTGTCAACGATTCTTGGTGGTGTCCATCCCGTAAGAACATATTTCCATGCTCTTTCATCAATGGACTTGATATAAGCCCTCATTTTCACCTTCCAATAGAATAGTTCGCTCCATCCAAAACAAGAGGTCGAAAAATGGAACTACTCAATTTCCATCATAAAAACACCGCAAAAAATAGGATCACACTAAGTATCGTCTAGTGGAGGCTCTTGATGCCAATTGAAAGAATTGAAGGGTCCAATTCTAATGAATATGCGATTAATGCGATCAAAAGTGATGCCAACACTTTGCAAAACACAAACAAAAAAGACTTTACTTAAAAATATAATTTCACAAAGTATGAAATAAAGACAGAATCAAATAGAAGACACAATAGATTGAAAATTTTGTACAAGTATAAAATACTTGTACGGTGTTCATTAGAACAAAAATATTCAAAGGATGATGTTGTTTACAATATACAAAAATACAAAGTAAATAAGGAAACTAGAAGAATAACTCCCTTGTGTCTCCGAAAGCAACAACACTCCTTCACAAAATGTGAGAATACATTTAGTGCACTCCAAACACTCAAACTACACTCGAATCTATCTCACATAAACACTCAAAACTCGAGTTCTAAAAATGATGCCAACAATGTTGCCAACATTCCCTGGTATCACCGAGCTCCGCACTTTTTCAAGTATGAAAAAGCCTGGAAGATGAACTCTCAATTCTCCTAAAATCAGTACACCTAAATTTGCTGGTTTCTAATCCTTAAATAGCTATCTTCTTGAATAACTTCCCCGCAAAGAAAGTAGGAGAAAAACTTCCCGCAAGTTTTAAGGAAAAAACCACCCACTACACTAAACTTCCAAGGAGTTAGTAGAGTTAAAAAACCGAATTTAAACTTCTAACTTAACTACCTGGAAAAAACCGAAATATTAATCGCAAAAAAGAAAACTCGAAATGAAAAGAACAATTCGAAAGAAAGAAAAGATAATGTTTGAGAAAATTCAAACATTAACATATTTTATACTCAAAAACTAAATCAAAATTTTAAATTAAGAAAAATATATGAAATGCATTTTTTTCTTTACATAATCCTATTCCTAGAAAAGATTAATTTTGTTTTCTATTTCTTCCATTTGTAAGTACAATCGCTATTCCCTCAATCTATGTCCGTATATTATGAAAAAAAAACTGCAATCACTATTCACTGAAAAAGTCATTTGGAATTGAGATTTTAATAATTTTGTTTCATCAATCTATGTCCGTATATTATGTTATTTAAATAAAATATTTTTAGTCACAAGTTCTTATTAAACTATATCCAAAGTGTACAAATATCATATTTTTTATTTTGTAGAGGCCCCTTTTTTTTTTTTTTTTTTCTTTTGGCTATGAACCCCAAAAAGTTAGGGTCAGCCCTCGTTAAAAGATTAAGGAGTTCCTTACTTATTATTAAAATATCAATATATATAAATTTAGCCATTACAGAATTATGAAATGTCCAAGTTCGTAGTGGAGTTCTTCTAGCAATTTTTCATTTTTCTGTAAGTTGTTAAAATTTTATGTAGATGTTTTGACCCTCAACAATGCTTCAATAATCTAAACACCTTTTTGAACACAACAATATTACTTTTGTCATTCTCCATTTTTTTACCAGACACTTCTACTTCAATTTTTTTTTTCCTGTACTTTTTGCAATAATTCTCTATTTTTGCTTTTCAACCACTTCTTTTACTTCCTCTAAATTCTGTCAATTCTTAATATTATTTATTACAAATATTCTAATAGAAACTTACAAAAGTTCTTAAATAAACTTAGTCAAACATTCTCCAAAGATCAATTAATATTGCTTTCATTGTACTGGCCCATTCTCGATGCGTAGATCATAGAACTTCTAACAAATTTTAGGTTATTTTTTTCTAGGTTTGCTTGGACCACCTCCTAAACAAAATTAAATTGCTATGAAACCTAGAAATAACAAATAGGTATTTGGCAATGAACGGATCTGTTGGTCCGCCAAAGTTCGAGCAGATAGGCCATACGTATTACTTTGTGGCCCAAACTCTGAGAGCAGTTTTTTAGAGTCCAAAGTTGGCCCAATAAAGTTCCACCTCGTGTTAAATCCGCTAAACAATTGTGCAGCCCAATTCATTCAACCCATCCAACAAGTCCATAGAAACTAATGAACCTCCCTTTGGATAAAATATTTGATATGCTACTCGTTATTATCACCAATGGCAGTTGATGATTGATGACGGGAATGAAGTAAAAATGGAATAAGATTCAGATGTTCATTTCTACTCACACGATTGGTATATTATAAGGTTAGGAATGTCAATTCCCATGAAAATCAATATACCCAATAGTATGAGATTAGTTATTCTTCCCATCCCCATGGTTTTAATCATTCCCAATCATCAAGAATGAAATTATTTTTATTTTGGACAAATGACCCTCTTATTAAACTCATAAAAGTATTGTATAAAACTAAATATATACCAAAATTTAATATTTTTTACAATTGCAATTTTTAATAATGATAGCATGTTTCTCACTCCATTCTTTTTCATTTTTTGTTTTTCTTTTTTTAAGCATGTAAATATTTGTGTAAATGGACACTAGAGTCTGTAAAACGCGATGAGTCGACCCGTGACGAATGGGAGAATTGGATTAGGCCGGTCGGGCCAAACAATGACAAAACCGTTATTTTTGGAGTTAACCCGACCCAACTCATGAAAATACACATAAAATATGATTGGTGGGCCGATCCAGGTGTTTCAGACCAAATGGACTGGACCAAATAGGCTCCATTCATTTCGGGCCTTAAAAATTTGAAGCGAAGCCAATGGGATGAATCAATTATCAACGCTAAGCATTTCATGCATATTTGTGTGTGATATATTATATATAGGGGTTTTCTAAGTTTGGTCATTACAAAATGAATGATGCTACATTGCTACACGAAAGAATAAAATATTAATGACAAACTTTAGAGAAAAGAAGTGTAAGGTACGTAATTCCATCGCCTTTGCATTAAGAAGGCTGTTCTGTCAAAATTAGATCAACTTTTTCCCCTGTTACCTTTAATTTATATTCCTAAAGTATCTGTCTCATGGATATTATTTTACAAACACAATTTGCTTTTGCCCACATGGCCGTATAGAGAGCAAAGATGCGTATTTGAAGCTAAAAAAAGCATAGATTGAGCAGCCCTTTTGAGTAGATAATGCCATGCATTACTTTTAATGGTGCTTTTTATGGTAGAATGTTTTACTTTTAGCAAGGGAAAAAAGATAATTAGTGGGGTTCTAATCCTCTATTATCTCATGATACACACACATATAAGCTATTCTTTTTTATATGGGATTAATTGTAAATTTTAGTATGTAAGTATAAGAGGTGGTATATTTGGTCGTAAATATCTTATGTATTGATTCTTTAAATCCAAAGGATAGGCGAACCCCACATGTTGGCGTGGTGGTTGAAGGGTTGCAATTAATGCAATCCTGCAAGTCACATGTGTTCGATTCCTAACTAACATGGAGTGTTGGGGTTGAGTTTGCCCCTCCTTTCCGAGGAGATTAGGACCATCCCTGGGAAGGACATGATGTCTTATAATCCGAAGGAAGTGTGCGTCTATATCCCGCTAGTGTGGGGATACTCAGTCGGAAAAAAAAATACAAAGGATAAACATATTTGATCTTGTAAATATGTTATGTAGCAATCTAGGCCGTATATTTTAATTTATGCGTAATTTTGGTCCCAAATAAGCAAGTCATATTTTACCTTTCAGGACTAAAAAGTACAAACCTAGTTTTTATGGGACCGAAATTGTACAAAAATCAAATTTACCGGACCTAAATTTAAGACATAATCAAACTTGAGGTATTTTTTTAATAATATTTTAATCTCTCTTGGTTTTTTCTAACTAGCCCAAACCTTTGGGGTCTTTTTGTAATTATCCCTTAATAGTGTAGTAAAGACCGAAGGATAGCGAAAGGAGAGAAATTAAGTAGATATTATTAAATAGAGTGCTAGAGCTAGTAACAAACAGTTATGTTAGCTTTTTGTACAGTTAACCTGTTTAAACAAGGTTAATTAGTCGTTGTGGTGCTACAAAGTATGGGTCAAATAGTAATAATTGTAATAAAGAAGTACTTATATAATATATATTTCTTTTGTTTAAACATTGCTTTTTCTGGTCTTGTAGATAACTTTTCATACAATTTATTTGGTGCTCTCTTTGGATGTCTTTTAGGCCATCAAAGATGTGGGAAGCTTTTTGACTGAGACTCATGAATACTATCTTTTGAATGAACTTGTAAGTTTGGACCATTATAATTCATATATTTTATAATAAATAACTTATAATACTTTTTTAATCTGTCCATGTAATACCCAAGGAAAACATCATAAGAAAAACTTTATTTTATTTTATTTTATTTATTTTATTTGTTTTAGTTCTATTAAATGGGTAAAAGTCCCCTTAATGCAAAAATTAATAAGACGCAAAACGCCTATATATATTTAGAGGCAAAATTGTTTTTTAGTCCTTTAGCTTGGGCATACTTGGAGATTTATTCCTTTTTTTTTCTTGAACTTTGATTTTAGTCCTTTAAGTGTACGAAAATCGAATTTTAGTCCTATCACCTACGATAGCAGTCAAAGTGACCTGTTTTCCTAAGGTGGCATTTTTGTTTTTTCCAAAACATAAAATTTCAATTAAATGGATGAAGTGCTTTCTTAGTTGGGAATACACTTGGCAAATGAATAGGGAAAAATAAGAATAAATCCAACTTGACAATATAAAATATTTAAATTATTTTAAATAAAATAAAATGGGTCTACATAATATGTTGAAATTATTTTTTAATTTAAAATATATATAATTTAAAAAACATTAATGTGATAAAATAAAATATCGTAGTTAGATAAACATATTCAAATGAGCCAATGATTTTATAAATAAAATAGCGTTTATTCTCTACAAACATGAAAAATAATTCAAAAATTATTAACACCTTGCATGTAGTTTTATTCATTATTTAATATTGTATAAAATATGAAATATAACATTTTCAAATAAAATAAAAATAAAAAAATAAAAATAAAAAAGTGTGAATTTCACTGTCAACTTTTAATTGAAATATGTTTATCTAACTACGATATTTTATATTTTATAAGTAATTTTTTCTAAATTATTTATGTTTTTAAATTAAAAATAATTTTAATATATTATGTAGACCCATTTTATTTTTATTTAAAATAATTTAAATATTTTATATTGTCAAGTTGGATTTGTTCTTATTTTTCCCTATCCATTTGGCAAGTGTGTTCCCAACTAAGCAACCACTTCATCCATTTTAATTGAAATTTTATGTTTTGGAAAAAACAAAAATTCCACCTCATCAAAACAGTCACTTTGACTCGCTTATAGTAGGTCATCGGACCAAAATTTGATTTTTGTACACTTAAAGGACTAAAATCAAAGTTCAAGAAAAAAAAGGACTAAATCTCCAAGTATGCCCACTTAAAGGACTAAAAAGCAATTTTGCCTATATTTAGACCATGCCAGACCATTAATTGCTCAGTCTGGACAATTTTAATTTTAAGGAGTGTTTGCAAAAATTTATGTTTTTAGAATAAGTGATTTATAATAGCGAGCAAAAGTAAAAGTAGTTGAAAATAAAAAATTGTTAGTGTTTGACAATAGAATTAGAAGTACTTGAGAGTGTCTCGATGATCAAAAAAATGTAAAAGTGCTTAATATATTGTTCGTAAAAGTCAAGCCATAAAAATATTAAAAATCTAAAGCACTCATCTTATCGCATCTAGATTCTAATTAAATGAAGTACAATCGAAGAAGAAGCTAGTCGACATTTGTAAACATTAAAAAATAATCATTATAAGCACTTTTTTAATTTTAAGTGATTAGAGTTAGAATTTTGAAATATACTATTGCATGTAGTTCTAGTGCTCATGAATTCTTCTTGTCCCCGTAGGGGAAAAATATTCTTAGGGTTGTTTCAGTTATGTAGACAATTTCTTTTATTGTAATTGAGAAGACATATAATGCAATTTAAACCAATTACCAAACAAGCAACGGAAAATATATGGATTTATTGTGAATATAAGTTTTGCCTCTTTCACATTTCTTTCGGTTCAAGAAAGAATTAGGTCCTAAACAGTTTCATAAAAATCCTTCTGTCAGTGAGGGCCCTTGTAATAAAAGATAAAAGAAAAAGAGCACAATAAACAGAATAATTATAAGTTGATTGGGGTAAAGAAAGGAATATATATGATTTGCTTATATATAGGTGACATTATTAAAATAAAACTAAAATCCAAGTAGTTGAAGATAAAGATAACTCTTAACTAACGGAGTTTTGGTGTTAGTTCTTTTGCCACTCCTCCCACAAGAGACATGGAAGGACGGATGTCCCATAGTCCGAAGGAAGTGTAGGATCGTGTTAGTGTGGGGATACTCGGGTCGACAAAAAAAAAAAAAAAGATAAAGATGGAAATATGGATGGTGATTAGTGAATGGGTATTCGCTCTCCTTTCCATGCAATATTACATGGGCACGCTCAGATATTGTGACCACTACTCTAACATACATGGCATGGGCCAGAACAAAGTATAATCAACCCCATTCAAACCACCCCCACCCCCACACAAAATTAAAATAGACCAGTTATATTATATTTACATGTTTAAGTTAAAAAAAAAGTAATAAATGGCCAATATGCAACCATTTATTCATTGCATTATGGGTAAAACATATTATTCGGTCTTGTAACTTAGATTAATTACTTGGTGAGTTATAGTTCTCAAATTAGTTACGGCCTTTAACTTTTGGTCCAACATCTTCTAAAAATTTGGATATATATTTAATCTGATTTTGAGTGAAATTGTACAAGTTTATGTGATTGAACTATGACCCATGTGTGCTAACGTGTCAAAGAAATTTAAGGATTTTGGTGATTTACCGCAAAAATTGACACACCAAATCACAACAAAAAATAATACACAAAATTTGGGGATTCTAATATTTTGGCTGGTGGTGTACCAAATCACCAAAATTCCCAATTTTTGACATGTTTGCACTTGATCAATCATAATCAACAATTTCCGATAATATTACTCAGTTTTAATCAAAATAAAACTAGATATCCAAATTTTTAAAAGACATATTAGACTAAAACTGAAAAGTGATTACTTAAAGGGCTACATCTCAATCAATTAAACAATTCGGGATTAAAGAAAAAGTAAGGCTCTATGAAAATTTGAATAAGATGATAAGAGATGATTATGTATAAATGAATCCATCCACAATTCTAAATTAATTAGGGTTTGTCACCGCGGCAAGAAAACAAATGGAATACAAATAAAATGATACGAACAGTCGAACACACACACACACACACATATTAATTAGAATGCACCTTTTTTAAATCCAATTTCTGCAAAGCTAGTGTTGTATAAATTTTACATTGTTATAGTCATCATCGGCATATTTCCAATTTAGATTTGGTCATTTGTTTCCCACAAATCAAATTGCATAAAATTTCAGACACATATACAGATTAGCAACAGTACTACTGTGTGTGTGTGAGAGAGAGAGAATGTTTTGCGAAGTTGATGATAATCCCCATGCAATGCAAAAAGGGGTTTACATGCAAAGAGCTTTAAACTTTAACTAAATTGAGAGAACCCTTTATTCCCTGTCTGTGTTTGAGTTTGGAAGGAAAATCGTACACAGTTCCCGATTCCCTTCAAACAGACAGCCCCCACTCCATGCCTCACTTTACACCTCCTCGTTTTCTGTAATCTGTCCACCCCTTATTACTTTTCATTCTTGTCCTCAACTCTTCTTTTTATATATAGTAGGAGTTGTATAAAGTAAAGAGCAAGTATCTTTTGAGACGGTCTCACGGATCTAAATCCGTGAGACGGACCGACTAAGGGTTCCATCTTGGAATCACTTAACTATGAAAATAAATTTAAAAATAATAATGAACCATCAAGAAACAAAAATAAACCCTAAAAACATGAACTATGAAAAATAAACTCGAAAAACAAAAATAAACCCAAAAATAAAAAATAAACCCTAAAAAAACTAAAAATCCTAAAAAACCCAAATCAATTAAAAATAAACATAAAAAACAAAATAAACCCTAAAAATAAATATAAACCCTAAGAAAAATAAAATCAAAAAAAGACCTTTAAAACTTTGTGAGTGGCTCCGTCTCACGGATCTAAACAGTGAGACCGCCTCACGCAAGTTTTTGCCTAAAGTAAAATGTAAATGTGACGTAAACAAAAAAATATCCATAAAACATGAAATAAGATAGGGAAATAGCAAAATTAGTTATGTAAATTTGGGACGAGATTTCATGTTCGACAATCATGTTTTATTTTCTGTTCCATGTACAGAAAAGTGAATGATACGTATATAATTACGACATCATCATATATACGTGTTGACATCCAATACAAATGGAATAAAATGAAAAACATGATTGTGGAATATAAAATCTCAATCCTATAATTTTGGGGTATCAAAATTGCTCATATTCGTTCTAAAATTTGCAATTAGTTTTGTAAGTATTAAAATTGCACAATCTTAGTTATATTTTCGTCGGATTGTTGCGATTCCACTAGAAATCGGCACGTGAATATGAGGCCCAGGGATTTTGTTGATTTCCAACAATTAAGTTGACGTGTCTACCATAGAATGCAACAGTATTCTAGTATGGGTTGTCAGGTCACCAAAAATCGTTGAAGATTAATTAAAAAATCCTCAATTTTCGGGCCTTACATGTGAGTGACAATTTCGTGAATTTGTAGCATTATTATGGCCAAAAATAATACTACAGTTGATCAATTTTAATACGTATAGGGCTAAATTAAAAATCTAAAAAAAGGATATGAACAATTTTGACATCCTGACCAATTTTGCAATTTTGCCAGTACGAACTTGGTGTTAGTTTTCGATCTTTCATGTTTTATTATTAAACTAAGAAGATGAGCGCGTATACAAAATGATCAAAATGTGGTTTTCTATTTGTATTTTCTTTTGCGTGTGTATGAAACTTCTTACATAATTGAGGCCACTTTAATCTTTAGTCTTTCTTGATTAAAATGCTATGACCATTTGAGTGACTTGGGAGTAGAAAAGGTCACAACAAGAAAGATCGATGCATAGTTAAAGGTGGATGTAATTAATAGATATCTAGGTTATAGCTTTATCCAATTAAAATAAACTAAATGCATGAAAGGCAGAGTCCCACTACCACCTCATTCCATCTTTGAATCAAAGTATATATATATACACATGTATGCACAACTTTATACAATGTAGATAAAGAATGAAATTTGAGTGTAAAGCTAATTTGCCTTTTGGTATTGGTGTATTAATTCCTCCTCCATGTTAGCACATGCATTCCACTTTCCACTATCCACTTTGGACTTATACATTGTACAAATTAATGTTAGTTGTAATATGACGTGAGAAAATTTGTGATTTAAAGTAAGAGTTGAACTGAAAGTTTTTCTCTATATATTACTAATATTAGACTTTATTCATTTATACAATTATACATGTATTTCTTTTTGTTTTAATCTTCATTTATATATATATATATATATATATATATGTATTAAGTCATTTTTATACACATATTCTTTCAATAGTCGTGCCTCCAAAAACCCTAGTCATCTTTTTATTCTCCATTTTCTTTCTCTCTTTCGTAATTTTCAATATTTTTAATCTGTTTTATGAATAAGTTTTCCCCCATATGTGGGTTTTGTTTGTCGTCCTCAATATGTAGCTTTTATTTCAGTGTAATAAATTTGTCCCCATATTTGAACTTTTGTTTAGAAAATTCGGATAAATCATTTTAGATGATTTAGAATTTTATTTTAGATCCGCATGTATATATTTTTAATAGTTTCTTATTCTATACTGTAATAAGTTGTAAGTTTGATCATAATGAAAAGGAATAATTACAAAAACACCCCAAGATTTGGACTAATTACAAATACAACCCATAAAATGTTCCAAAATTAGAAAAAAGTCTCCTGAAGTTTGATTTTGTCTTAAATTTAATGGGTAATTATAATAATTCTACAAATATTTTGAAATATTTTTACTTATGAAGGAGTAGATGTAAGTAGAATTGAACTTTAAGGGTCTTTTCATAATTTCTAAAAACTCTAGTTTTTTTGTAATTAGCCCGAACCTCAGGGTTTTTGTGTAATTATCCCAAAAATAAAAGCCATTCATACACATATATTGCATTGGTAACTATAACCAAACAAATATTACCTCTTCTACAAGAAAAGAACATCCCTCTCCTATATCTCACTCTCCGTACTATAACCTCACACAACAAGTTCAAACACAAACCACCAAGCTTTTCTTTTCTTCTCACTATCAGTCCAAAAAAACCAAACAAAAAAAATAAAAGAAAATAAAAAAAATGCGAGCCGGTAGTTGCGCGATGCAGCAAGCCCTGACAGCCGAAGCCGCCACCATCGTAAAACAAGCCGTGGTCCTCGCCAAACGGCGCGGCCACGCTCAGGTAACCCCTCTCCACGTAGCCAACACCATGCTATCGGCTTCGAGCGGCTTATTCCGAGCCGCTTGTCTCGAGTCCCATTCCCACCCTCTCCAATGCAAGGCGCTCGAGCTCTGCTTCAACGTGGCTCTCAATCGGCTCCCGGCTTCATCATCATCAAACCCCATGCTATTATCCCCTCACTCGGCCCAACACCCTCCATTTCCAACGCCCTCGTGGCGGCTTTCAAACGAGCCCAGGCCCACCAACGCCGCGGCTCGATTGAAAACCAAAACCAAGCAGCAAACGCCGCTGGCTGTCAAAATCGAGCTCGAGCAGCTTGTTATTTCTATATTGATGACCCCAGCGTTAGCAGAGTGATGAGAGAAGCTGGGTTTTCGAGCACCCAAGTTAAATCCAACGTGAGAAAACGGTTTCTTTAGAACTGTGCTCAAATAGGCCGAATAATAACGTTTCCAAAGAAAACACGGTTTTAACGCTAACTCCTCGCAATCTCCTCAGATGTCGTCGTCGAATCAGAACGAAGACGTGAGAATCGTGATTGAGAATTTATTAAGAAAAAGGAAGAGTATTGTTTTAGTTGGCGAAAATATTTCTAGCTTGGAAAGTACGGTTAAATGTTTAATGGATATGGTGGACAATACGGAAATTAATATTCCTGAAGCTCTGAGAGGACTGAAGTTTGTTACGATTCCGCCACTTTATTCTTTCTGCAATCTTCGGAGGGAAGAAGTTGAGCAGAAGATAGGAGAATTGACGTGTCTTGTGAAGGGTCTTTTGGGAAAAGGGGTTGTTTTGTATTTGGGTGATTTTAAGTGGATAAGTGATTATAGGGTTAGTTTGGAGGAAGAAAGGAGGTATTATTGTTCTGTGGAGCATATGATTATGGAGATTGGGAGATTGGTTTGGGGGATTGGAGAGATTGAGAGGTTTTGGTTAATGGGGATTGCTACTTTTCAGACTTACATGAGGTGTAGAAATGGGTATCATTCACTTGAGAGTGTTTGGGTTTGCATCCTGTTACCATTCCTGCTAACAGTTTGGGGTTTAGTCTCGTTTCTGAAAGGTAATTTAATTTTCTCTTCTTTTCTAATTTCTCCAAATGAAAGTAGCACATCACTCATCCACAATTTTTTTGTCAGCTATAATTTTCCATTCAGATTTCCGTTCCACAGTCCTAATGTCAATTCGTATTCCATTCAGATTGGATGAATGCAACATGTACAAGTATACAATATGGATGTCATGATTGTACACGTATCATTCAAGTCCATTGTTAAACACGACAATAAAAAATTAATTTACCTACAGATTTTTCGTAGGTAAATATTAAGATAATTGTAAGGTGTAGGTAAAATCCTTGAAGGTAAAATCATTGCAGGTAAAATATTATCTACGAATCTAAAATCGGTGGTAAATACCTACATTATTTATGTAGGTAAATTTAAAATTATTGGTGATATATTGGTAATTTGTTGGTATAATTTGGGGAAAAATAATTTTTTTATTACGTAGGTAACTGTAAAATTTAGTGACAAAATCATTTTTATTGGTAAACTAAAATTTTCTTGTAGTGAAAATAATCAAATTGGCCATTGTTTCCATTTTTTTTTCATTTATTGATTTTTTTGTTGTGTTCTTTCAGTGGTGAACAAAATGTAGCTAGACATGAAGGAGTTGAAAATCTATCCTCTCAGCTTCTGCTTACAAATGGAGAAATAAAGCTTTCTTGCTGCACTGAATGTTCAGCAAAATTCGAAGCGGAAGCTCAAAATTTGAAAACCAGCTTTTGCAACAGTACTAATGGGCCCACATTGTCAAGCTTGCCTCCTTGGCTTAAAGATGAAAGTAAAAGACTCAGTAACAAAAATCAGGTCATTATCTTTCTAACTATAATCTAATTATAATCTTTTTCCTTTTCCCCTTTTCTCAACAGTTACATAAATTAAAAACTAAGAGAAGGTTTCATGTGACACCTGATTGATTTGAGTTCATGAGATTGATTCTAAAATACACAAAAATATGGATTCTTTTTCACGGGTATGGATTCATATCGAAATTTATTTAAATATAGGATCCGAATCGTTAATTATAAGCATAAGACGGTCTCCTATATATTTTTGTGAAAAACTAATTAACTGTTTTGATTTATTTCAGGGCTGTGATGACGCGATCAAGCAACTATGCAATAAATGGAACTCATTTTGTAGTTCATCATCTCATCAACAGTCTTTATCATTAAAAGAAACCCTAAATTTCTCTTCTAGTACATCTTGCTTTTCATTCGACCAACAGGTCCGACCGACCCGAACCCATTTTCGATTACCCAATCCGCCCAATGGGAACTCAATAAACGCATTCTCTTCTCATAATTCCGTTTCATCAAGTGACGACATTACGGAAATGGAGTACACACAAAAATTCAAGGAATTCAACGCGGAGAATCTGAATATATTATGCAATGCGCTGGAGAAAAAAGTCCCATGGCAGAGAGAAATAATTCCCGAAATTGCTGGAACTATATTGCAATGCAGGTCCGGAATGTTGAGAAGAAAAATTAAATCAAGAGGCAATAATATTAATTCTAATGACGTCAAACAAGACACATGGCTACTTTTCGTTGGCCCCGACGACGGGGCACAAGCCAAAGAGAAGATTTCTAAGGAATTGGCTAAAGTCGTGTTTGGCTCTTATTCAAACTTCGTATCAATCCGTAGAGACGAAGAAAATTGTGAGAGTTACATGGAGAGATTTGCTAAGGCAGTGTCGATAAATCCTCACGGGTTTTTTTTTTTGTTGGAAGATTTTGAAAAGGCCGATTATTGTTCGCGAATGGGGATACAAAGGGGGATTGAAAGGGGGACGAATAAGGAATGAAATTACTGGTGAAGAGTTTGGTTTTTGTGATGGGATTATTGTGTTGAGTTGCGAAAGGTTCGGTTTATCCAGGTCATCAAGGGCGTGTTCGCCATCTTCCAAGGGTAAAACGGAAAATTATGGGGTCGGAGAAGAAGAGACGGGGGCCATTGTGTTGCGCTTGATTTGAATATTTCGCTTGATGGTGACGCTGTTGATCAAGATCAGGCCGTTGATGATTTAGGGATTTTTGAAAATGTTGATAGGCGTAATTTTCAAATTTCAGGAAGACCTGTAATAGGTTTTTTTTTGTCTTGTAGAAAAGAAAAGATTTTTTTTTGTTAGGTAATTAAGTTGGTTTATATCCCTAGTTGAGAAAACTTTATCTAAATTTAATTTGGTCATAAGTAGATTAATTTTTTCTAGATGATGATGAGAATCAAATAGTAGATGTTAGATTTGAGAGTTTAACTACTTGACAACCATCCGATCGCATATAAGTAAATTAGTTAAGACACTACATTTAGTTTGGGCTTTAGTTTTCCTCTAAAGAACGTATTTATATTAAAAAGGCTAATTATAAAAGTATATAGAGTGATCATTTTATTTGAAATTTGAAATTACATGATGAGTGAACATCTACTAGTTTCCGGTTAAACTTTGTTACTCTATCTTAAAAAAAAGTTAGTTAATTTTTTTTTTTGTATGTATCTATTTTATTCAATAGACAGAGAGTACTCGAATTAATTTCTTACTTGGATCTTTTATTATATGATATTGCCTCTCATATTATGTCAATATACTTAATTAGTTTGTATGGGTAAAATATACGATATGCAATCCTAGCGCAACAAAACATCAAGACGTGCGACCAAGTTTGTGTCTAAGGTTCATGCATATATATGGTCTTATATGCAATTATCTCATACTTTTATCGATTTCATGAACTTAGTCCATGATTTAATACTACAAAATACTAAAAGTATGGGTTTTTTTGTTGTGGATTTGAGTTAGAGTTTGAATTCTATATACATATACGATCCATTTTATGCTACAACGTCCACGAGACCGTCTCATACAAATGATTGTAATATATATAGTTATATACATTATATCCTAGAGGAAAAATTAGATATGGGGAGTGTTTGTAATCATTAAAAAGTGATTGTCACTTTTAACATAAAAATATAGTTTTTAATATATGTAAATATCATTTTCTCGCTATTGATTCTCTGTAAGTTAATCATAACTTAAAGTAGAGGATATATGTGCTTAATTTATATTTCCTATTCTACTTCTGGTTTGTTTTTACAAACAAATAATTAAGCACATACTATTACTTATTCACCAAACACTCAACTTCTAATTGTTGAATTTTCCACCCCATGTGGTAAATACTATTCCTTTGGTAAAGACCGACCAACCAACACCACCAAGTCTTCAATGGTTGGTTGCCAAACTTTGTTGACAAAGTTTGTTCACATGTTGGAATTGGGCATGGAAAATGCCTATAAAAGGGCTTCATCCTTGAATGCAAAATCACACCAAGCAATTAAGATTTTAGCAATTGCAAGAGAATAGAGAAAATAGAGAAAGAGAGAGTGTATCTATAAGTGCAGGTGTTTTGAGTGAAGAAAAGAGAGAAAATTAGTAGTAATTTTTCATTCTCACCCAAAATAACATTCCTATTTTCTCGGGTATTCCAAGTTGAATAACTTGAGATAATTTGTGTATCCCCTATTTTTAGGGAGAAATATTGTAAGCCTACTATACATTTAGTGGAGGATTTATTTGGACTACGGTCTCGTGGTTTTTCCCAATTTGGGTTTCCACGCAAAAATTCTTGTGTCCTATTTTAATCGTCTTGCACTATTATTCTTGGTTTGGTTCCCATTTTTAATCCAAATAGGTGGGAAAAGATTTTACTATTTCGCCGTGGTTATTCGGTGTCATTTATTTTGACACTCTTTCCCAAAAGTTGGCATCGAGCCACGTTGTTGCGGATTAAAAAATGGAGGAATCGACATCCGTTGGTGGGATGTTCAAACTCAACGGATCCAACTACAATATTTGGAAACCAAGTATGTTGGATCTTCTCTCATCAGAAAGATCTTTATTTGCCATTGAAAGCGTGATAATCGCCAAACCAAAAGATACAAGCGATGAAAGTGAAAAATCCTACGAGTAAAAACCGTAGGATATATCCTTTCTTGAGCATAGCATTTTCCATCATTTTGCTAATGAGGAAAAGGCCGATGTTCTCGTGGGAAAAATATTGAAACTATGTTTGAGAGGAAAATGCTGAACAAAGCTTCTATTATCCGAAAAATTGTTCGACCAGATATACGGAAGGTGCAAACATGACGAGCACCTAAATGCGATCGTGTCCGATAAATCAATCTACCACTATGAAAATATCCTTGATGATGAAGTGATTGCTTTACATCGTCATTTCGCATTCTCGACATCCGGGACACGCTTGTGGTGTCGGCCAAGAATCACCGAATGGTGAACTCGACTACGCAGATGGTCAAAGATTGTCTTCTTAATGAAGAGTCCGTAAGAAAGGAGTTAGAATATTCTTCCGAGTCAAAAGCCTTAGTAAATTAAAAATGACAAACTTGGGGAAGGAGCAAGTTTAGAGGTTCTCAAAATAAAAGAGACAAATCCGGTGGGAGGTCCAAATCCACGAAGGACTTCAAATGTCATTATTGTGGTGATCCAAATCATTATGAAAGAGATTGGCAGAAGAAAAGAGATCAAAAGAATGGAAATAATGAAAATAAGATTGATGACAAAGACACTACCGTCAGCTGTTAGCGGTTGATGGCGATGTTGTCATCATTTGTGATGATGCTTGTATTAGTTGACATGCCACAGACGGACCGATTATTGATTCGGAGCTTCATATCATATCACACCTCATCGTGATATGTTTACATCATACACCGGTGGTAGCTTTGGCAAAAAGTCGAATGGCCAACCATGGTGTGATTTTGAGGTCGCTGGCATAGGTAACATCATATTGAACACCGATACAGAAGCAGACTTAAGTGCTCAAGGATGTCGCATATATTCCTCGACATTCGGTCAATATTATTTCCATCGCAAGCTTGACGATGTGGCTATGACAATCACTTTGGTGAAGGAAAATGGAAGCTCACCAAAGGCTCTCTCATTGTCGCTAAGTGACGTGTTGCACTTTTCGACGATGCAAGCCGATTATCCAATGGAGAGGTAAATGCAATTGATAAAAGTTTCTCCATCGAAGCCGTGGCATAAAAGGCTCCTGACATCTAAGTCGAAAGGGCTTGGAAGTTCGACTTGTTAGAAAGAAACTTCTCCCAGAGGTAACCAAGATGCCCCTACAAACTGGTTGATTGTTTAATTCGAAAACAAACAGAGTTGCTTTTAAGAGTTTTTCACCTTCAAGAAAATCTCATCCACTAGATCCTCGTGCATAACTTGATTTGTGCTACATGAAAGATAGAAGTCTTGGTGGTGCAATATATTTTGTCACATTTATCGACGATTTCTCTAGAAAAGTCGGTGCTTTGCTTTGAAATCTAAAGATCAAGTTCGGTATCTTTAAGAATTTTCAAGCAAGTGTTGAAAGAGAAAAGGTTGTTCGGCGTGTTCGCGGCTGACAATGGTGGTGAATACCAGGGTCCATTTGAGCAACATTGCGGGATCATGGAATCAAGCTTGAGAAGAGTGTTCCAAAACTCCTCAACATAATGGCGAAAGAAAGATGATGAATGTGATAATTTGTGAACTCAGTCAAATGTATGTTGTCACATTCCAACCGCCCAAATCCTTTGGGGTGAAGAATGAGGATCGCAGTTGATCTTATCAACCTTTCTCCACAAATTCTCCGGGTGGCGACATTCAGGATAGAGTTTGGACTAGGAAAGATGTTTCCTACAAACACTTGAGAGTGTTTGGTCACAGGCGTTCATGCATATTCCAAAAGACGAACGATCCAAGCTTGATGACAAGACCAAGTCATGCATCTTCGGGGCTATGGCCATGAAGTTAATTCTGAGTTATGGGACCTAATCCAAGAAGAAAGTTATCGAAGCGGGGATGTTGTATTCTTGAGGATCGCATAATGAAGATTCCAAACAGATTGAGAAATCAATCAAACCAATATGTGCCCGATGACGTAGATCCAGCTTTCTTCTCCTAGAAATCGAATCACAGGGAGGTGTGCAAGAGCAATTTCATGATATAATCGGTGATGTCCCTCCAATTCCACCACTAGAAGATGCGGTTAGAAGGTCCACCAGGCAAAGACAACCTTCTACCGAGATATAGCCCACATGAGTATGTAATGCTCACTGATTTTTGGAGAACCACGAGTTTTGCAGAGGGCCATATCACATGATCAAGGATATGTGGATGGAGGCCATGAAAGAAGAGATGAACTCTTTGCGGAAAATCACACCTATGACCTGGTGAAGCTACCGAAAGGTAAACGACGAAAAATAAATGGGTGTACGGGTTGAAGATGATGACCAAAGCTTACAACCAAGGTATAAAGCAGGCTGGTTGTGAAGGGTTTTCGGAAGAAGGCGGTGTTGATTTCAAGAAATTTTCTCACCGATGGTGAAGATGTCCTCAATCGAGTTGTTCTTGGGATACCGCCGGTTTTGATCCGGGAAATTGAACAACTTGATGTGAAGACCGCATTTCTTCATGGAGATTTGAATGAAGAAATCTATATAGAGCAACGTAAGGGTTCAAAGTCAAAGGTAAGGAGAACTTGGTATGCGGGTTGAAGAAGAGCTTGTACTTTAAAACAAGCTCCAAGACAATGGTACAAGAAGTTTGACTTTATGATCGACCATGACTACAACAGATCATCCCGATCACGTGTATTCTTTTAGGAAATTCGGTGATAATGATTTTATCATACTATTATTGTATGTGGATGATATGTTGATTGTAGGTCATGATGCCAACAAGATTGAGAAAGGTTTCAAGAAAAGAACTTGGCAAGTCTTTTGCGATGAAAGACTTAGACCAGGCTAAACAAATCCTTGGGATGAAAATCTCAAGAGACAGGGCAAGTAGGAAGCTCGGCTATCTCAAGAAAAGACGTTGAGAAAGTTCTTGAGAGATTCAACATGAACAAGTCAAAACCAGCAAGACTCCACTTGCGGGTCACTTCAAGATAAGTGCGACGAATGTCCCACAAGTGAGGAAGATAAAGAGAGATGCAAAAGGTACCTATGCGGTTATTGAAATTGATGTATGTTATGGTATGTACTAGACCGGATATTGCTCATGTGGTTGGTGTTGTTGCCGTTTTTCTCTAATCCAGGGAAAGATCATTGGTCTACAAAAGTGAAACGGATATTTCGGTTTTGAGAGGTACTTCTAAATATTTCAAGATTTGGTGATGACAAACTGAAGATTTGACAGATTCTGAGATCTGAGATATGGTGGTGATGTTGATTCCGGAAGTCCACATCCGGATACCTGATGAGATTTGCGGGGAGCTATCTCTTGGCAATCAAAACTTCAAAATGTGTGGCATTATCCACAACCGAAGTCTTCGAGTACATAGTTGTGACTAAGCTTGCAGGAGATGTTGTGGTTGAAGAAGTTTCTCAGGAATTAGACTTGAAAAAAAAATACACGCCATCGTGATGTGAGCGGTCGGGCGCAATTCACTTGAGTAAGAATTCTTCATTCCACTAAGGTCAAAACACATTGATGTGAGATACCATTGGATTCGAGATGTGCTTGATGAAAAAGCGATAACCGGAGAAAGTTCACACAGATGAAAATAAGGGGCGAATATCTTTGACAAAGTCTTTACCAAGAGATAAGTTTGAAGTTTGCGAACCAAAGAGATCGTTGATTCCCCACATGTGGGAGTGGGGAAAATTGTTGAATTTTCCACCCCATGTGGTAAATACTATTCCTTTGGTAGCACCAACCAACCAACACCACCAAGTCTTCAATAGTTTGGTTGCCAAACTTTGTTGACAAAGTTTGTTCACATGTTGGAATTTGGCATGGAAAATGCCTATAAAAAGGGCGGCTTCATCCTTGAATGCAAATCACACCAAGCAATTAGCATTTTAGAATTGCAAGAGAAGAGAGAAAATAAAGAGTAGAGAGTGTATCTATAAGTGTGTGTTTTGAGTGAAGAAAAAGAGAGAAAAATTAGTAGTAATTTTTCATTCTCATCCAAAATAAAGATTCTATTTTCTCGGGTATTCCAAGTTGAGTAACTTGAGATAATTTGTGTATCTCCTATTTTTGGGGAGAAATATTGTAAGCCTACTATACATTTAGTGGAGGATTTATCCGGACTACGGTCTCGTGGTTTTTCCCGATTGGGGTTTCCACGTAAAAATTCTTGTGTCCTATTTTTATCGTCTTGCACTATTATTCTTGGTTTGGTTCCCATTTTAAATCCAAACTAGGTGGGAAAAGATTTTACTATTTTCATTTGTGTCGGTGTCATTTATTTTGACACTCTTTCCCAACACTAATCTTATTTGCAAATGCTACGAATTAATTTCTCGCTACAATAAACCACTTATCGTAAAAAGCAGTTTTTGCAAACACTCCCCATAGTCATCGGCGGATACTGAGGGGGACAAGGGCTGCTGCCCCCAAAATTTTCAAAATTATTTTTTCCCCCAAAAGTTTTTAAAATTATTTTTTTTATAGCTAAAATAAATGAATTTTTTACAATTGCCCCCAAAACTTTGATAAAAAAACTTCAAATAGTTGTTTTACAATTGCCCCCAAATTTTTTTTTTTTTCTCATAGTTTAAATATATGAACTCGGACCGTTTTCGCCCCATTTCATGCGTCCGCCACTGCCCATAGTCCCATTCTCATAGTCAAGATCTTATAATTTAAGCAAGCAAACAAATGTCCGACCTTTGGTTAAGCTTGCATTGGTGGCAATGTCGTCCTTGATCATGTAACAACTAACAAATGGAGGGGAATGGTCAAAAAGTAAAACAAAGGAAAAAGTGAAAATCTAGAAATTTATTCAAATTGCAGGATTAGTTAAAGAGCTCTACTATAGTTGGCAAATACTTGTTTAAACGGTTGCATGGTGCGACTTGTGATATTTTTAGTGTAAAAAGTAGATACTTTTGGTGTAAAAATAATACATAAAAATTAAATGTATTCGGACAAAATATAACTTTTTACCCTAAAAGATACAATCAAATCGCACCGTATAAAACCGTCTTATAAGAGACCTATTCACTATAGTTTATAAGTAAAGGTTTATACTAAATTTTCTCTTTTGGCTCCGAAATTTCAAATGGGATCTGGAGTACTGGCAATCATCAAATAGAGATTTTGATTTTGATGTCTAAAGATAAAACATTGGTTGGCCTTTTTAACGCGCTTTCGAAATCTATGAGCATCCAGAAACACTAAAGAAAAAGAAAAAAATTAAAAAAAGAGCCTAGGAACAGAAACAAAAGAAAAACCGAAAATAAAGAAGGTAAAAAGCAAATTAAAGGTGAAAATAACTTGCTTTTTCTCTTTTAGTATTTACGAGGTCAGAAAGAAAAAAAGAAAAGACATTTGGTCTAATTCACCATCTCCAAAAACTTAAATTTGATCGATGTGGAGTTACTTCTTTCACTACAGAAAAAGGTAAAATCAATTTGATGTTTTTTTCTTTTTGATTTTTATTATGCTTGTGATCGTTGTGAGCATTTTTATGGGTGCAAATCATTAGTAACTTCTATTAAAGTTACAACCTTTCTGATCTTATTAAAGTTTGTTACGAGTACCTAAATAATTTCGCCTACAATAAGAGCTTTAATTTAAATCCCATTTCATATATTGTATTAACTATTAACTTTGATAAATATTCTATTTCTTTTATACGTGTACTCAAATTTTTGGGAGAGGATAAATTCAGAAACCGAAAAAGATCCAGGGGTCTAACTCCCAGTCAACATCTTTACAAATGTTAAGAGATAACACTTAAGATATTAACTAGTGGTTTTTAATTATATCTTAATATACTTCACAGTTCAAATCCTACAAGGCAAGAAATGAAATTTAGTTTAAAACTTTAATTTAGCTTAATAGTGCCTAAAAATGGATGAACTAAAATATTAAGTTGCTGGTTATATATTATTGAGCTTGGCCTTACAAAATATATTTTTGGTCGACCTGTATGCTTAATTACCAAATCATATGCAACGTGGACCGGCCATAATAAGTCAGAACAATGCATGGTTTATCTATTCATCATGCATGATGCATGATTCATGTCTGAATCAGTCGATAGTAGGTGATTGCATAGTTACATTCTAAGATAACTTCTCGATATATTTAGTAAATTTACATTTTGGATTTATTTTAAGAATGATTTTTTGTTTTTGGTCTTGTTTATTTGATTTAAGAACATGTTTTTTAGAAATAATACTTATGTTCAATGCCTACACCCAGTTACGTTCAAGAAATAAGATTTTGTTTTTAGATAACTTTCAATATTATACGTGTAGTACTTGAAATGTTTCCAAAATATTTTCGGGAACATGACTAAGTATTGAATGGCTACATCATGATCTAAAGCATCTCAAAAAAATATTATATTTTTAATTTGGAGCAAAACTTAGTCCAATTATATTAATCTACGCCATTTTGAATATGTGAACAATCATACGCCAAAAATGGGGCAACATTATAGCTGCAATAAAAATTTATTGACTTTATTTTAAATTATATAATGATTTTAGTATGTTATAATATGCACTAAAATAGAATATTATGGAACAGTCTTTTTAAAGAAGAATTTAGTACAAAGCAATCAAGATGAAGTCCGATTTACGCACTAAAATACGCGAATCTCGTAGTAAAATGGTGCAAACTATGGATATATATGATCTAAAAGATTAAATTTAATGTTAATTACATAGGTAAATCACTTAATATTAAGTACTCTAACACGCCCTAACATGAGGCGGTTGTTTATGAAGCCTTGCACGTGGAATATTGCAATTCTATTACAAATGTTAATTTAATTTAATGTTAATTATATAGGTAAATCACTTAATATGGCCCAATTCTATGGTAGCCCATATAACATTTGTCTGGCCCATTGAGAAAAGCCCAAAGCAACTTTGCCCATTTGTTTGACCGGACGGTTTGACCTTCGGCATGGAGGACCACTTTAATTTCGAATCGACAGTTGGATTGAGGGATTTAATCTCAACCATCCAACACCTCTTATTACCCTTACCTCTTGGAACCCTAGGTAAGAAAAGAATGATGATATCTCTCTTTCTCTTCTTGCGTCGAACTCGCTCTCTCTCTAAGATCTCCGCCTCTTGTTCTCTTTGATTCTTTGTGAATCTTTGTGAGTTCTCAAGGAGATTCTCGATTGAGTGCCCGATTACCTTCTCATTTGCTCGTTCGGTACTTGGTTGGAGTTTTCGGTGGGTTTCCAAAAAGGGTTTGGGGTATTTGAGGTTCGACCTTTGTGGTCCTCCTCCTGGATCGTCCGTTCGTGTTTCCCCTTCCGGTGGTCGTCTCCTTCGTGGATTCTCGGGGAAAAACTTGGGGTTTGGAGGGCTTGGGCTTGGTCTCTTTGTGGCCGATCCTTTGTGCGTCCAGGTTCGTAGAGTCGACGGTGAAGGGGGCCTCTACACACAACATGAGCCTTCCCTTTTCGCCATCCATCTCATTGCGGCGGAGCTTTAAGCTCGGCTCGAAAAGATCCTGATACCCTTTCTTTTCTTTATTTTTCAGTTTAGTTCTATTTTTAGTGCTTGTATTGATTTCTATTTTGTGTCTTCACAGCAAATGTATTCGAGTCGGATAAAGTTAATGGTCTCCGGCTCCACAAGATATAAGGGTTTGCTATTTTTCTCGTAGTTTTAGGGCTGTGGTAGCCTTTAGTTTTGGCTTATATTTTGCTCCTTGGCGGTTTGGATGGGAAAAGTGCCTTCCCTTGTGCGTGTGCATCGACGTCTTTATTTTCTCGCTTTATGCAATATTAGGAAAAAGGCCCTGTAATCCCTAATCCCTACCCCGTAGGATTATTTTGTAATAGTTAAGTTCGTTGGACTTGTTGAATAGCTATGGCGTTCACACGGCACGGGTCGATACCTAACATTTGTTCCCGAAAAATATTATATTTTTAATTTGGAGCAAAAACTTAGTCCAATTATATTAATCTACGCCATTTTGAATATGTGAACAATCATACGCCAAAAATGGGGCAACATTATAGCTGCAATAAAAATTTATTGACTTTATTTTAAATTATATAATGATTTTAGTATGTTAAAATATGCACTAAAATAGAATATTATGGAACAATCTTTTTAAAGAAGAATTTAGTACAAAGAAGAAGATGAAGTGCTGAGTGCACTAAAATACGCGATTTGTAGTAAAATGGTGCAAACTATTGGATATATATGATCTAAAAAGATTAAATTTAATGTTAATTACATAGGTAAATCACTTAATATTAAGTACTCTAACATACCCCTAACATGAGGGCGGTTGTTTATGAAGCCTTGCACGTGGAATATTTTTCTTAATTAGATAGATAAATCATTTTATAAGTACTCCCACACATCCCTACACCTGAGAGCGGTTGTTTTATAAAGACTTGCCCGTGGAATATTTTTATGTGTGCGGTGGATTTGAACTTAGGGCCTCTTGTTTAGTTTGAATCTGATACCATATAATTAATGAATTACAATCTCTATAAAACTTAAGTTGTTAAGAGGTAAATCATTCAATATTTATGTACTGCAGTGTTTTGTGTTTGAGAAGTTTGTTTTATTTTGAATTAAAAAGTTCTTTCCTGGAACGAAAACATTCTCTGGGAATTTATTAAGAACAAAAACAAAGAAATTAAACAAAGAACAAACATATATAGTTGCTTTCCTTTTCTCATTTAATTATCTTATTTCTTGTTGATAAACATGATCATTACAATTACAAGTAGAAAAGTGACATGTGATAATTACATGTTTTAATTGTTGTTAGGAGCTAGCTAATGAAATTGATGAGGAATAATTGCTGTATTATTCCGAGAACAATATTTAATTTATTTAAAAAGTATATAACTTTTGTTTAATAAAACTTAAGGTGTGAATGATCCATAACGTATCGGTTGGGCAAAGGAGGAGCAACTTTTTCTGCTTTAGAAGGTTAAATGCAGAAAAGCAAAATCTTCCTAATGGAAATTAAAAGAAAGCACAACTTTTTATGCTTGTGATGTGTTTGCAAAAGAATCACTTTTTCTTCTTTAATTTTCGTAAAACCCAACATTCTTTATCCCTTACAAAGCATTATGTATAAAGTTAGAAGAATAAGGGTTCAAATAAACAGTTTAGACAAAGAATGAGAAAAGTAAAATATTTTTTTAGGGACAATTAAAAAGACACCCCAAGGTTTGGCTGTTACAAAAAATCCAGAGATATTTTAAAATTACAAAAGCCCCTCATGTTTGATTTGTTTTAAATTTAAGGGGTTAATTGTAATATTTCTACAACCTAAAACTCTATCACCGTCTAACAGGTCTGAACCTGTTAGACGGATCTGACCCACGTGATCCGGTGGCATTTCCGTAATATTCAGTGGTGTTTTAGTAATTTTCAGGGACCATCGGTATTAGCAGTCCTTCTGAAAAGTATTAGTCAGGCCTTCTAAAAGTATTAGCACTTTTATGAAATGTATTAGTAGATTCCTGAAAGAGTTTTCTATTTTCCGAATATACTCCCAAATGTATTAGCAGTCACTCAAAAATATTAGTAGTTACTCGAAAAAGTATTAGTAGTTCCGAAAAAGTATTAGTAGTTTCTTGAATATAATTGAATTTTTCTCCGAAATGTATTATAACAAATTTTCCGAAAGTATTAGCCGTCCTTCTAAAAAGATAGCAGTTCTACTAAAATGTATTTTTAGTTTCTTTGAATATAATTAAATTTTTTCCTTCTAAATGTATTAACAATCCTTATGAAAAGTATTAGTCATTCATTCTAAAATATATTAGCAATTATTCTGAAATGTATTAGTATTTCCAAGAGTATTTTAGTATTTCATTTGAATATATTGAAATGTATTTAGTTGTCCCTCGAAAAAAGATTTAAGAATGTAAAAAAGACGGTGAATTTCAGAGAGATTTTTAGTAGTGCCCCAGCATTAGCTTTTTCTTATAAAAATTGTAATAAGATTTCTACATAAAAGTATTAGTTGATATTAATACCAGTATCTTATTTCTTCGTCTTCAAATAATCCGCTACTACAATATCTATTCTTAAATTAGATTTTGGTAAGAATGACCTACACATCTCCATATTTCACTTTCTCGATTAACAAGAAAATGACCCATTAACTCGCCTTCCTCAACTGATTACATACAAGAACTAATTCTCTTCTTTATATCAATGTAGTTAAAACTGGCTGCCTCAGGGAGATTTGTGGGAGCAGAAAGACGAATTACTGCCGACACGAGGCCATGTTTCACACATTCTTTGCTTTCTGAGAGCCGCTCACTGGTCATGGATTCACTTTTTCTGACGTCGTTGTTGGGGTTCGGGCGGGGACTTGGGGTTTCTGAGGACGAAGAATCCGGCGAGAGGGTAGCGGAGAGGAAGATGAGAATTATTCTGTTGGACACATTTTCGAGCTTTCTCTCTTGGTTTTAGAGAGAGAGAAAATTTCTTAATGATTGTTGGGAGAAGAAAAGAATATGGAGTCGTGAATTTTTTTATTTTGCGGATCCGTCATCGGTTTAGATGGGTAGGATATTTAGACCGCCTAATGGATCTAGATCCGTTAGACGGTCTGACAGAGACTAGCTCTTTCTACAAATATCAAGATGATTTTTGAAATATTTTTGCTTATGAAGGAGGTGTTGGAAATTAAACTTGATTTAATTCAAGTAATATTGGGCTTGGAAGATTAATTTTGAGATAAAAGAAAAGAATGAGAGCCCAAGCCCAATGGCCCAAGTTCTAGAATATATCTAGAAAAGTCTTATGAAAATATCTTAGATATTATATGTAGAAAATCTTGTAGAATATTCTACTAAAGTAGATATTTTGGAGGATGATTAGTGGATGAATTATAGCCGTTATTATCAAATAAATCCTAGCCCATTGGTTAGAATTTGTACTAAGAGATAAATAGGGTGTCTTGATCATTTTGTAACAAGCCAAATTTGAGAAGAATCAATACAAGCAAATATTTATCCACCAAAAAACTCTCTTATATTTCCCAAATTTTAAATAACCTCCTCTCTTTCTAAAAGAAAAATAATTCCTCTTCCAACTACCAATTTCTAAATAACCCTTTCTTACCTAAATCGAGATAACCTCCTCCAACAAAGTTGGTATCGAGCCACAAGATCACTTGTGGTTTACATAAAAATATGGCAAATGGTGTGGCTTCCTTTCAAGTCCTTATGCTCAACACAAGCACTTTATGTCAAGGTCGAAAAAATGATGTTTTGATCGTGTTTATATGTGATGACTTGATCTTCACAGAAATAATCCGGACATGTTTGAAGAGTTCAATAAAGAATGACCAGAATTTGACGACCGATGCATCGGGCTTATGGCATATTACCGGCGTTGAAGTTAAACAACAAGTTAAGATGATCGGGATTTCATCTCGAAGGCTATGCCAAAGGAGATTCTCAAGAGATTCAAATGATAATCGCAAGCCTATTAACACACCCGAGTGGATCAAGCTATCAAAGTATGATGGAGAAGAAAAAGTGGACCCGACATTGTACAAAAAGTTTGGTTGGAAGTTTGCTGTATTTGGTAACAAGACCGACATTCTCTATGCAACCTGGCCTAATAAGTCGATACATAGAAAATCCAACCACTACTCATGAAGGGCAAATTTAAAAGGATTCTTCGCTATCTCAAAGGTACTGATCAATTACGCTTATTTTATTCAACAACTAATGATTATAAACTTGTTGGCTATAGTGATAGCGATTCGTCCGGAGATGTGGATGATCGAAAAAGTACTAATCGGGCTTGTGTTCTTCGGGAGATACCGCATTCACTGATGTCGTGCCAGTTGTACCGACAGTGGCTCCTTCAACCTGTGGTTTGAAGACGGCCGCGAATTGCTCAGGGCGTCATGTTTGGGTGAGAAATTTTCTTGAAGGAACTCCGGGAATGACACAAGAAGCATCCAACAAAGATTTGTGTATAACAGCTTTCCACCTATGGCATTCGCAAAGAATCCGGTGTTTCATGATCGGCAAGCAGTGATCACACTCGCTTTACCACTACATACGAACGCATATCGAAATGACGCGGAAGTGGAGTATGAAGTCTCAAGATCAAATTGGGATATCTTCCAAGCCACTCAAGCATGAAGACTTACACGACTTAGAAGTTTTCTGAATGACAAATCAAGTTTAAGTGGGGGGTGTTGGAAATTAAACTTGATTTGTTCCAAGTAATATTGAACTGGAAGATTAATTTTGAGATAAAAGAAAAGTTAATGAGAGCCCAAGGAAATAGCCAAGTTCTAGAATATATCTAGAAAAGTCTTATGAAAATATCTTAGATATTATAGTAGGAATCTTTAGAATATTCACTAAAGCAGTATATTTGGAGGGACAGATTCTAGGATTAATTATAAATGCGTTAGATCAAATAAAAACTTAATGTTACGTTTGGTGTTTGTACTAGTATAAATAAAAAGCTGCTTTGATCATTTTCAGAATGCCCAAATTTGTTAATCAATACAAGCAAATAAGCAATACGTAACCGGAACGAAGTACACG